>CM077645.1:213752502-214352502 GCA_039707465.1 Rhabdophis nuchalis | reverse complement strand
TTTAGCAATCAGTTCAGTGAACCGATACCATCTTCTTCTCCCTTTTCTTTCCTTTAAAGGACAAAAAGAGTTATTCCTGCCCTGTGTGTGAGAAATCATTTTCTGAAGACCGACTTATAAAAGCTCATATAAAGGCAAACCACCCAGGTAAGATAAGCCAGGCTGATGGGTTTGAATGCAGTGTAATCGGAGAGGCAAGGCGCCAGCTGAATACCATTCTGCTGTTATATTATTACGCCTTCTTGCTGTTAGGCTTTCATTGTTACTGTTATTATTGTCATTATCGTCGCAAGGAAGATAATTTTTTTAAAAAAAAAACAAAATCATTTGGGTGATTAAATTATTTAGTGTCCCAGAACCTATACTATGAATAGTAATTCGCCAGGCTGAAATGAAGGAGGCAGTTCTTGCTTCTGGAATTGGAGATGTAGAACGTATGAGTAGTTAACAAGGGATCCTAAGCGCTTCTATAACTGTCTCCTGTCTGCCAGGCTGCTCAAAGGACTTCTGGTTTCCAGCAAAACAACTGGAATTGATTTCGGAGGTGTTCGCAGAGGCGGAAGGAAATTGTGCCTGGTCAGCTTCTGTCTGCAGAGGGATAGAGGGTGTGGGAACACACATCATCTCCCTGTTCTGACCTACGCTTCCCAAAAGCACCAAGCCGACTCCTCGTCCCGATAAAACCCCTTTTATTTAGTTTAAAGTGAATTCCTCTCCAGCAAAGTCCCAGCTAACAGTCTTCCAAGAGATTTCACAACTATGGACTTGTGAGAGCTGCCAGGTCGATATCTTCCAAACGCCACTCTGTAGCAGACAATACTTGGCAAGAAGTCAGGAACAGATCTTCACCCTAAAGAATTGAATTAATTGTCTCCTGCAAACTCCACTCCCTTTTCGCTCCTCTCTATTCCCTATGGGAGGGGCCATTTACCGCCCACCCGTGCCTTTACTCCCGAGCCGGCCCTTGTTCCTTAGCTGTTCCCTTCTCCTGGCAGCTCTGCGCATGTGCACATCGGGAACAGGCTCCAGCTGTTCTTCTGCCCCACTGATGTCCGATTCTGAAGGAAGCTGATAATTGTCAGACGGCCCTGGCCCCCTCTCTGCCTCTGACGCAGAGCCCTCATCAAGTCATAAAACAGGACAAAACTCACTTAACAGCCCTCTTATTAGCAACAGAAATGTTGGGCTCAGGTGTACTTGTAGTCAAGGACTACTTTTAAAAGTACGGTAATTCTTGACTTATGACCTCAGAAAAGCTCCATATGACTTTATTCTAAGTGTTGAATACAGAGGTGTGATGACTGCCCCCCTCCTTCCCGATCACACATCTTTATACCTAACAACCGATCTTGCAATTATGGCTGTTTGCAGCATCCCGTGGTCATGTAATTGGGTTTTACAATGGTTTTGCTAAAAACCTGTCATTTGCTTCTAGATTTTGGCCAAATCCAAAACCCTTGGTTCGCTTAACGCCCGTGCTGTTTGCTTAACAACTACCACAAAACAGTTCATAAAATTGGGTCAGTTGCGTGGTTGGCCCGATTTACGATTGTCACGCCTTACAACCATCAGGGCCAAGCTCCATTATAATCGTATCTCAAGGACTACTTGTATATGCATGCTTGTAAAGATAGGGTAGGGTGGCTAAGACGCTGAGCTTGTCGATCAGACAGGTTGGCAGTTCGACTCCCTAGCACCGTGTAATGGAGGGAGCTCTCGTTACTTGTCCCAGCTTCTGCCAACCTAGCAGTTCGAAAGCACATAAAAATGCAAGTAGGAAAATAGGGACCACCTTTGGTGGGAAGGTAACAGCGTTCCATGCGCCTTCGCGGTTTAGTGGTGCCGGCTTCATGACCACGGAGACGTCTTCGGACAACGCTGGCTCTTCAGCTTTGAAACGGAGATGAGCACTGCTCCCTAGAGTCAGGAACAACTAACACATGTGTGAAAGGAACCTTTACCTTTGAAGACATAGTACGTCCTTATGTTTGGTTATCCTCCCTCACTGAGTCAGAATAAGGCATCCTTCTTTTCTGGCAATTATACCATCCCATCTGGGTTTTTAGGCCTTTTGCAGTTGTTAACAAGCTGTTTATTTGGAATCCCCATCCCTTCCGGAAATCCTGGATGAAGCCTTGAACAAATGTTAGCAGCTCTCGGAGACTATTAAAGCTCATAAATATTTGGTTAGTGAAGCTGCCCTGCTTAGGTGTTTACTGTTTGAGAAGGCTTCCTGCGAGAATACACACACACACACACATACACACACACAGACAAAATCAATTTCTACACCCATAGCCCAACTATTCTCTAATTTGTCGCTTAAAGAGCAGAGAAAACAGCGTAATACACAAATGGATTGAGCAGTGCTGGGAAAAAACCCATCAATTAATGAGCTTCTTTCTTTCAAGTTCCATCCTTACCTGGGGAACACAAAACCCACAAAAGGAATCCTACCTTAAAAGATTCAACAACCGGCGGTCAAAACAATCTATATTTTATTGGTTTCTGAAAATGTCTTCCCTGAAGGCTGGTGCTTACCTTTTTTTTCCTCCCCCGCCCCCTTTTTCGTTCCTGCTTCTTCCTTCCTTTCTTTCTTCCTCCCTTCCCCAACCCCATCTCCCCCCTCTCAATCTCAGAGGTGCCCATGCACACAATTTCCAAGATCGTTGGCAGGAGAGTTCAGCTCAAAGGACTGATCGGAAAACGAGCCGTGAAGTGTCCCTATTGCAATTTCTATTTCATGAAGAACGGTTCGGATCTCCAGCGTCACATTTGGGCTCATGAAGGTAAATGGGGTGTAGCAGTGGTGGGTTTCAAATTTTTTAGAACCTACTCTGTAGGTGTGGCCTATTTTGTGGGCGTGGCTTGGCAGTCATGTGACAGGGTGGGAGTGGCCACCTTTTAAAATGTGGTGAAACTCATTTAACAACGCTCTTGCTTAGCAACCAAAATTTTGGACTCAATTGTGATGATAAATTCTTTCTTTCTTTCTTTCTTTCTTTCTTTCTTTCTTTCTTTCTTTCTTTCTTTCTTTCTTTCTTTCTTTCTTTCCTTCCTTCCTTCCTTCCTTCCTTTCCTTCCTTCCTTTCCTTTCCTTCCCGTTGGGTCACTGGCAGCAGCGGGCCAGATTTACTTCCAGGTACGCTGGTGGAACCCCCTCTCACCGCTTCTCTAAATTTCACCAACCGGCTCTCGCGAGTAGGTGCGAGCCTGCAGAAACCCACCACTGGGGTGTAGCAAGGACCTGGTCTGTCCATAATTGCAGTAATTTGCCAATGAGGGGTGGATGGGTGGGAGGACGGGAAGGCAAAAACGTGGGAAGCAAACCTGACCTACTCTGATACAAATGCGTACAATGAACCATTCCTACTTCTGCCCTTTTATTAAAAGTCATCCTTCAGCACCAATACTTAAATGATAAACAAAATCATATCAAATCCTGCCTCAACCATAAAAGCCAGCTGAGTTATTTCAGGCCAATCACCAGGAGACGGTAAATTCTAATCCCACTTTAGGAAAGAAAGCTGACCAGGTGACTTTGGGCCAATCACCAGGAGATGGTGATTTCTAATCCCGCCTTAGGAAAGAAAGCTGACCAGGTGACTTTGGGCCAATCACCAGGAGATGGTGATTTCTAATCCCGCCTTAGGAAAGAAAGCTGACCAGGTGACTTTGGGCCAATCACCAGGAGACGGGAAATTCATCTTAAATTCAACAGGGTCTTATTTTCTTTTGACCCCCAAAATACACGCTTGGCCTATTTTATACATATTATATGCATATTATATGCACATTGTGGTTAGAACATATTTAACTATAACAGCAATTCTATATTATTTAAAATCTAGCAGGAAGCTCGATAGCACAGGGTTAATGTTTAATTCCCATCACTGATGCTGTGTAATGCATTCTTCATTTATAGTATTTATAACACAGCTTCTCCCCTAGCTCCGTTTTATTGCTTCAGTATGTAATATCATCAGTTTTCAGAACTCCTTCCTGTATCCTATTTTGGAATTAACAGTGTATAAATCAGTTGTTTGTGCCTCCTCTCATTCAGGCTATATGTTCTGTGATTTTCTGCCCCAGCAGCTGAAGTCCACCGTTATCCAGGAATCAATATGCTGAATCTCTTTTATTGCTAAATTAATGAATCAGGATTAGCCCAGCAAGTAATTCTTTCTTGATATACGTACCTACAAACAAAATGTTAAATTAACGTATTACCATTTGCGAAGGATTTTTAATATTCACACGTTTTCAAAGCTGCTGGCCACACAAAAAAAGGCAACAAAATTCAGTTTGCTGAGCTCTTACTTCTTCTCCCTTCCTCCTCCCTCCCTCCATAAAGGTGCATAACGCTTTACAAACCTTAAGACAATGCACTCTTATTCAAGGAGCTTAAAATCTATAATTACAGCTCAGGGAAAAAGGGATGGGCAGGAGAGAAAGGTAAACCAGAAAAGAACGACTTGGGTTCACATAACATTTAAGTCCTAGACTTAGGTAAACAAAATACAGTATCTGTTTATTGTACTTGTTTACAACAAAATTGGTTGAAATCTTGTGAGGCTGCTGTCCAGGGCTGTGGCCCCTTGAATTGCAGGTTGGACAAGGGACGCTGGGCAAGGAACAGAATTAAAATAAAACAAAACTATCTATTTCCAGTGTTTATGTGAGTTACAGAATGTCCGGAAAACTTTATGCTCTAGATCGGGCATGTCCAACCTGCAACTCACAGGCCGCAACCCTGGACAGCAGCCTCACAAGATTTCAACCAATTTCGTTGTAAACAAGTACAATAACAATCACCACCCACCTGTGGCTTTACTCCCGAGTCGGCCCTTGTTCCTTAACCTTCTCCTGGCAACTCTGCGCATGCACACATCGGGAACATATAACTGATCGGGAAATGATAACTGTCAGACGACCTTGGCCCTCTCTGCCTCCGATGCAGAGCCCTCATCAGAGCCTTCCCCAGACTCCAGGGCTGGCCCAGGTTCCTCCCCAACCTCCTCCCTGTCTGAGTCTGCCACCAGCTCCGCTGGCCTGCTGGCGGGCCACAACCGTTCCATGGTACAATTTTGCTAAAGCAGGTGAAGTCCTGAAATAGCCCTCCCTAATTGTGCTTCCTCCTCCCCAATAGCTTGTAAATGCAACCTCCAAATTCTCAACACTTGGGGGGGGGGGGGGTTGGGGGTAAATGTCACCTGGAAACATTCTCTCATGACCGACTGCACAAAACGCTTTCTCTCCCTGTAGGCATCAAGCCATTCAAATGTTCTCTGTGCGAATACGCCACCCGCAGCAAAAGCAACCTCAAAGCTCACATGAACCGCCACAGCACCGAGAAGACCCACTTGTGCGACAGGTGCGGGAAGAAGTTCAAATCCAAAGGCACCTTGAAGAGCCATAAACTCCTTCACACCGCTGATGGTGAGTAGCTCTGGGTCAGGTTTGGAAACCTTGTTCCAGATGGCCAAGGAAGGTGCAATGGAAGGATGTGCGTGGAAAGGGACCATCCAGGCCTTGCTTGGTCTTATTTAGCAGATGGGCCGACGTTTAGGGCCGACCACAGAAGAACACTTCAAGGGACAAATGTTCTCAGCAGGACACTCCTGTCTTTCTACTCTGTGGTATGAAAGGTCCCTGTGCTACAAGGGTCGTTTCACAGAAAGCTTATGTGACAATATGCATGCACTACTTTTAGAATCTGACTGCAACAGGCAGGGTCCGACAAGTTCCAGAGGGTTCTTTAAAAAAAAAAAATCAATTTATAGTAACAGCACTTAGACTGATATACTACTTCACAGTTCTTTACAGCCCTCTCTGGGCGGTTGATAGAGTCAGCCTATCGCCCCCAACAATCTGGCTCCTCATTTTACCCACCTTGGAAGGATGGAAGACTGAGTTAACTTTGAGCCGGCCAGGATCAAACTCCTGGCAGTTGGCAGAATTAGCCTGCCATATTGCATTCTAACAGGAAGGAAGGAAGGAAGGAAGGGCGCCTGCCATACTGCATTCTAACAGGAAGGAAGGAAGGAAGGAAGGAAGGAAGGAAGGAAGGAAGGAAGGAAGGAAGGAAGGAAGGAAGGAAGGAAGGAAGGGTGCCTGCAGTACTGCATTCTAACAGGAAGGAAGGAAGGAAGGAAGGAAGGAAGGAAGGAAGGAAGGAAGGAAGGAAGGAAGGCTGCCTGCCATACTGCATTCTAACAGGAAGGAAGGAGGGAAGGAAGGAAGGAAGGAGGGAGGGAAGGAAGGAAGGGCTCCTGCAGTACTGCATTCTAACAGGAAGGAGGGAGGGAAGGAGGGAGGGAAGGAAGGAAGGAAGTAAGGAAGGGCTCCTGCAGTACTGCATTTTAACAGGAGGGAGGGAAGGAGGGAGGGAAGGAAGGAAGGAAGGAAGAAAGGAAGGAAGGAAGGGCTCCTGCAGTACTGCATTCTAACAGGAAGGAGGGAGGGAGGGAAGGAAGGAAGGAAGGAAGGAAGGAAGGAAGGAAGGAAGGAAGGAAGGAAGGAAGGAAGGAAGGAAGGAAGGGTGCCTGCCGTACTGCATTCTAACGACTGTCCCACCATGGTTCGTATAGAGACAGAAAAGAACAAAGTATCAGCCAAGCCTCATCAGAGCAAACAGGTGCTTTTATTTTTATTTTTTCCCCAGTTTCACATTATAGGTAGTCCGCAACTTACGACCAGAATTGAGCCCCAAATTTCTGTTGCTAAATGAGACAGCCGTTAAGTAAGATTTGCCCCATTCCACAACCTTTTTTTTTTTTGCCACCGCTGTTAAGGGACTCTCTACAATTAAGTTAGGAATGTGGTTCGTAAGTGAATTTGGCTGCTCCATTGACTTTGCTTCTCAGAAAGATGACACTGCCAAAGTCATAAATGCATGCCAGTTTCCTTAGAGTGTGTAAATATGCTGCCAGTGTGGAAAGTGATCATAAGTCACTTTTTTTCAGTGCTGTTGTAACTTAGAATAGTCACTAAATGAACTTTTGTAAGTTAAGGACTACCTATATTTTGTATTGGCTCTCTGTTGGGGGCCATAGGATAACTCTAAACCACTTAGAGAGGACTGTAAAAGCACTGTGAAGCGGTATATAAGTCTAAGTGTTAAGTGCTATTGCTAATTTCCTTAACTACTGCAAAAGTCATGAAATTGGGTGCAGTCACATGATGATTCATTTAATGGCTGGCACAACCTAACGACTGTAATTCCAGGCTCAATTAACAATAGTAAGTCAAGCACTACCTGTACTGATGTCTACCCACACTGTGTCCTTCGTTATTCTGAGCCAGAATATTTATTGGAATAAATAAACGTTATTTATCCCAACATAAAATGTCACTGCCTGACTTCATTACAGTTCATGGCAGCTTGGGCTGTTCATCGAAGTCTGACTTTTTCTTCCTTCAGAAGGATAGAGAATATTTAAATCAGATTTTTTGGGGGTATTGTATAATAGGAAAAGGGACGTGGTGGCTCAGTAGCTAAGACACTGAACTTGTCGATAGAAAGGTCAGCAGTTCAGGGGTTCGAATCCTTACCACGTGTAACAGAGTGAGCTCCTGTTACTTGTCCCAGCTTCTGCTAACCTAGCAGTTCAAAGCATGTAAAAATGCCAGTAGAAAAATAGGAAACACCTTTGGTGAGAAGGTAACAGCGTTCCGTGCGCCTTCGGTGTTTAGTCATTCCGGCTACATGACCATGGAGACATTTTCGGACAGTGCTGGCTCTTTGGCTTTGAAACGGTGATGAGCACTGCCCCCTAGAGTTGGGAACGACTAGCACATATGTGCAAGGGCAACCTTTACCTAGAATTGGAAAACTCTCATCTTCTGCATAAGCTGCTCCCAACTTTCTGCAGCAATTTCAAATTTAGGAACTAGTTTTCTTCACATTAGTGGAAATCTGCCTCCCCCCCCCCCCCCCTTTATACATTGGGGTATTTCTTCCAAGTTTTTGACAGCTCTTTCTGAAAGGATTTCAAACAAGCATTTCTCAGTCCTGGTTCTATAGGAAGGTGGGAGTAGAACAGATCTCTGTGTGGGTTTAAAGATGCTCTCTAAATATTAAACCACTCTTACTTTGCAAAAAAAAATGATGAAAATGATGAAGGAAGAGGAACAAATGTACTTTGTGTATACTAGTATTAGAAGCTGCTATACAATACAATACAATAGCAGAGTTGGAAGGGACCTTGTAGGTCTTCTAGTCCAACCCCCTGCGTAGGCAGGAACCTTATACCATTTCAGACAAATGACTATCTAACATCTTCTTAAAGACTTCCAGGGTTGGGGCATTCACAACTTCTGGAGGCAAGCTGTTCCAGAGGTTAATTGTTCTAACTGTCAGGAAATTTCTCCTTAGTTCTAGGTTGCTTCTCTCCTTGATTAGTTTCCACCCATTGCTTCTTGTCCTGCCCCCAGGTGCCTTGGAGAATAGTTTGACTCCCTCTTCTTTGTGGCACCCTCTGAGATATCGGAACACTGCTATCATGTCTCCCCTGGTCCTTCTCTTCATCAAACTAGACATACCCAGTTCCTGCAACCGTTCTTCATATGTTTTAGCCTCCAGTCCCCTAATCATCTTGGTTTCTCTTCTCTGCACTCTTTCCAGAGTCTCCACGTCTTTTCTACATCGTGGCGACCAAAACTGTATGCAGTATTCCAAGTGTGGCCTTGCCAAGGCACTATACAGTGGCATTAACACTTTACGTGATCTAGATTCTATCCCTCTGTTTATGCAGCCTAGAACTGTGTTGGCTTTTTGGACAGCTGCTGCACACTGCTGGCTCATATTTAAATGGTTGTCCATTAGGATTCCTAGATCCCTCTCACAGTTACTACTATTGAGCAAGGTACCACCTATACTGTACCTGTGCATTTTGTTTTTCTTGCCTAAATGTAGAACCTTACTTTTTTCACAATTGAATTTCATTTTGTTAGATAGTGCCCAATGCTATACAATCAAGGACATTTTGGCGTATCAGTTTAACAAGTAAATATTTGCGGAAGGGAAGACTATTAAAAATATCCATGCAATGGAGATGCCCTCAAGACTTGTGGACTTGTAGTCTGTCCTACATTTCTCTTCTGTCTCCTGTTGTGCAGCTTTCGACAAATCAGATCATTTTTCTGGTGCCTGAAAAGATGTATGTAAAATAACATTACGCAGTTCAGCCTTCTCCCTGTTGCTTATCACCATCTGGCCATCTTTTCCAACCAGCAAGTCAAACCATTTCCTTGAGTCCCCTCTTGTGGTGCACATGTCAATTTGTTTCCAACTCAAAGCGTAGGTGTGTGTGTGTGACACGGCGGGGAGGGGGGGGAGTTCTTAGATGAGTGGAATCGATTAGCTCAACTTGATTTAATGGTTTCCATTCATACAAGAACTGTTTTTTCTTGGTTTTGTCAGTATGCAAGTAGTCCTTTTTTTCCCCCCAGATTTTTTTTAATTCTCTTACGTGCTATTTTAAGTATCCATTCACATAATTGTTATTCTTCTTTGCATTTGTCATTCTTATACATTTATTTATTTCATTTAATAGATTATAATATACAGTTTGGGTTGCTTTATTTACCATCCCTTCCTCCTGTTGTAACTTCACCTTATTTTCTCCCTCCCTCCCTCCCTTCTCTACTTTCTTTCTTCCTCCTCTCCTTCCCCTTCCTTCTTCCCTTTCCTTTATCCTACTCCTGCTCTTCCCCTTCCCCCTCCTACCCTCTTTCCTTCTCTTCCTCTCCCTTCCATCCTCCTCTCCTTACGTCTTTCTTCTTTTCCCCGTCTTCCTCTCATTGTCTCCTCCTCTCTCCCTTTCTCTTTCTATTGATGTAGGTCTTAGTTTATGTTTCCTTGGGATGAAATTCCTGCAAACCCAACTATAATTCAGTATCATTTCTTATTCCCTTACCTTCGCTAGTCTACCCTAGGTCTGTTTTCCCCTTTTATATTTCGCTCTTGAATATATACTTGAGCATATCAAATAGTCCTTGATTTACTACAACTGAGCCCATAATTTTTTTCACTTATCCTTTAGGTTTCTCGTTTTATGGCAGGGGTCGGCAACCTTAAATACTCATAGAGCCACAAAGGTCCTCACCGGAAGCCCCCCATTCAATTCTGGAGCCAACTAGAAGTCTGGTTCCCCCACCATAGAGTCTCCACCTAGCATGGCTTTCTTTGTGCTTTTGCCAACTGGTGACAGCAGAGGGATGCTGACCCCTGGTTTATGAAGACCCCCTTTGAACAAGCAACTCTTTATGCTTGTGAGAGAATAAGGATGATTTTGGATTCTTTGGGCAAAGATTTGGTGGTTTTAGGTAGGCTGTGAAAATCCATTTTGGGCCTAACATATGTTTAAGCCTAGATTGCTCGCTTACTGGAAAATGACAACTTGGCATGGAATTGTAGAGTCAGAATGACCAGGAATACCCTGATACTTTGGAAACTCCCTTTCTAACTGGGAAATAACAGGATATGTTTTCAGGAAGCCAATAATGATGGTATTGTTTGAATTCCGGGAAAGCGGGGTCCTTTGGGGCCTCTTATATTGTGTTTTGAGCACGCAATTTTGTTTTTTGTGTATTCAGGTTATGACGCATATGATACGTCAGTTCGTGTATTTAAGGTGCAACTCTCTACCTGGATTCTCATTCTCATGTGCATGGGAATCCATTAGCTAATGTTAATGAACAGCTGTTTCCTTTTGCCATAAGTCTCCGTGGCCATTTTTTGATATGCAGAAATTATATCTGGGATATTTTTCTCACAATTTGGGGGCTCGTGCTGGGATCAGGACTTCTGTTCCAGGGAGGAGGTCTGACATACCTTTGGAGGCTGGCCGCACTTCCATTTTGAAGTGTTCCAAGGGGAGGGGGGTGTCAGAATTCCTCTCTGGAGAGATTGCTCCTACGGAGGCTTGGGCAACGGACCAGCATGAGGCATTCCCGGGAGTGATGCATCTGACCCACGTAATGTATGCAAAGGGATACAGATGAATGATAACTGGGTGGCTGGATTCCTGTCTTGAATGTCTGACGGTGATGTGTAGTGTGGGCTTTCCTCCAGCTTGGCTGAGGCCCTCAGCTATGCAGGCTAGAGGTTATGCAGAGGAATGATTCAAGAAGGTAATGTGATTTAAGCTCTTCGGTATGTTATGGGGCCCGTTTTGTAAGGATCCTGGGGAATGTGAAAAGGACATGCAGAAATTATATCTGGGATATTTTTCTCACCGCTTGACGAAAATTGCTCCTCAACACTCGAAGTTCACTTCCGTTTATTTATGCTCTTTCCCCACTTGGATCTGAATTTCTCCACTTTCCGTTTCAGGAAAACAGTTCAAGTGCACAGTGTGTGATTATACCGCTGCCCAAAAGCCACAGCTTCTGAGGCACATGGAGCAACACGCTTCGTTCAAGGTAAGAAGCCTGCCACTGGGCCTTGTTTTATAAATGTGATTCATTGAACTGCTGCTATGCCTGACAGCCCAAGGTTTCAGGATTACAATTGAACAGCCTCTAAATCAGTTCTGGAACTGAAGCAGAATGGTTTTAACTTTTAGCCAGTTGGATGGAATGAGGTAGGAATTTACATTCTTTCATTTTGATACAGGGAGTCCTCCACTTACGACTGTAATAGACCTGCCCGTTATGATTTATGATGTTGTGGCCCGCTAGCAGCCAGCAGGTGGCAGCATATTCAGACAGTGAGGAGGTTGGGGAAGAACATGGGCCAGTCCTGGAGTCTGGGGAGGGCTCTGATGAGGGCTCTGTGTCGGAGGCAGAGAGGGGGCCAGAGTCATAAGCCAGTTATCAGCTGCCTTCAGAGTCAGACATCAGTAAGGCAGAGGAACAGCTGCAGCTTGTTCCCATGCGCAGAGTTGCCAGATGAAGGGAACGGATAAAGAACAGGGGTTGACTTGGGAGTAAGGCTACGGCGGTTTGAATCCCTAGCACCGCGTAACGGAGTGAGCTCCCGTTACTTGTCCCAGCTTCTGCCAACCTAGCAGTTCGAAAGCACGTAAAAAATGCAAGTAGAAAAATAGGGACCACCTTTGGTGGGAAGGTAATAGCATTCCGTGTGCCTTTGGTGTTTAGTCATGTTGGCCACATGACCATGGAGACATCTTCGGATAGTGCTGGCTCTTCCGCTTTGAAACGGAGATGAGCACCGCCCCCTAGAATCGGGAACGGCTAGCACATATGTGTGAGGGGAGCCTTTACCTTATACATGTTTAAAAATCTGTCAGAAGCATCTCTAAATCACGCTCCGAATCGCAGCTATATTCCTGGTGAGATAAATAAGCTATTTAATAGTAGAGTGTGGGGTGGCTACAACAATCAAAAGGATCCTTGTTTGCGGTCATCACTTAAATTTTTTAGCAAAGGGAAAGGCAGGGCCTAGGTTGCTAATTTCAGCATCAGAGCAGGACTTCATTCATAATCTATTACTTATTACTTATTTATTTCAGATGTTTATCTGCTTTCCTTCAAAACCCAAAGTTTCCCAGGGTAGGTCGCGCGGTGTTAATGGCAGCAAGTGCAATTATGAAAAATTAAATAAAGCATTAAAACACAATAATTAAAGTTACATAACCATAAAATGATTATAGCGACAGCCGGCATAGTTAATACGTTTCTAAGCAGCAAATGTGTTTAATGGCTTAAACATTAATAGATTAAACATTAAACATTAATTGATTAAAAGGCCTTAGAGAATGAAAACATCTTTACTGTCCTTTCGGCATTATGGAAAGTTGAATTCTAGGGGCACCTTACTACAAAGACCAGGATCAGGGTCTGCCGCTGAATAATCTTGTGGCCATTCAGCAGAGCAGAAGGCTGTTCCCAATATTTGATGACTCGCTTTACGACAGGCAAGACTTAAAGCCATAATGGGCAGGCGCCATTAGGGTTTTAAGTTAAGTTAATTCCATTTTATATTATATGTATGTGTTGTGGTTTTTACGTTTTCTGTGCACCGTCCTGAATCCTACCACGGAGAATAGGGTGGTATATAAATTTGAATGAATGAATGAATGAATGAATGAATGAATGAATAAATAAATAAATAAATAAATAAATAAATAAATAAATAAATAAATAAATAAATAAATAAATAAATAAAGTCTACCTACACACTAATAACCACTAATAAAAACGTTATTTTCATCCCAAACCTTTCCTGCATCAGTGCTCTTATCTAAATTCTTTCCAGTTATGAAAACTGAATTCAGAATTCGGTTATGAATTCTATCATCTCTCCCATTGCAATTCTAGGGTTCTATATTATGGTGTTTTTATTATGGTTTTATTTTAATGTAATGTATTATCTCCTATATTATATTGTCCACATATATATACATATATGTGGACAATAGTTAAAAATATATAAAAACAATATTTAATTATTTTAGGTAGAGACTAAAAAAATGTTGTTACAGAAAGAAGCAAGAGTGGAAGATTGTTAAAAAAATATTTTTTTGAAAATGATTTTATTTATGGCACTTATAGAGGTCATGCAATCTCTGGTACACAAATTTAGATTAAGTAGTGTCAGCTTGTGTGTGTGTGTGTGTGTGTGTGTGTGTGTGTCACAAATTTAGTTTAAAATACCAGCAAATATGTATGTATGTGTTATGTCAAAGCACTTGGTATGCCCAAATATGGGAGGGAGCATGCTGCTTCCCTTTTGCCTTTCAGCTCCACCCTAGGAGCCTTCCAGGCAGGAAACCATTTTTGTGTTGCATTTGTGCTGATAAATAAAGGGAGACTAGTATAGATCTATTTCAAGCTATTTAGCTCTCATCAGCTAGCCATACCCTTACTGGGATTTGAACATGGGCTGTTTCCTCCCTTAACACTTACTTATTTCCTTGGCTCAGCTGATAAGGGAGGAGAGCTTGTGGCTTAGTGGCTAATGCAACTACCTAACATGTAAAAACAGACCAAGTTCTAATGTATTTATCAGCACAAATACAACATATCTATATATGCAGGTACACATATACATATACATATTTGCTGACACTTTTATTTAAACTAAGCTTGTGTATCAATGATTGCATGACGTCTGTAGATGCCATAAATAAAATTGTTTTAAAAAAAAAATATTTTTTTTACAATCCTCCACTCTTACTTCTTTGTGTAACAACTTTTTTCAGTCTCTATCTAAAATAATTAGATATTATTTTTCTATAAACTACACTGCTCTCAGATAATGCAACTCAGTTGAGGTGAAGTTTCTTTGAAATGTTGGATTCTCACAACCCCTAACTCTAGGTTTGGCTGGGCTACCTTTTCTCATACTCCTTCCTGTCCCACTTGCTTCCGCTAGTCTCTCACGGATTAAAAATTGCGCAGTGGTGTTCAAAATTTAATAAGATTGCATTCTCGATAGGGCAGGGAACTCCATGCTAGTCTTAAAATCAACCCTAAATCCCACATGGCCATCTTATGGCCCCCGTGCCACATCCAGTCTTTAATTGCCCCTCTCCGGCCCGCGGGAGCTCAATTCGAAATTTGAAATCAAATGTAAATAAGTGCACTGTAGGGGCCAGAAGAAGACACCGTTGTCTCCTTCAGTCGACTGGTGCCTATGGGAGGGGAGAAAACACTTTTCAGTGCCTGCCCATCAACCCAGGCCTGGAGCAACCTGAAAGGTTGAGTAGGTGAAGTTTGAGGACATGAAATCAGGTTAAATTGCTTCAGCTCTCCATAACAATCCCAGTTTCTCATGTGGCCCCTTGGGAAAATTAAATGCCTATCCCTGAAATAATAGAATAACAGAGTTGGAAAGGACCTTGGAGGTCTTCTAGTCTAACCCCTTGCTTGAGCAGGAGATCCTATGGTTGTCCAGTCTCTTCATGAAAAGTGATGGAACACCCACAACTTCTGAAAGCAAGCTATTTTGTTGGCTGATTGCTCTCCCTGTTAGGAATTTTCTCTTTAGTTCTAGGTTACTTCTCTCAATACAATACAATACAATAGCAGAGTTGGAAGGGATCTTGGAGGTCATCTAGTCCAATTCCCTGCCTAGGCAGGAAGCCCCATACCATTTCAGACAAATGGCTATCCAACATCTTCTTAAAGACGTCCAGTGTTGGGGCATTCACAACTTCTGGAGGCAACTTCTGTTCCACTGATTCATTGTTCTCACTATCAGGAAATTTGTCCTCAGTTCTAAGTTGCTTCCCTCCTTGATTAGTTTCCATTCAAAGGTTCATTGGCACTGAAAAAAACGCCATAAGCGTTTTCCACACTTACGACCGTTACAACATCCCTATGATCATATGATCAAAATTTGGATGGGTTTGTATTTATGGCGTTTGCAGTGTCCCAGAGTCATGCGATCAGGTTTTTTGTGACTGTCTAACAAAGTCAGAAGGGGGAGCCAGATTTACGTAACAACCGTGTTACTAATTTAACAACTGCCGTGATTCACTTAACAACTATGGCAAGACAGGTTGAAAAATGGGGCAAAACTCATTTAACAACCGAGTTGCTTAACAATGGAGATTTTGGGTTCAATTGTGGTTGTGGACCATAAGGCTAGTTTGCGTCTAAGATAATTACTGAACTTCAAACAATTGTGTTCTTCAGAATTTGAGCAAAGGGCCTGACTGTCCAGGCAAAGTTTCCCTCAGGTTCAGCTTCTAAAAGGCTAGTTAATGGAACATTTAATTACAGTTAGGTTACCCAAATAGGAAGCCGTTATTTGCAGCTCTAGATAAAGACTGGTCGTAGTTTCGAAAAGCATGTCATAATCATTAGCTGGAGGCCTACAAGATATGGGACAATTAGCTCTGAAATTGTTTGAAAACTCTTTCATTTCAAAGAGCCTTCAGACATTGTAATCGATCTTAAGCCCATCTTTCATCTGTTTATCTCTTCGCATTAATTCTGAACAGGTAAAAAAAAAAGTATTTTTCCAACACAATATAGAGAGCTTCAATTACTATCCCACCTTTTTTTTAAAGGTGCAAATATATGAAATGAAATACATTAATTTTTAATAAAATTAAAGGCTTAGATGGAGAACACGTGAGTTATTATAGTAAAATAAAGCCTCCCTATTCAGAAGAGTAGTTATGTATGGCTGTGAGAGTTGGACCATCAGGAATGCACTATTGTGGGTCGCCAGAAGCCAGTGGAGCTGGCAGCAGATTCGGACAGTGAGGAGATTGGGGAGGAACATGGGCCAGTCCTGGAGTCTGGGGAAGGCTCTGATGAGGGCTCTGTGTCGGAGGCAGAGAGGGGGCCAGAGCTGTATGCCAGCTATCAGCTGCCTTCAGAATCAGACATCAGTGATGCAGAGGAACAGCTGGAGCCTGTTCCCAGTGTGCGCATGCGCAAGTTGCCAGACGAAGGGAACAGCTAAAGAACAGGGGTCAACTCGGGAGTAAGGCCACAGGTGGACGATGAATGGGCCCTCCCAGAGGAAATTAAAGAGGACCAAAAGGGAAGTCAAATTTGCAGCAGACAATTAGTTTGCTAATTTGTTCGTGACTCTCCGGAGGCTCCTTGCCAAGTTTTGCAGATATCGGCCTGGCAGCTTTACTAGCCACATAAGGTCTGTGACTGTAAATCCTCCTTTGAAAGACTTTGCTGGATGTGAATGAGCAGAATTCACAGTAAATTAATAAAAGGGGTTTTTGTCGGGACCAGGAGTTTGCTTCATGCTCTTGGGAAGCCTCGGTCAGAACAGGTTGAGCGCCAAAGAATTGATGCTTTCAAATTGCGGTATTGGAGAAGACTCTCTTGGACAGTAATGAGATCCAATCAGTCAATCCTAAAGGAAATCAACCCTGACTGTCCTTTGGAAGGACAGAGACTAAAGCTGAAGCTCAAATACTTTGGCCACCAAATGAGAACTCACTGGAAAAGACCCTGATGCTGGGAAAGACTGAAGGCAAATGGAGAAGAGGACAGCAGAAGATGAGATGATTACATAGTGTCATCAATGCAATGACCATGAATTTGGCCAAACCCTGGGAGCCAGTAGAGAACAAGGTGTGCCTGGTGTGCTGTGGTCCATAAGGTTGTGAAGAGTCAGACATGACTTAGCAACTGAACAGCGATAATTCAGAAGTGACACGTGCAAGTGGGAACCGCTGTAATTTGTAGGACATCTTGAGAACAGATAAGTCTTGAAGATGGGTTACCTTGATTCTTTATCTAGTGAAAGTGGACTGTAATGTTGGCGTAGTATCTCTGGAACAATCTGATCAGTGTCCTCAAAGAAAACTACTAATTTCAAGATTTATCTCAGATCCCTACTGTTGAGACTCGGACAGTGAGGAGATTGGGGAGGAACATGGGCCAGTCCTGGAGGTTGGGGAAGGCTCTGATGAGGGCTCTGTGTCGGAGGCAGAGATGGGGCCAAGGCCATCTGAAAGTTCACAGCTGCCTTCGGAGCTAGACAGCAGTGAGGCAGAGGAACAGCTGGAGCAGATAAGGTCTGTGGTCATAAATTCACCTTTGAAAGACTGTTTGCCAGGCCTTTGCAGAATGTGAAGGAGAGGAATTCACATTTGTTTAATAAAAGGGGTTTTGTCGGGACCAGGAATCTGCTTCATGCTTTTTGGGGAAGCCTAAGTCACCTATTAGCCTGAAGTTCTAATGCTCTAAAACCTTTGGAGAGCACCATTGTAGATATGTATGTAACTATCATTTTTATAGATACATTTCTGGGAGCCTTCTTTCATGGTGGATGGATGGTGGTGGTCTATTTCACCCAGTCTTTTCATAAACCTTGGATATAGATCTGCAAACTCATCCGCCCTGTAAAACCAATGTGTTTCTTTCTGTCTAGGATCCCTGCTACGCTTCATTCCCTTTCTAAGGAGACTTCTGTCTCTGTGATTTATGATTTAACATCTGTAACCAATTAAGGTTATCTACATGGGGCAGATACTGGAGAGATTGTCATAATCTTAGCTACATGGTGATTAAACTTGGGTCAAAGGGACGTGAGGAAGGCCGGAGCACGCTTTGCTCGGCCACTGACTTCCATAATTCAAAGTGGCAATTTTGTTAAACCCTTAAAAATCTGATTCTTTAGGGGTTGTATAAAGGCCATCACCTTCCATATGAACCTGTCTCTTATTTATGATAATGATCAGAGCCTGTTATTGGATTGATGAGATAGACCAGAGATGGTTAACTTTTTTGTCCTCGCCTGCCGAAATCATGCGCAGGTGTGCAACAGCACGCATGCCTGTGCTCACATCCATAATTCAATGCACCCTCTACATGTGCACGTGACCACCGGCACATGCGTGCGATCTCCCCATGCTCCCACTGCCTCCCATGCATGCTCGCACAACCCCCCGGTATATGCGCACATCTCCCGTATGCGCAGCAGAGACCCCAAAATCAGTTGGCCAGCGGGAGGCACGCACGCATGTGCAGCGCAGCAGAGCTGGGCAACGGCTCGTGCGCTAGCAAAGAGGGCTCTGCGTGCCACCTGTGGCACGCGTGCCATAGGTTCGCCGTCACAGAGATAGACTCTCTTCAAGATCTAAATGGGAAAAACTCCTTGCTGGAAAAGGTGTTTGGAGTTTCCTTTTACTTGCTTTATTTAAACAACCCAAACACTTCTATCCCACCTGACATGGAATGATGTGTGATGCTTCATTTCTTTTCATTTTGATGGTAATCTGTGCTCAGGTTTTATTGGAGGATACAGTTATTTGCTGATTAATAGTCTGTGTTTTATGGTGATTTATTTTTTCCTCCAAAATAGTAAAAATTATAGAGGCTGTTCTTTAATTTATGGGCCAGTCATTCTTTTTCAGATCGGCTTATCTACAGAGATATGATTATGGGGGATGAAATGCTCTGGGAGAAAAGCAGGAAATATAATAATAATACAATAGCCAAGTTGGAAGGGACCTTGGAGGTCATCTACTCCAACCCCCTGCCTAGGCAGGAAACCCTATACCATTTCAGACAAAAGGCTATTCAACATCTTCTTAAAGACTTGCAGTGTTGGCAGTGAATGATACCAATAGTAATAACAACAGCAATAATAGTCTATATTCAGTCGCTAATTTGTTATTACGACACTCATCTTCACATATTGAAAAAGCATAAATCGGTCCAGGCCTTCTAAATATAAATCTTGGATGCCAACTGCATTAAACTCTCAGCATACATTAACTGAAAAATGGAAACCTGTGAGCTTTCTTATTTATTGGTCTTTTTGGGGCTTTGTGAAAATGCAGTTCTGTGGCTTAAGACTTCTTGGAACAAGAAGTCTTTTTTTTTTTTTTTTTTTTGAGCTATTTCTGCATCTGGTGCTTTCCCACTCACATTAGTCTCATTTTAGAAGTCATTTTTGAACGGGGTTCAACACTCTGCTTTCCTGTCTCTTTGCATTTGGAGGTATGCCACTAAATTAGCACAGAGCATTAATTTTATTGCCGGGTAATTTATTTAGTCAATAAAAAAAGGTTGCAGTTGTTTTTTGTAAATTTATTTGCTCTGGCAATCTATCCCTCATATGAGAGAGAGCAGGATTTAGCCATCGTGGCAAATAAATGGGTTCACTGAATGTTTGGTGCCGAGAGTTTTCCATCATGTTGTAAAACTTTGCAGGGCATAAAAAAGGTAATAAAATCCGTTGCCGTTATATGTTTTGTTTTCATAATGGGATAAGTTGACTTGTTCAAATGCGCGTAGCAAGACAGATCTAAACCTGATTATGGTAACCTAACAATCAGATGTGCAGCATCATGAAGCCAGATATAAATAATTCATTTCCTTTTATAATTGTAGCCTTTCCGTTGTGCCCACTGCCATTATTCCTGCAACATATCCGGATCCCTCAAAAGACATTATAACAGGAAACATCCCACTGAAGAATACGTTAATGCAGGCTCTGGTGAATTTGCAGCTGAAGCCCTTCTCCAGCAAGGTAAGGTAACCTGTCTCTTTTGAAAACGTAAGAGATTTTCCTTTCCATTAACCTGTAGTTGTTTTTCTCACAGGCGGAATATTTTGCATCATTGATGAATGATGACTTTCCTTCTCCTTTCCTCTCCAGGGAATGGCATCATCTCCAAGAAAGAAATTTTTTCTTTCTTTTTGAAAGAAAGAAGGACTATTTTTTGGAGTATAAGATGCACCAGAGTATAAGATGCACCAAGATTTTGAAGAGGCAAATAAAAAAAAAGTTTTTTAATTTAATCTGCAGACCTCCCAAAAACGGCTCGTTTTTGGGGAAAACAAGCCCATTTTTTATCAAAAGAAAAGGGCATGCACAGCCTTTAGGAGGCTTACAGAGTACTCCTGGGGGCTGGGGGGGACAAAATTGAGGGGAAAATGAGCTGTTTTTCGCTCATTTCTACCCTCCCCAGCCCCCAGGAGCACTCTGGACACTTCCTAAATTTGAATTTGAATTTATTTATATTAATATCCCGCCATTCTCCACAGAGGATCCAGGGTGGCGAGGCTACGGCCCTAAAGGCTATGCATGGCCATTTTGGTGAAGAGGGTTTCAGGAGGCAAAAAATGCTGTATTTAGTGTATAAGATGCACCCAGATTTTCAGCCTCTTTTTTGAGGGAAAGGGGTGTGTCTTATATTCCAAAAAATACAGTAAGTTGAAATTGATAAATTACATAAATAAGAAGTTTAATATGCTATTTATTCTTCACTGGGGGGGGAAATAATCCAAGTGAATTTCTGTGTGTCATCTGAAACATCTAAAAGGAACAACATTCTAATTGGCCATATGAGTTGGGTTGAGTTGCATTAGTTGAATTGAGTTGGATTGGGTCTAGTTGAGTTAAGTTGGGTTGGGTTGGGTTGGGTGAGTTCGCTAGGTTGAGTTGGTTTTGATTTGGTCTGGAATCTCCAAACTGAACATGAAAATCAGTTTCCATCCATCTTTGGCCTGCGAATTTCACCAGCTTTGATTTCTATTTATTTTCTATTAAGAGAATATTTATGGTCAGCTACTCAATCTCAGTGACTCTGGGCATCCTACAAAAAAACAAAAAACCCAGTTGAAACAATAACCCCCACCCCTCTTGTGAAAACAATCAATCCGATTTGATTAATCTTTTGGGGTTGTACAAAACTTCGGAGAGGCATTTTGCTTCAACCATCCCTTCAACAAAGCACTATCTATCTGTTCAAAATGAAGTGGTACTTGGACTTTTAGCACTTCAACAGTCACAAGTCCTGTTAAAGGTACTTCTTCCCTGCCCTTCAACTGTCTACTTCAAGGAATAGAGGTCATTCCTATCAAAGTGAAGTGCCCTGCCTAAAATGTATCCGATTGTGCAAACCTGACATATGATGCATTACAAGAATTACTGACCAGGTCCATATGAATGTGACCTGGAAGTAGAATCCTGGTTAGTTGCTCTTTTTGTGAAGCTCCTTGGGGCATATTCATTTCAAATTTCATTCCAAACACAGATTTATTTCCTAGATATGTAAAATTAACTGGACCTTTTTCCAAAGAACGAATTGAGCACCAGAAGATCAGCCAGACAGATGGCAGATTAAAAAGAAATACTTCATCTTTTTTTTTTCTTTTTGGACATCAAAATAGGTCTTTTTTTTTTAAAGGATTTGGAGAACAGTAAAGTATTCAAATGTAATATCTCAGGAGATTGTCTTTCATCTCGTAGCAGACACTGTGCTGTTGTTCAGTTTGGCAATCTGGCCATACAATCAAATATCTTGCAGGGTAGGAAACGGATTTAAAAGATTCAGGACATCACAAAAGGATGTAACATTCCTGCCAGTGCGGAAATAAAGGTTCCCCAATTTAGATTGCGGTGTCTTTTAAAAACGCTGGGCCGGTTGAGTGAGATGACTTTTCTTATTTTATTTCCGATTGCTTGCAACGTTATCTTTCAACGTTGAATGACGTTATGTAAAACTCTCTTTCCCCCCCATTTCAAAGCAGCTTGGGAGGATTTAAAATTTCCCCCATTTTTGTTACACTAGAATAGAAGCCAGCATAATGCAAGGCTGCTCTGAGTAATGAATAAAACATAACTTTCCCAAGCATGACATTTTAAAGCATTGCCAAATTATTCTTTTTCTTTACTGGGTTGGCTTTTTTTCTCTCTCTCTCTCCTCCCCGCAGAATTTATGTCTATAAGAAGCGTGAATCTATGTTTCAGCAGCATGGAAATGGTGGCACGAGGCGAATGCGTTAAGGAATTTGCATTGAGTTTTCCTTCTAGTGTCAAGGAAATTTGAGCAAGACAGACGAGCATAAAATATATGACAGGCTATTTAGAGTCCCGACTGGTGTTGAGAATAACAAGAGTTTGTAATGACTTAATCAATGGATATGTTTATCACAGTATGTGCTAGGAAAGGAAGTTGCTCAGGAATATGAAGTACGTACAGGTAGTCCTCAACTTATTGTTCTGACCGAGGCTTCCCAAGAGCAGGAAGCAAATTTCTTGTCCCGACAAAAAACCCTTTTCTTAATTGACTGTGAATTCTGCTCATTCACATCCAGCAAACTCTTTCAAGAGAGGATTTACAGTCACAGACCTTATCTGGCTTGGAGAGCTCCCAGGCGGATATCTATAACAAGGAATCTCGGAGAGTCATGAACCAATTTAAGTGAATTAATTGGTTCTCCTGCAAACTCCACTCCCCTTTTGCTCCTCTTTTATTTCCTCTGGGAGGGACCATTCATCGTCCACCTGTGGCCTTACTCCCAGGTCGACCCCTGTTCTTTAGCTGTTCCCCTTCGTCTGGCAACTCTGGGCAAAGTGCTCCTCAATTCTTGGTTGTTTTGCAGTTTTCACGGGCAGAAGAGATCCTGGGCTGGTACCATGCCGTTTCTTTCTTTTTCCCATGTCTAATTAGTCCCAGGCAAAAAAAAACCCCACCTTTATCTGTGTTGTGGTCTTCGCTTTTATCTCATCCGAAGAATATTACAGTGGTTAAATTAAAAAAAAAAAGGATCCAGTGGGAATACTAAAAATTGATAAAATAAAATAAAACTGAGAGAAGCTACTGCAAACACGCTCCGGCAGCTAACCTCCCAGCTCCTCGCATCCCTGTTTTTGTTGTTAGTTGTGTAGAAGTCATGTCCTACCCGTCGTGACCCCCTGGACAATGTTCCTCCAGGTCTTTCTGTCCTCTACCGTCCTCTGCAGTCCATTGAAGCTCACGCTGACTGCTTCGGTGACTCCATCCAGCCACTTCCTTCTCTGTCACCCCCTTCTTCTTTTGCCCCCAATCTTTCCTAGCATGAGGCTCTTCTCCAGTGAGTCCTTCCTTCTCATTAGGTGGTCAAAGCATTTGAGCTTCCTCTTCAGGATCTGGCCTTCTAAAGAGCAATCAGGGTTGATCTCCTCTAGGACTGACCGGTTGGATGGCCTTGCAGTCCAAGGGACTCACGGGAGTCTTCTCCAACAGCACCAGAGTTCAAAGGCCTCCGTTCTTTGGCCCTCAGCCTTCTTTATGGTCCAACCTTCCCAGCCATCCATTGCAACTGGGAAAACCATAGCCTTGACCATTCACACTTTTGTGGGCAAGGGTGATGTCTCTGCTTTTTAGTATGATGTTTAGATTTGCCATAGCTTTCCTCCCCAGGAGCAAGTGCCTTTTAATTTCTTGGCTGCAGTCCCCATCTGCGGTGATCTTGGAGCCCAGGAAAATAAAATCTTTCACTACCTGTTTTTACCTTATCCCTAAAAAAAAGACCCACTATCTATAATTAGTATAATATTCACAATGTACAGCTAGGTTTGTGTAGTGAAGTGCAAACCACTTTGAGTGTGAACTGCTCCATGTAGCAAACTAATAAACTCTCTTGGGTTTCCAGCTACAGATAAAGGCACATTCTCCACTATCGCAAAAGGCACATAAATATTGCATTGTTTTCCGTAAGTGTCTTTGCGTCCACCTTCGCATTCTCCTCTTCCCAGATTTGAGCTGCCAAGGAGTTTGTAAAACAAAGTTGCGTTTCCTGGAGCTCTCCCTGCATTCATCCTCGGAATATATTTTCCAGTCCATCCTGCAAAATATAAATGAAATCATTTCCAAAGGACCATTTTTTTTTTTTAAGGGTCTGGGTGGAAGAAAATTGGGCTGGCTCGCTGTTTCAGAAATGAGAAATCCTTCCATTTTAGGCGTACTCCGGTGTCAGAAGCAGATAAGGTATGCCATTCCGCAACCTTTTGCCTCTATATTGCCACCGCAGTTAATGAATTGGAGAGAAATTAATTTTCTTTAGCTGTGATGTCAATTAACCGCCCTGCCGAAGACGCCACCGGCTCAATGACACCCTTTCACTTGTTCCTTAATTAAAGTGAGAGTGACAAAGGTGGCTATTTTAATTAACTGACTGTTATTGTTGCAGTAATTTTAATTTAAAAGAAAGCAGGGAAAGTCTCCATTCTAATTGAGTTTTTTTTTTAATTAAGAGGGGAATATGGAATGAATATTTCAATTCTGGTTTTTGTAACTGGTAAATGCCATTGTCCTGCACCGAGCATCATGTGCTGTGGCAGATAAAGGCAGATAAAGACATTTAACTTAAAATTAAATCAGGGAGGTGCCTCGTCTAACAGATGTAAAGATATCGCAGTACTACTGGAGGTCTTAGATCAGTGTTTCTCAACCTTGGCGACTTTAAGTCCTGTGGACTTCAACTCCCAGAATCCCCCAGCCAGCTGGCTGGGGGATTCTGGGAGTTGAAGTCCACAGGACTTAAAGTCGCCAAGGTTGAGAAACACTGTCTTAGATAATCCTTCAAGAGCAATAAATGCCAGCAAACAACCTTATTTTTTTTATTTAACTTTCCTAAATGAGTTAGCAAGAGCACAGGTGGACCTCGAAGTGCAACCACAACTGAGCCCAATATTTTTGTCGCTAAGCGAGACGTTCGTCAAGTTGAGTTTTGCTCCCATTTATGATCTTTCTTGCCACATTTGTCAAGGGAATTACTTCAGTTGTTGAGTTAGTGACACGGTTGCTAAGTGAATCTGGATTTCCCGTTGACTTGGCTTGTCAGTAGGTCGCAAAAGGGAATCACGTCACACACACACACACACACACACACACACACACACACACACACAAGACACCGCAACCGTCATGAATAGGAGCCAGGTACCAGGCATCTGAATTTGGATCGTGTGAGCGTGGGGATGCTGCAACGGTCGTAAACGTGAAAAAACGGTCATAAGTCGCTTTTTTCAGTGCTATGGGAATTTCATTTAGTTTGTTGCTAAACAAACGATTATAAGTCGAGGACTATCTGCAATTTTCAAATGACAAAAAAAGTACTGTATTTTTCGGAGTATAAGACGCACCATTTTCCTTTCCAAATCTGGGTGCGTCCTATACACTGAATACAGCATTTTTGGCCTCCCGAAACCCTGCCCCCTTCACCAAAATGGCCATGCATAGCCTTATGGGGGCTTTCAGAGAGCTCCTGGGGGCTGGGGAGGGCAGAAATGAATGAAAAACGGGCCATTTTTTGCCCAGCCCCCAGCCGCACTCTATAAGTTTCCATGCTCTTTTTTTTTTTTTTTTTTTTTTTGACAAAAAACGGGCCCATTTTTGGGCAGTCTGCAGAGTGCAAAAACTTTTTTGTTTAATTTCCCTCTTCAAACTTTTGGTGCGTCTTATACTCTGGTGCGTCTTATACTCCAAAAAATATGGTAATCACAAATTTCTCCACTAGCAGAATGGTAAACACACACACACACACACACACACACACACACACACAGAGAGAGCGAGAGAGACAGACAGACGAGAGGATTTAAAAACCATTGTGTTAGAGATTTTTCAAAAGAGATGTAGGTGATACGTATTCCATTAACATACAGGTGATCTTCACTTAATAGTTGCCCCGTTTGGTGATTTGAAGTCTACAACTATGCTGAAAACATAACAATCCTCGCACTTACAACCCTCACAGCCACCCACCACTTTACACCTGGCATTTTACACCTGTGGGATTTTCACGATCTTTCCCGCCTCCCAAGGTCATGGGATCACCATTTGACCATTTGATGGAGAAGCCAACATTTAATTCACAAGTCACAGTTGTGTGATGTTTCACTTAACGGCCATGAGTGACAACCACAATGGGAGGGAGGTCGTAAGTCGACTGCAGTCATGTGATGCTTTGCTTAATGACTGCATTGCTTAGTGACCAAGTAGCCAGTCCTCATCACTGTTTCAAAGTCGAAAAGCCAGCGTTGTCCAAAGACTTCTCCATGGTCATGTGGCCGGCATGACTAAACACCAAAGGCGCACGGAACATTGTTACTTTCCCACCAAAGGTGGCTCCTATTTTTCTACTTGCATTTTTACATGCTTTAGAACTGCTAGGCTGGCAGAAGCTGGGACAAGTAGCGGGAGCTCACTCGGTTACGCTGCGCTAGGGATTCGAACCGCCGTACTGCCAACCTTTCTGATCGACAAACTCAGTGTCTTTACCACTCAGCCACCGCATTCCATGTTAAGCCAGGTTAAAAATTAATTTTAAAAAACCTTTATTTGTATCCTGGTAAATTTATAGTACATTTTTATTATTATATCTATGCACGGATTCTAATCTCTGATCAGGGTCTAAATATGCGCTCTTTTTGTTGTTGTTTTCCCTTCCAGGTGGCATCAAGTGTCCTGTATGCAACTTTGTGTACGGCACAAAATGGGAATTCAACAGGCACCTCAAAAACAAACACGGGCTTAAAATAATGGAGCAGGATGCAGAGGTAAATGCAAGCAGCCACAGATGTTCCAAAATATCGCCTTTTCTCTGAAATGTTACGGGCAATCGAGGAAAAATTGGAGCAACAAACATTCTCCTATAAAACTTAAAAGCAATATCCTGCTTCTCTATGTTTTTATGCTGGCAAGGTGATCGAGTGCAAATGAATTGTTCAATGTCATTTATTTTTTTATAATGAAGCCTCCTATGAGGCTGAAATTATACCTAAGGAATTGGTGGCCATAGCAACAACGCGTGGCTAAGTTCCATCACAACTCCCAACATCAGCCCAGGCGTTCCTCTTTTCACACTGAAACCTGAGCCAGAATATATCTATTTTTGGGGCAAGTATTTTCTCAGCTGAAGGAGGCTGATTGTTGTTGGGACACTCAATTCCGGTTGGATTTCTAGACAGATAATACAGATTTCTTTCCTTACTTTTCTTTCTATCTTTCTCCTTCCTTCCTTACTTACTCACTCACTTATTTACACACTTTTTTCTTTCCTTCCTTCCTTCCTTCCTTCCTTCCTTCCTTCCTTCCTTCCTTCCTTCTTTCCATATTTTTTCTACTTACTTATTTACATACTTTTTTCTTTTTTTCCTTCTTTCTTTTCTTTTCTTTCCATCTTTCTCCTTCCTTCTTTCCTTATTTTTCTTTCTATCTTTCTCCTTACTAGCTTCCTTCTTTCCTTCACTTACTTATTTACCTAGTTTATTCTTTCCTTCCTTCTTTCTTTCCTTTTTCCTATCTTTCTCCTTCCTTCCTTCTTTCTTTCCTTATTTTTCTTTCTATCTTTCTCCTTCCTTTCTTCTTTCTTTTTCTTTCCTTACTTTTCTTTCTCTTTCTCACTACATTCCTTCCTTCACTTACTTATTTACATACTTTTTCCCTTCCTTCTTTCCTTCCTTCTTTCCTTACTTTTCTTTCTATCTTTCTCCTTCCGTCTTTCTGTCCATCTCTTCTTCTCTCATATCCTCAAGCAATCACTAAGCAACCAGTTGTAAGTCTCGAGTCGCTTCGGGGGGAGAGAGCGGGATATAAATAAAATTTATTATTATTATTATTAAGGACTACCTTTAAAAATATTAAAAACAACAGAAATCTAGTGCCCAGTCAAACTTCTGATGTGTATTTATCTAATCTTCTGTAAGTGCTGGGTCTTCAAAATTTCAAAATTTTACAGAAGACTAAAAAGGTGGAGGCCTCCCAAACTTCAGGTGGCCAGGTGTTCCATAGGGCAGGGGCTGCCATAGAAAAGGCACCTTTCTTAGCTCAGGTGGCAATGTTTAAGGCAGGGATGGGCCACTACGGCCCCTTTATGACCTATGGATTGCCATTCCCAGAATTCCTGAGGTGTCAGAGTTTGTTGCATAAATTCAAATCCAGGAAGCACACACAGATAACTGATTCAGCTGGATTCTTTATATACATATGAATAGATGAATAAATGTACAATACCAACAGGTGGTTCTTCCAAGTAAACACAAGGCAGGAGAGTTACAGGCAAACACAAGCAGTTGGGTTCAGCAGACGAGCCCAGGCACACTGATAGTTTACTTCTCAGAGCAGCAGACTGCTTAAGTTTCTGTTTCAATTTTCTGCACAGACTCAGATCTGTTTAAGCTCCTATTGGTTGACTTAGTTGCTAGGCCTATTCATTGGCTGACCTTGTTCCCACGTCTCTCCCAGTCATGAATATTTTAACATGAGTCAGCTTTGCTGGTTCAGGAATTCTGGGAGTTGAAATCCACAGATTATAAAGAGGCCATAGTTGCCACCAACAGCACCCCACTGATTTTTATGACACCCCATAGCACACCCCAATCCCTGTGCATGTGTGCACAACCACCCATGCCCCCCCTGTGCATATCCACACAACCGCCCCCTCCCTGCCCCCTGTGCCCCGTTTTGGGCCTAGCAGGCCTCCCTGAAGCCTCCTGGGACCAAAAATGGGCCATGGGGGAAAATACGAGAGACACATACCCTGTCCTCCCATTCATGCGTGCACGCCTCCCGCATGTGCCCCGCCCCCTGAGAGTACGCAGCAGAGACCCAAAAATCAGCTGGCTGGCAGGAGGTGCGTGCGCATGCGCTGGGGCAACGGCTCACATGCCTGCAGAGAGGGCTCCATGTGCCATCTGTGGCACGCGTGCCATACGTTCATCATCACAGCCCTACGATGTCATACGAATGAGTTTGCGCATGCGCGAGGAATGGCGTCGGAACTTTGACTGCGCTAGTTCCCGGTGGTTGCAGATGGCCCCGGAGGACGCTGCCAGCCCTCTTTGTCCAGCTACAAGGGCCGGCCCAGCAAGCCAGATTTCCCGCCATCACACTGGGTGAGCTTTTGAGTTGGTGGGTGTGATGGCGGAGGCAGGAGATCGGGGCGAGCGGCGAGAGATGTGCACTTTAACTGCTCTCCTAACTCTCTGCATTGCCACCTTTTAATCTGACTTGCTGCTATGAACATCTTAGGCGTTCCTCCTTTATTGCCTGTGTGGCCTTCAGGATGCCTTCGTACTCAAGGTTAGACCTCCTCTGCCTGCGGGAGTCTCCACTCTCGCAGACCTGACCCCCTGGTCTAACACGGGCCCACCTCGAGGATGGACTGATTGTTCCTGAGAGGTGGGCAAAGCGCAAACTCGGGGGGGTTGTAAATTTTGTATTTATCGTTTTTGTATGTTTTTAAATTCCTGTGCGCCGCCCTGGGTCCTTCGTGGAGAAGGGCGGGATATAAATGTGATTAAAATAAATTAAAATTAAAATTAAAAAATGCTGGCCACATGACCATGGAAACATCTTTGGACAGTACTGGCTGGCTGGCTTGAAACGGAGATGAGCCTCCTTTACTGTTTTTTACAATAAAGTTATGCAATGCCGTGTCCTTATACATATTAATTTAGAAAGAAGCCTCTTGCGTTTAATGGAGATGATTCATGGGGGTTATAAGACTACAGTCTCGTTTTCCTCCTTGAAAAAAAAAACCCGAAGGAGAAAAACTGTGAAGATAAATAAAAATCTTAATGACTCGTGTTAAACTTAAAAATTAGAACCTCGAAACCTGTTGGTGTTTTCAGGCACAGTCTGGATTGAAAGTAATGCGCTAAACGATAGTTTTGTTCTAATCAAAAGGACTACTTTCATGCCTATAATCCTACTGATTTTTCATGCGCATATCCTTATGCACCCACTAGTCAAATTAATGAGATCGGTAACGATCAAGAGATAGGATTTATTTGATAAGGAGCCTCCCAGTTGTGCAACTGAATTGCTTACGACCTTGACAAGTCATTTCCAGATTACTTTTCTATTAAAAAAATGTTCTTTTTGTTGCTGAATCCTTGCTTGCTTCATACATCAAAAGATTCTAACTTGTTTCATTGTCAAGAGCCCTTTTTGTGATGCTATGCTGTTCAAAGAGACATACTTAAGCTAGGACTCTGTAGGTAAGTATTTTGGCAGCTCTGTAATATACTGGTGCCTGCTAATTCTTATTTCTTCTCCAACTGCTCTCTGTTTTGCAGCAAACTACAGAAATTTCCGAAGAATCCACCACGCAGTACCTTCATATCACTGAAGCCGGTGATCTGCAAGGAACTCAAGCAGCTGTAGCTGCTCTGCAGGACCTAAGATATACCTCGGAGAATGGTAACATGCTCTCATTAAGACCAAATCAATACTTTTTTTTAAAGATCTTTAAATGATGTTTCAGCCAGTTCAATCTAGTGATTACGGCACCAGGTGAAAAAAGCAGGAAACTCTTAAGTTCTAGTCCTACTTTAGACAAAAAAAAACCAACCCAAATGGGTGACTTTGGGCCAATCACCTGGAGACTGTGAGTTCTAGTCCTGCCTTAGGCATGAAAGCTGGCTGGCTGGTTTTGGGCCAATCACCTGAAGACAATGAGTTCTAGTCCCGCCTTAAGCATGAAAGCTCGCTGGGTGACTTTAGGCCAATCACCAGGAAACAGTGCATTCTAGTCCCGCCTTAGGCATGGAAGCTGACTTGGTGGCTTTGGGCCAATCACCTGGAGACAGTGAGTTCTAGTCCCGCCTTAAGCATGAAAGCTCGCTGGGTGACTTTGGGTTAATCACCTGGAGACAGTGAGTTCTAGTCCCGCCTTAAGCATGAAAGTTGACTCGGTGACTTTGGGTTAATCACCAGGAGACAGTGAGTTCTAGTCCCGCCTTAGGCATGGAAGCTGACTTGGTGGCTTTGGGCCAATCACCTGGAGAAAGTGAGTTCTAGTCCCACCTTAAGCATGAAAGCTGGCTGGCTGGCTTTGGACCAATCACCTGGAGACAGTGAGTTCTAGTCCCGCCTTAAGCATGAAAGCTCGCTGGATGACTTTAGGCCAATCACCAGCAGACAGTGAGTTCTAGTCCCACCTTAGGCATGGAAGCTGACTTGGTGGCTTTCGGCCAATCACCTGGAGACAGTGCGTTCTAGTCCCGCCTTAAGCATTAAAGCTGGCTGGGTGACTTTAAGCCAATCATCAGGAAGCAGTGCGTTCTAGTCTCGCCTTAAGCATTAAAGCTGGCTGGGTGACTTTAAGCCAATCACCAGGAGACAGTGGTTCTAGTCCTGCCTTAGGCATGAAAGCTGGCTGGGTGGCTTTCAGCCAATCACTGGGAGATGGTGACTTTGGGGCCAAGCTGTTAGGTACCACATTTGAAAGCTAAGAAGAAAAAACAGCATCAGCATTCAATTAATATTGAAGATGCAATGAGTGAAAGGGGAAATTTACACAAGACTCTGAGGGAACTTTGGAATTAAATGCAATAAAGCCTCCCGACAGAGAAAATAAGCCTGAAAGGAGGGAGGTGAGACATTTGAGTCAGAAGACAAGAGGGATACGTTGGCATATGGGTAGTCCTCGACTTACGACTGCAACTGGAACCAGAATTTCCCTTGCAAAGCAAGGTGGTTCTTATAAGTGAACCACGCCTGATTATACGACCATTTTTGTCACGGTTGTTAAGCAACGCTCTGCAGTTCCTTAAGCGAATCAGGCGGTCGTTAAATAAATCCATCATCCCCCATTGACTTTGCTTGTCAGAAACTTGGCTGGGAAGGACGCAATGGCAACCCCAGGTTGCACAACCCTGCAACCATTGTAAATTCACGCTAGTTGCCAAACACCCAAAATTTGATCCCCGCATGGCTGTGGGGGTGTCAGAATCATAAGTGTGAGGACCAGTGGGAAGTCCTTATTTTCAATGCTATTGCAACTCGCTAAACAAGCAGTTGTAAATCGAGGATTACATTTAGCATGTAGAGTGTGGGTATAGAGCAGGGGTCTCCGGCCTTGGCAACTTTGAGACTTGTGGACTTCAACTCCCAGAGTTCCTCAGCCAGTTTTGCAGGGTATGGAGTACGCAGTGTGGAAAGATGAGCAAAGGGAATGGTGGTAACAATAGCACAACGTTTGCATCCTCCTCACAGTATTAATCTTAATTAATCTTCTCCCCCCTGCAACCCATAAGGAGGAAGGCTCGATGCCACGGCTGTCAACATCCTTCAGCAAATCATAGAGCTGGGATCAGAGCCCCATGATGCGCTAGCTTCTGTGGTTGCCATGGCCCCAGGAACCGTCACTGTAGTGAAACAGGTAATCTTTCTTTTCATTCCCAGTTGAATGTTCTCTCTCTCTCTCTCTCTCTCTCTCTCTCTCTTTCTATCCATCCATCCATCTTTCTATCCACCCACCCATCTCTCTCTCTCTCTCTCTCTCTCTCTATCTATCTATCTATCTATCTATCTATCTTTCTATCCATCCAACCATCTATCCACCCACCCACCCACCCACCCCTCTCTCTCTCTCTCTCTCCCTCTCTCTCTCTCTCTCTCTATCTATCTATCTATCTTTCTATCCATCCATCCATCTTTCTATCCACCCACCCACCCATCTCTCTCTCTCTCTCTCTCTCTCTCTCTCTCTATCTATCTATCTATCTATCTATCTATCTATCTATCTATCTTTCTATCCATCCAACCATCTATCCACCCACCCACCCACCCACCCACCCCCTCTCTCTCTCTCTCTCTCCCTCTCTCTCTCTCTCTATCTATCTATCTTTCTATCCATCCATCCATCTTTCTATCCACCCACCCATCTCTCTCTCTCTCTCTCTCTCTCTCTCTCTCTCTTTCTCCCTCTCTCTCTCCATCCCTCCCCCCTCTCTTTCTCTCCCCCTCTGTGATCCTGTGGGATTTCCTTTGCTTATTGGACACACAAGTGCATTTTCCAGATCTGGTTGATCTCAGCTGAAGGTGGTGGTTCTTTAGCCAAGCATCTCATTGCTGGACCAATCACCAGGAACCTGTGAGTTCTAGTTCCACCTTAGGCATGAAAGCCAGCTGTGTGACTTTGGTCCTATCACCGGTATGCAGGGAGTACAAGTTTTGCCTTAGGGCGTGAAAGATGGCTGGGTGATTGTAGGCCAGTGTAGAGAAAAAAAGGAAAATCAGAGCCTGAGGGCAGAGTCAAAAGAGGAATCAGCCTAGAACAGGGGTGGGCAAACTTTGCAACTTTAAGTCTGAAGGACTTCAGCTTCCAGACTTCTCCAGCCAGCTTTGGGTTAGGGTTAGGGTTAGCTTTGCTGGCTGGAGAAGTCTGGGAGCTGAAGTCCTTCAGACTTAAAGTTGCAAAGTTTGCCCACCCCTGGCCTAGAATCTCTACATTGCCACAAGTGGACTAAATTGATGCCCCTTTGAATTCCATGGATCCTTATCTAACTCCAAGCAAATGCTAACCATCAATTGGGAAGATTCCTGTGCGTAGGCCTGAATAGCAATAAGATAGTTTAATTGGACCTTCACGTGTGAACCTAATCTTTCGTGCCTGACAGTCAGTTACTCGTTCTCACCCCAATCCATCTCATAGGCTTGTGGGTGGGGATAATAGGAGGAGGAAGGTGGGCTGAGTACATTTGCCATCTTGAGTTATTTGTAAAAACAATAAAAGCGGGAAATAAAGTCAGGCAGGCAGACATATCAAGGTAGAAAAAAAATAGTTCAAATGTAAGGAAACAATCCTAGATTGCATTGACAAAGGAACAGCATCAAGATCAAGTGAAGTATTAGTACTGCTTTACAAAGCCTTAATAATAAGACCACATTTGGAATACGGCATCCAGTTCTGGCCACCATATTATAAAAAAAGATGTTGAGACTCTGGAAATAGTGCAGAAAAGAGCAATAAAAATGATTAGGGGATTGGAGGATAAAATTATTTGAAGAATGGTTGCAAGAATTGGATATGTCTAGACTAGGGGTTCCCAAACTTAGCAACTTGAAGACTTGTGGACTTCAACTCCCAGAATTCTCCAGCCAGCAGAGCTGGCTGGAGAATTCTGGGAGTTGAAGTCCACAAGTCTTCAAGTTGCCAAGTTTGGGAACCCCTGGTCTAGACTAAAGAAAAGAAGGACTAGGGATAACATGAGAGCAGACTTCCAATGTTTGAGGGGCTGCCACAATGAAGGGGTTGGGGGGTGGGTTTCAACCTATTCTCCAAAACACCGGAAAGCGAGAGACAAGAAACAATGGGTGGAAACTAATCAGGGAGAGAAGCAACGTGGAACTAAGGAGAAATTTCCTAACAGCGAGAACAATTAACAGCTTGTCTCCAGAAATTGTCAGTGCTCCATCACTGGAGGTTTTTAAGAAGGGATTGGACAACCATTTGTCTGAAATGGTATAAGGCCTCCTGCTTTAGCAGGGGGTTGAACTAGAAAACCTCCAAGGTCCTTTCCTATGTTATTCTGTTCTGTTAAGGTTTTGTGAAAGGCGAAGATTTCGTCGGTGTTGGAGCCTGTCCTGCCAACATCGCTGTAGCTTTGGGAAGTCTTTTTTCTCTCTCTCTTCAATGAGATTCTGACTTGGTCTTTTTATGCCTTAATCTCTTTTGGAGCTCTTTTGGCTTCCTTCTCTCTCCCTCCCTCCCTCCCTTCCCTCAAAGCGATGGTTGGTCTCCAGCTGCTGTGAGAATTGCCTCTCCTCCTCTCTCAGCTGCTGTCCTTACCAGCCCTCTCTGTGTGATTCCCCTCTTTGTGTAAATCTTTCTTCTTCCCTTCAATCAGTCTGGCTACACGAGCTTGAATTGTTCAAATGCAGCCACGAAGGAGGGTGAATAGCACTAGCACTTAGACTTACGTGCCGCTTCACAGTGCTTTTACAGCCCTCTCTAAGCTGTTTACAGAGTCAGCATATTGCCCCCAACAGTCCGGGTCCACGTTTTAGCCACCTCGGAAGGATGGGAGTATGAATCAATCTTGAGCCTGGTGAGAATCGAACTGCCAAACTGCTGGCGACCGACAGTCAGCAGACGTAGTCTGCAGTATTGCATTATAACCACTGTGCAACCATGGATCTATGTGGTGCATAAAATGATAAATTATACTGTTGATTTATAAGTGGAGTAGCTAGAAGTTAAGCTTACATCAAGTTCACTGGCAAAAAGCAGCTTAATGTATATGGACACTAGCTGGATACCCGTGCTTTGTTACAAAACTATGTGATTGGACTTGATATATTGACATTGACACTTAAAGCTTGAAAATTAATGTAGAACGTGTAACTCCTTTGCATCAGAGCATGTTAATATAAGGCAACTGGCAGTTGGAACAGAGTTCTTTTCAGGTGGGGAGGGGGAGTAGAACGTCTGAACTCCCAGCCCACAGGCTAGATAAGTCACACACTGGCCACACCCATATAAGGCAACTGGCAGTTGGAACAGAGTTCCTTTCAGATGGGGAGAGGGAGTAGAACGTCTAACTCCTTAGCATTGACGCGTGTTAATATAATACTGTATACTTATGATGTGATGGTCATTTTGAAAAATCCTTTCTTAACGAGCACCTAAATGCCAAGAGAACATACGTGCTGAATTTCAAGTTTGTAGGCTTTACACTTCAGGAGATTTCGTGATGAGTGAGTGGTATTTGGCTTTTATATAAATAGATTAAACTAGACCAGGCCTCTCTTTTAGCCACTATTTTTGCGTAGAATGGGTTCCCCAGTTCTAGGGAAGAAATATCTTTTGTGAGATCCTTGGCGCTGCTCTCTGAGCAAACCATACTCTCTTTTAGTACTGATGTTGTTACCCAGTCAGGTAGTGAAACATCTGCAAGAAAACCACCAAACTCAGAGAGCACCAAGGACCTCACAATGTAACCAAATATTATCTTCTATCATTTGATAGTGTTTGCAATGGCTGATACTCCTGTTGTAGCTGCCCCCACAAGCCGTTGGAGACCTTCCAAAACAAATCCTTGGTTCTGACCTAGGCTTTCCCAAAAAGCACGAAGCAGGTCCCAACCAAACCCCTTTTATTAAGCGAATGTGAATTCCTCTCATTCCCATTCAGCAAAGGCCTGGCAAACAGTCTTTCAAAGGTGACCACAGACCTTATCTAGCTTGGAAAGCTGCCATGTCAATATTTTCCAAATGCAGTGCAGTGCAAGGAAAGACTGGGCACAAAGTCTCTGAGATTCACGGACAGATCTTCACACTCCTGAAACAAATCGAACGAACGAACGAATGAACAAATTGTTTCCTGCAAAAGCCCACTCCCCTTTCGCTCCTTATTTCCTATGGGAGGGGCTATTCACCGTCCACCTGTGGCTTTACTCCCAAGTCGACCCCTGTTCTTTAACTGTTCCCTTCATCTGGCAACTCTGTGCATGCGCACACTGGGAACAGGCTCCAGCTGTTCATCTGCCTCGCTGCTGTCTAGCTCTGAAGGCAGCGCATAACTCCCAGATGGCTCTGGTCCCCTCTCTGCCTCCGACACAGAGCCCTCATCAGAGCCTTCCCCAGACTCCAGGACTGGCCCAGGTTCCTCTCCAACCTCTTCACTGTCCGACTTTGCTGCAAGCTCCATTGGCCACTGGGCGGCTACAACACGCTGGTGACAAGGAGCAGAGAAGGCCGGCCTGCTTCCCGCTTTCACTGAGAGGCCTTGCTAAATGCTTTCAGGCTGATCAAAACACCTTTGAAGCCTTGGGCTGCCAGCTCATCCCTCCCCCCAGTTTCTCCCGCCCCTCCCTTCTGTTTTTGTTGATTCTCTTGCTGAGTTTCTTGGCTGTCTGCTGAAAGGAAGTGATGAGTCAAGGAATTGAGTTGGCAAGCTGCGAGCACCAAATTATCTGACATGAAGGACTCGAACAATTCCTTAGCTTAGCCTTGCAGAAACTCAATTAAGTTGAGCTAAATAAACACCGAGGCTCCTCTCTGGGTTCGGAAGCCCTTTCATAATGTTGCCGAAAAAGAAAAGGGCCTTTCTCTATAACTACCACCCCAGCCCTTCGGAAGAGCCTCCCGCTGAGATTCAGCCACTGGGCTAGGATGGGGAGAAGTGGATGTGGAGCAATTATTTTTACAAATAGGGCATACGATAGAGAATAATAGAGTTGGAAGGGACCATGGAGGTCTTCTAGATCGACCACTTGCCCAGGCAGGTGTTGTGGTCTACCGGCAGCCTGCGGAGCTGGCAGCAGAGTCAGATAGTGAGGAGGTTGGGGAGGAACATGGGCCAGTCCTGTAGTCTGGGCAAGGCTCGGACGAGGGCGCTGCGTCGGAGGCAGAGAGGGGGCCAGGGCCATCTGGGCGTTATGTGCTGCCTCCAGAGTCTGACCTCAGCGAGGCGGAGGAACAGGGGGAGCCTTTTTCCCAGTGCGTGCATGCGCAGAGCTGCCAGAAGGCAAGAACAGTTAAGACGAAAGGGACGGCTCGGCAGTAAGGCTTGGAGATGATTGGCCCCTCCCCTAAGCCATAAAGGAGGAGCAAAGGTACGTGAGTCTTTGCCGGAAGCAACTTTGTTCGCTCTGGTTGGTTTAAAGTCTGAAGCTCCGTTCTGACTCTGTGCTCCGTGTAGCCATGCAAAGCTAATTGCCAATTAGGTCTTTGGTTGCGTTTCAAGGGAGAATAAAGCTGGGTCGTTCTTATCCTGAAAGACTTTGGCCGACTTCTGCCGAACTCTTTACGAACTATTTGTGACTCATTACGGGCCGTGAATGAACATAATTCACAGCTGTTGAAATGAAAAAAGAGGGTTTGGGGGACTAAGCGTGTGATTGTTACTGCCTCAGGAAGCCTAGTCTGAACAGCAGGAGACTTTATACCCTTTCAGACCAAGGGTTGCCCAGTCTCTCTTTGGAAGCCTGCCATGAGGGAGCACCCACAACTTCTGAACGCAAGCGATTCCATTGGTTGATTGCTCTAATATCCAACACACCTTCCTCCTTCAATCTTTTTCCCTACAACAACAACCCTGTGAGGCAGGCTGGGCTGAGAGAGTGTGACTGACCCCAAGGCATCCAGGCAGCTTTCATGCGCCTTCAGTGTTTAGTCATGCTAGCCACATGACCATGGAGACATCTTTGGACAGCGCTGGCTCTTCGGCTTTGAAACAAAAATGGGCACCACCCCGTAGAGTCAGGACCGACTAGCACATATATGCCAGGGGAACCTTTTCCTTTACCTTAACATTTTGGATAAGTGGCATTTGTGTGTTTCGGCTCAACAGGAGTCACATGGTAGGCATTTAAACACTGATCTGATTTGACTTGAACATACCCTGAGAAACACCACAATTTGTCATGGTAAAAGATGCAGACGGATGTCCACCAGAGAAAATGGAGCTGAGGCGTCACAGCAGTCGGTCGAATGACGAAACTAGTAGAAAACATATGGACAAGGGCAGCTCGGAAAGCTGCTAAATTTGTTTATTGGCCATTTTCATTTCAGGAGAATATCAAATTGAACGGGCATTCAGCTCGGTGCCTTTGTCTCCAATGAGATTTTGGTTTCCAATCACTTTTACATCAGCCACCTACCTGTTCATCTTTGCTGCCCGTGTTATTTATTTGCACGTCTCCACGGCATTTAAAATTATGCAGGGATTTTGACTAAAACGAGGGGGGAAGGAATATGCCCATTTGAACACCCATTCAGGCTACATTCTCCTTGGCTTGCAAGCCTCCCTCTATCCCAGGCAATCCGATTTGTTGCCACGGCAATTGTATGTGCTGCGGAGTGTCATTTGCAGGATAAATTGTGGGTCTGTTCTGTGATGTTGTGACATTAAGCAACTCCTGGCTGCAGTACAACAATGGGGTTGACAATTCCCCACCAGTGAGTAAACTGTTAGTGCCAAGGCAAGGGGTAGATGAGATGGTGCAATCCTTTAATTTCAGTAGTCCATCTGTTACCGTTGGGTTACCTGTTTGCATTCTGTGCTGTAAAGCAGGGGTCCCCAACCTTTGCAACTTTTAAGTCTGAAGGACTTCAGCTCCCAGCAAAGCTGGCTGGAGAAGTCTGGGAGCTGAAGTCCTTCAGACTTAAAGTTGCAAAGGTTGGAGACCCCTGCTGTAAAGGATGACAAATCTGTGGCTTGCAGATTCTAAATCGTTACGCCTGTTGGGCTTATGGATGATGCAAACTAATCAAGGAGAGAATCAACCTAGAACTAAGGAGACACTTCCTAACCGTGAGGACAATTAACCAGTGGAACAGCTTGGCCTTCAGAAGTTGTGGGTGCTCCATCACTGGAGGGTTTTAAGAAGAGACTGCACAGCCACTCGTCTGGAATGGTAGAGGGCAGCGATGGCAACCCTTTTTTGGCTCGCGAACCATAAGTGGGGGGAGTGCAGGGGGGTCGTGCACAGGCGTGCCGCACCCATAATGCAATGCGCGACTAACCTCCAGCGCGCATGTGCGCATAACAAGCACAACCTCCCCCCCTTTTTTTTGGCCTGCTTTTTTCGCCCTCCAGAGGCTTTATAGGAGCCTGGGGAGGGCGAAAACAGCCTCCCCCCCCCCCCCGAGGCCCTTCAGAGGTTTCAGAAGCTTCCCTGAAGTCTCCAGAGCACAAAAAACCAGCCCTATGGGCAAACCGGAAGTTCAGGAACAACTTCCAGTTTGCTCGTGAGGTCGTTTTTAGTCCTCCGGACACTTCAGGGAAGTCTCCTGGAGGTCCCTGAAGGCTCCGGAGGGCTTAAACCTGCCCTACAAGCAAACCGGAACTCCGTTCCTGAATTTCTGGTTTGCCCATAGGGCCGTTTTTTGGGGCTCCGGAGGCTTCAGGGAAGCTCCTAAAGCCTCTGGAGGGCATTGGGGGAGGGGAGGCTGTTTTCACCCTCCCCAGGCTCCTATAAAGCCTCTGAAGCCTGGGGAGAGCGAAAAATGGCTTTAAAACAGGCTGAACGCGCACTGGCCAGCTGACAGGGCAACGCCTCGCGTGCCCTAACAAATGGCTCCGTGTGCCACCTGTGGCATGTGTGCCATAGATTTGCCATCCCGGGTATAGGGCAGTGATGGCTAATCTTTTTGGCATCAAGTGTCAAAAAAGGGGTGCGCTGGTTGGGCTGCAGCACGGAAGAGGAGTTGCCCAGGGGGCATGCACACGCCAGAAAATGAACTTCCGGTTTCCGGAGCCACATGCATACTGGCAAGCTAGTTTCCCGGTTTCTGGTGCGCATGACAATGAGCTGGCTGACGTGCATGCTCATTCTGGAAAATGGAAGAGTAGCTCTTGCAGTTTTTGGCACTGCTGCACGCAAAATGGCCAATTCTGGTGCATATGCGTGCTAGGAACCCAGAAGAGAAACAGGCATCACCACGCATGCCAGGTGACATGGTTCCTCATGCTACTTCAGGCACACGTGCCATAGGTTCACCATTATGGGTATAGGGTCTCCTGCTCAAGCAAAGGGTTGGACTAGAAGACCTCCAAGGTCCCTTCCAACTCTGTTATTCTGAGTGAGCAACAGGCAGACCCGTTGTTTATTACCATATTTTTTGGAGTATAAGACACACCTTTTTCCATCAAAAAAGAGGCTGAAAATCTGGGTGCGTCTTATACATTGAATACAGCATTTTTGGCCTCCCGAAACCCTGCCCCCTTCACCAAAATGGCCGTGCAGAGCCTCTAGGAGGTTTTCAGAGAGCTCCAGGGGGAAGGGGGAGGCAGAAATGAGCAAAAAACTAGCCCATTTTCTGCTCAATTTCAACCGCCCCAGCCCCCATGAGCACTCTATAAGCTTCCTAGAGGCTATCCATGCCCTTTTTTTAATGAAAAACGGTCCGTTTGTTGCTCATTTTTGGTCTACCCACCACCCCAGGAGCACTCTGCAAGCCCCCTAAAGGGTATTCATGCCTTTTTTTGGGGGGGGGCGTTTTCGTGAGATTTGCAGAGTGCAAAAACTTCAAATTTGCCTCTTCAAAACCTTGGTGCGTCTTATATTCCATACTCCGAAAAACACGGTGGCTGCATTGGCGCAATAGCATTATTAGTATTAAATTGCCATTAAACCACCTGAAGCATCGCAATCAAAGATGCAATTATGGAGTGCAATTGGGCATCTTAAGCACACACACACAAAAAAGACCCAGTGATCCTATCTTGAGATGCCAGTAGATCTGAAATCTTTTTCCACCGAACACCTAACGATGCTTCAGTGCAGGAAGAAAGTATTCTGGGAATGACTCCTTAGGGAGCCTGCATTCTTCAATTAACACAATTAGACTTCTCTTCTTTGCGCACTCATCTAATTTCTCCTTTGCCTAACTCGCTGATATTACTTTTATATCAGAGGCAGACTGAAGAGACGCAAGCCGCTCTCCCCACTCTCCTGCAATGCATTCAGATAATTGTGATGTTAGCCAAGAGATGGGGAGAAATTAATTTGAGATCCCCTGTGTTTGCAAAATTAGAAATTCTATCCTAACAAACATCTGAACCGAACCGCAGCTGGCCTTCCGAATTTGCATGTCTCTGGATATTTAAAAAAATATGCATTTTTCTCTAAGCCAGAAGTTCCCAAATTCAGATCCTTTGATTATAGTTATATTTATTTCTTCGTTGTTGCTTCTGGGAAGAGGCTTTAATTGCTTCCAACTGATTATCCTTCTCTGAGTTTAATCTACTCAGCCATCCAGGTGGCGGAGTGTCCCACCACCAAGAGAGTACCACCTTTTGCAGTCTTGGACTTCTTGGTGATGGCTCCCCTCCTTTGGAACAGATGATCCCTAGATATTGAGCCACTCCCTGCTTGCTATATTTCTGGAGAGCAGTAAAAACACAGTTTTTCTCACACGCGCACACACACACACACACACACACACACACACACACACACACAAAATTGCAGATGAGTTGGATCATGCAAATGCTATCCAGTGGTGCTTCAGACTGATTAATTAGATGAGCAGTTCACACCAAACTGTATTTCCTTGTTTCCTGTCTCCCTCCCTTTTTTATGGGAGAGTGACTCTGGCTTACTTCCTGGGGGTTAAAACATAATACAAATTAATCATTGAATTTTGCCACACTGATAGCAAATAATTCATATCACAGAATAACAGATGTGAAGGATTTAGAGATCTTCTAGTCCAATCCCCTGCTCAAGCAGGAATCCCTATGTACCATTTCAGATAAATGGTTGTCCAATCTCTTCTTAAAGACTTCCAGTGTTGGAGAATTCACAACTTCAGGAGGGAAGTCATTCCACTGATTAATAGTTCTCACTATTAAGAAATTTCTCCTTAGTTCTAGTTTGTTTCTCCTCTTCATCAGTTTCCACCCATTGCTTCTTGTCCTGCCCTCAGGTGCCTTGGAGAATAGCTTGACTCCCTCTTCTTTGTGGCAGCCCCTGAGATATTGGAACCCTGCTGTCACGTCTCTCCTGGTCCTTCTTTTCATTAAACTAGAGGTTGTAATCATCCCAGTAATATCTTGGCCCACTACTTGGGGGAATAATCTTGGTGAGGCCTTCCTAAAGACCAGCATTGAATCTCAGTGGGATGTTTATAATTGTAAACAGTTTATCGATTCAGATGACCAGTCTTGGAACAAGTAAAGGAGCAAATTGAAGTTAGCATTTCTGCTCATCCAAGTTCTGCTAGTATTGCCATCATCCATCAACAGACCATCCTGTTATAAATTGGCTTGGGTACAAAATACCAGCATCACATTCACTTTTCTGATACCAGTGCTTCATAGAGAGGAGCAAAAATGAGCAAAAAACTGGCCCATTTTCTGCTCAATTTCAACCCCCCCCACCCCCATAAGCACCCTATAAGCTTCCTAGAGGTTATCCATACCCTTTTTTGAAGAATGGGCCGTTATTTGCTTGTTTTTGCCCCCACCCCACCCCCCAGGAGCATTCTACAAGCCTAAGGGTTATTCATGCCCTATTTTGAAGGGGGAAAAAATGGGCCCATTTTCGTGAAAAAACGGGCCATTTTGGGCAGGTTTGCAGAATGCAAAAAAAATTTTTAAAAAATTTTCCTCTTCAAAACGTTGCTGCGTCTTAAATTCCGAAAAATATGGTAGACTTTTTATGGAATTGATTTGCTGGCGTGATCTGTCTAGTGGGGTTAACACTCCAAGTCTGCTTCTCAAGTTAGTGGATATTTGGTTGTGTCAGTCAGATTTAAGGCCAGCACCGTTCACAGGGAGTAAGGCTGCCCCGATCGATCCGCCAGATTAGGAAAATCCCATAAACCCTGTGATTCTGCCAGCAAGTCCATTTAAGAAGATACAATTGAAGCTGGCTGTCGTTCCAGCTCAGTGCCCACAACCCTCTTCAGATGACAATGATTGTCGATCAGTTGGTGCCCTCCTTAGCCTCATAATCGCCCTCCAACTGCTTCTTAAAAGTGGTAGGTGACCAGATTCCATTCTTGTCTTCGGAAGGCATCACGGTCCATTGGGCCTCTGTTAAAGATCAGCAATTAAAATAGCCGTAGATGCAGTTACAAATATAGCTATAAAATTAGCAAGTACAGCTATTTGTTTCACCACACCAGGCTTCTGTATGCACGCTCTGATCTAGTTATACAAGCTTGTTGCCACAATGATTTATTCATTTATACATACATACATCTATATGATTTATATATCAGCCCGTATCTCACAAGATGCTTGCAGGATTCAAACACGCACCCTTCAGATAGCCCTCAACTTTCAACAGTTCATTTAGTGACCGTTCCAAGCACTGAAAAAGGGCGATTTATGACCATTTTTTCACACTTAGGACTGAAGAAGCATCCCCATAGCCATGTGATCTAAATTCAGACCTTTGGCAACTGGCATGTAGTGACAATGCAATGCAATGCCCCAGGTCACTTGATCACATTTTGCGACATTCTGACAATGGGGAAGCCAGAGTCATGGTTGTTAAAACCATGCCACTAGCTTAACAAGGACAGTGGTTTACTTAACAACTGTGGCAAGAACGTTCATAAAACGGGCAAAAGTGACTTTAACAATTGCTCGATCAGGAGAGTCTATACCCATAATGGCGAACCTATGGCACGCATGCCACAGGTGGCACACAGAGCCATTTGTCAGGGCCCGCGAGGCGCTGCCCTGTCAGCTGGCCAGCGCACATGTGCGCGTGCTGGCCAGCTGAATTCGCCCTTTTTTGAAGCCATTTTTCACTCTCCTCTCCAGAGGCTTTATAGGTGCCTGGGGAGGGTGAAAAGAGCCTCCCTGCAACCCTCCCCCAACCCCCCGGGGAGGCCCTCCGGAGACTTCATGAGCTTCCCGGAAACCTCCAGAGCACTCAAAACGATGCTCCGACCAAACCGAAAATGACGTCCGATTTGCTTGGGTGGTCCGGAGGCTTCAGCGACCTTCAGGAGGCTTCCCTAAAGCCTCCGGACCGCTCAAAACAACGCTCCAAGCAAATCGGACATCACTTCTGGTTTGGTCGGAGCATCGTTTTGAGTGCTCCAGAACTCCTGAAGATCGCTGAAGCCTCCGGAGGACCTCCGGGGGGGCGAGGGAGGCTGTTTTCTCCCTCCCCAGGCTCCTATAAAGCCTCTGGAGCCTGGGGAGGGCGAAAACAGTATGCAAAAAATGGGGGGGGGGGCATGCCTGTAGTGCGTGAATGCGAAACTGCGGGGGTCGCACATTGCATTATTGGTGTGGTACGCCCACGCACGACCCCCCCTGCACTCCCCCCACTTATGGCACACAAGCCAAAAAAGGTTCGCCATCATTGCTCTATACCATTCCAGACAGGTGGCTGTCCAGTCTCTTGCTAAAAGCCTCCAGTGATGGGGCAACCACAATTTCTGAAGACAAGCCATTCCACTGGTTAATTTTTCTCAGCGTTAGGAAATTTCTCCTTGGTTCTTAGGTGCTTCTCTCGTTGGTTAGTTTCCATCCATTGTTTCTGGTCCTGCCTTCAGGTACTTTGGAAAATAGATTGGCACACACATACCTCCTCTTTGTGGCAGCCCCTGAGATATTGGAACACTGCTATCTTGTCACCTCTAGTCCTTCTTTTCATTAAACTAGACATTTCCCAATTCCAGCAATTGTTCTTCACATGTTTTAGCCTCCAGACCCCTAATTATCTTTGTCGCTCTTCTCTGTACTCTTCGCAAAGTCTCTACATTTTTTTTTTAATATTGTGGTGCCAAGAGAGCCCAGGAGTGATTCAGCTTCTTACATAATCTGTTTTATCAGGAAGATGGTCTGTAGCTTTTAAAAATATAAGAGAGATGTTGAGAATCAGCTTGGAGCATCTTGTCTAATCAAGGAAGTACAACATTTTAGTGAGATACTTCCATTGCAGATATGAAGCGCTGAAGGGGACGGGTTAATTCTCACACATTTTAAATTAATTTTAGATATACATATGCATATACATATTCCTATTCCTATACCTATACACACACACAAACACAAACACACAAACACACATACACACAGTGTTGTTATGCATTGATATTTTTTAGGTAAATTTTGATTTTATAGCTAATTTTCATTAAGATACCTACCTTGCTGTTTGTGTTTTGCTGCCCAGCACCCAGAATCTATAAATACTGCAAAATGAAGTTCAAAACTATGCAGAACATGAGAGATAGATACACACAAATTCAGAGAAGCACGTTCACAAGAGGCTTAAATCAGCTAACTGCAGTATTTTCAATTTCAACATCTCTTGACTTCTTAATTTGCCCCTGACACATTAACAAGTTCTGAAACTCCCAAATTACTTGTTGTATCGAATAATGTCTTAAGACGAGTTTAAATCTTTGGCTGATTTCCGTAGACAGTTGAAAATTACTAAAATTGCTTCTAAAATTACTACCAATATTGTTAATTTTGCAAAGGGTTTGAAAGGATGAGTTGAATTGCCCTGTTTTAACAAATCAACTCTCTTGCCTTTAAAAAATCATTAAATACACTTTTTTATGATCTTCAAATGAACAGTGTCATCTGAAAAAGAATCTTTTTCATTATGTCAATCAGGAGATATTGAAGCAGGGTTGAGTGTCAGTATTTTCACGTTACAAGTAAAATGTATTTGAAGGGATGTTGACATACATCATTTGCTTCTGCTCTGTGATTGTCACATTTTGGTTTAATGTCCACATTGTTATTAATAGAATTTTGAGAATTCTGTTTTGAATTTTGAGAGGGATGGAATCAAGATCATGTGAAGTTATAGTACTGCTTTACAAAGTCCTATTAAGGCCACCGTTGGAATACTGCACCCAGTTCTGGTTACCACATTATAAAAAAAAAAGATATTGAGACTGGAAAGAGTGCAGAGAAGTGCAACAAGAATGATTGAGGGCGGAGGGGGGAGGCTAAAACATATGAAGACTGGTTGCAGGAACTGTCTAATCTAGAGAAAACATGATAGTAGTCTTCCAATATTTGAGGAGCTCCTACAAAGAATTTTTTATTGGCCAAATATGATTGGACACACAAGGAATTTGTCTTTGGTACATAAAAAATACTTTCATCTTACCACTGCAGCCAGAATAGCATACGCACAGTTTTGGAAAGGGAAAAAACTACCATCAGACCAACTAATTATCAACAAAATCTTCTGGTGTGCTGAATGCAACAGACTAACATATATTCTCAAAGACAGACAGGAAGCAATATTCTATCAAAGTTGGGAAAGATGGTATGACTGGATGGAGGTAAAGAGACTAAGGGATCAGATAGGGAAGGATATACAATGTAGATATATAGATAGTAAATAAAATGAATGTATCGAGCAGTGGTACCTATGGGGAATTGATAAATGTAAGATATAGACAAATAGAAATAGCTGGAATATCTAGGGATATAGTAAGATGGTATACGATGTTACTTGGTAACTGTGTACATACTGTGTACATATAGGGGGTGGGTTACTCCCAGTTGTACCTGTGTAATTTTGCTTTGTCTTGTCAATGCCTTATTTATGTTCTTTTTTCTGTTACTAATTTACAATAAAAGTCCACCCTTCTTAAAAAAAAATACTTTCATCAAGAATCATAAGATACAACACTTAGTTGTTGTATCAGTCATGTGTTACTAAATAAGCAATCAAATCATACTAAGAAACTAAGTAAAACAATATAAATCATAAAGATACAAACAACAAGGTTATAGTCATAAGTGGGAGGAGATAGGTAATAGGAAGGATGAGAAGAAGAATAGTAATACCGTCTTAGTAAATAATTTGACAGTGTTGTGGGAATTGATGGTATGCAGGAAAAAACTATCCTTGTGTCTAGTTGTTCCAGTGTGTAGTGCTCTATAAAGATGTGGAATCAAACTATTTTCCAAAGTACTAAAACGGCAAGGTGACAAACAATGGATGGAAACTAATCAAGGAGAGAAGCAACCTGGAATTAAGGAGAAACTTCCTAACTGTGAGAGCAATCAACCAATGGAATAGCTTGCCTTCAGAAGTTGTGGGTGCTTCATCACTGGACGCTTTCAGAAAGAGACTGGATAGCCATTTATCTGAAATGGTATAGGGTCTCCTGCATGAGCAGGGGGTTGGACTAGAAGACCTTCAAGGTCTCATCCAACTCTAGTATTCTATGTTCCAAGAGAAGAGAAAATAAGGATATGATGCCCCCAACTTGGAATGTATCAATTTATGAAGCATTTTTGCACTTGGTGGAATTTGGATTGTAGGTGACAATTTTGCCATTTTAGAAAAAACAAACGACTCCAGACTTAAAATCCTGGACTAAAGAAATGTGTTCACTCTCAGCTTTATATTGTCTCTCTGTTAATATGATGGGAAAAAAAGAACGTACTCCTCTTGAACTACACATTTTAATTCTGTTTTTTTTTTATTACTGGCTTTTAAAAGTTGCATTAACTCTTTAGGACATTAAATACATCTTGCCCAAGTGGATCTGTTCTAGATAACGCCAGACTTCGGTTCCCTGCATTTTTAGCTGGGCAAGACTGAGATAGATCAACAACCATTAACCATGGCAGAGAAGTTATCAAGTTTCAAAACACCAATTTCAGAAGGTGCCTGAAAGTCAGCTACGAAAAGGGGGAAATGTTGTTAGATGGACCTTCTGTTTGACAGCTTTTCCATCCTTCAGAGAATAAAAATAAAACAATTTGGACCTGGGTGACTAGCTAATCTCTCGTGTGGTAGAAGACGAGCAGGCTGAGCTGGAAGGCGAGATTAAATGTGTCACCACTTCAGAGTCACTGCGTTGCCACAAGAGACTTACCTCTATCCCCCCTTGAATTCCCTTGACCCTTATCTAGCACCAGTTTTAACCTTGACCATTAGTTGACTATATTCTTGCATATAGGGGTCATGGCCTCATCAGATCCTAGTTGGGAGGAGGAGTTGGAACCTGGACCATCTGATAGGGATGGCATGTCTTCTCTAGAGAGGACAGTGCTGTCCCAGGCCCCTCAGGCATTGGGGGAGGTGGTTGACCAGACAGGGAGCTGCCTGCTCTCACAAACTCGGGAGGATCAGCAGTGGGGATGAGAAGCAACAGACCCCATTCTGATGAGGAACAGCTGCCTCCTCCGCTGGATCCGAGGGCACGGAGAGTGGGGCAGAGGGAAGCTCAAAGGAAAGATGCTCGGGTGGAGGTCACCCGGCCCCTCCTCACAAGGAACACCTGGCTTGCGTTGACTGGATTAAAGGGTGCAGGATGGCATCTTTGTCAGGAACAATTGTTTTGCTTTGGCATGCATTTCCCCCGGCCTTGGAAAAACTCTCCTTTGACTCGTGTTTTTGCCTGAGCAAAAACTCACAGACTTGCCTCACCTTGTAGACAACTTCCAGACCTTGCCCTGTGAATTGGCACCTTGTTTTTGGACTTCCTCTCTGCCTGTGCAAATCGGTTTTGGTCATTACTGGCTTTTTTTGGTGGGGACAATTGGCGGCTGCCTTCAGGGAAGTTTGGGGTCGGGTTTTAGCTGCCGTTGTAGGGCCATTTGTTGTGGAATGAATAGAACAATAAAGGACTCTATCGAAGCCTACCTCTGCCCATGGATCATTCAATTGTTAGTAATAATAAACACTTCTGTGCTTTGAACTCAACAAATGATCCTGATTTTTTGCACCTGACACACTATATGTGTGTATATGTGTGTGTGTGTGTGTGTGTGTAAAGGTAAAGGTTCCCCCCACACATGTGTTAGTCGTTCCCAACTCTAGGGGGCGGTGCTCATCTCCGTTTCAAAGCCAAAGAGCCAGCACTGTCTGAAGATGTCTCCATGGTCATGTGGCAGGCATGACTAAATGTCAAAGGCGCACGGAACGCTGATCCCTTCCCACCAAAGGTGGTCCCTATATTCCTAGTTGCATGTTTACGTGTTTTCGGACTGCTAGGTTGGCAGAAGCTGGGACAAATAACGAGAGCTCACTCTGTAAGGCGGTGCTAGGGATTCAAACCGCTGAACTACCAACTTTTCTGATCGACAAGCTCAGCATCTTAGCTATTGAGCACCGCGTAGATAGATAGATAGATAGATAGATAGATAGATAGAGAGAGGTAGGTAGGTAGGATAGGATAGGATAGGATAGGATAGGATAGGATAGGATAAGATAGATAGATAGATAGATAGATAGATAGATAGATAGATAGATAGATAGATAGATAGATAGATAGATAGATAGATAGATAGATAGATAGATAGATAGATAGATAGATAGATAGATAGATAGATAGATAGATAGACTGACTATATTGATACGTGAATATTTATTGAGGTTAACATGTACCATTTTTTAATCCCTTGACCAAGCTATATTCCAGTTCTTGATCTTTCACTTGAGAACCAGGACATCCGAAACTGAATTGACATAAAGAACAGGAATGTCTGTCAGAAGTAGAATCCCTTTCTCCTGCGCAGCTCGTCTGTCGCTGCCTATCACTGTGACAGGGTTGTGTTTTCTGGAGCGTGACACTTCCATGTATCTCCCCCTCTTTCGCCATAAATTCAACTGAGTCTAGGCCTCCATAAAAGTCACACGTTTTCCGAGGCCCCAAAGAAGCCAGCGTAAATCAATTTTATGGTACAGCTACCATGGCATGTTCACCTAAAGGGGTGTCTTGTTCAATATAAGCATATCGTATAACGACCTTTTTGGCACAAAATGATTGCATTTGTATTCTGAAATAAGTGCACAATTGTTCTCTTCCATTCTTTGCTCCATTTGCTGCTCATGTCTGAGATGGAAGGAAGCCTTCGGCTTCCAATATTTTCATTCTTAGCCTGCTGGATGCTTAACTTATGAGGTTTATAATTGCATTGCTGGGCCAGCTGTTCCTTGAAGATAAACTGTTATGGGAATTACACATCTGTGTGGGAAGAAAATCCACAGCATAGACTGGGTGAACCAGGGGTGAACTGCTACCGGTTTGCTTCGCACACATGCCCACAAAACGCACACTTTGAGCGCATGCACACCGCAGCGTCTAAAAAAGCCTTTTCTGAGTCTTCAAAGGGAAGTAGAAGAACGAGGGGCGAGAACAGCTGTGCTGCACGATTTAGATACACTAGAAAGCAGGATTTCCTGCTTTCTAGCAAATATACTGTAAATCGTGTGGCATAGCTGATTGCCGCAGAGCTGATCATCGGAACTTTTTAAAAACTTTTTTTAGCATTATTTTACTACTACGGTAGTAAAAAAATGCTTTAAAAATGTTCTGCCAATCAGCTGTGCAACAATCAGCTGTGCCACGCAATCGTGGGAACTTTTTTTTTTACTATTGGTTCAGGCAAACCGGCCGATCCAGCAGCATTTCACTCCTGGGTTGAACATTTCTGAGTTGCCTGGTAGTATCTGGTGCTTTAGTTATCTTTAGTGGTATCTGGTGTTTTAATTGTCTTACGGTTGTGGTCATGAGAGACTAGAACCATGATGGTGAACCTATGGTACTCATATTCACTGTCATCCACAGGCTCCTGCAGCTTTCCTGAAGCCTGGGGAGGGCGATAAATGAAACATCGGGCCTACCGGAAGTCCCGAGGCTTCAGTGAGGCCTGCACGCATGCTCAGGGGGGCGGGGGTGTGCACATATGCAGGGGGGAGGGCATTGCATAATGGGTGTGGGCATGCACTATGGAATGTGCCCATGCCCTTTTGGCTCCTCACCATCACTGGAACAAGGGTTCATGGACTGGCGCCAGACCGCAGCATGCCAGAAACGGGGCTGCATCAACAAGTGAAGCCCCATCCTCAGGATATACAGGCAGCATGTGAAACCACACCCCTTCCGGTCCTCTTTTCATGGAACCGGTCCCAAAAGGTTGGGGGCCACTGGGCTAGAAGACTAGCAAATATGAGCTGCCTAATAGAAAGTAGCTTCTGGACCAGAGAGAGGAATGTATAAAAATCTTCCATTAGCTCTCCACTTCGGTAGCCAATTGTTCCCATTAACAGGGACCATCTAGAACCCACTAAGCCGCCACAGCTCAGTTGCTGTGTAATGATGGCATGTTGAAAACCCAGTGAGCACTTTGTGATGGACTGCTCATGTGTGGCATGTTAGGAGTAGACTCCTATAGTTGGGTAGACAATATATAGTCATTGTAGCTTTAAGGCTGATGTAATGTTAGAGTGCAATTAGTAAGTGCAATTATCTCTAACTATAAGAAGGCAAGGAGAGCGCATATCTTTCTCTCTGCTGGACTTGCTGTGTTTGATTACTGTTTGCTGTGAATTGCGATTACTGAAGAAGAAGACTGAAGATTGTGTAAGATATTTGATATTGTTGAGACTTTGTTGTTTGACTCAATTTGACATCACTGCTTGTTGAGCAGTAGCTTAGTTTGGTAGTTTTTACAACCTAAGTAAAAAGCTATTCTATTTTACTTAAACAGTGTCTGGTATACTTATTGTGTGTACATTAGCAAGATTTCCTCTAGCTGCATACTCCGCTGCACACCCTCTGCTTGTCTCCCAATGGAGATATCAATGGAGAAGGGCCTTCTCTGTGGCGGGCCCGACCCTCTGGAACGACCTTCCCCCTGAAATCAGAACGACCACTGACCTTCGCTCCTTCCGACAGCTTTTAAAAACTCATTTCTTCCGTTTGGCTGGCCTAGGGTAATTTTAATTAGTTATAGTGTTAAGGGGTTTTAGGGACAGTTTTTAGTTTTTATAGATGTTTTTAGCGCAGGATATGTTTAATTGTGATTTTAAATTTTGTACTCTGTGTTTATTGTTTTTTAATTCTCCTGTGCCCCGCCTCGAGTCCCTCTGGGGAGAGAGAGCGGGTTATAAATAAAAATTTATTATTATTATTATCAATACTTGCTTAACAACCCACCATAGTCAAGCAGGCAATTCTGGTTTAATCGTTTCCCTACAGTCTACACTACCGAAATCCGCAGCTAATAATTGGCATTTTATGGAATTAAGGCAGTGGTGGGTTCCGGACCCCGTCACAACCGGTACACTGCGCACGGGGTCGGGCATCCTAGTCGGACATACGTGCGCACGTCACCGCCCTGCGACACCCAGCTCCTTGGCGGAGGTCGCACAGGCGCCGCATGCTGTGCGTGTGTGCGCAATTGGCCCGGTTACTTCAAAAACAGCTATGGAACATGGGCGGGTGGATGGGCCAAACGAGCCACCGTACCGGTTACGGTGGCTGCTGCTCCTGGCTACTACCGGTAAGGCCGTACCGGGCTGTACCACCCAGAACCCACCGCTGGATTAAGGCCTTGGTTCTTACCAGTTTTGCTCCTCTTCATTCTCTTATGAAAGCTTTTTGTAACTCTCCCATCGTTCTGACAGGTGACCGAAGAGGAGGAGTCAGCTAATCACACCGTGATGATTCAGGAAACGTTGCAGCCGGCTTCGATGGAGTTGTCCCAGCAGCACCATTTGGTGGTCTCCTCGGATGACGTGGAAGGCATCGGGACAGTGACCGTGTATACGCAGGGCGGAGAAGCCTCAGAACTGATCGTTTACGTGCAAGAAGCCCTGCAGCCGATGGAAGAGCAGGAGCAATCTCTACAGGAGATCTAAATCAAGTCCTCCGGGCAGGTAAGTTGGCAGGTAACCAGTGGTGGGATTCAGCCACACCTATTCGGGAGAACCGGTTGTTAACTTTCTAAGCAGTTGGGAGAACCGGCTGTTGGAAGAAATCTCCTTTTGGTTTCTTTCCACTTTACAGGGCTAATCCTGTAAGGAAAGCAGGAAGGGAACATTCTGGTGTTGTTTCTAGCCTCATCTTGATTGCCCTGCTTAGAGAAACTGCCTCTCCGGTTAACCCTGATTACATTGTAACAGCTAAGGCGAAGCGCCCATCGATGTGAGTGACGTTGAGTTGGCCATGCCCACCCAGTCACATGGCCACCGAGCCCCGCCTACCCAGCTGGTCATTAGGGCAGAGAACCGGTTGCTATATTATTTAAATCCACCACTGGGTAAGCCTCCTGGCCGTGGAGGATGAGTCTTCATTTTGCAAGCCATTTTGGGGGAGAAAGCCCTGAAGTTGGCATGGCAAGAGTTGGTACATTCCAACGACTCTGATTCTCTGCCTAACCAATTTTGCTCTGACTGATGAAGGTGCTGAGATGGGCAAAGAAAAGTCTCACATTTACAAGAATTGGCCCAGTTGCCGTTATTCAACTTTTAAACACCTCCTGACACCCCTAAATTATTTCCAAGTCTATATTTGACAGCAAGCATAAAAGGTCCTTCCTGCAGCTACTAAATCCATGTTGTGTTTTACTCCTGGAAGCCGTGAGAGTGGCAGCTGATTGGACTCCAGCTAGTCCTCGACTTACGACCACAACCGGGCCCAGAATTTCCATTGCTTAAGCATGGTGATTTGTTAAGTGAGTCATGCCCGATTATATGACCTCTTTTGTCATAGTTGCTAAGCGAATCCCTGCAGTTGTTAAGTGAATCACACGGCTGTTAAGCAAATCCAGCTTCTCCCATTGACCGTCCTTGTTGGAAGCCAGCTGGGAAGGTTGCAAATGGACGATCACGTGACCCCCCCCCCTCCCTCCAGGACACGGCAACCATTATAGACACACGCTGGTTTGCCAAGCAACCGAATTTTGATCATGTGACCATGGAGATGCTGCAGTGGTCGTAAGTGTGAGGACCGGCTGCGAGCCACTTTTCCAGTGCCGTTGCAACTTGGAACAGTCGCTAAACAAATGGTCGTAAGTCGAGGACTTCCCCTAATGGCTTGTCGCAGAGGATGTTTTGGACACATATTGATCCATGTCTTCTTTTCAAATGCCTTTTTCTTCACGAATCTTTCCCTTTCTCCCAAGGAACTCAAGAGATCACGGCCCCTTATTACACCGATCCCGATGGATTCTTCAGAGATCAATTTAAGCATGCTGAGCAACAATGGTGTGACGAGACCTCAGCCAACAAATCGCGAGGAGTGATCACTGGCAAAGTGCCACGGGGCTCGATAAAACTATCCCAAGTGTGTTGTATGCACTTTAAGAAAACGGTAGCGTTTTTGTTTTGTTTTTAAAGACTCTTTTAATCAACGTTTGGAAAGCTTCTTGAGAAGGCCAAAGGACAATCCGGCGACACAGAAGGCCCAGGCAGTGAAGCCGTGTCTAAGGATAATGCTCCGTAGCTTATTTCTCCCCATCTTCGGCTCCCCTGGCTTGCTTCTGGAAAGACGTCGCCCTTTTAATCTTCTAAAGCAGGGGTCTCCAACCTTTGCAACTTTAAGTCTGAAGGACTTCAGCTGCCAGACTTCTCCAGCCAGCTTTGCTGGCTGGAGAAGTCTGGAGCTGAAGTCCTTCAGACTTAAAGTTGCAAAGGTTGGGGACCCCTGTTCTAAAGGAGCTTTGCTTTGTGAATTTCGGAAAAAAGCTCCAGGACATTGATTTGAATTTTCAAAGCCTTTTAAGAATGTTATCCGAAGGAACTGGGCTCCCTTTTTTAGATGGTTCATCTTTTAATTTCATCTCCTTTCGGTTCCTCAAGGAGTTCAGGACTGCCACCGTGCTTTCCCCAGGCGCCTGGTTCCTATTAGAAAGGAAATGTTTTATTGAATTGCCATGTATTCCAGGCACCAATGTGGAAAAACTGTGTGTGTGTCTGCCCGCCCATCAGCACATGCACGCATGACCCTCTCCCCCCCACCCCCGCATGCACACCTATTTTTGCCCTCCCCGTTTCCGCCATCCCCAGGCATCAGGAAAGCCTCCGGAGCCTGGGGAGGGTGAAAAGCAGGCCCAACAGGTCAACCGGAAGTTTGAACTTCTGGTTGGGCCATTGGGTCTGTTTTTCGCCCTCCCCAGGCTCCGGAGACTTTCCTGAAGCCTGGGGAGGTTGGAAACAGCCTCCCCCGACCCTCTGGAAGGCCAAAAATCAGCTAGCAAGCATGCGCATGTGTGCCAGAGTTGAGGGCTGCCATGCCGGCAAATATGGCTCCGCGTGCCACCTGTGACACGCGTGCTATAGGCTTGCCATCACGAACCTAGATTGAAAATAATTTTGGAAGACTGAGGAGGCTCTGAGCATCCCTGAGATTTTATTTTGCTTTTCCTCCCCTGTTCCCCTTTGCAAGGTTACAACAGTGTTTTTCAGAAGTATAAAACAATGTGGACTTTTGGGGTATTTTTCCTGAGCTTGGCCACTCTATCTCTGATTGATGTTCCTACGGCCGGGTTACGTTCCTCATAATACATAACGAATGCAATTTTGAGCCATAGAGAAGTAATTTAGCATCAAGGAAGCTGTGAAAACCAGAGTGATAAAGTGGAGTTTGGGGTCCTGTTTTCCTCGTCTGACAAATGTTTGAGCATTTTCTTCATGAAAAGCCCAGCTTAGTAGCCAAACCTCACATCCATTATGGCTAATCTGTCTTTATAAAGCTAAACAATTTGCCACGAAATGCATTGGCCACCCTGAAGGCACCTGACGGGGGTTTATGGTCGCATCCCTTCAAGAGGCCACCACAGCTGGTCTAGAGAAGGCCTAATTTTTACTAAGCCTTGACGGACAGAGTAAATGGAGACTAGGAGGCTCAAGCAAAACGGTGATGCGTGTTTTGTCCCTAGTTCTAACAAGTGGTTCCCCAACGGGGTGAAATTTCTGCTATCCATGGAGTAAAAGGGATATGAGTTTGAGCAAGATTGTTTCCATCTGACGAATAATTCTAGTTGCAATCATGCTGGATGGGGAATTCTGGGAGTTGAAGTCCACAAGTCTTAAAAGTTGCCAAGGTTGGACATCTCTGATTTATGGGGGGATGTCGCTTCTCAATTTGCTGAGGGGAGAAGAGAGAAGATACGTTATGATTGGCACCCAATCATATGAAGAGCTTGCCCTTCAACCTCCGAAGAACAAGGCCAAAAGGTCACGATTAAAACCTGAGATTATTTTTTGTATTCTGAGGGACAAAGGGACAGGGGTATAAAAAAGGAATAACCTGATTTCTTTTATCCGATGAATTTTTATAGGATCAAAGCATCCATTTGTGATTATGAGTGGAAATTCTATCATCTGACATATGAAGCAGCTTAGACTTTAACTCTTGTGATCTATTATGTCTAAGGTCTTGAAGAGACTTCTATCAAATAAAATGGAATTTTAAAACATACATAACACAAGTTTTAAATAGGCAACCTCATTTTGCGGGGGGGGGAGAATGGGGGGAGACCCCAGACCCTGTGTCCAAGCCTACTGTTATTGAAGGTCAGTATCTCCGTTCTTTTCCCTACAGTTTTGCTTGAAAGATAGAATGCAACATATTAAGTCCTCGTCTAGACTTAAATATGGTTTTTTTTCAAAGAAAAGAAAACGAAGAATTGAAATAAATTCTTAATACCTCCCCATTATTTATTACATTAAATTATTAAATTTATTGAATGGATATGCCACTGAATCATTGAAATGCCTGCCGGCTTACAAGCATAAATAAAACATACCCAGTAGAAAAAAGAAAAATAGAATAAAACCTCCACAATAAGACAGGGAAAATAATGCATAACTCCCAACACACACAACATATAGCAACCCCAAATAAGTCAAAACAGAAACAAAATATTAGGTGTAACACAGAATAAAAGTGGCTAAAAGTTAAGCCATCGCTGACTTCCAAAAAAAGCTGTAATCTTGTGTCCGTCATACCTCCCCAAAATATTTAGTGCAGCTCTCACTACTCAGGAGTTACTTCCAGCTGCCTTAAATCCTTAATATACAGAAGAAACCTTCTGGTCACCAAAATCTATTTTTTGCTGCAACTGAAATCTATACCTGTATATTTTTGCATCAGGTTATGCTATTTCCATTCTGCAAAGTTAATTAGCTTTAAGATGATGCATTACTCTCCACCTTAGAGCTAAATTTTGGGAACAAAGGAGGAGGAGGAAGAAGAGTAAAGCAGTCTCATTGAGAGCAAACTAGGTTTGTAACTATAATTTGGTTAAAAAAAAACAAACCCTGATAAGTCACCCTTTGCAGTAGGAATGAAATAAAACTAACATTACAGGCTTATAAATATCCTGATATGTACTTCAAAAATAGCTACCTTCCCTGGGGAAGATAAATCTTATTTTCCTGTACTTGCTTATAGTAGCTTGAATTGGTATCGAATATTGCTGGATTAAATTAAACCTGCAAAAGGGATGAATGATCGATGCTAAATAAAAACCTCCAAATATTACAAACTTGGAATTAAAACTTAAAAACCTGTTTGTTAGTCATCTTAAAAGACTTCTTAAAAATGCTGCTGAATCGTTGCCAAATCTACTCGGTGGATCTTAAGGACTGCTTTTCTTGTTAATATGTAAAAAGATGTTTTCACAGCTTTGATTGTAAATGATTTCCAGCTCAAATAGTTGTACAGACGGGAAAATAGAAAGCAAGAGAAGGTGTGTAAAATCTGTGGAAGCAGCTTCCCAAATGAGTGTGCATTCTTTGCCTGAGGGCAGCATGCCTACAAGATTATCGGTCATGTACATACAGCCACAACTTCATCATTGTGCACCTCCCTTATCTTGGGAGGGGGAGTGTCCATTATTTATATTTATATGTCTATTATATATGATCTATAAACCTTTGATTTCCCCCCCGTCGCTCTTGACAATCCACCAATCCAATAAATCCTTTTCAAACTCTTCGATTGCTTGGATATTAGTCAGAATGCAATATAATATAACATACAATATGATTGTGGTGTATATTGTGTAGGGGACACGGTGGCTCAGTGGCTAAGACGCTGAGCTTGTTGATCAGAAGGTCGGCAGTTCAGTTCGAATCCTTTGTGCCGTGTAACAGAGTGAGCTCCTGTTACTTGACCCAGCTTCTGCCAACCTAGCAGTTCGAAAGCACGTAAAAATGCAAGTAGAAAAATAGGAACCATCTTTGGTGGGAAGGTAACAGCGTTCCATGTACCTTTGGCATTTAGTCATGCCGGCCACATGACCATGGAGACATCTTCAGACAGTGCTGGCTCTTCAGCTTTGAAAGAGAGATGAACACCACCCCCTAGAGCCGGGAATGACTAGCACACATATGTGGGGGAATCTTTACCTTATATTATGTATACAGTGCAGATAGTCCTTGACTTACAGCCCTTCATTTAGTGACCGCTCAAACTTAACAACACTACTGAAAAAAAGTGACTTATGACTGTCTTTCATACTTATGAGTCCCGCAAGGGAGAAGGGCGGTTTAAAATTTTAATAAATCCTAAATCCTTATGACCATTGACCTGTGATCGTGCAATTTACATTTGGACGCTTGGCAGTTGACCCACAGTTATGATGGTGGCCGGGCCCCGGGGTCATGTGATCTTTTCTTGCGACCTAGCAAAGTGAAAGGGGCATCCAGATTCACTTAACAACCGTGTGACTCACTTAATAGTTGCAGCGATTCGCTGAACAAATGTGGCGAGAAAAGTCGTAACGGGGTGAAACTCACTTGACAAATTTCTCACTTGGCAACATAAGGTTTGGGCTCAATGGTGGTTTTACGTTGAGAACTATCTGAATTCTTGTTGATCAGTCATCATTCAATTGCGAATGTATTATTATTATTATTTTGCATCGGGAGAGGTGGTGGGGGGCAAATGGCAGAGAGGTCAGAAAGCTTTTGAAGCTTTTGAAAAGCGAGCTGCCAGTTCGTTCAAGTATCCGGGCACGCTACAGACACTAATGCCAAGCATAACAATGAACCGATCAAAGTGACATTGGAAAGGAGCGCCAAGGCTTTCAACGTTGAAAGCCTGCCCTCCCTAAATTCCAGATGGCACAGAATTGACAGGAATGCTAAAAGTATTTTAGAAGATGGCTTCACGGTCAAAGAAATTCGTTGTGGTGTTTTTCAGACTTTTATTTTTCAATGAGATTTTTTTTTTAAAGAAAGAATAGATGCGGGGGGGGGGGTGAAATGAAATTTAAAATGAGAGACCTACTGTTAGGCGCCAACAACCCGGTCCACGTGTGAAGAGTTCAATTAGCTATTTTATTGCTCACTAGTTGGTAACCCGGCATTGCCCGAGTATTTATTTATAAGGGGGAAATATCTGGACCAAATGTAATTTCTAATGTTTGATTTCCCCCCCCTTACCAAAGGGATCCCCCTTGTGGAGTACTGTGAAGCCGTTACCATGGCAACTCCCTTGCACTGAGCAATTTTATGGCAGTACAATAGAAGCCATTTTAAGGTACAGCAGGCTGTATCTTAACAGAACACACACCCTGAGGGGTTCTAGGGGTGTCTTACCCCCACAGTATTTGTTTCCAGAGAGTAATCCACCTGTGTACCAAGTTTGGTTGAAATTGCTCGAGGCATTCCAGAGTTATGCAAGAACATACATAACACACAGGCATTTTTATATAGAGAGATGCTCTTTACACAGGAATTTTCCCAGATTGGCATTTTGCACCTGGACTTGATTCTAGATAAGGTTTAACATTATTCAAGTGGGGTTGGTCCTTGGCCTTTTGGGCCTGCGTAAGGATTACAGACTAATTCCCTGCTCTTCAATATCTTCATAAGTGACTTAGATGAGGGAGTAGAAGCAGAACTCATCAAATTGGCAGATGACGCAAAGTTGGCAGGAATAGTCGACGCCCCAGAAGGCAATCTCAGGATCCAAAAAGATCTTGACCGACTTGAACAATGGTCCCTATCCAACAACATGAAATTTAATGTGGAGAAAAGCAAGGTTCAACTTTAAAACCTAGGCAGGAAAAACCATAGTTACAAATACAAATTAGGCAAAACCTCACTCAGAAACAGTAACTGTGAGAGGGAATTTGGAGTCCTAGTAGACAATCACTTAAACAGGAGCCAGCAGTGTCTCAACAGCAGCCAAAAAAAGCTAATACTTACTCCTCGGTTGTACAAACAGAGGCATAGAATCAAAATCACGTGAAGTATTAGCACCACTTTATAACGCCTTAATAAGACCACACCTGGAATACCACATCCAGTTTTGGTCACCACATTATAAAAAAGATGTGGAGACTTTGGGAAAAGTGCAAAGAAGAGCAACTACGATAATTAAGGCCCTGGAGACAAAAAGATATAGAATGTTCTGACCTAGGATTCCCAAAGACATGAAGCAAACTCCTTGTCCTGATTTTAAAAAAAAACCCTTTTATTATTTTTATTGTGAATTCTGCTCATTCACATCAAGCAAAGTCTTTCAAGGGAGGATTTACAGACACAGACCTTATCTGGCTTGGAGAGCTGCCAGGCCGATATCTGCAAAACTTGGCAAAGAGTCTCGGAGAGTCACGCACCAATCAAGCGAACTAATTGTCTCCTGCAAACTCCACTCCCCTTTCGCTCCTTTTTTATTTCCTCTGGGAGGGGCCGTTCATCATCCACCTGTGGTCTTACTCCCAAGTTGACCCCTGCTCTTTAGCCATTCCCTTCATTTGGCAAGTCTGCACATGCACTGGAACAGGCTCCAGCTGTTCTTCTGCCTCACTGGTACCTGACTCTGAAGGCAGCTGATAACTGGCCTACAGCTCTGGCCCCCTCCCTGCCTCCAACACAGAGCCCTCTTCAGAGCCTTCCCCAGACTCCAAGACTGGCCCAGGTTCCTCCCCAACCTCCTCACTGTCTGAATCTGTTGCCAGCTCTTGAAGAGCAGGGAATTTGTAATCCTTATGTAGGCCCAAAAGAGCAAGGACCAACCCCACTTGAATAATGTTAAACCTTATCTAGAATCAAGTCCAGGTGCAAAATGCCAATCTGGGAAAATTCCTTTGTAAAGAGCATCTCTCTATAAAAAATGCAAAGAACGGTTGCAAGAACTGGGCATGTCTAGTCTAGAGAAAAGAAGAACTAGGGATGATACGATAGCAGTGTTCCAGTATTTGAGGGGTTGCCACAAAGAAGAGGGTGCCAACTTATTTTCCAAAGCACCAGAATTCAAGACAAGAAACAATGAATAGAAACTAATAAAAGAAAGCATCAACCTGGAATGAAGGAGACATTTCCTAACAGTGAGAACAATTAACCAGGTTGCCTTCACAAGTTGTAGGTGGTTCATCACTGGAGGTTTTTAAGAAGGGACTGGACAGCCACTTGTCTGAAATGATACAAGGTCTCCTGCTTGAGCAGGGGGTTGGACTAGAAGACCTCTGAGGTCCCTTCCAGCTCTATTCTGGTTGACTCCTAGCCCCGGCTCAGCCAGTCTCTCCCTGAAAGGTACAAAACAGCATTTGCACATCGAGCATGCCTGGAGGACCCAGTGCTCCAATTAAATTTCAATCCTGCGCACAAAGTCTTGAGCTTGTTAATAAGAATTAATTAGGCCATCCCTGGAAAATCAACAACCAGCTGGATCTTCAAAACCTTTTCCCCTATCCAGACTTTCCCTTTGGACCATTCAAGATCCAGAAGTGCGTAGACAACGTTGGATATTTCAATACGACTTGGTCGCTACTCCATATTGACTGCAGGATTGTGTTTCTTGAAGCCAATAATTATGGACGGGTAAAAAAATAAATAAATAACGGGAGGCTATTCTGAGCAGGAAATTGGATGCCTATTAAACCGCCCTGGATGGGGATTTTTCATTAGCATTTGTATTCCCTGCGAAATCTGAGGCTAACGCCGCAAGTGAATTTCTGTTGTGATTTCCAATTAAACTTCATTGTTCATTTGCAGAGATTACTCCTTGACCGAATCGCAGAGCTAAGAACAACCCCTGCAAAATATATCAATTTTTTTCCCCTCCACTAAAAAAAAACACCCTTGAAACCGCGATTCCTTCTACAGCCCATTTGCCGTGAAAAACAGCATTTGGAGGAGGGTAGCAATGGGTCACAATATTCACACTGTGAGCAAGGAAACCTTCCTGAATCAATTAAACAATTGCCTGTGTTAATATCTGGCAACCAGGGGTGGGAATGTGGAAACTTAATTTGCCATGCGTCACTTACACATTTTCAAGTAAATTATTCTCAAATTGGCTCTGCATTTCCACTGCCCGTGACAGGTGTAATTTAAAAGAAAAATTCCAATATATCACTGTCACGCACACCTCTTGCAATTTAAGGCTTGGCTTATTTAGAGTGATAACAGCAGCTGCAATTCCTGCTATTGGGTATGGAAATTAATGCCTTTCTCGGTCTAAATATGATGCCTTCTGCAACAATATAGCCAAAGATGGGGGGGAATAAGTATGTTTTTGACATAATGCCATATTTATGAGTAAACTAGGACTAGTATTTCATTTGTTTTTTTGCAAGTATTATATTCCCATTATAATAATATGTGTTTCCTGCTTTATTTATGCAGTGTCTATCCACACTAATCTGTTGCCATCAAGGGACTGATTGTTTCAGCTAAGCCAACAAGGTGTTCTTTGTTATCTCAGTCCCGTCATAATGTGAATCTACCGTATATCCTTCTGAGTGGATAATTATTAGCCAATGAGCTTCATAACTAATTGGGAATTAAACTCCATTCTCTTCGTTTAAAAGATCATCCCCCCCTAAACCACTATGTAAGAATCAGGTTCCCATGTATTAAGGATTTTAAAGATTGTGGGTTTATGTCAATATTTTTATTTCATCCATTCAATTATATGCTGTTGGGTTGGGGTGACCTGAGGGCCACATTCCTGAACATCTGAACTTTATAGCAGGCTAATACGCAATTGATGTAGAAATTAGTGGGGTGGGGGGGAGTAGAAGTGAATCGGAAGTGATCAAGGACCATGGAAATTATGCTCTCCTGGACTTGAACCACAGCATGGAGAGCAGAATCAGGAAGCAAGAGGGCACATGTGTGTCAAATTCGATCGCAACACGGGCTGGATTGTGATGTATCTCAATCAGGGGTGGGATTCTACCAGGTTTGGACTGGTCAGGCGAACCGGTAGCTCTGAGTATCAACTGGGAGCGAACCGGTTTGCTCTGACTTACAGCTAGCCCTGTTTGCCTGCCCTGGCGCTATACACCTATAGTCCCTTTTCTGAAGCCCAGCTGATAGGTGGAGTAGATTGCTATGCCTCAACTGTTTTCCTCCCCAGCAGAAATGCGGAAGGTGATTTCTCAGAAAGGTCAGCAGTTTGGCGGTTCAAATCCCTTGCGCCGCCTAACGGAGTGAGCTCCCGTTACTTGTCCCAGCTTCTGCCAACCTAGCAGTTCGAAAACATGTAAAAATACAAGTAGAAAAATAGGAACCACCTTGATTGGAAGGTATTCTGTCCCCCGGCCTGTGAATAGAACAGAACACAGGCTTGGCCGTTTGCCACTGTTCAATTACTGAGATAACAAATTCTTTGGATGAGAGCCCAGACAGCTCACGTTAGCTCTGCAGTAACCTTTCACACAGATATTCCCAAAGGAATAGACACGGCTAGAATGCACAGAGAGTCCAAACAAACATGACTAGAATACCCAGACAGACTTTCTTGACTACTAATTCCGAACGGTTGTTTCCTGCAAATGTCCTCTCCCAACACCCTACCTATAAGCTCCTTTGGGAGGGGCCAATCAACAACCACCTGGTTCTTAATCATCTCCTGTGAGCCTGCCTACAATGTAATTGCTGCCTCTGCCTCTCAGCTCTGCTACTCTTGCATCATGGACAAACTCCCTTTGATCCTCCCCACTGCTCTATGACCCAGGCCCTCTATGACCCCTGGTGGCCAACCAGCCTCTCTGATTCCTGCTCTGACTCTGAGCACTCTCCAAGGTCTCCCTCATCTTCCAGAGCAGACTCATAGGGCTCCTTGCTATCCAAGTCCATCATCAGCTCCGCTGGATCCTGCTGGGCCACAACAGGAAGGTAACAGCATTCCATGCGCCTTTGGCATTTAGTCATTCCGGCCACATGACCATAGAGATGTCTTCAGACAGTACTGGCTCTTCAGCTTTGAAACAGAGATGAGCACTGCCCCCTAGAGTTGGGAACAACTAGCGAAGGGAACCTTTACCTTCAGCTTTATGTTGGAGGCAGCATTTTAAATTTTTATTTTTTTATTTTTTTAAAAAGGAATATTAGAGTTGCTTGTCAACTCAAATGCCATTCAGTTTGATATTTCTTGCTAAATGGGCATAGGTTGTAAAGGATTTATTTCCAACCACCTGCAAAACAGTGTATACAATTTCTAGTTAATTCCTGGGATGATGGATTTCTAGCCGTTACGCTGAAACTTGTTTGTTTTCCATTTCCATTTTGATATAATACTCACTCAGGATCTTAAAAAAAAAGCTTTTCTTGGTTAGTTTTTGCAATTCTGCAGAAGACAAATAACTGGACAAGCCATGAAGGATGATAAGGTTTTAAGAGACCTTGAGTAATTCTTTCCTTGGATAAACCCAAATTATCCTTAGTTAGAATCAACATCAAAATATAGTTGCTATGACAATTAAGACACAGAGTCTATATTCAAAACTAGTTGTACCTGCCAGTGGCAGGAGGGGGGCAGCGGGGGGGCAGCGGCGGCAGGGGGGCAGCAGTGGTGGGTGGCGGTGGCGGAAGAGGAGAGAGAGGTTGCTGAGGAGGTGATCGTCGCGGATATGATGCAGCCCACGTGTGCAAGTGACGTGAGCTAAAATGCGGCCGGGTGGGAGGTGCCGCGAAGGGGAGGGGAGCGAGTGAGCGAGTGAGAAGAGCCGCAGTTTTACAATTGTGTGGAGTATACCTGGCACCGGTGTGCCATCCACACAATCCATACGTATCATTGGTGCTGCCCTTGCAAGGAACGTTGTGTGAAAATTTGGTGGCGATTGGTGCAGTATTTTTATTTATTTTTTATTTTAATTAAATTTATACCCCGCCCTTCTCCGGAGAGGACCTAGGGCGGCGCACAGGAATTTAAAAAACATACAAAATGACAAAATACAAAATTTAAAAGACATATTAAATTCCCATCCTATGCTAAAATCCAATTAAAATCCCCAAATTAAAACTGTCTAAAATAGTCCCAGCGGAAGGTTACGCTAGGCCGGTTTGATGAAAGAGATGTGTCTTTAGACACTGGCGGAAGAGGCAGAGGTCCGAGATGGTACGAAGTTCAGGGGGTAAGTCGTTCCAAAGGGCGGGGCCCGCCACAGAGAAGGCCCTTCCCCTAGGTGTCTCCAGTCGGCATTGCCTGGCCGACGGCACCCTGAGAAGGCCCTCTCTGTGGGAGCGGATCGGACGAAGGGATGTATGGGGCAGGAGATGGTCTCGCATATAATTAGGTACCAAGCCATGGAGCGCTTTGAAGATGGTTTCTGTAGTTTCGGAGATTAGCAGTTTTGAACAAACTCATAGTTAACTTTTTATTTATTTAGCTATAGCCATCTGCTTAGACTGTACATGTAGTTTCTGGCCTTCCCAAACTTCCGGTAGGACCGTTTTTCGCCCTCCCCGAGTCTCTGTGCACACCATGCCCTTATCTGCATCCAAAACAGAGCACATGGGAACTCCTGGAAGGGGCAGGGTGGGATGGGCAGGGCCAGCCAGGAGTGGAATTTGGGGGTTCTCCGAACTGCACAGAATGTTAGTTAGAAGTTCTCTCAAACCCCTGCAGCCTGCCCCTGAATATATATTGCACCTGCATATTGAGCTATCCTAGGTAACCGATATTGATAGGTTGGGTCAGTACTTCTAAAAGAAAAAAAATCCCCTTCCATTTTCAGACGCAAATGGGAGCCAAGAGGGTACTAGATTAGTATGCGCTGGTTTTCTCATTTCTGTAGGAAGCTATCACCCACCCCTCTCCTAGAGAAATGAAATATCCTAGCAAATATTGAAAAAGCAGAATATGATGTTTCCTTGGATGTGAAAAAGGGAGAAACATGTTTTAATTCCTGCAGCTTCCTGCCTAGCTCCCTTTTTGTAGAACAACTACGGACCTCCGCTCCTTCCGTCAAAAACTAAAAACTCATTTCTTCTGCCTGGCCGGCTTGGGGTAACTGAATTGCTCTATTGGGGTTTTTTAGGGGTCTAATTTTAGTTGGTCTGGGATTTTAGCGCAGGGTTAAGTTTAATTCATTTTAAATTGTATTTATGCTAGTGTTTTTTATATATGTATTTTTAAATCCCCTGTGCACCGCCTCGAGTCCCTTCGGGGAGAGAGAGCGGTCCATAAATAATAATAATAATAATAATAATAATAATAATAATAATAATAATAATAATAATAATAATAATAATAATAATAATAATAATAATAATAATAATAATAGTAATAGTAATAATAGTAATAATAGTAATAATAGTAATAATAATAATAATAATTATTATTATTATTATTATTATTGTTGTTGTTGTTGTTGTTGTTGTTGTTGTTAATGGGCCATTAAGATGCCAAGCCAGTCTATTTATATAACAAAGACCCCTCCCCATCAGCTCCAGGGTGATGGAATCAAGGCATGCTAATATACGCCTTACTGACCACATCTGAAAACTCAGCCTAGAGCAGGGATGTCCAAACTTGGAAACTTTAAGAGTTGTGGACTTCAACTCCCAGAATTCCCCAGCCAGCCATGCTAGCTGGGGAATTCTGGGAGTTGAAGTCCACAACTCTTAAAGTTCCCAAGTTTGGACACCCCTGGCCTAGAGAGTTTCCCCTGATCATTCAAAGTTGCAACAGCACTGAAAAAGTGACTCACGACTGGTCCTCATACTTATGAGCGTGGCAGCATGTCCATGGTCATAGGCTCAAAATTTGGGTGCTTGGCAACTGGTGTGTATTTACAACTGGTCCTTGGCACCTAAAGGATCAGGGGCTGCTGGTATAGGGTCTCCTGCTCGAGCGGAATGTGGGGGGATTGGGTTAGAAGACCGCCAAGGTCCATTCTAACTCTGTAATTCCATGTCAAGGGTGTCAAACTCAAGGCCTGGGGGCAGGAGTGGGTTCCTGCTGGCATTACCCCCGGTTCGGTGCACAATTTTGTTTTGCGCGTGTGCGGTTGATTCGCTCGTAAAAAGGTCTGCACATGCACAAAACATTAGAAAAGGAAAAAAAATATTGCATATTTTCAATGCGGATTGTTCTGCGTCTATGCAGAACAGAAAATCAAGATGGCTGCTCTGAGGATAGAACTGGTTTGGCCGAACCGGGCCGAACCGGTAGAAACCCACCTCTGCCTGGGGGCCAGATGCATCTGGCTGGTGTGGCCACCCTGGAAACAGCGAAAGACCAGCCTGTGATGCTTCTGTTAGTGAAAATGGAGCTTACAATACAATACAATAGCAGGGTTGGAAGGGATCTTGGAGGTCATCTAGTCCAACTCCCTGCCTAGGCAGGAAGCCCTATACCATTTCAGACAAATGGCTATCCAACATCTTCTTGAAGACCTGCAGTGTTGATGCATTCACAACTTCTGGAGGCAAACTGTTCCACTGATTAATTGTTCTAACTGTCAGGAAATTTCTCCTCAGTTCTAAGTTGCTTCTCTCCTTGATTAGTTTCCACCCATTGCTTCTTGTTCTGTCCTCAGGTGCCTTGGAGAATAGCTTGACTCCCTCTTCTTTGTAGTAGCCACTGAGATATTGGAAGACTGTTGTCATGTCTCCTCTGGTCCTCCTTTTCATTAAACTAGACATACCCAGTTCCTGCAACCGTTCCTCATATGTTTTAGCCTCCAGTTCCCTAATCATCTTTGTTGCTCTTCTCTGCACTCTTTCTAGAGTCTCCACATCTTGTGGAGCTTGTGAAGGTTAGCTCTGTTTTCGCTGGCAGAGGGTTGCAGGAGGCTGTCGCAGCCAAAAATGGAGTTGGCAAGGGCCAAGGGCAGCCTTCCGGAGCTTCATTTTCACTGGTAGAGGATGGCAGGAAGCCATCGCAGTTGAAAACGGACCTCGGGAGTCCATTTTCACTGACAGAGTGCTCAGGCTGCCACAGGCACCTCCGACATGAGTGATGTTAAGCTGGCCATGCCCCCTGGCCACCCTCCTCGCCGAGATCAAACGTAACCCTGATCCAGCTCTCAATGAAATTGAGTTTGACACCCCTGTTCTATGTCCCTATGTTGTCTCTCTTCTAGGAGTGTCTTCCAGAATCCTTGGCAGAGTTGCAACCTCTTGTAATTAAAAAAAAAAAGCGAGATAATGAAACTGGGAACTCACTCAGCCAATACAGTGAATGCTAATGGACAACTACAATCCTGAAACATATGCTTTTATTTGTCCATTGTTCCAATCCCTTAATTAATGTCTTTGGCGTCTGAAATTTCATTTTTCTTAAGAGTGTCATTTAGTTATAAGCAATAACAAAGCTGTAAAAGCAAGCAAGCCTTCCCTATACAGAGGGATAGAATCTAGATCACGTGAAGTGTTAATGCCACTGTATAGTGCCTTGGTAAGGCCACACTTGGAATACTGCATTCAGTTTTGGTCGCCACGATGTAGAAAAGACGTGGAGACTCTGGAAAGAGTGCAGAGAAGAGCAACCAAGATGATTAGGGGACTGGAGACTAAAACATATGAAGAACAGCTGCAGGAACTGGGTATGTCTAGTTTAATGAAAAGAAGGACCAGGGGAGGCTTGATAGCAGTGTTCCAATATCTCAGAGGGTGCCACAAAGAAGAGGGAGTCAAACTATTCTCCAAGGCACCTGGGGGCAGGACAAGAAGCAATGGGTGGAAACTAATCAAGGAGAGAAGCAACTTAGAACTAAGGAGGAATTTCCTGACAGTTAGAACAATTAACCTCTGGAACAGCTTGCCTCCAGAAGTTGTGAATGCCCCAACCCTGGAAGTCTTTAAAAAGATGTTAGATAGCCATTTGTCTGAAAAGGTATAAGGTTCCTGCCCACGCAGGGAGTTGGACTAGAAGACCTACAAGGTCCCTTCCAACTCTGCTATTGTATTGTATTGTATTATATCAAGCCTCAGCCACTGGGCAATGTTTAGAGGTGTTGGACAAGTTTCACCAATGCTGGCTTGGAATTATGGGAGCTGTTTTCACAACTTCACAAGGGATGTGATTCAGTGGTGGGTTGCCAATTTTTTTTTTTTACTACAGGTTCAGGTGCATTCCCGCAAAGGCTTGTGGATGCACGCAACACTTCTACGCATACGCTGAAGCACCTGGGTGGGTGGTCGGAGCCTCCAGCCGTCGCTACTTCTGGTTCGCCCGATCTGGGCTGAACTGGGAGCAACCCACCTCGGATGTGATTCTGGAAAGATGCTCAGAATAATGAGTCCTTGTAGCTTCCCCAAACCTTCATTATGGCCTCTCTCTAAAACTGGCCATCTAATTGAGTTATTCATCAATTTGTATGCTGTCAATTACATTTTTTCTCATGGCAAATATAAATTGGGACTGAATGTGACCGCTCAACAACCGTCCTGAATTGATGGCTGTTTCCAGTGTCTCAGTGTCACAACATTTTTACCAAATCTCGGCATTTACTTCCAGTAAAACCAGCCCTATCACAAACAATGGGTTTCGCTTACTGACCACTGGGTTCACTTAATGACCATTGCAAAAAAATAGCTTGTAAAATCAGGTTGGTCATGTGGGTGATCTGTTTTATGACGGCTTACAGTCGTGACGGGCAGACTCCATTATGGTCGTAACCCGAGGACCATCTCTACAAGATCTTTAATGAAAGTCTGAGGTAAATTCAGAACCTCATAACCGCAAGAGGAATTTGCACCCTTCGTTCCTTGTATGATAGTTAAGGTGAAGGCTTTGAGGGAGTTAAAATACTGCTTCGGGTATTTCTTGACTGATGGTAACTTTGGTAATTTTTTCTCTCAATATCTCCCATCCTTCCATTTCCTTCCTGGCCTCCCCACAGCCTTATACTGTTCTCTGTCAGACCTGGAAGCCATCTTTTGCATTGGGCCTTCCGGCCTGCCACATTCAATGCTGTGGGAAAATGGGAGGGGGGATTATACGGAGTATGGGCGATATACAGTCAAAATAACATTCCTTTCTCAGAGAGTCAAGGCCATCTTGGCCTGCTAACTGTTCTAACTTAGAACTGAGGAGCAATTTCCTGACAGTGAGAACAATTAATCAGTGGAACAGCTTGCCTCCAAAAGTTGTGAATGTTCCAACACTGCAAGTCTTCAAGAAGATGTTGGATAGCCATTTGTCTGAAACGGTATAGGGCTTCCTGCCTAGGCAGGGGGTTGGACTAGAAGACCTCCAAGGTCCCTTCCAACTCTGCTATTGTATTGTATTGTATTGTATTGTATTGTATAGGTTGTATGAGGTGTCAGACCTGGAAGCCATCTTTTACATTGGGCCTTCAGGCCTGCCACATTTTCTACTGTGGGAAAATGGGAGGGAGGATTATATGGAGGATGGGAGATACATAGTCAAAATAACATTCCTTTCTCAGAGAGTCAAGGCCAACTTGGCCTGCGCCTGGAGTGGTATGACTGGGAGGTATCTCCAGTTGGGACAATGCTTGATTGAACCATGTGACGGACCTGTGGGTGCTGGGCAGGGACTTGGACCTTTACTTGGGTGGGGAAAACCTGGAAGCTTTCAGATTTGGCTTTCCCCAGATGTGCCAATATGACATCTCTAATAAAATGAAACTTTGAGGAACTCCAAGTCTTGGAGTCTTCTTTCATTGGCTGACATGTTCAGGGGCTAAGTTACATCCAACTCTTTGTGACACCATAAACCATGGCACACCAGGGCCCCCGGCCCTCCACGATCTCCCAGAATTTGGCCCAATTCATGTTCACTGTGTCATGTTCATTGTGCTCGATGATGCTGTCTAACCATCTCCTCCTCTGCTGTTCCCTTCTCTTTTTGACTTCCAACTTTCCCAACATCAAGGTTTTTTCCGATGACTAGGAGCCAAGACAGAGTTCAAGAAAAAGAGCTATGAATTTATTTCATGCAACCTTATGCACAAGAATCTGATCTACTAATAGTCAAGGCAAATTGGTGCCAGTCAATGGACCTCAAAGGGAGCAGGTCTTGGGTCTCTTTCAGGGGCATAGAGACTCCAGAGATGCATTTGACCCCACCCTCAGGCTCAGTCTGGTTGTCTCCTGCAAACATAAGGCAACTGATTAATTCTGCTGTCCTCATAATGTGATTGAGTAGAGTTAAATTTAACCCTATATATAATTGTGTCTACTACTACTCCCCTCCTCCTCTTCCTTCTTTTTCTCTTCTTCCTCCTCTTTCTGCTCCTCTTCCGCCCCCGCTCTTTTCCTCTTCCTCTTCTTCCTTCTTTCTTCTCTTCCTTCTTTTTCTCCTTCTCTTCCTCCACTTCCTCCTCCTGTTTGTTTCTCTTCTTCCTTCTCTTTCTCCTTCTCTTCCTCCTCCTGCTGTTCCTGTTTCTTCTCTTTCTCCTCCTCCTTGTCAAGTACCCTAACGATGCCTGCTTCATAATAAGCAACCTGATATTATAATACAAAAAGCAGTGATTGATGAACAGCTTCATTAGGCATTCCTCATTAGGCATTTCTTATTTGCAGCCATTTTTTTTTGCTTTCTTTATCTGCTTCTAACTTTTCCCACATTACTGTCCTCCCATCAGCCTTCGTCATAAGTCCCATTAGCCAATGAGAGATGGTAGTTTAGACATGCGCATTCACAGGCCAGCTTGAGATTCCATTCTGACCACAGGTATGTATAGAATTCTTCTCTCTATGGCAGTTTGATAGTAGTCATAGAGATGCTTTACAAACTGACACTCCTCCTCCTCTTCCTAAACTTCTGGAGGCAAAGTTGTCCTTAGCGCTAACCCTCCTCTTAACAGAACAAGGAAATCCCACTGCATTTGTGAACACGCAGAAGCTCTTCAATCCAATTCTCTGTTTTGGAAACCTTTTTCGCTTGTGCTTTGTCTATCTACCAAGCTTCTTGAGTTCCCCCTTAAAGCAGCTTCTTTTGAACTTAGAAATTTAATTTTGGGACATTCATCTCCAAGAAGACAGGGACACCATTAAAAACCTTGAGGAATTCCAGATTAACCCCAGAATGCTCTTTGTGATGGATGAAATAGCCTCAAGGATTCTCCTCTGCATTTTGAAGCTTTTGGAGTTTGTTTGGTTTTTTTAAATCTTTGGCTGGTGAAAAGGAAACAAGGATGCCCACCATTTCATTGGTGGACGGCTTGGGCTCCATTTGTCTTGCAAGATTTGAGACTTTGATGAGGGTCTTTTAACCCATTTTAGTGATGGGTGGAGGTGTCAGGTCCCATAGATCCCTATCGGGATGCTGCCATTCTAGTGGGGAGAGGGGAGGGATTCCTAACTGCTTTTAACCTAACGGAATTGCATGGGAATCCTCAGATCCTGCTTCCTTCGTTTTGCTATCACTTTCCTTGAATAAAAAGTTCTTTTTGAAATTGTTTCAAGACTTCTGCTTTCCTGAACAGAGAGGAGAGTGTGGTGGCCCACTAGCGGCCACTGGATCTGGCAGCAGATTCGGACAGTGAGGAGGTTCGGGAGGAATATGAGCCAATCTAGTGAGGTTTCTGTTTCTATGTCGGAGGAAGAGATGGGGACAGGGCCTTCTGACAGCCTTCAGAGTCAGACCGTGAGGAGATTGGGGAGGAACATGGGCCAGTCCTGGAGTCTGGGGACGGCTCAAATGAGGGCTCTGTGTCAGAGGCAGAGAGGGGGCCAGAGCCATATGCCAGTTATCAGCTGCCTTCAGAGTCAGACATCAGTGAGGCAGATGAACAGCTGGAGCCTGTTCCCAGTGTGCGAATGCACAGAGCTGCCAGGAGAAGGGAACAGCTAAGGACCAAGGGCTGACTCAGGAGTAAAGCCACAGGTGGATGGTGACTGGCCCCTCCCATAGGCAATAAAGAGGAGCGAAAGGGGAGTGGAGTTTGCAGGAGATAATGAGTTCAATTCATTCGGGTGAAGATCTGTTCCTGACTTCTTGCCAAGTATTGTCTGCTACAGCGTGGCGTTTGGAAGATATCGGCCTGGCAACTCTGTGGTTGTGAAATCTCTTGAAAGACTGTTGGCCGGGACTTTGCTGGAGAGGAATTCCCTTGAACTTAAACAAAAGGGGTTTTATCGGGACGAGGAGTCGGCTTCGTGCTTTCAGGAAGCCTAAGTCAGAGATGGGAGGCAGGCCCTTACAGGACGACATCCAGAACTCTTTTTGCACAAACCGATGAAACTCATTAACATTCACAGCTGAATCCTAGTGGGAACAGGTCCGCCGAGCAAGTGCCAGGCATCATCAGCCATTTGTTATCAGAAGGTGGCCAAGAAGACAGGCGGCTGTCACGCTTAGCCTCCGAATGACAAAGGCAGGACAGCAAACAATCTCCTGGGCAAATAGTCAGAAATGGTCTGAGCAACAGGGCCAACGCTGTCCGTCAAATAGAATAAATCAAGCCTGTCTGCTCCTTAACCCAACCGCCCATCTCTGCCTCTCCCAATTCACTTTCTTATTTCAATCCTCCATGAATTATTAAACGAACAGCTGTAATATCGTATCTTTAAAATAAAATAAAATAAAATAAAAATCACTCTGGCTTTTCCCATTGTGGTGAAACTATGCATCTGTTTCCTTTAGCCCAGACAATCCAAAGGGGAATCAACACTTTCATAAACTTGAAATATCCTGCGATTTCTTTAACCTTGTTTTTAATGCCTAGGATGTACAAAAATAAAATTAAACATTACAAATAAAACGAAGCATTGCTCCTTAGATGTCCTGCTGTAGTAATAGCAGGGGTGCACTCTATTTTTAAATGAACATTTATTTTTATTTTTATTTTTTGGCAGGCTGTGAATTTAATTCTCCAACAGCTAAAGATAGGGGAGAACAAAGCCTGATTTTTTTTTTTTAAAGAAGTAACATTAAAGCAATTCAGTACAACTAAGAAAGATTGTTTCCCACACTTTTAATAATTTCTCATTTCTGGGATATTAAAAATTACGATTTGGTGCCCATTTGAAACCTCCTGTCCTGGATTGCCCTCAAATTGCATGTGGTGGAAAAATATAGATATAATAATGAAGCCAAGGCATCTTCAAGTGATGAGGTTGAGATACGCTGATACACACACACACATACATACACACACACACCTGTGGAGCTCTCACCTCCCAATCAGGAGGTTGTGAGTTCAATCCTAGGTAGAGGCAGATGTAGGGTCTTCAGCTTGGGCAGGGGGTTGGACTAGATGACCTGCACGGTCCCTTCCAACTCTGTTAATCTGTTATTCACACACACACACACACACACACACACACACACACACACACACGGCGGTATATGTGTTGTCTGTGTGCATTGTGTGTGTGTGTGTATGTGCGCATGACTTATTCTCTGGAGAAAAATACTGTGGGGGTGCGACACTCCTAACATCCCTCGGGGGGGGGTGTTCTGTTAGGATACAGCCTGTTGTGCCTTAAAATGGCTTCTACTGTATTGTCATAAAATGGCTACTAATGGCTAAATATAACTGTGGGGTCTTCGCTGCTCTCTGAACCTGGTGGTTTCATTGCAGATGTTCCATTACAAAACTAGGTAACAGCAGCAGTGATGCTACTAACTGGTTGGGTAATAAAACGTCTGTAAGGAACAGAATCAAACTCAGAGAGCACCAAGGACCCCAACAGTTCAACTTAGAAAGAATAACTTTATTGTCACTTTGAATGTAAACTAATTGGCATAGATTAAAATGAAATTCCATTGCCTACAGCTGTTAAAGGGGCTTCACCTCTGATATATACTACACAAACATGACAAAATAAGTGAATAAATACAAAATCATGCATATACCCACATATATTATATGACATGGAGAAAGAACACAGTCTAACTCTGAGCTACAAACAATCTCTTTATTGATTCTATCTATCTATCTATCTATCTATCTATCTATCTATCTATCTATCTATCTATCTATCTATCTATCTATCTCTATACCTACCTACCTACTTTCTCTCTCTCTCTATCTACGTACCTACCTACCTCTCTCTCCCTGTCTGTCTGTCTGTCTGTCTGTCTGTCTGTCTGTCTGTCTGTCTGTCTGTCTGTCTGTCTGTCTGTCTGTCTGTCTATCTATCTATCTATCTATCTATCTATCTATCTATCTATCTATCTATCTATCTCTATCTATCTATCTATCTATCTATCTATCTATCTATCTATCTATCATCTATCTACTTTCTCTCTCTCTCTACCTATGTACCTACCTACCTACCTCTGTCTGTCTGTCTGTCTGTCTGTCTGTCTGTCTGTCTGTCTGTCTGTCTGTCTGTCTATCTATCTATCTATCTATCTATCTATCTATCGCTATACCTACCTACCTACTTTCTCTCTCTCTCTCTCTCTACCTACCTACGTACCTACCTACCTCTCTCTCTCCCTACTTACCTACCTACCGACCGACCGACCTACCTACCTACCTACCTACCTACCTACCTACCTACCTACCTACCTACCTACCTACCTACCTATCTATCTATCTATCTATCTATCTATCTATCTATCTATCTATCTATCTATCTATCTTATCCATCTATCTATTTCTATAATCTATAGATATAAATATAGATATAAATGTTTGAGTTGAGCAAGGACAATTCAACCTCCTTGAGACTAGCTTAATTCCATGTTTTTTCTAGGTTCCGGAATGTTACCCCCAATAAACCTAGAACTTCATTTGCCTATTTTCTAGTAAGAGAAAAATCATGAAATTATTTTTTGGATGAATGGGGGCAACAGTTGCAAAAAGAAAAACAAAAAAATCGCCACTATCTCTTCACAGAAGAGTTTGAAGATAGACCTGTTAATTCCTCAGTTCAATATTTATTCTTCCTACAAAACTCCAGACCACCAAATCCCCAAATAGGAGGTATTTTTCTTTGGAAAATGGTAATTGAAAAGTGGATGACTTTAGGCAGAGGTGGTATTCAGCTGGTTCGAACTGGTTCGGGCAAACTGGTAGCAGTGGCGATCAGTTGGTCCCGCCCACTTGTCCCTGCCCTATCCTGTCCTAGATTTCTGTTTTTCTGGCTCAGCTGATTTGCATAGCACCGCTGATTCTTCGGTTGAGCGTTTGCAATTCTTGCTTTTGTGTTGTTGTTTTTTCCTCTGCAAAATTGGTAACTTTCTGGACAAAAAAAAAACTTTTTTACAAATGGAAAAAAAAAAGATAAGCAGCTGAGATTCAAATTGCTGTATTTTGAACGCTGCGCGCGCTCACCAAACCAGTTGTTAAATTGGTTGCATCCCACCGCTGACTTTAGGATAATCACTGACTCTCTCAGCACAAACCACCTCACAGGGTTGTCTTCTTCTTCTTCTATAGAAGAGGTGCCAGAAATCTACAGTGCCGTTTAGAACCGGTTCCAGCTCCCTCCCCCCACACATCCGCACATCCTCAAGAGGAAGAGCGAGAGGAGGAATTCTGGGAGTTGAAGTCCACAAGTCTTAAAGCTGCCAAGTTTGAATACCCCTGGAGTTATTTTTTTCTAAAGGGTTAGGGGTGGAAGGGTCTTGTAACTTGACAGCTTTAAGACTTATGTGCTTCAATGCCAGAGTTTCTGAGCCAACATGACTGGAGGAGGAATTCTGGGAGTTGAAGTCCACAAGTCTTAAAGTTGCCAAGTTTGAACACCCCTGGGGTTTTTTTTCCTAAAGGGTTAGGGGTGCCAGGGACTTGTAACTTTACAGTGTTAAGATTTGTGTGCTTCAAATGCCAGAGTTTCTGAGCCAAGAGTGTTGTTAAGTGAGATTCACCATATTTTACAAGTTGGCCACGCCCACCCAGTTACATGACTGCCAAGCCACTCCCACCCGATCACATGGCCGGCAAGCCACTCCCACAGTGCAGGCCACACCTACAGAAGAGGTTCTAAAAAAGTTTGAAACCCACCACTGGAATGTTCACTGTTTAAGTGTCTACAGATGTCCCCGGGACAGATATTTAGTGTTGTGGTGGGAAAAATTGGAAAATTGCTGTTTGGCCAACAGTGAAGCCAGTACTCATGAAATGTATTTTAATTAAAAATAAAAGCAGGCTGTTATGTCAGTAAATGCATGCAGTGAGGAAGAAACATCGAGGTCAGCAGTCAATTTGTGTTCTGCTGTGAGGGTCGAGTGGCACAGGGTTAATCAAAGCTTTCTTTCACACCTCAGCCTTCTGAAGGCAATTGGCTATTTTGGGTTGAGTCAGCTTCTGGTAACGATTTATAGGAAGCATTTCTACTGACATACAACATAGAACTAAAATTAGGTCTTCTTCTCCTTCTCCTCCTCTTCTCTTTCTCTTTCTCTTTCTCCTTCTCCTGATTCTGATTCTGTTTCTCCTCCTCCTCCTCCTCCTCCTCCTCCTCCTCCTCCTCCTCCTCCTCCTCCTCCTTCTCTTCTTCTTCTTCTTTTCTTCTTCTTCTTCCTCTCTTCCTCCTCCTCCTCTCCTCCTTCTCTTTCTCCTCTTTCTCCTCCTCTTTCTCCTCTTTCTCCTCCTCTTTCTCCTTCTTCCTCTCCTCCTCCTCTTCTCCTTCTTTTCCTCCTCTTTCTCCTTCTCTTTCTTCTTCTTCTCCTGATTCTGATTCTGTTTCTCCTCCTCCTTCTCTCCTCCTCCTCCTCCTCCTCCTCCTCCTCCTCCTCTTCTTCTTCCTTCTTCTCCTCCTTCTCCTCCTCCTCCTCCTCCTCGTCCTCTTCTCCTTCTTTTTCTCCTCTTTCTCCTTCTCTTTCTTCTTCTTCTCCTGATTCTGATTCTGTTTCTCCTCCTCCTTCTCTCTTCCTCCTCCTCCTGCTCCTCCTCCTCTTCTTCTTCTTCTTCTTCTTCTTCTTCTTCTTCTTCCTCTCCTCCTCCTCCTCCTCTTCTCCTTCTTCTTCTTCTTCTTCTTCTTCTTCTTCTTCTTCTTCTTCTTCTTCTTCTTCTTCTTCTTCTTCTTCTTCTTCTTCTTCTTCTTCTTCTTCTTCTTCTTCTCCTGATTCTGTTTCTCCTCCTCTCCTCCTCCTCCTCTTCTTCTTCTTCTTCTTTTCCTCCTCCTCCTCCTCCTCCTCCTCCTCCTCCTCCTCCTCCTCCTCCTCCTCTTCTTCTTCTTCTTCTTCTTCTTCTTCTTCTTCTTCTTCTTCTTCTTCTTCTTCTTCTTCTTCTTCTTCTTCTTCTTCTTCTTCTTCTTCTCCTGATTCTGTTTCTCCTCCTCCTCCTCCTCCTCCTCCTCCTCCTCCTCCTCCTCCTCCTCCTCCTCTTCTTCTTCTTCTTCTTCTCCTCCTCCTCCTCCTCCTCCTCCTCGTCCTCCTCCTCCTCCTCCTCCTCCTCCTCCTCCTCCTCCTCCTCCTCCTCCTCCTGATCTCACTAAAGCTCCCCCGCCCCTTGATTGAAGATGCCAGTCCTTCAATACCTTCTGGAGAAATTCTGATACAAATCCCCTTTTTAAAAAATGTACAGGAAAAAACCACATTGTCTCCGTGTGTCAAGAAAGCCGAGTCTTATTTCAACCCCTCTGCCATCTTTGTTCCCGAAGTAAATGTTGCATGACAGGCTATTTATGCCGAGTTTATTTGCTCCCTGACATCTGTCAAGTGCAGACTGACAAGGGCTGGATCTGATCCCCAAAAGGTGTTTTGGAGAGCACGGGAACTGAAACGTAGCACCTGTCTGAGTCTCTTGAAAGTAGCTCCGTTCTTTCCCCAAATCCATGCACCAGCTGTTGTGCATAGAGAGTAAGACAAATGACTTTGGCAGAGATGGGCAAGATTTGTCATCAAAGTGACAAAGAGTGAAACAACAGATGGAAAATATGGGGAAGGTTCTTGGACAGACTCTCCTGATTTACTGAAATATAAGAAAGGGCATGTAAGAAAACATAAGAAAAGTGGCTCAGTGGCTAAGATGCTGATGCTGAGCTTGTCGATCAGAAAGGTTGGCAGTTCAGTGGTTCGAATCCCTAGCGCCGCATAACGGAGTGAGCTCCCGTTGCTTGTCCCTTTATACAATAATACAATAGCAGAGTTGGAAGGGACCTTGTAGGGCTTCTAGTCCAACCCCCTGCGTGGGCAGGAACCTTATACCATTTCAGACAAATGGCTATCTAACATCTTCTTAAAGACTTCCAGGGTTGGGGCATTCACAACTTCTGGAGGCAAGCTGTTCCAGAGGTTAATTGTTCTAACTGTCAGGAAATTTCTCCTTAGTTCTAAGTTGCTTCTCTCCTTGATTAGTTTCCACCCATTGCTTCTTGTCCTGCCCCCAGGTGCCTTGGAGAATAGACTCCCTCTTCTTTGTGGCACCCTCTGAGATATCGGAACGCTGCTATCATGTCTCCCCTGGTCCTTCTCTTCATTAAACTAGACATACCCAGTTCCTGCAACCGTTCCTCATATGTTTTAGCCTCCAGTCCCCTAATCATCTTGGTTGCTCTTCTCTGCACTCTTTCCAGAGTCTCCACGTCTTTTCTATATCGTGGCGACCAAAACTGTATGCAGTATTCCAAGTGTGGCCTTACCAAGGCACTATACAGTGGCATTAACCCTTCACGTGATCTAGATTCTATCCCTCTGTTTATGCAGCCTAGAACTGTGTTGGCTTTTTTGGCAGCTGCTGCACACTGCAAATTGCCTTTACTTGGCAATTCCTCCTATGGCTCTACCTGAAGGAGGTAGATCTTTGTTATGTAGAATAGACTGGCTCAGGCCTTAATGGTCCATTGACAAAGGTGGGGGGGATGAGTTTCTATCTCCCTTTTAGGAAGAAATATTCTGCCCATTTAATATTCCCTAAAATATCTCATTTTCCTATGAAAGGAGTGGGTCCTAACTTCCTACACCAGCAACCGTTCTTCATGTGTCAAGCAAAATCAAGCATTTAATAGTGAGTGCCATACCATGTACACTAATCAAACGGGTGGCAAGAAAGTAGGGACAGGTTATGTAGACAGTAGGCACAGGGTCAATCAAAATGGACTCAAATGTCTATACAACAATGAACAGAGTATGAGGAATAAACAGGGTGAATTAGAAATTCAAGTAAATGAAGGCAGATATGATATTGTTGCCATTATGGAAACTTGGTGGGATGAAACCCACAAATGGAACATACAGCTAGAAGGATTTAAATTATTTAATAGAAATGGAATATTGCATTCAGTTTTGGTCACCATGAAATTAAAAAAGATGTGGAGACTCTAGAAAGACTGCAGAGAAGAGCAACAAAGATGATTAGGGGACAGGAGGTTAAAACATATGAAGAATGGTTACTAAAACTGGGTAGACATGATAGGAGTGTTCCAATATCTCAGGAGTTGCCCCAAAGAAGAGGGAGTCAAGCTATTCTCCAAAGCACCTGAGGGCAGGACAAGAAGGAAGGAGTAAAAACTAATCAAGGAGAGAAGCAACTTAGAACTGAGGAGAAATTTCCTGACAGTTAGAACAATTAACCAGTGGAACAGCTCCAGAAGTTGTAAATGCCCCAACACTGGAAATCTTTAAGAAGATGTTGGATAACCATTTGTCTGAAGTGGTATAGGGTTGCCTGCCTAGGCAGGGGGCTGGACTAGAAGACCTTCAAGGTCCCTTCCAACTCTGTTAGTCTATATTCTATATGTTTAAGCCTCCAGTCTCCTAAAGTCCTCACGAAGCTCTTGCAAGAACAAGGCACTCTGTGAGCAGGACCTTGCAAAGTCACAAATTTGTCACAGATCTTGACAAGGGAGCATCACTCTTACATGAAAAATAAGAGCATTAAAGTTATATTTAATACCTGGATGAACAGACTCTGAAACACAGTGACTTCCCATTATCTACTGTCATTGATCGAATAAACTGAAACGAAGCAAATCAATAGGGATTAGACATCCAGAGTCGAGAGCCCCAGGAACAAAAGGACAAATCAAAAGTTGTTATTCTTCCATACACTTCCAAGATCAGTTTGAGCCCTTGTGGAGTATGATGGAACTTGGATCTCTGTTCTATCCCAGGCCCCGGAATATACAAGAACACAGGCTTGGCTGTCTGCCAGGACTAATGAGTGAGAGATAAGCAAACCCCTTTGGCTGAGAGCTCAGAAACTAAAAGCACAGGCTTGACTGACAGAAATCTCTCCACACAAACATTCATGACTGTCTCACTAAAACGACTACTGCAACTGAACGGTTGTTTCCTGCAAATGTCCTCTCCCATAGCCTCACCTATAAGCTCTCTTGGGAGGGGCCAATCAACAACCACCTGGTGCTTAATCATCGTCTGTGAGCCTGCCTACAGAGTTGCTGCCTCCGTCTCTCACCTCTTCTCACTCTTGTGTCATGGAGAAACTGCCTTTGATCCTCCCCACTGCTCCATGACTCAGGTGCCTCCTGGTGGCCAACCAGCCTCTCTGGTTCCTGCTCTGAGTCTGAACACCCCCCAGAGTCTTCCTCAGCTTCTGGGGTAGACTCAGACTGTGCCTCGCTATCAGAGTCCGTCAGCAGCTCAGTCAGTCCCTGCTGGGCCACAGCAGATGTCTGATGCTGAAAACTGATTCCTCACAATGGACTTTATACAAGGATCAATACATCACTTTAGAATCGCATTTTCTATAACACTGAGGGTGGATGTTACAATACAATACAATAGCAGAGTTGGAAGGGACCTTGGAGGTCTTCTAGTGCAACCCCCTGCCTAGCAGGAAGCCCTGTACCTGTAACTGTTTGCTGCAAGGAGGCAAATTGCTGGGAGGCAGAGCCAGCAGGTGGGTGGGGTTACATTTGGTGTATAAGACGCACCCAAATTTTCATCCTCTTTTAGTGGGGGGGAGTGCATTTTATACTCCGAAAAATACTGTACATATACATACTAGGCAAAGGTCAAACAATCAATCAGCAGCTACAGCAGGAAGGACAGATGGAGAGAGAGAGACACACACGCCCCAACAGGGCCTCTCTCTTAAAGCGGTAACCATCAAATAATCCTGCTGACTCATACCTATCATTTCATCAGCATTACAGCATCATGGCAACTGGTCAATTCTTAAAGCATTTCCCAGACATAGGTGTACTAAGTATATTTCTCAAATGTTTGGTGACATACCAATTGTTGTGGTAATGACAATGAAAGTCCCCTTCTAGGCCTTTTTGCCTGATCATGTAGACTTGATAGAGATGAGGTATAGTGACCTGTTCTGTCCCACGGACTGAATCACCCCACGTACAGGCTTAGCTGCTTGCCACTGCTTAATTATGAGATAAGCGAATACTTTGGCTAAGAGCCCAGATAACTCATGTAATCCCAAACACGACTAGAAGGCTCAGACTTTCTGGAATACTGAAGTTCGATCGGTTGCTTCCTGCAAATGTCCCCTCCCAACATCTCACCTATAAGCCACTCAGCAACCACCTGGCTCTTAATCATTGTCTGCGAGCCTGCCTACGATGTAATTGCTGCCTCCGCCTCTCAGCCCTGCTCACTCTGGCATCATGGACAAACTGCCTTTGATCCTCCCCACTGATCCATGACCCAGGTGTCTCCTGGTGGCCAACCAGCCTCTCTGGTTCCTGTTTTGACTCTGAGCACTCCCCAAGGTCTCCCTCTACCTCCAGAGCAGACTTATAGGGCTCTTCGCTAGAAGAGTCCATCAGCAGCTCATCCGGAGCCAGCTGGACCACAACAGTGACCCATCTTATATAATCCTATCAGACCCGAGGTAGTTCTTTTTCTGCTTAAAGTACATCTCTTACTACTTTCAGTCTCCCCAAAAGAGGAATATTACTCACCCCAATAAATGAGAATGCAGCTGAGAAAGGGCAACGGAGAATCATCCTACTTCATCACAGGAAAGGCAACAATCACAGCAAAATTGCTAATTGTTGCCATACTTAAAAGCGCATGTCTCAGTTCATTCATTCATTCATTCCATTACTTCCTTAGTTAGTTTATATGGCGCCCATCTCACTGTCAAGCAACTCTGGGCAGCTTGCAAATATCATAAAAGCAGAAGTAACAGATAAAAACAGTGGTGGGATTCAACTGGTGTAACAACCAGTTCGTTGAGCGTGCACTTTGTCTGCGCGCGTACACTTTGTTTCAGCCCTAAAATGTACCTTCTCAATGCCATCTGCAGGGAATCATAAGCAGGTGAAGACATCTGCTTGGGAATCCCCTGAAGCAAATGGGGAGCCACTGGGTGAGACAGAATGCTGGACTGGATGGGCTGTGGCCTGTTCCAGCAAGGCTGTTCTTATGTTCTTATGTACTGTAACCCCAGTGAGTAAAACAGCTGAAATGCGGCAATCTGTTCTGCCACGCCTATCAGCTGGACTTCAAACAAAGGAAATATAGGATAGACGAGCACAGGGGCAGGTAGGCGGCACCAACTAATTGCTGAAACTGGTCCAAACCGGCTGAATCCCACTCCTGAGTAAAAGTAAAGGCTTCTGCTGTCCAGTCATTTCTGACTCTAGGAGGTACTGCTCTTAGCCCAGGGATTGTTTCTTAGCCATGGGAGCCACATTGTCCAAAGTTATTTCCGTGGTCATGTGGCCAGCATGACTGCACCCCGAGGGGCTTGGAACACTGCTATTTCTTACCAAAGTGGTACCTATTAATCTACTCACATTTGCATGCTTTCGAACTGCTAGGTGACAGGAGCTGAGGAAAGGAAAGGGAGCTCACCCCGTTGCATAGCATTTGGGTCTCAGACATGGCTGTCAGCTTTTCAGATACTAGCAATAGCACAAAGACACTACCTAGACGGGAGATATGCAAATGCATTTTTTAAATGTGTCTTTTCAGTCCAGGTGTTCACGTCATCTGGATGGCCAGCCGAAGTAAAGCATTTAACAGAAAAATAAACATCCTCAGCATGTGTATTTGGTATTCAAACCCCAGTTTTGTTTTCTTTCTAAAACCACCGGCTGCACTTTTATTTTATGTCTTTAATGAAAAATAAGATTATATGTGTGTGTGTGTGTATGTAAAGAATCCAGCAGATACCCCAAAGTCTACTTACTTCAAAAGGGAATCATGGAGCTGAAATCAATAAAGGTTAATGAAAAACTCTGATGTCCACAGATGAAAAATATCCTATTCGTCAAAGTTATGAAAAGACGGAATTTTCAGAGGAGGGGATCAAAGTGGGAAGAAGAAAAGGCAGCTGTTATCAGCGCTCATCTTAAATTGAAGAAGGGCCGGGGGGGGTGCAGGGGGGGGGGAAAGGAAGATGAGAAAAATAAAATAAAGAGGGTGTACATGACGGTAACAAACACACTGATAATATGGGCTACGTGTAGGAAATCTTAGCTGCAAATTAACAGCGGTGCAAGATTCCATCTGGCTGGCTGATCCAAAGACATGTAAGCAATCTGAAGAAGAGTGTGCTAAAGACTTGTACTTTTAGTTTAAGGAAAAGAAGGATGTGTGTGTGTGTGTGTGAGTGAGAGAGAGAGAGAGAGAGAGAGAGAGAGAGAGAGAGAGAGAGAGAGAGAGAGAGAGAGAGAGAGTGAGAGTGAGAGTGAGAGTGAGAGAGAGAGAGAGAGAGAGAGAGAGAGAGAGAGAGAGAGAGAGAACTGAGGAGAAATTTCCTGACAGTTAGAACAATTAACCAGTGGAACAGAAGGGGACTGGAGGCTAAAACATATGAAGAAAAGTTGCAGGAACTGGGTATGTCTATAATGAAGAGAAGGACCAGGGGAGACATGATAGCAGTCTTCCGATATCTCAGAGGGTGCCACAAAGAAGAGGGAGTCAAACTATTCTCCAAGGCACCTGAGGGCAGGACAAGAAGCAACGGGTGGAAACTAATCAAGGAGAGAAGCAACTTAGAACTAAGGAGAAATTTCCTGACAGTTAGAACAATTAACCAGTGGAACAGAAGTTGCCTCCAGAAGTTGTGAATGCCCCAACCCTGGAAGTCTTTAAGAAGATGTTAGATAGCCATTTGTCTGAAATGGTATAAGGTTCCTGCCCACGCAGGGGGTTGGACTAGAAGACCTCCAAGGTCCCTTCCAACTCTGCTATTGTATTGTAAGTTGCCTCCAGAAGTTGTGAAAGCCCCAACACTGCAAGTCTTTAAGAAGATGTTTGATAGCCATTTGTCTGAAACGGTATAGGGCTTCCTGCTTAGACAGGGAGTTGGACTAGATGACTCCAAGGTCCCTTCCAACTCTGCTATTGTATTGTAACACGAGGCGTCATCCCAGTTCAGCTCTGCTGTGCATACATGTGTGCCTCTGCTGGCCAGGGGCTCGTGCAGGTATGCAAGGAGGGGCGTTGTTAGGAGTATAATCCTAATGTTGGGTAGGCAATATATATAAGCCATGATAACGAATGGTCTTTGTTACTTTAAATGTTTGAATGTAGTTAGCAGCTGTAATTAACTCAGGAATAAGAGGAAGCCAGAAGAGCTCTCTCTCTCTCTCTGCTCGCTGTGACTGACTGATTGATTGACTGAACAAGGAAGAATCGTGGATTGCAACTGTAAGCAAATGTTTGTGAGTTAAGGACTTATTTGATTCAATATCTACTATCACTGCTTGTGAAGCAGTAGTTTAAGTTTATATCACAGAGAGGGAGAAATATAGTAGGTAGGCAGGTAGGTAGATAGGGGGATAGATAGAGAGGGAGAAATACAGTAGGTAGGTAGGTAGGTAGATAGGTAGGTAGGTAGGTAGAGGGAGAAAGCAAGAAATACAATAGGTAGGTAAGTAGAGGGATAGACAGAGAGGGAGAAATACCATAGGTAGGTAGGTAGGTAGGTGTATAGATAGATAGCGAGAAATACAGTAGGTAGTTAGGTAGAGGAATAGAGAAAGAGGGGAAAATATAGTAGGTAGGTAGGTAGATAGAGGGAGAAAGAAAGAAATACAGTAGGTAGGTAGGTAGGTAGAGGGATAGATAGATAGAGAGGGAGAAATACAGTAGGTAGGTAGGTTGGGCCTTATATGGTGGTTGTGTGTATGTGTGCAGGTGTAGATCTACACACAGATTGGTTGGCCATTTAACCAGACTGGGCCACAGCAACGCGTGGCCGGGTATAGCTAACAACAACAACAACAACAACAACAACAACAACAACAATAATAATTTAAATTTCTAAACCGCCCCTCTCCCCGAAGGGACTCGGGGCGGTGGCACATGCAGAGGGCATACATACATGCGTGGGGGTGCAGGGCATTGCATTGTGGGGGCATTTGTGTGCTTTGGGCACTCGGTTTGGAAAAGGTTAGCCATCAATGGTGTAGGGTTTCCTGCCTGAGCAGGGGGGTTGGACTAGAAGACCTCCAAGGTCCCTTCCAAGTCTGTTAAACACTGCGAAAGAAACACTTGCTGTTGTTAGAACATCCTGCTGTTTGCAGTGATTTTCTTCTGGAAAAGCCCCAGAAAAGCAGAGCAGCTGATTTTTGCAGCCTGATAAACCTCTTGTCCACTTGATGAGATTTTTGGGCGGGAGGGTAGACCTTAAAGATCTGAGGATTTCGATATGAAGACTGCCAGAGAAATTACAACTCTCTCGGAAGCAAGAACTAAGACCCACAAAGTTTACCTCGGAGGCAGCTCGTGCTCGGAGACTGGGGGCTGGCTTTAATTACCATTTTTCTATTCCACCTCACATCTCGGTGACATTTTCATGCTTATCTAACGCACAGAATGACCTTCTTCACTGGGGAAACACAAACACACACACACACACACACTCACACATAGACAGATATGCTAGAGCCCAGACTAGCATTTTTTTTTTTTGCAGTAAAGAAGAGAGATCTATTTTTTATAGAATGGATCTTATTATCTCAGAATTCATGATGGCTCTTCTGTTCATAGGGCTTTAAAAACTAGGGGAAATAAATTCTGAAGAATAGGTTCGTGGAGCAAAAGGAATTTGTGGCGAGTCTCTCAGACCGACGTGTGTTACCTGAGCATTTGTAACAATATATATGTATAGAAATGCACAGACGTTCCAGCCACACATTCAATCAGGTGTCTGGATGCCTCAATGCAGAAATTCAAGGCAACCCTTCAAAATGGAAATTGTTCGAAATATATATTTTATAGAATAATAATATCAAGAGCAGTCAGGTTGAACTGGCTGTTATTTGATTATGCATAAAGTACTTGAATGGAAGATGATCAAAAGATGTAGACTAAATCAGTGAGGGAAGGAGGGAGGGAGGGAGGTAGAAAGGGAAAGAGGGAGGAGGGAGGGAGGGAGGAAGGGAGGGAGGGAGGAAGGAAGGAAGGAAGGGATTTGTAATTCCATATGTCAAAACCAGATGAAGATCAAGAGAATTACAATTTCACCAAGGTAACCCCAATTTTAGCTAGGGAGACTTGTGATTTCACACCACAAGCACAGTTGTGTGATGAAGGAAGGAAGGAAGGAAGGGTAGGAAATTAGCACCCAGCCTTCTCCTAGAAGAATGAAATATTCTAGGAAATATTAAAAAGACAGAATATTATATTTCCCTGAATGAGAAAAGGAGAACCATGTTTTTTCAAGACAAAGCAACTTCCTGTTCCTCCCCACCTTCAGCTCCAGGGTGATGGGATGAAGACCTAGCCCTCAGGACATGATAGGATTAGCCCTCTGCCCATCTCACCACATGGCACCTGGGAAGATTACATCACCCAGCAAGGCTAAACCAAGCCTGGGACACAATCAACCCCCCCCGTCCCCTGGGAGTCTGACCACCAATGGGATAAATTTCTTGTTCACGAACAGGAAGCTCCATGGCACGGCCCAAGAGAGTGTATAAATATATCCCTCTCTCCAGTCCATATGTGCACTGTGCCCAGGACCTCAAGCCATGTGGTCCTGTCCACCATTAAACCATCTTTCAAAGCAGCCACCATGTTTCCAGTGTCTTTCTGCCCACTTGGAATTGAACCCAGAAGGATATTTCTTCCAACATAAGGGAGGGAGGGAGGGAGGGAGGGAGGGAGGAGTGGGTGGAAGGGAAGGAAAAAGGGCCGTTTTGAGTCTTATGAAGTGGGCAATAAGTCTGTATAAATGAAATTGAAGAAGCCCTTGATCTTAATGAGCGACTGCTGGTGAGACGTGGCAGTTCTTAACCAATGTGGAAAAGCTAAACAGGATTGGACCTCCCCAGCTGGATTTGAACGGGAGAAAGCGGTGGAATCTCAGTGCTAGAGGTTATAGTTCACCAACATCCAGTGGTGGGTTTCAAAAATTTTTAGAACCTCTTCTGTAGGTGTGGCCTGCTTTGTGGGAGTGGCTTGCTGGCCATGTAACTGAGTGGGAGTGGCTTGGCAGTCATGTGACTGGGTGGGCATGGCCAACTTGTAAAATGTGGTGAAACTCACTTAACAACGCTCCTGCTTAGCAACCAAAATGTTGGCTCAGAAACTCTGGCATTTGAAGTACACAAGTTTTAAAGCTGTCAAGTTACCAGACCCTTGCACCCCTAACCCTTTAGAACCCCCCCCCCCAGGGGTGTTCAAACCTGACAGCTTTCAGACTTGTGGACTTCAACTCCCAGAATTCCTCCTCTCGCTCTTCCTCTTGATGATGTGTGGACAGGTGGGGGGAGGGAGCTGGTACCGGTTCTAAATGGCACTGTAGATTTGTGGAACCTCTTCTATAGAAGAGCTTAGAACTGGCAGGAACCCACCCTTGCCAACATCCCAAATGGAGATGGTGGAAAACCTCTTCTGTACTGCTTTGATTTGATTTCTTTATCCACCCATCTCAACAGGTGATTCTGGACAGGTGAACATCATAAAGTTTCAAGATTGATCCATGGAGCCATCAAACATCAAGGGTAACTTGATATAAATTTTGCCCTCTGCCTTAAAGATACAGAGTGCGCAGAAAAGTGGATATAAAAATCCAACATTGCATCAATTGTGGTCAACCTGTAATAGTAGTGACTTTTCCAAAACCTCAACAGATGTCAGTGGAGGTTTGTTTCCCAAGCTTGCGGGTTGGTTTCTGAATGTCTCGTTAGCAGACTAGGTAACATCTTCAGCAGAATTTAGGGGATAGAAGTGTCAGGGTCCTTCAGCTCATAAGTGTGGTCAGTAGGTCTTGTGATGGGGAGGTAACCCTCACCTGACATGACCCACACCTGACCCATCACATCACCCTCACTTGCTGCAACCCAAATCCAACCCATCACAAATTTTGCAAGGTGCACAGAATGCTGTTACCTCCCCACCGAAGTGGTACCTATTTACCTACTCGCATTCAACTCTTTCAAAATGCTAGGTGGGCAGGAGCTGGAGCAAGGAATGGGAACGCACTCCCCATCATGCAGCACATGGGTCTCAAACCCAGCCTGTCCGCTTTCCAGCTGACAAGCTCAGCTTCCTTAACCACTGAGCCATCATGTTCAAATCCTAATTAAATCACAAAATCAAGACTATTTTTTTATAAGTATCATCTTTATTGTCATTGTACTTAAATACAATGAAATTTTGCGTTTCCCTTCCAAACATCAAATGACTGTTGTTGTTCACCGACCCATGAAACCCTCATCAAAATGTGTTAGCAACTCTGGGTTCAGAACCAGTGTTACAACTCTGGTCCCGTAAGCAGTGTTTGAAAATAAATGCGGAATAGTGTAATTCACCAGACAGTAAAGAGATACGTTGCTATAACCACAAACTAACTCTAAAACAGTGATAGTAAGAAAATAAATAGTCTTTACTTTGTAGCAACTAAAATACTTCTTCCGACCAGTGAAACTAACTTCTCAAACAATAACACATCTTCCACCAGACACAATCTTACAGTGATGCAAAACAAATACTTCTTCTCTCTTCAGCTTCAACTCCTCCAGCGGCAATCAGTAAACACAGGACTCAGTGGTCGAACAAGGGAACGGACTGTGTTCCTGAGCTTCCTTTATGGTAGTGCTGAGAAGCACAGCCAATCAGAATTTAACACAGTTCTTAAAGCTACATAACTCCTTAAGAACATAGGCTCATATATATTGTCAACCCAATATAAGGCTGAATATCCTAACATACTCCCCCTTGGGTTGATCAATATATATTCACATCCTTAAACCATAAGCATCACAACACTCCTTGTGCTTTATTGCTCCTTGAGCCTTCGTAAAATGGTCAGCCACATTATTTTCTGACATACAGTAAATAAGCATTATCATTCCATCCTTTATACACTCCCTCACATTTAAATACCTAAGATCAGGGTGTTTTGATCTTGTCTTTACAGCTATATTTGAAGCCATTTGAACAAAGGGTCATATATATTGTCAGCCCAATATAAGGCTGAATATCCTAATAAAATGGCCGCTTAAAACAATGTTGGATAATCATTTGTGGAAAACGAATGATTCCAGCAAGCTTTTTCGGTATGCCTATTCAAGTCTTTCTGTTCTTCTTCTTCTTTTGAAGGCAACTCCTGACCTCGATCATCCCTCAGATTCCTCAGCTGAGCTTCATTACCCAAGGTGCTAATTTACAATGTTTGAAGCCATAATCTAGCCCTTCATTATTATATCCTCACACACAGAGGTTCTCAGAGCGTGGAAGTTACTTCCCCTCCGTTGACGATTTTCCTCTTCTGTCTCATTAAACATTGTAATTCCGCAGCTAATCTTGGGAGGACCTTTGCAAGCTTCTGGCTGCTCCGGGGGAGTCAAAGGTTGTGATCCTCAGTTGGTGTGCACTTCAATACAATACAATACAATACAATAGCAGAGTTAGAAGGGACCTTGGAGGTCATCTAGTCCAACTCCCTGCCTAGGCAGGAAGCCCTATACCGTTTCAGACAAATGGCTATCCAACATCTTCTTGAAGACTTGCAATGTTAGGGCTTTCACAACTTCTGGAGGCAACTTCTGTTCTGATCAATTGATTAATTGTTCTAACTGTCAGGAAATTTCTCCTCAGTTCTAAGTTGCTTCTCTCCTGGGTGGAAACTAATCAAGGAGAGAAGCAACTTAGAACTGAGGAGAAATTTCCTGACAGTTAGAACAATTAATCAGTGGAACAGCTTGCCTCCAGAAGTTGTGAATGCCCCAACACTGCAAGTCTTCAAGAAGATGTTGGATAGCCATTTGTGTGAAACGGTATAGGGCTTCCTGCATAGGCAGGGAGTTGGACTAGATGACCTCCAAGGTCCCTTCCAACTCTGCTATTGTATTGTATTGTATTGTATTGTATTGTATTGTATTGTATTGCATTGTATTGAAGTGCACACCAACTGAGGATCACAACCTTTGACTCCCCCAGGGCAGCCAGAAGCTTGCAAAGGTCCTCCCAAGATTAGCTGCGGAATTACAATGTTTAACGAGACAGAAGAGGAAAATCGTCAACGGAGGGGAAGTAATCCTTTTAACTGCGTTTAATTTAACTGAAATGTAATTTAATCAAAACCAATTCATTTTTTCTTCTTCTTTTAGCTGTGTTTACGGTCTGCCTTGGTGGACCGCGGGCACCGCCAGGCTCTTGATATGAGGGAACGGTGATATTTGTCATATTTTTCATGTTGTGCATTCACTGCACACTCACTCTCCTTTCCCACCAGAGTTGTGAAAAGGGTATTATTATTATTATTTTCATCCACACACGTTTGTGGATAAGAAGGCATTTCCCATGAAAAGTCATCCCATCCCAAACGCAAACGGCCATGAAACACGCAAAACACACAACCTTCAAATTAAAACCAAAGCGAAGTCAAAGAAACAAAACAGAAAAGCATCTTCCATTCATGTTTAGTCAGGCTTGGAGAAGACCAGCAGAAAGCAGCGAGGGACCTTCTGTCCTGTGGCATTCCTCTCCAGGAGCATCATTCTCTTTGATACAGGGGTGTTCAAACTTGGGAACTTTAAGACTTGTGGACTTCAACTCCCAGAATTCCCCAGTCAGCCATGCTGGCTGGGGTATTCTGGGAGTTGAAGTCCACAAGTCTTAAAGTTCTGAAGTTTGGACACTCCTGCTTTAATATTTAGAAAGTTGGCCTGAGCCTGGCTGTTCAGCCTGGCATTCAGGGGCTCAGCCCTTCCATGCTGCTTATGGTAGGTTGTCGTTTTTATGGTTGTAGACCAGAACAACTTGAAAAATAAACCATAGTGTCTGATGGTGTTTGATGGTGTCTAACCATAGTTAGACACCATCAAAACAAAGCATATTGTAGCTGGAAAGGAAGGGAGGGAGGGAGTAATAGATGGATGGATAGACAGACAGACAGATGTAAGAGAGATAGATGATAGACAGACAGACAGACAGACAGACAGACAGACAGACAGACAGACAGACAGACAGACAGACAGAAATATATAAGAGAGGGACATATGTGTGTATGTATGCTCGGGGTGCGGACATATATGTGCGCGCATATATATGTGTGTATTTCCAAAACATCCTGTCTGTCTCTTCTTTTATAGCTACACCTGGAACTCCTATTTTTAGGATAGCTCGCAATATATATATTACATTTTTGCTAATAAATAAATGAAGGGAGACTAATATAGATCTACTTCAAGCTATTTAGCTCTCATCAGCTAGCCATACCCTTACTGGGATTCAAACTTGGGCTGTTTTTACATATTAGGCAGTTATATTAAGCTCTAAGCCACAGGCTCTCCTCCCTTATCAGCTGAGCCAGGGGAAGAATGATTAAGCGTTTTTTGGGGGGGTCACATCAGTTATTTTGACAAAAGAAAATATACACACATATATACATACATTTATATGGTATATATGGTGGGTGGGTGGGTGGGTGGGTGGGTGGGTGGGAGGTAGGTAGGTAGGTAGGTAGGTAGGTAGGTAGGTAGGTAGATAGATAGATAGATAGATAGATAGATAGATAGATAGATAGATAGATAGATAGATAGATAGATAGATAGATAGATAGATAGATATAGTGGTATTTAGGTAGGTAGGTAGGTAGGTAGGTAGGTAGATAGGTAGGTAGGTAGATAGATAGATAGATAGATAGATAGATAGATAGATAGATAGATAGATAGATAGATAGATAGATAGATAGATAGATAGATAGATAGATAGATAGATAGAGTGGTAGGTAGGTAGGTAGGTAGGTAGGTAGATAGATAGGTAGATAGATAGATAGATAGATAGATAGATAGATAGATAGATAGATAGATAGATAGATAGATAGATAGATAGATATAGTGGTAGGTAGGTAGGTAGGTAGGTAGGTAGGTAGGTAGGTAGGTAGGTAGATAGATAGATAGATAGATAGATAGATAGATAGATAGATAGATAGATAGATAGATAGATAGATAGATAGATAGATAGATAGATAGATATAGTGGTAGGTAGGTAGGTAGGTAGGTAGGTAGGTAGGTAGGTAGGTAGGTAGATAGATAGATAGATAGATAGATAGATAGATAGATAGATAGATAGATAGATATAGTGGTAGGTAGGTAGGTAGGTAGGTAGGTAGGTAGATAGATAGATAGATAGATAGATAGATAGATAGATAGATAGATAGATAGATAGATAGATAGATAGATAGATAGATAGATAGATATAGTGGTAGGTAGGTAGGTAGGTAGGTAGGTAGGTAGGTAGGTAGGTAGGTAGATAGATAGATAGATAGATAGATAGATAGATAGATAGATAGATAGATAGATAGATAGATAGATAGATAGATAGATAGATAGATAGATAGATATGCAGTAAATGGATGATAGATACAAGATAGGTAGGTAAATAGGCAGGCAGGCAGGCAGACAGACAGACAGATAGATGAGAGAGAGAGAGAGAGAGAGAGAGAGAGAAAGAGACTCCAAGTGGTACACCTCATGCTCCCTCCTCCCATTATTTCCCTCAGAACCTCTGTGAAGAAGGTCGGGCTGAAAGGAGAAGCTTTGGCCCAAAGTCACCCAGAGAGCTTTCATAAAAAATTCGGAGGAGAGGTGGGACTTGAACCGGTTGTTCCCTTGATGCCACCTTCCCCCACTACATCACAATTATTATGTTCGGAATTGCCTGCTGTCCCGGATGGGAGCACACAATGCTCGCAACTGACGAGGAAGAGAGTGGGCTTTAAGTCACGAGAAGGAACTCTTTTCGTAAAACCGGCTCGCTAGACTCGCTTTTTGTGAAACGGCCGGCCATAGAAACGTAAAAAATAAATAACAGCACAAAAGGCCTAAGCAAGAATATTGCCGAGGAAAGGCCCCAGGAACGATTGTGCTGCTTCCAACTTGGTGCAGTGCAATTCCCCCCCCCCCCCCAACCAGGTTCCTCTGCACACCGCGGCTGACGGAATGCCTTTTCTTCTTCTTTACTTTTCATTTAATGGCTGAGATGCTGACATGAAAAGCGATCTGATCTGGCTTTCCAATTTACACGATCCTTTCAGCCTGTGTCATATCAACTCCGCCGCCTCGCTTAATGCCATCTTGCAGCACTCAAGCCTCCCCAGGCAGTTAATTATGTGGCTTTCTGGAAGTAGGAAATAGCAACCAAGCTTGTTACAGAGAACTTAGCTAAGATAGGCCCTCACGGTGGGGAGATCCAAATGTTTTTTTATTACCAGTTTTGGTAATAAAAGCCAAACCAGGTTTGGCTTGGTGGGCATGGCTTGGTGGGCATATCAGGGCAATGATACTGCAAAATCCCCATTCCCTCCCCACTCCAGGGCAAGGATATTGCAAAATCTCTATTTCCTTCCCACTCCAGGGGAAGGATACTGTAAAATCTCTATTTCCTCCCCAATGCAGGGGAAGGAAACTGTAAAATCTCTATTCTCTCCCACTCCAGGGGGAAGGATACTGTAAAATCTCTATTTCCTTCCCACTCCAGGGGAAGGATACTGCAAAATCTCTATTCTCTCCCACTCCAGGGGGAAGGATATTGCAAAATCTCTATTTCCTCCCCACTCCAGGGGAAGGATACTGTAAAATCTCTATTCTCTCCCACTCCAGGGGGAAGGATACTGCAAAATCTCAATTTTCACCCCACTCCAGGGGAAGGATACTGTAAAATCTCTATTCTCTCCCACTCCAGGGGGAAGGATACTGCAAAATCTCTATTTCCTCCCCACTCCAGGGGAAGGATACTGTAAAATCTCTATTCTCTCCCACTCCAGGGGGAAGGATACTGCAAAATCTCAATTTTCACCCCACTCCAGGGAAAGGATACTGTAAAATCTCCATTCCCTCTCCACTCCAGGGGGAAGGATACTGCAAAATCGCCATTTTCACCCCACTCCAGGACAAGGATACTGTAAAACTCCATTCCCTCCCCACCCCATTAACCTGCTTTCCAGCTCCATTCCCCTGTGCAGGGCAACCGAAGAAGACCCAGCCGATCAGCTGGGACTCGGGAGGCAGTGAATAGATGGGGGCGGAGTCAGCCAGAGGTGGTATTTGCTGGTTCTCCAAACTATTCAAAATTTCCACTACCGGTTCACTAGAACCGGTCAGAACTGGCTGAATATCATCTCTGGGCTCTCAGAGAGAGCAGAGATGCTTCTGACTGGAGCAGAAACTGGGCAGTGGGGTGGTAGTCCTCTACTTATGACCAGAAGATAGAAGCACCTTGAAGGGAGCCTGCAGCCCAGCTCATGTCCTCTAACCTAATATGATGCCTTTGTACGTTATCCCATACAGCCGTATTGTGATCTCGGAGTTTCCTGCACATGAAGAAACTGTGCCAGGCTCCCAATGGGGTCACCTTGGTTCTCTCCCTTCAAAAGAAGGTTTAATTAATGCCTGTTGAGTTTCAGACTACACAAGATCTGGGTTGGTTGTTGTTTTCTTTAAATGTCTTTTGATGAGTAATAGCGTAATTAAAGCTTCAGTTGAGAATACATTGCGAGAAGAAGGAAAGAATGGGGAGAAAAAGAAAGAGGAGGCTATATAATGCTTTTCTATAGTACCTTCCTTCCTTCCTTTCTTTCCTTCTATACCTTTTTCCTTTCCTTTCCTTCCTTCCTTTCTCTCTCCCTCCTTCCCTCCCTTCTATCCCTTTCTCCTTTCCTTTCCTTTTTTCCCCTTTCCTTTCCTTCCTCCCTTCCAATTCCCATTCCCTCCTATCACTTCCTTCCTTTCTTCCCCCTCCCTTCCTCCCTCCCTCCCTCCCTCTTTCTTTCTTTCTTTCTTTCTTTCTTTCTTTCTTTCTTTCTTTCTTTCTTTCTTTTTCTTTCTTTCTTTCCTCCCTTCCTTCCTTTCTCTCTCCCTCCTTCCCTCCCTTCTATCCCTTTCTCCTTTCCTTTCCTTTCCTTTTTTCCCCTTTCCTTTCCTTTCATTCCTCCCTTTCCAATTCCCATTCCCTCCCATCACTTCCTTCCTTTCATTCCCCTTCCCTCTTTCTTTCTTTTTTTCTTTCTTTCTCATTTCTATCACCCTTTCTTTCCTTCTATCCCTTTTTTCTTTCCTTTCCTTTCCTTCCTTCCTCCCTTCCAATTCCCATTCCCTCCCATCACTTCCTTTCTTTCTTCCTCCCTCCCTCCCTCCCTCCCTCTTTCTTTCTTTCTTTCTTTCTTTCTTTCTCATTTCTATCACCCTTTCTTTCCTTCTATCCCTTTTTTCTTTCCTTCCCTTCCTTCCTTTCTCTCTCCCTCCTTCCCTTCCTTCTATCCCTTTTTCCTTTCCTTTCCTTTCCCTTCCTTTCCTTCCTTCCTCCCTTCCAATTCCCATTCCCTCTTATCACTTCCTTTCTTTCTTCCTCCCTCCCTCCTTTCTTTCTTTCTTTCTTTCTTTCTTTCTTTCTCATTTCTATCACCCTTTCTTTCCTTCTATCCCTTTTTTCTTTCCTTCCCTTCCTTCCTTTCTCTCTCCCTCCTTCCCTCCCTTCTATCCCTTTCTTCTTTCCTTTCCTTTTTTCCCCTTTCCTTTCCTTCCTCCCTTCCAATTCCCATTCCCTCCCATCACTTCCTTCCTTTCTTCCCCCTCCCTCTTTCTTTCTTTCTTTCTTTCTTTCTTTCTTTCTTTCTTTCTTTCTTTCTCATTTCTATCACCCTTTCTTTCCTTCTATCCCTTTTTCCTTCCCTTCCCTTCTTTTCTCCCTCCCTCCCTTCCTTCTATCCCTTTTCCCTTTCCTTTCCTTTCCTTTCCTCCCTTCCAATTCCCATTCCCATTCCCTCCCATCACTTCCTTTCTTTCTTCCTCCCTCCCTCCGTCTCTCTCTTTGTTTCTTTCTTTCTTTCTTTTTCTTTCCTTCTTTCCTTCCTTCCTTCCCATTTCTGTCACCCTTTCCTTCCTTCTATCCCTTTTTCCTTTCCTTTCCTTTCCTTCTTTCCTTCCCTCCTTCTTTCCTCCTATCCCATTCTCCTTTCCTTTCCTCCCTCCTTCCATTCCCATCATTTCCTCCCTCCTTCTCTCCTTCCTTCCTAATATGAAATCCCTCCCCTCAAAACCTCCAATTTTACATGCCTACAAAATATTGATTATAACTATTACTTATCAATGATTATTGAGTTTCTATTACAGTATAATCTATAAATAACTATGCATACAGTCAGCTTGGTGTGGTGGATAAAGGCACTGTGCTAGAAACTGGGAGCCCGGAAGTTCTAGTCCTTTCTTAGGCGTGCAGCTAACCAGGTGACCTTGGGTTAGTAGTTTCTCTCTCATGGCTAGGGGAAAAAAAGCAAGGGTGAACAAACTCCTAACATCTTGTCAAGAGGCAAAAATAACTTTTCAAAAGCCCTACTTTTATGCATACAAGCGACATATGGTTTTTCTTAGTTTCGATACTTTAACTAAGAAATATATAAACATTTTGACATGTCACCATGACATATATTTGCAATTTACTCAGATGCCTGTTATTGTGGTGCACAAATTTGTATTTAATTTGGATAAAGCTGCGCAAAACATTTCCCCCCCACAAGTGATAAATTAGAGACAATGCTGCTTGCAATAGCCAGTCGTGCCCTGCCGTGTGACTATCCCTTTTTAAAAAAAAACAACAACCAAAAGATCAATCTTGGTATATCTTATCAACTAAACTGTACTATGGTCAAATATATCACAACACGACAACAATCACCGGTTCTCATTTCCCACATCTCTATTTTTGTTATTCAGAGTGAGATTCCCAGTGAGCAGACGGGAGATTTATATTACAGATGGTAATTCTTAAATATCTTTAATACCAGCCAGGCAACTCATCAATCTTGGAACAGGAGATATAGGCAAGATTATTTATTCCGACAGTCAATCATTAAAAAAAAGCCAAAAGGCTCAATCTATCATAAATCCATGCTCTGTTCTTTCAAAGATTTGGCCTCAGGGGAAAAAAAAAACTTTGGAGTCATACCCAAAGGAGCCTTATAGTAAACAAAAAATAATAATGTTGAGCATGATTTGTTTACTTGTTTATTGTACTTTATATCCCACCTGTATCATTTTTTTAAAGAACTCAAGGCAGCAAACCTATTTAATATTCTTTTCTCCTCCTACTTCCCCCGCAATCATGTGGGGTGGGGTGGGCCAATAGAAGGTGATTGGCAACAACATCATCCATATGGTTTTCATGTCTAAGGCGGGACTAGAACTCATAGTCACCTGGTGATTGGCCCAAAGTCTCCCAGTGGGCTTTCATAGCTAAGGCGGGACTAGAACTCACAGTCACCTGGTGATTGGCCTAAAGTCTCCCAGTGGGCTTTCATAGCTAAGGCGGGACTAGAACTCACAGTCACCTGGTGATTGGCCCAAAGTCTCCCAGTGGGCCTTCATAGCTAAGGCGAGACTAGAACTCAGTCACCTGGTGATTGACACCAAATCTCCCAGTGAGCTTTCATTCCTAAAATGGACTAGAGCTCACAGTCTCCTAGTGATTGGCCCAAAGTCACCCAGTGGACTTTAATAGCTAAGATGGAACTAGATCTTACAGTCCCCCAGTTCCAAGCCTGATGCCTTAATCACTAGACCGAACTTTCTCAAACTGGTTGATGGTGGCTGCGGTGGTAAGGTTAAAGCGTTAGCATTTTTATGCAAATTAAAAAACACACACATTGCAGAGCTTCAATTAGACCAGTCTGCCCAGCACCGTCACTTTTTAAACCATTCTATTACAATACAATACAATAGCGTGGGCAGGAACCTTATACCATTTCAGACAAATGGCTATCTAACATACAATACAATACAATACAATACAATACAATACAATACAATACAATACAATACAATACAATACAATACAATATCAGAGTTGGAAGGGACCTTGTAGGTCTTCTAGTCCAACCCCCTGCGTGGGCAGGAACCCTATACCATTTCAGACAAATGGCTATCTAACATCTTTTTAGCTAACATCTTCTTAAAGATTTCCAGGGTTGGGGCATTCACAACTTCTGGAGGCAAGCTGTTCCAGAGGTTAATTGTTCTATCTGTCAGGAAATTTCTCCTTAGTTTTAAGTTGCTTCTCTCCTTGATTAGTTTCCACCCATTGCTTCTTGTCCTGGCCCCAGGTGCATTGGAGGATATTATTAAGGTGCCTATTAAGGATATCTCCATTAGGAGACCGAAAAATGTGCAACAGAATGTAGCGAGAGATATGTTGCTAGGTCACAGACACTGAAGGTAAAACAAGTAGACTTTTACTTGCAGTGGAAAAATAAAGTAAGATACTTCTTCACAAACAAGTGATAGTTTGATTCAGGTAGTCCTGAATCAAATACAGTCTATAACCCAAACAGTTGGCTTACAGTTGCTCAATCCACGATCCTCCTTGCTCTGCTGATCTAACCCCACATACAGAGTCTCCATTCAAAGATCAGCATCTAACAATGCTTCTGGCTCCCTCTTATGGCTGATTGAGGAAGCAGCAGCCAATCACATTCCACTGTAGCAGTTAAAGTTACAGATTCCAATTCCAATCATGGCTTATATATATTGGCAACCCAACACTAGGATCATATTCCTAACACATACTTTGCAGGAAAAGAGAAAATTCTTATAGATTCTTTTGTTTAGGTTGATCTGTGGGGTCCTTGGTGCTCTCTGAGCTTCGTTGCTTCCTAGCTAACGTCCTCAGTGCTGGAAGGGAGTGGGGTTTGCTCTCTATTTATATTCTAATGATTTGCCCGGTCAGTGTTGGTGGGGAGGTGATTTTCTCCTTAATAGTTCCTTGATTGTTTTCTGCTTCACTGTTTTTCCGGTGCCAATCCCTGCTTATCTGGGCGTAGGCTGCCGGAGAGGAGGCTTTCTGACTGAGGTGGCACAATGATTAGAATGCGGTATTGCAGGCTAACTCTGCTCACATTGCCAGGAGTTCGATTCCCTCCATCCTGATGGGTCCAAGGTTGACTCAGCCTTCCATCCTTCCAAGGTCCATAAAATGAGGACCCAGACTGTGCTGACTCTGTAAAACTGCTTAGAGAGGGCTGTGAAGTGGTATATAAGTCTACGTTTTATTTTAAGTCTAAGTCTATTTTATTTTAACTGGGTTTTTAAATCATGCTTTTAGCACGGGCTAACCTTATTTAATACTAGTTTAAATTTTTTGGATTGTTGTATTGTTATATTTTATAACGCCTGTGCACCACCCTGAGTCCCATGTTCGGGAGAGAGGGCGGTATATAAAACTAATAAATAAATAAGTGCTATTGCTATTTCTCCTGTTTTTGTTTTCTTCTTAACATGTTTATTGTCTCATTTGAAGAACGTATACATGCAATTTACTTCTATGTGTCCAAAGAGAAGATTCACAGCCTTTGTTCTGTTCATCCTTCCAGTCCTCATGTCAGTGGTGGGTTTCTGCAGGTTCGCACCTACTCGCGAGAGCCGGATGGTGAAATTTAGAGAGACGGTGAGAGGAGGTTCCACCAGCGGACTCGGAAGTAAGTCTGTCCCACCGCTGCCGGTGACCCAAAAAGAAGGAAAGGAAAGGAAAGGAAGGAAGGAAGAAAAGAAAGAAAGAAAGAAAGAAAGAAAGAAGGAAGGAAGGAAGGAAGGAAGGAAAGAAAGAAAGAAAGAAAGAAAGAAAGAAAGAAAGAAAGAAAGAAAGAAAGAAAATGAATTTATTATCACAATTGAGCCCAAAATTTTGGTTGCTAAGCAAGAGCGTTTTTAAATGAGTTTCACTACATATTACAAGTTGGCCACTCCCACCCTGTCACATGAGTGCCAAGCCACGCCCATGAAATAGGCCACACCTACAGAGTAGGTTCTAAAATTTTTTGAAACCCACCACTGCCTCATGTCATCCATGAAGGAACAGTTCGCTGGCTGGGGAATTCTAGGGGTTGACGTCCACACATTTTCATGTTGCTGAGGCTGAGGAACATCCGGCCATAAGAGTCTGGACTTCAGCCTTGTTCACCAAGCCCCACAAGTGCAAGCTGTTTTTTTTCTTTTTTCTAAACTTCCTTTTATAAATGCTGCTTTAGCTTAGGAAGATCGTCCTGACTTCTCAAAAACCTACCATCCTTTTTTCAGAATATTGTGTTGAGTCCTGACGTCTCTTTGAATTCCCCGGCAACAGCCAGTCGCGTCTGATTGGCTAAGACACGGCTGGCTGAAGCCGGGAGCGCTGAGCGCGCTGATTGGTTCCCTGCCTGACAGCTCGAGTATAAATAGCTGTCAGGCAGGGGAGCCCCTTCTACCGACTCACCACACTTCTGTATATAGTTGCTGCTTTGCTGTTACCTTTTGCCAATAAACGGCTTAACGAATCCGACCAGCCTGGACTCTGATTTCGGCCACTTAACATATTGAATGTTTGATTTAATCGTAAATATTATTGATTGGTCTTTTTAAAAAATAGATCGCTAGAAGCAGGGTGGGCGGCTACAGATTCGCCTGGTTTGGGGAGAACCCATAGCTAATGTTATGGCTGGTTCAGAGAAGCTCCAAATCCCACCCTTGGCTGGCCCCGCCCACCACGCTCCTCCCAGGAGTCTCCACGCGGCCCGTTTTGGATGTGAGGTAACCGTAGGGCCCGTGCGGAGACTCAGAGGGAAGGAAAAACGGGCCTCCTGGAAGTTCCGGAAGGCCAGAAAAAGGCCCATTTCCAGCCTCCGGAAGGCCTCCAAAGCCCAGGGGAGTACGTTTTTGCCCTCCCAGAGGCCCGAGGAAAGCCTCCGGAGCCTGGGAAAGGTGAAAATGCCCCCCGCCCCCGCCATGGTGCAGGAGGCCAACTAGGCCACGCCCACCCTGGCCACGGCCACCCAGCAACCAGGCAGAGAATCCGTTGCTGAAATTTTTGAAGCCCTGGCTAGAAGTATTGATTATTATTGTTGACAGATAATACCCGCTCTGAAATCCCTTGCAGTTTATCCTGGGGAATATGTTATACAAAAGCCATTCTGGGAAAAAAAAACACCCCATAATAATATGATGGACTGGCTGCTAAAGCAAGGTCATGGCACACACTTGAAAGTAAATCAGACTGTAATGGGGGGTGGGGTGTCTGTCTGTCTGTCTGTCTGTCTCACAAGAACAAAGAATGCTTATCAACAGGAAATATGCATGTGTGAAGCTTGTAGCAATTATGGGTAGTTGGAAAGTTGATAAAAGCAACAAGAATTAGACAACTTGCAGACCTCAGCTAAAAGTTAGGAATAGGGATGGCCGGTAGCAAATTTATTTATTTATTTATTATTAGTTGTATTTACTGTATAAGCCGCACCCATCTCACCACCTAGGGACTCGGGGCGGCGCACAGGGAATATAAAATATAAATATACATATAAACATTCTTAAAACTGAATTAAATTAAACCCACCCTGCGCTAAAACCCATATTTAAAACCCCAGAATTAAAACTTTGGTCAACTAAAAGCAGTACAGTGTCGAGTAAAATCATGCCAGGCCGGCTTGTTGGAAGAAGTGCGTTTTTAACCGCTGGTGGAACAGGCGGAGGTCCGAGATGACACGGAGTTCGGGAGGTAGAGCGTTCCAGAGGGTTGGGCCCATCACAGAGAAGGCTCTTCCCCTGGGCGTTGCCAACCGGCATTGCCCGGTTGACGGCACCCGGAGCAGACCCTCTCTGTGAGAGCGTATTGGTTGTAGGGACGTATGGAATGTGTTATTAGATAACTCCTGGGCCATTCATTGGCCAAGGCATAGGAATGGGGCAGCTATAGACCAATAGAACAAATTGTAGAATTAGTGCTAAAATGTTTATTAGAAGATATTTCTTATTGCTTCACCTTGTCCCGCCTTCTTCTTTACTGAAAAGGTATAAAAGCTTTCTTAATCCTTTGTTCTTGGTTCTTGGCCTTTTGACCAGGAACCCTTTTCCTTGGAGTCCTCCAATAAGAAGCAATCAGAAAACCTGCACCTCGTGTCTGGCGTCCATCATTGGCTTCGGCACCAGGCTCAGACCCGAATTGGGGACAACAAATAGAATTAGATCATCTCTTAAGAATCATCTGCAGGAATTTGGTTCCGCTTTAGCCAGAATTTCCAATAACGGGCTTGCCCAATATTTCCCCTCAGGAAAAAAAAGGAACAAATGTCCGTCAGGGGAAATCTTTGCTGGCATCAATTGAAATGTGATTGGGAGTACAATTTAAAAAGGAAAAAACCCAACCTCTCCCAAACACATTTTACTGCAAACAGATTCTCCATCTTTAGATGGATGAAGGTGCCATTTGTGGTTTGTTTGTTTTTTAAAAATGCATAATCCCTTTATTTTGGAAAATATTTGTTGCAGTCTGAACAAGAGATGAGGCGTGAGGCAAGCTGAGATAAGCTAAACAACTATTTATCAACGCAACGGCAATACAGTAAGTCAGAAGGCAATTCGGCACCTTTCTCGGCTTGACAGCTATTTATGCCATAGGTGTCAAGCAGGGCAACCAATAGAAATACACAGGCAGCCCGCGCTAAGCCAGGCGTGCTTTATCCAATCCGAGCGCATCTGTTTGCTGCCGACTGTCAGTCGCAAATCAACGACCTGCGGCCTGTTGTAAGTCGAGGACTTTAGGACCGGTCGCAAGTCGAGAACTTGCAACAATATTATCTCCCTTTGCCCTTTCTTCCTCAACCTGATTACCACGTAGAATCAGCATAAACTGCCATTATGGCACAGTGGTGGCTTGCAGGTGGTATGCTCCAGTACAGGCATACCGGTGCCTGGCGGGAGCACCGGGTATTATTCTGGTATGGTGTTCCGGAGGGCCCACGCTCCCGCTGGTTCTCCTTACCTGTATTTGAGCTCTTTGGCGCTTCCGCGCACGTGCATGGAGCGTACGGCGCCTGCACGATGCTCCACCCAGCAGCTGGAGTGTCATAGAGGCATCATGGAGCATCGCAGGATGTAAGGACCCATGTGCGGCACACGTTCAATGTGGTGGACGCTGGGCCCCGTTGCACCGGGATCCAGAACCCACCAATGTTATGGCATCTGTTGGAAAGAATGATGTTTAGAAAGACGCATTTTTGCGCCACTCAACCCCAATAGATGCTGTGGCGGTGAAGCTGGCTGTTCATAGTAAATAGATCAAAGGAACTCTGATGACGCTAATGTGTTTTATTAGGGTTAGGAAGCCTCATTCGTTCAATCTAATACACACTTACCCTTTCCCTGCCCTTCAGCTATCGCCAGGACATATGGCAGATGAAGTCTCTCTGTGTTAATGTTTCTTCTTTAATTAGCAGCTATTAAAATCATGCGGCGCATTATTTCCAGCCTGCGGTTGCACCTGTACTAGCCAAATTCACTTATGGCCCTTGATTGATGAGAGCGAGGAAGTTATCATCAATGCCGCCAAGATAATGTTTGCTAGAGTGGAAGAAGGCCACGTTGTGATGAGGTGACAGGGCTCCAGATCAAAGGACAATGTCATCCATGGCTCTGTTGTGCTGGGTTTGCTCTTCTACCAGTGCTGAGGAAAATAAAATTAGAGCAACAAAGTTGGGAGGGACCTTGGAGGTCTTCTAATCCAACCCCTGTCTCAACAAAACTAACCATCATATTTTTCAAAGTATAAAACGCATCTTTTTCCCCTCAAAAAAGAGGATGAAAATCTGGGTGCGTCTTATACACTGAATACAGCATTTTTGGCCTCCCGAAACCACGCCCTCTTCACAAAAAAAGGGATGTGCATAGCCTTTAGAAGGTTTCCAGAGTGCTTCTGGGGGCTGGGGAGGGCAGAAATGAGTAAAAAACAGGCCATTTTTTGCTCAATTTTGCCGCCCCCAGCCCCCAGAAGCACTTTGTAAGCCTCCTAAAGGCTATTTGTTAGATCAGACAAAGGATTCCGACTCAGGCATGGTCAAAACAACAGGAACGTTTATTCACACTATTTACAACACACACAAGATTCAACTGGCAAGGTTTCTTCTCTGGCAACCTCTTATATAGAGTTACCAGGCAGGAAACTCCTAGCAATGCAATTGCAACATTGTGACTCCTTTCCAGACAGATTCCAGACAGCTTGTCTCTGTTAATCACTGCAGCTGCTGGCTCAGCTCCGGAATGCGGTGACTCATAGGTTACCAGACGAGCTGTCTGGGACATAGGCTTGGGGACTCAACACTCCTTCCCCCATAGTCAGTGCGCATGTGTCTAGGTTCTCTGTCCAACACAGTACATGCGCACGCGTAGTCGTTCAGATAGGCGGGGCGGTGTCGGGTCCGCCCTGACTGCCTTAATTCTTGAGGAGGCTCCTCCCTGTGGGACACGGAGCCTTCGCCTACGTCATCGCGGCCTGCCCTCGGAGGTGGAGTCGCCGTAGGCGGCAATGGCGACCCTAGCAAGTCCGGGTGAGGGGGCGTGGCGACCGGGCTTGAGGTAGTTGTCATTTGCTGGCGAGTATTATTCTGGTAGGGTGGTTCCCCGATGGGCGAGGCCCCCAGCTGAGAGTCAGATTGGGCTGTGAGGTCCTGGCGGTCTCCCCGTGCTGTTCCCGCCGATACGAGGTCTGGACCGGCTAGGGACTCCGGGGTTCCAAACAACTGCTCGGCTTGAGCAGAGAACAACGGCCCAACGGGGGCCAACGGGCAGGAACGGCCTGGCGTGGTGACTGCTGTTTCGGGCAGGCGGCGCCTCAGTTGATCCAGGTGACGCCGCCACTCGGATCCATCCTGAAGGCCGACTCTGTAAGAACAGGGTCCGGTTACGTCCAAAATGGTTGCGGCAATCCATCGCGGCTCCCCTGAAAAGTTCCTTGCCCAAACCAGGTCCCCAATTTCAAATAAACGAGGAGTGGGAATCTGCAGGTTGCCCCTCTGCAACCCGTCGTAATCGGGGTGCAGTCTGTCCAGAGTGGTCCGCAAGCGTCGGCCCATCAAGAGCTCCGCGGGGCTTTTCCCTGTGGCTGGGCAAGGTGTGACATGCTGTCCCAAAAGGTACGCGGCCACCCTTGCCTGCCAGTCCCCTTTATCCAAACGGGCCAAGGCTTCCTTGGCTGAGCGCACGGCTCGTTCCGCGCGTCCATTAGACGCCGGGTGATAAGGGGCGACCGGCGCGTGGCGGATCCCTTGGGTGGCCAGAAAGTCCAAGAAGGTGGAGGATTGAAATTGGGGTCCGTTGTCGGACACAACGACGTCCGGCAACCCGTGGGTCGCAAACAGACGGCGCAAGGCACGCACCGTGCTCTCCGCTGTGGTGGAAGCCATGAGAATCACCTCCACCCAGCGTGAGAACGCATCCACCACCACGAGGAAATTCTGGCCATGGAAGGGACCCGCGAAATCCAAGTGGAGCCTGGACCATGGGCACCTGGGGGCGTCCCACTCCCTCGGCGGGGAGACCGGCGGGGCCGGCCGGGACGATTGGCAGGAGGAGCAGGCGGCCACCCATTCCGCCACTTCAGCATCCATGCCGGGCCACCAGACATAGCTCCGGGCCAATGCCTTCATACGGACGATGCCTGGGTGGTTGGCATGGAGCGACTGAAGAACCATGTGCCGGAGAGGGGAAGGGACGATGACCCGATCTCCCCAACACAAGCACCCGCAATGGAGCGAGAGCTCCAGCTGGCGTGACTTGTAAGGCCGAAAGTTTTCAGCCACACTGCCCGAAGGCCAGCCCCTCAGCACCCATCGGCAGACCTGGGCGAGGACGGGGTCTGCGTGGGTGTGAGCGGCAACGGCGGAAGAGGACAGGGGCAAGTCCGACTCCGCGACCATCAGGACAGAGAGAGCAGGCACAGGGGCCGGATCCGGCCCCGGGAGAGGGCAGCGGCTTAGGGCATCAGCATGCCCTATCTGCTTGCCAGGACGGTATAGCAGCGTATAGTCATACGCAGCCAGGAATTCCGTCCAGCGGGTCATCCTGGGCGACAGGATGGGGGGTGTCGGACGGTCACCGGCCAATAGCCCAAGGAGCGGCTTATGGTCCGTGACAACAGAAAAGGTCCGCCCATAGAGGTAATTGTGGAACTTCTTAATCCCGGACACTACAGCCAAAGCCTCCTTGTCGATTTGGCTGTAGTTTCTCTCCGTTTGAGACATTGTCCGGGAGTAAAAAGCAATGGGGGCTTCCGAGCCGTCTGGAAAGACGTGGCTAAGGACAGCCCCCAGGCCAAAAGGGGAGGCATCGCACGCAAGCGTCAGAGGAAGCCTGTCATGGTACTGGACTAGTACCGCATCTGACGTGAGCATGGCTTTGACAGCCGCGAACGCGTGTGCTTCGCGGCTGCCCCAGTGCCAGGCCGCGGATCGGTCGAGCAACCGATGCAGCGGCTCGGCTAGCGATGCCTTATGGGGAATAAACGGCGCGTAGAAATTCAAAAGGCCGAGGAATGCCTGCAGCTCCGTTTTGGAGGCAGGAGTGGGGGCCTTTTGGATGGCCTCGACCTTGGAGGGGGTTGGGTGAATTCCTTGGGCGTCAATCATGAAACCCAGGAATTCCACCCTAGGCGCAGCAAACGTACATTTGCTGCGTTTCAACTTTAAACCCGCGCCCCTGAAAACTCTGAGGACCTTCCGTAACGTTTTGGCGAGTTCTGATATGCTGGAAGCAGCAATCAGGACGTCGTCAAAATACGGTACAACGCCAGGGAGCCCATGGAGCAGTCGCTCCATGAGGCTCTGGAAGATCCCCGGGGCTACGGACACGCCGAATTGGAGACGGCGACAGCGGAAAGCCCCACGGTGGGTCACGATGGTCTGCGCTTCCGCAGCCTCGTCATCCACCGGGAGCTGTTGGTAGGACTGCGCCATATCCAGTTTCGCGAACACTCGACCTCGTCCCAATGAGTGGAGTAGGTCTTGCACCACCGGAACCGGGTATGGGTTCGCCTGAAGCCCGAGGTTGATCATCGACTTATAGTCGGCGCAGATCCTCACGGACCCGTCGGGCTTAATGGGGACCACAATTGGGGTCTCCCATTTCGCCTGATCGACGGGTTCGAGCACGCCCTGCGCCACCAATCGATCCAATTCCGCTTCAACCTTGGGCTTCAGCGCGAACGGCAGCCTGCGGGCCTTCAAGCGGACTGGAGCAACCTGGGGGTCCAAATTTAGGGAAACTGGAGTGCCTTTGTACGTTCCTAAGCTGCCATCAAAGACGTCGTTGAACTCTCTGATTACTTCGTCTACCGGAGAACTGGCTGGCACGCTGTGTACTCCTTGGACTGACAGTCCCAAGGCTGGAAACCAGTCCAATCCGATCAAGGCAGCTAGGGGTTTGGCCACTACCAGGATGGGAAGGGATCCGTGGAAGGGGCCGTAGTCTACTCTCACTCTGTGCAGACCTAGAATGGGAATTTGTGAGCCCTGGTAATCTTTCAGGATCGTCGCTGTGGGGCCGAGATCCCGCTTCCTGAGCTTGGGGCAAAGCTTAACTAAATGCGCCCAGGACATGAGTGATCTAGAGGACCCTGAATCTATTTCCATTTTTACCCCCACCCCCTCTAAGCAAACCACTGTTGACAGTCTCCTACTCTCTGCCTGGTCGTAGCTTAGAGCTGGGGGCATCTCCGCCAGCGCGAAGCAGTCGGTCGGCTGTGGCTGGTAGCGTCCTGAACACTTCTGCGACCCTCGTTGTCCTGGTGGAACGGTTCTGGAGGCGGCAGCTGGCGTTGTCGCTGGAGTGGCAGCACGGCACACAGCTGCTAGGTGACCTTTCCTGCCACATCTGCGGCACACCGATGCCTTGAATGGGCACTCTGGTCTCTGGTGGGCCCCTCCGCAGCCTAGGCAGTTCCCGGACTTCTGCTGCGGTGTGAATGCGCGATTCAGCACGCGCCCGGTCACCCTCATGCAGTCCCCACGGTCTTCCTCCTCCAGCTCATCCAGCGGCGCTATTTCGTCTACCAGACACGCTCGCGGAGTGGGGAAAAGAGGAGGGCGCGCGCGGCCCATGTCGGATGTGGAGATCTCCGACAATTCTGTCGCGCGTGCTTCTTCCACCGCTTGCTCGAGAGTCAGGACAGTTTTTGAAAGCAAGCGGCGCTTTAGGCGGATGTCTCTTATGCCGCATACAAACTGCTCCAGTAGGGATTCCTCCAGGAAGCCAGCAGGGAACTCGCAGGGGATTGCGGTCGCTCTCAATTTCTGCAGGAACTCGGCTACCGACTGTTGCGGCTGTTGCACACATTGCCTGAATGCATAGCGATGCGCTATGCGGGAAGGCGCCGGCGCGTAGTGTGCTCTCAGGCGGCCCAGGAGATCGTCCCACGGCACTTCGTGCACCGCTGCGGGTGCTGCTATGGTTCGGGCGGTAGCAAACAATTCAGGGCCGCCGCACTGGAGGAATAGGCTCAGCTTCCTGGCAGGCGCGAGTTCGCCGTAGTCGCTGGCTATCAAGAAGCACTCGAACCGGGCTAAGAAGGAAGCCCATTGTTCCTTCATCGGGTCGAACGGTGCAAACGGAGGCATTGTCGCCGTAGCCATGGTGAGGCTGTGCGTCGCGCTGCGCTCTGTTGTTGAAGTATTCGTTACCCGTTGCGTTCTAAGGCCACGGCCTGAATCCCACCTTCGTCGCCAGTGTTAGATCAGACAAAGGATTCCGACTCAGGCATGGTCAAAACAACAGGAACGTTTATTCACACTATTTACAACACACACAAGATTCAACTGGCAAGGTTTCTTCTCTGGCAACCTCTTATATAGAGTTACCAGGCAGGAAACTCCTAGCAATGCAATTGCAACATTGTGACTCCTTTCCAGACAGATTCCAGACAGCTTGTCTCTGTTAATCACTGCAGCTGCTGGCTCAGCTCCGGAATGCGGTGACTCATAGGTTACCAGACGAGCTGTCTGGGACATAGGCTTGGGGACTCAACACTATTTATGCCCTTTTTGGGGGGGGGGGGGGAAGGGCCATTTTGGGAGGTCTGCAGAGTACAAAACCTTTTTTAAAATTTGCCTCTTCAAAATCTTGGTGCATCTTATACTCCGGTGCATCTTATACTCTGAAAAATACAGTAAATAATCAGGCTTTTGGGGTTCCAAATAGGATCCGAAATAAAATCAGAGTCTGAGGCAAAGTGTTCCTCAAAGTTCCAATTTATAAAAAAAGACATGTTGGCACATCTGGGAAAACCCGAATCTGAAGACCCTCCCCCAACACCCACAAGTCCATCACATGGTCTAATCTTCCACTGCCATGAAGACAGAGTCCAGCCATCCAGTTCCGGCCAGGTGCAGAGACAAAGGATGACCTTGGCTTTCTAGAAAGAACATTATTATGGTTACATATCACCCAACTCTGTATAATTCCCCCTCCCATTTTCCCACAATAGAAAATAAGACAATATGGCTGCAGGCCTGACAGGCAGCCTCCCTTCCGAAGTAGAGTGTGTCCTATAAAAAGAATAATGCAGGGGGTTAACATTTACTAACTAACCACCTCCACCTCCCTCCCCTGGAGGACCCTTTGGCTTATCATGGAATTGTTTTACTAACTTGTCAGCTTTCATATTCCAACTTTTCACCCATGTAGCTTCAGACAAAGGATACCTCTTCCAATGCACAAATTATTGCAAGCATCCTCTATACAATCTAAAGTCTAATATTTTCATCACTTCATACATAAGATGTACCCCAGCTAAGATAAAACCATGGTTATGGCATCTCTTGCTTAGCAACCCTAGTCAAGCAGCCCCTCCTGTGAAATATGAATTGCAAATGTTTTCAGATTTTATTTCCTGCTTCCCCAGATATCATCCCGCAAACCGGACAGTGAGCCTGGGCCAGGGCTGGCTTATTGCCAGTTCTAAGCTCTTCTATAGAAGAGGTTCCACAAATCTACAGGGCCATTTAGAACCGGTTCCCTCCCCCAGCCCGTCCGCCCATCCTCAAGATGAAGAGCGAGAGGAGGAATTCTGGGAGTTGAAGCCCACAAGTCTTAAAGCTGCCAAGTTTGAACACCCCTGGGGTTTTTTTTCCTAAAGGGTTAGGGGTGCCAGGGTCTTGGAACTTGACAGCTTTAAGACTTGCATGATTCAAATGCCAGAGTTCCTGAGCCAACATTTTGGTTGCTAAGCATGAGCGCTGTTAAGTGAAATGTGGTTGAAGTCACCACATTTTACAAGTTGGCCATGCCCACCCAGTCACATGACTGCCAAGCCACTCCCACCCGGTCACATGGCTGGCAAGCCACTCCCACCCGGTCACATGGCTGGCAAGCCACTCCCACAAAGCAAGCCACACCTACAGAAGAGGTTCTAAAAAAATTTGAAACCCACCACTGCCCAGATGTCACCGCAAACCAGATAGTGTGCCTGGGCCGATCTTCCCTCTCAGTCCTGGAGAATTTTCCTTACCACTTTATTTCCTTCTTTGGGAACCATCTGTTCTACAGAGAGCGTAGGAAAGACTGAGAGAGAGAGAGATTTACTAGATATATGGAGAAGTGAAGAGCAGGAAATTTATCTAGTGTTACCGCAATGTAACAGGTCCTTGTTTTACAGCAGTTAATTCTGGGGCCTGTAATAAAAGAAAAGCAGAGATTGGTTTTTAAATGATGGCCTGGGGTAATTGCTTTAGCTTTTATTTCTTTATTCTGGCCTAGCAGAAGGCAGCATTGTCAAGGATGAAGAAGCGGAAGAGGCGTTCTTCAAATGTACATGAGTTTGTCAGAGGCAGTGTCTGCTCTCTACATGGGGCTTCCCTTGAGGTGCACTCGAAAGCTACAGTTAGTGCAGAAAGCAGCCGCGCGGGTGATTACGGGAGCCCCTAGATGCTCCCACATAACACCGATCCTGCGCGAGCTGCACTGGCTTCCTGTGGTCTTTCGGGTGCGCTTCAAGGTCCTGACGACCATCTTCAAAGCGCTCCATGGCTCGGGACCTAGTTATATGCGAGATCGTCTTCTGCCCCATACATCCCTTAGACCGATACGCTCCCACAGAGAGGGCCTTCTCAGGGTGCCGTCGGCCGGACAATGCCGGCTGGCGACACCCAGGGGAAGGGCATTCTCTGTGGCGGGCACTACCCTGTGGAACGACCTACCCCCTGAACTCCGCACCATCACCGACCTCCGCCTCTTCCGCCAGTGTTTAAAAACACACTTATTCCATCAAGCCGGCCTTGCATAGCCTCTGCTGTGACTAATTTTAGATAGTTTTAATTGGGGGATTTTAATTGGTTTTAGCACAGGTTCCGTTATTTAATAGATTTTAAATTATATGTTTTGTATTATTTTGTATATTGTTTTAAATTCCTGTGCGCTGCCCTGGGTCCTTTTTGGAGAAGGGCGGGATATAAATTGAATAAAATAAATAAATAAAAATAAATAAATGATAGAAACAACGGACCGAGGCTTTACCCAAATCAGGCACAGGAGCTGTAGCCATGCAACTTTCAAAATATGAGAAGCCCGCCCCCCCCAAGAAGAATGAAATATTTTGGGACTTATTAAAAAAGGCAGGATATTAGATTTCCATTAAAAGGAGAAATGGAGAAACACATTTTTTTTGAGGCAGAAAGCAGCCTCCCGATCTTTCTTAATAGCCGACAGCAGATGCCAGTACTTAAGGAGACAAAAGAGCTTATGGAAAGAGGAAGGCAACTATTTAGATGGCTCCATTCATAAGCAAAGCAAATACTGTCAGCAGAAGTCCATTCAAAGCAAGATATTTTGAAACTCCTTGTAGCAAAGTTTAAAGTTGCCAAGGTTAAAAAAATAGTATCTTAGAAAATAAATCCAAAGTATTCAGAGTCCTATTTTTTTGGAATTAAAAAAAGAGAAAGGGAAGATCCATCAGTGCAACTACAATTTACATCAGAGGGCGTATTCAGCAGGTTCTGACCAATTTTGGAGAACCGGTAGTGGAAATTTTGAGTAGTTCAGAGAACTGGTAAATACCACCTCTTACTGGCCTCGCCTCCATCTATTCTCTGCCTCCCGCGTCCCAGTTGATCAGGAGGGAATGGGGATTTTGCCGTAACCTTTCCCTGGAGTGGGGAGGGAATGGGGATTTTGCAGTAACCTTTCCCTGGAGTGGGGAGGGAATGGGGATTTTACAGTAACCTTCCCCTGGAGTGGGGAGGGAATGGGGATTTTGCAGTAACCTTCCCCTGCCACGCACAACAAGCCATGCCATGCCCACCAAGTCATGCACGTAAAACTGGTAATAATACTTTTTGAATCCCACCACTGCTTTAAATATAATGTAAATTGTACTTTTGCTCTCTAACTTTTATCTAAAAAATGTAATTAAGAATCTGGAGAAAATAACCCTGAACAAGAAATCTTCGGGTTTTGATTGCTGGTATCCTCGGTTGACATATTTATTATAATTCTTGAGAATAACATGAAAGTAGTTTATGATGGCATTTTTCCGAGATGGTAAAATTATTATTTCCCAGTGCAGAGTTTTGCTGTAGTATATCTCACTGGTTTGGCATCTAAGGTGCAAGCATACCTCACCCTGCTTCATTTGCAAATCCAGAGAAGGTCAACCTGTTGTTGCCCCTTGCCAAGATGTCTTGAATGTGCTTGACATTAATTAAGATGATGCCCAGAATAGCAAACTAATAATTACCTCGCTTGGAAGACAGTGGCCAATGTTACCTAGCAGAATTGAATGTCAAAGGGAGATAGGTTGGTTGGTTCTCTCCCAAAATTAATTCACAATAAAATATTGAAACATCAAGAAAAATGAATCACAAAGATGCAATTATGGAAATACGCTTTGCTTTTTATTTCCTTTGATGCTCTGAATATACCAAGAGGTCCTTATCCCAATCAACTGTCATTTTGCACAACAGTCTTCTAGTGACATATTATTATCATCTTACAGTTATGGCACTAAAGTTAATTACTATTTTCAATCGGCATTATGGGTTTTATGGAGTGCTACCATTTTCATCTCCATGTACCCTAAGCTAAAAATGTTAATGTTGGAAGACATAATCCATCTGGTTCAGTTTCAAGTGGAGAGAAAGACACTGGAAACATGGAGGCTGATTGGAAGAATGGTTTATTGATGGACAGGAGCACATGGGTTCGGGGTCCTGGGCAGCTGACCACATGGAGTGGAGAGAGAGGGTTATTTATACCCTTTCTTGGGCCTTGCCCTTGAGCTTCCTGTTCCTGTGGTAAGGGCATGTATTCTATTGGCTGTAGTCAGACTCCCACGGGGAGTCATGTTTCTCTGAATCAAGTTTGGTTGAACCTTGGGCTGATGCAATGTCCTTAGGAGATTTTGCAATGCAGTGAGTCATAAGAACATAAGAACAGCCGTGCTGGAACAGGCCACAGCCCATCCAGTCCAGCATTCTGTCTCACACAGTGGCTCCCCATTTGCTTCAGGGTCTTCACCTGCTTATGATTCCCTGCAAATGGCATTGAGAAATATCCTGCCTATCTCTCCAACCCGGAGGGTGTCCTTAGGCATCCATCATTATAGCCATTGATACCCTTGTTCTCCATGAACTCCCCTCATCCTTTCTTAAAGGTGTCGAGGCTGACAGCTGTCACCACTTCTTCTGCCAGGGAGTTCCATAGACCAGAGAAAAAGTACTTCCTCTTATTTGTTTGAGGTCTAGCTATCCAAAGTTTCATGGAGTGCCCCCTAGTTTTAGTGTTGTGCGATAGGGAAAACAGTTTTTCCTTTTCTACTTTGTCCACACCGTGCATGATTTTATAGACTTCAATCAGGTCACCTCTCAGGCTGAGTCCTGCTGCTAGATAATCCTATTGTGTTCTTCATCCCATCACCTTGGAGCAGAAGGTGTTTTGTTTCATAGATAGTTTGGCCCAGTCCTTCTCAATGGGCACCGAATGTCTGCTGGGGGCAGGGAGCTGAAGCTCTGAGTTTCTGTCTCCCTTAAGATTTCTCTTTCTCCTTTAGGGGAAATATAATATTCTACCTTTGTAATATTTCCTAAAACATTTCATTCATCTAGGAGAGGGGTGGGTGCTAACCAGTGGTGAAATTCAAAAAATTTCCCTACAGGTTCTGTGGGCATGGCTTGTGGGCGTGGCTTGGTGGTCATGTGACCAAGCAGGCAACAAGCAGGAACCTCACAGAGAGGTTTTGGCATGCACACCTTTACAAAAAGGTTCACCATCACTGTTGTAGGTCCAACCAAGCAGGACCCTGGCACCCCTAACCCTTTAGAAAAAAACAACCCCAGGGGTGTTCAAACTTGACAGCTTTAAGACTTGTGGACTTCAACTCCCAGAATTCCTCCTCTCGCTCTTCCTCTTGAGGATGTGCGGACGGGCAGGGGGAGGGAGCTGGAACCGGTTCTAAACGGCACTGTAGATTTGTGGAACCTCTTCTATAGACAAGGTTAGAACTGGCAGGAACCCAGCCCTGGTTTGGGGAGCATGGGGGGTCATGTGCACATGCGCAAGGGAGCGGGACACATTGCATTATGGGTGTGGGTACGTGCCCACGAGGACCAAAAGTTAACCATCACTGATCTAGACAATGAATCCCATATCCCTTTCTCCTTTCTTCAGTAAACAAAGGAGAAATAAACCCAGCAGACTAGCTTGGAATGAACTCTAAACTTTTTTTAACGTGAAGGAGAAATGAAAACATGCCACTGAATTTATCGGAATAACAGCAATTCTTTTGCATTGCTTCTGCTTTCCATTCTAGGTAGATTTCCAGGTTTTGATATTGTCTTCTTTGACAGATTGTCTGCATTCAATGTCATAATCACGCAACCTTTTTTTTTTTAAATTATTATTATTATTGGAGCCCAGGTTTAACAGTGAACAGGAAGGGATCCCTATTGATCCCCCATTGTGAACACAATCATACCATCTCCAAAAGACCATGTGGGAAGAAGCAGAAACAGGATGGCATTACAATGGAGCTTTATTATAATGCCAAACAGCAAGGTAGGCTGTTATTATTCATAGAAGTGTGATTTATGCTCTGCTTTGTGTCTAATATAAATAAAGAGAATGTGTGTGATTTGAAAACTTGAGCTATGGAAAATGAACATCACTTGTTCTCGGTATTGGTGGTCACAAAGTCAGTTGTTGGGCAGAAGGCCCAAATCATTTCCAATGCAAATTTGAGAAATACCATATTTTTGGGAGTATAAGACGCACCAAGACTTTGAAGAGATAAATTTAAAAAAATATTTTTTGCACTCTGCAGACCTCTCAAAAAAGGGCCTGTTTTTTTAAAGGGCATGGATAGCCTTTAGGAGGCTTATAGAGTGCTCCTGGGGGCTGGGTAGGGGGCAAAATTGAGCAAAAAACACCCTGTTTTTTGCTCATTTCTGCCCTCCCCAGCACCCAGGAACAATCTGAAAGCCTCCTAAAGGCCTTGCGCGGCCATTTTTGTGAAGGGGGCGGGGTTTCGGGAGGCAAAAAAAGGCTATATTCAGTGTATAAGACCCACCCAGATTTTCGGCTTCTTTTTTGAGGGAAAATGGTGCGTCTTATACTTCGAAAAATACGGTATGTTTGACAAGATGCAAGATTAAGAGATTAACAGAGTTGGAAGGGACCTTGCAAGTCATCTAGTCCAACCCCTTGCCCAAGCAGGAGACCCTACATCTGCCTCTACCTAGGATTGAACTCACAACCTCCTGATTGGGAGGGGAGAGCTCCACCTCTAGGCCACAAGAGCCAACCCAGAGACAATCAGTTCATGTGAAGAAATCCTATTGGCTCCTGGTAATCCAGGAATTCTCAACTTTACAATAGGACAGTGATGCCTAACCTTTTTGTTCTCTCGGGCAAACATATAATGAACGGTTGCAGGAACTGGGCATGGCTAGTCTAGGGAAGAGAAGGACCAGGGGAGACATGAGACCAGTGCTCCAAAATTTAAGGGGTTGCCACAGAGAGGAAGGGGTCAAGCTATTTTCCAAAGCACTTGACGGCCAGACAAGGAATAATGGATGGAACCTGAACAAAGAGAGATTCAACCTGGAAATAAGGAGACATTTTCTGACAATGAGAACAACCAACCCATGGAACAGAAGTCGCCTTTGGAAGTTGTGGGAGCTTCATCACTGGAAGCTTTCAAGAAGAGACTGGAACGGTGTAGGGCCTCCTGCTTGGTTGGACCTACAACAGTGATGGCGAACCTTTTTCAATCAATCAATCAATCAATCAATCAATCAATCAATCAATCAATCAATCGTTAATTTGTAAACCGCACACTCACCCCGAAGGGACTCGGGGCGGTGCACAGGAAATTAAAAAGCATATAAACATAAACAAATTATAAATATCTAAAATCCAATTAAATAAACTATAACCCTGCGCTAAAATCTTAAAATCCTTAAAACGATACCCCTTAAAATCCCGATTAAAACAATTTAAACATTCAGACTGAAGGCTGGCGAGGTAGCCTTTTTGTAAAGGTGTGCATGCCAAAATTGTGGGCGTGTGTGCTATCGCGTACGTGTGCATGCCCACACCCACAATTCAATGTGCCCCCGCCCACCTGAGCATGCACGCGTGACCCTTGCCCCTTGCATGCATGCACGACCCCCCTCCCATTTGTGTGTGTTTGTGAGGAGGGAGCTTTCACTCTCCCCCAGACTCCGGAGGCTTTCCTGAAGCCTGGGGAGGGCGTAAATGGCCTCTCCCGGCCCTCCGGGAGGCCAAAAATCAGCACATATGTGCGAGGGGAACCTTAACCTTTATGTATCTTTTCTTCTTAGAGAGTCACAGGTTTGCTTCTCAGGCAGCTGATCTCTGGAGGATTATCGTTCGGATGGAAACGACCGCTAATCTGCTTAGTTTTCAACTCACTGTCCTCCTTGAAAAGGAAAGCTTTTCAATTTAAGACCCTTTCCGAAGGATGTCAAAACTCCTGGGAAAACAGAACAGCCTCTTAATCATCTTCTAATTTAGGTTTCTTGCTCCTCATTGCGGGCACCGCTGGTGCTTCCTGAAGATGAGAGACGGCGATGATCCCTAAGGCCCTTTTAGTAGAAGATGCTGTACTGAGCCCAGAGAAAATGAGTGTGGCATGTGAAAGGAACACAACTCAGGTGAGCGCAGAGCAGTCGTTAAATTACCTGTTCAGCCATTCGTCGAGAACCTGAGCTGGCTCAGTAAAAGCGAGGCTCTGATTGGCTGCCAGTGCAGGCCTGATGTTCAAAAACAGTGTTTCGCAAATTTGGTTACTTTAAGACCGGTGGACCTCAACTCCCAGAATTCCCCATTTGCTGGCTGGGGAATTCTGGGAGTCGAAGTCCACATGTCTTAAAGTAACCAAATTTGAAAAGCGCTGTTCTAGGGGGACTCCATTTCTCTGCTCGTTTCATATGTTATCTGAACTAACTGACTGGGCTAACTCGCTGCTCACTGCCAGGAGTTCGATTCTGAGCGGCTCAAGGTTGACTCAGCCTTCCATCCTTCCGAGGTCCATCAAATGAGGACCCAGATTGTTGGTGGTAATATGCTGACTCTGTAAACTGGTTAGAGAGGGTTGTAATGCGCCGTGGAGTGGTATAAAAATCTAAGTGCTATTTCTATTGCTAAGTGCTATTATATGTTGTGGGAAGCACCTGCCTCCTAGAGAATGAAATATTGTGGGGAATAAGAAGAGGCAGAATATTATATTTCCCCAAAGGAGAAATGGCAGAACATGCTCTTAAAGGCAGAAAGCAGCCCCCTAGTCTTCCTGCTATAGGAAAACTCAAGTTGCCTGAAGCAGAACGCTGAAGTCTTTAGTGATGGATATTTTGTGCCCATTAAAAAAAAAATCCAGGCCAGTCTACTCGTGAACAAAACACCTTCTGCCATAGCTCCCCCGGAAGATTGGAACTGATGGGATTAAGAATTTACATCCCCCCACCCAAATTCTAAGGACAGGACAGTATCTTTAGGACATCATAGGATTTACCCGCCACTATTGAAATAGTAAAAGACTCAAGGCTCGCTACATTGCACAACCCCCCTGGAGCATCTCAAACACAAAACCCCGGAACTTTATAAAGATCCATCCTCTCACTCAGCCATCTGGTCAGCCACCCCAGAAGCATGCTGCTGTCACTGAGGTTTCTGGAAACCAAATTAAACTGAGACCGTCTTTCTTTGTAGCCAGCCTCCATTTAATTTCCAGCATCTTTCTCCCAGCTTGGAACCGGATTGGAATTTTCTTCCTACAGTTAGCTTGATTTTCTTTTCATGTCTGCTGCTGCCTCAGGCTTTCCCCCAGTAGCTCATCTTTGGGAGATTTCTGCCAATGTAGCTTTTTATGTCACAGTCTGTTGGCCATGGAGTTATTGAGTTAGAGTTCAGTCTATGATAGGTTATCTCTACTGGCAGGACAACAGGAAACTCTTAGTAGTGGATTACCTACTTAGTATTATCTGTCAACACAGAGTAGCGCTCTGCCTTTGACCATCTTCTTTGCTCTCCTTGATATTGGAGGGAAGCTATAACTATATGGGTAGTCCTTGAATTACGACCATATTATTTTTTATTTTTATTCTCTTATACATTGTTACAGGTATACCTTCACATAGTTGTTGTTCTTATTTATCTTTATCACCTTTACACTGTTTTGGTAACATCTATTTTTTGGTGGTTGTTAAGCAGGTTGTTTATCTGCTACAGGCCAGCTTATGCCAGAAATCAGAAGCAAACACTAGTTATAAATTGAGGTCATGTGACCCCAGGATTTTGCAAACAGCCATAAATGCAGACTTGTTGCCAAGTTGGTGCAGAATGCGGCCGCGCGAGCTGCACTGGCTGCCTGTGGCTTTCCGGGTGCGCTTCAAGGTGTTGGTAACCACCTTTAAAGCGCTCCATGGCATGGGGCCTGGTTACTTGCAGGACCGCATCCTGCTACCGAATACCTCCCACTGACCAGTCCGCTCCCACAGAGCAGGCCTCCTCAGGGTACCGTCGGCCAAACAATGTCGGCTGGCGACCCCCAGGCGGAGAGCCTTCTCTGTGGCAGCCCCTGCCCTCTGGAACGATCTGGCCTCCGACCTTCGTATGATCACCGATCTGCGCCTCTTCCGTCGGGCCCTGAAAACGCACCTATTTTGTGCGGCCGGCCTGGTGTAGTTTTCTTTCAATCGATTGTAATTTTTTAATTGATTTTAGTTGATTTTATTAACTGTTTTGATATGGTTATCTGGTTTTTAGAACGGGCCCTTAAATTTAATTAGTTTTAATGTATTTTAATGTATTTTTGTATCGGATGTTTTACTGTTTTATTATGCCTGTTCACTGCCCTGAGTCCTGCAAGGGAGAAGGGCGGTATACAAATTTAATAAAAGTAAAAGTAAATGCCCAGCATGCATTCACATGGCTGCAGGCAAGGGAGGGGACCATTGGAGCCTGTATTGGTGTTGTACATAGCTTTTATGGGGTCTGTTGTAATGGCCGGTCGTAAGTCAAGGACTACTGGGGGTGGGGGGGGTAGGGTTCAGAGCAAAACAGACCTTATGGTGTAGAAGTATTGAGACTTCATCCCAGTAATTCCTTTAAACCTCTTTTTAAACCTCACCCTGTTTTAAAAATTCTGCTTTGGAATGGAAGTCTCCCATTTCTGCGGATAATTTTATTGCCTTTCTATTATCAGGTGGGAAATTTAACCACTCAAAAAGAGTTGTAAAGTGTCTTACAGCCATTTTCAGGGGTTATAGCGATGTATAAAAATATTATACTGTCCTTTTTATATTTGATGACTTTTTAATCATATGTGATCGGTCATTGACTTCATGGATGTAACATGTGCCAGTAAGCCTCGGATTTTCTCTCAGACTTTCTCTAGGGTGGTGCTAAGTTGGACCAATGCTGACTTTAAATCTTTTCCCTTCCCCAAAGAAAGCTTTTGTGAGAAGGATAGAGATTATGACTCTGCAACCTGCTTTGCTCTGAAATATGGCTGTTTTGTTTCACTACTATTGGTAATTATGCCATGGAAACATTGATCCAGGAGCTGAATAACAGAACATAATGACAGAGTTGGAAAGGACCTTGGAGGTCTTCTAGTCCAACCCCCTGCTCAAGCAGGAGACCCTATATCAGCGATGGCAAACCTTTTTTGGCTTGCGTGCCATAAGTGGGGGGAGCGCAGGGGGGGTCGTGCGCAGGTGTGCAGCACCCATAATGCAATGTGCAACCCCCTCCCCCCCGTTTCGTCAGCGTGCCATTTTGAGTGCTCTGGAGGCTTCAGGGAAGCCTCCTGAAGGTTGCTGAAGCCTCTGGAGGGCCTCCGGAGGGCCTGGGAAGCCTCCGGACCACTCAAAATGACACGCCGATGAAATCCAAAGTGATGTCCGATTTGCTTGGAGCGTCGTTTTGAGTGGTCCGGAGGCTTCAGGGGAGCCTCCTGAAGGTTGCTGAAGCCTCTGGACCAGGGGTCTCCAACCTTTGCAACTTTAAGTCTGAAGGACCTCAGCTCCCAGAATTCTCCAGCCAGGAGAATTCTGGGAGCTGAAGTCCTTCAGACTTAAAGTTGCAAAGGTTGGAGACCCCTGCTCTGGACCACTCAAAATGACGCTCCAAGCAAATCGGACGTCACTTCCGGTTTCGTCGGAGCGTCATTTTGTGTGCTCGGAGGCTTCAGGGAAGCTCATGAAGCCTCCAGAGAGTCTCCAGAGGCTGGGGGTGGGGACTCTTTTTGCCCTCCCCAGGCTCCTATAAAGCCTCTGGAGCCTGGGGAGGGTGAAAAAAGCATGCAAATAAGGGTGAATTCAGCTGGTCAGCGTGCGCATGCACACTGGCCAGCTGACAGGGCATCAGCTTGCGTGCCCTGACAAATGGCTCCGCATGCCACCTGTGGCACGCGTGCCATAGGTTCGCCATCACAGCCCTATATCATTTCAGACCAGACTAGAAGACCTCCAAGGTCCCTTTTACTATTCTACATTCTACATTCTATATTGATGCATTGGGCACCCTCACCCCTATCAGAGATATTCATTGACATTAGGATAGTCTAACTACACGTAGGTCAGAAATAATAAGATTTAAAACATTATCTACCACATTTGTTTGAGGTTCTTTCCTGCATTAAATTAGCTGTCCTGGCAGTTTTGGATAAATAAAGGGAAATATTAAATGCAGGGTCGCCACCCCCCCTTCCCGTTTCTTCATTATTAAGTGTCTACTTTTATAAAAAAGGAAGATACTAAGAAGTTGGCCTCAGTGCAAAGACAATAATTGTTTAGGTGGCAAGGATTCAATTTTAATTGAACAAAGGTAAGAACTTTTGAGCCTTTTACAACACAATGCTTTACTATGTTTTATTGATATCCATGTCCAGAGGTGGTATTTAGCCAGTTCTGACCGGTTATGGCGAACTGATAGCTGAACTTTTGAGTAGTTCGGAGAACCGGCAAATACCACCTCTGGCTGGCTCCACCCCTATCTATTCGCTGTCTCCTGAGTCCCAGCTGTTTGGCCTCCCAGCTGATCGACTGGGTCTTTTTCTGTTGCCCTGCACAGTAGTAGGGAGCTGGAAAGCAGGTTAGTTGGGTGGGGTAGAAATGGAGATTTTACAGTATCCTTTCTCTGGAGTGGGGTGGAAATGAGGATTTTGCAGTATCCTTGCCCTGGAGTGGGTGGAAATGGAGATTTTACAGTATCCTTGCCCTGGAGTGGGTGGAAATGGAGATTTTACAGTATCCCTCCCCTGGAGTAGGGTGGAAATGGAGATTTTACAGTATCCTTGCCCTGGAGTGGGTGGAAATGGAGATTTTACAGTATCCCTCCCCTGGAATGGGAGGGAAATGGAGATTTTACAGTATCCTTGCACTGGAGTGGGTGGAAATGGAGATTTTATAGTATCCTGCCCCTGGAGTGGGTGGAAATGGAGATTTTACAGTATCCCTCCCCTGGAGTTGGGTGAAAATGGGGATTTTACAGTATCCTTCCCCTGGAATAGAGTGGAAATGGGGATTTTGCAATATCCCTGAACTGGAGTGGGTGGAAATGGAGATTTTATCCTTCCCCTAGAATGGGGTGGAAATGGGGATTTTGCAGTATCCTTCCGCTGCCACGCCCACCAAGCCAAGCCACGCCCATCAAGTCAAGCCATGCCCACCAAGTCAAGCCACACCCACCAAGCCACGCCCCAGAACCGGTAGTAAAAAAAATTGAATCCTACTACTGGCTGTGACTTCCTGTAAGTAGCACTGGAACAAATGAACTACCGAAACAAGGAGGAACATTGTGGGATTTGACTACATGTGGGAAATCTCGTAATATGTATTCCTGTACAACTATTAGGAGCAATGTATGTACTACTACTGAGAAGTGGCTCAGAATATGAACGCGTTGAAGACTGTGTGATTAAATGATTGTACATGGTTATAAATACACAACAGTAGGGTTTTCGGTGGAAGAAAGCATTAAATTGATTCTGAATACTGTACTTAAAAATAAATGCTATCAGATGTGTTGTTGCTGGTGGATAATTCTAGATTTGATTCTTAAAGGAATAATCACTTTTCTTTAAAAAAATGTGAGAAATGTAACAAGCAGATTAGATCCATTTTTTTTTTCAAATATAGCAGCAATGTTATAAAATCCCCCGAATCCTGCGGAATGATTCATAGCGTAATGGAACAGATTTGGAAGGTTTTAATTCCGTTTCAAACTGAGACATTCCTATTAAATTTCATTAAACTATGCATTTCCTTCCAAACTTGCTGAACTACAGTGCATGTGTTAGTGGCTGCAAGGTTTTTTTATGTGCCTTTTAATGGAAAAGACCTTTGATTCCTCCTTTGGAAGTGAGGCTAATTAAATTGCAGGAGTCTGCTTGCTTGCCACGAACAGCTTCCTATCGACAAAGTAAATCTAATGTTGTTGGAAGAAATGTCCCTCTGGGTTCAGTGCCAAGTGGGGGAAAAGACACTGGAAACATGGAGGCTGCTTGGAAAGATGGTTTAATGGCGGACAGGATCACATCTCTTGGAGTTCCTGGGCGAAAAGGGCAGAGATGCTGAGAGTCCCTGGGTTTTAAGCCCTCTCTGGGCTTTTGAATTTGAGCTTGTATTCTGATAGGTTGTCAGACTCCCATGGGGCCATGCAGGGGCAACTCTGTAGGCTGTCCTGAGTCCCAGGCTTGGTTGAGCCTTGCTGGGTGATGTAATCTTCCCAGGTGCCATGTGGTGAGATGGGTAGAGGGCTAATCCTATCGTGTCCTGAGGGCCATGTCTTAATCCCATCACCCTGGAGCTGAAGGTGGGGAGGAACAGGAAGTTCCGCTTTGTCTTGAAAAAACATGGTTCTCCTTTTCTCATCTGAAGGGGGTAGATCTTTGTTATGTAGAATAGACTGGCTCGGGCCTTAATGGCCCATTGACAAAGGTGGTGGGGGTGTGTGCTGAGTTTCTGCCTTCCTTTTAGGGGAAATATTTTGCCCTTTTAGTATTTCCTGAAACATCTCATTTTCCTAGGAGATGGGTAGGTGCTAACTTCCTACAATGTAGAGCAGTGGTCGTCAACCTGGTCCCTACTGCCCACTAGTGGGCATTCCAGCTTTCATGGTGGCCGGTAGGGGTTTTGTCCGATACTGAAGCACTTTCCTTTTTAAAATTTAATTGACTTCCCTACTTTATAAATCACCATTACCGTGGAACTGGTGGGCGGTTAGAAAATTTTACTACTAACAGAGATACAAAAGTGGGTGGTAGGTATAAAAAGGTTGACTACCCCTGATGTAGAGTTTAATTCTAATTGGAAACCATACTTGGATTACAATGTTCTATATCAGGGGTCCCAAACCTCCAGTCCATGGAGCATACTGGTTCCCTTAACACTTAATCATTCCTTGGCTCAGCTGATAAGGGAGGAAAGCTTGTGGCTTAGAGGTTAATATAACTGCCTAATATGTAAAAACAGGCCAGGTTTGAATCCCAGTAAGGCAGGGGTGGGTTTCAAATTTTTTAGAACCTACTCTGTAGGTGTGGCCTATTTTGTGGGCGTGGCTTGGCAGTCATGTGACAGGGTAGGAGTGGCCACCTTTTAAAATGTGGTGAAACTCATTTAACAACGCTCTTGCTTAGCAACCAAAATTTTGGACTCAATTGTGATGATAAATTCTCTTTCTTTCTTTCTTTCTTTCTTTCTTTCTTTCTTTCTTTCTTTCTTTCTTTCTTTCTTTCTTTCTTTCTTTCTTTCTTTCTTTCTTCCTTCCTTCCTTCCTTCCTTCCTTTCCTTTCCTTCCCGTTGGGTCACTGGCAGTGGCGGGCCAGATTTACTTCCAGGTACGCTGGTGGAACCCCCTCTCACCGGTTCTCTAAATTTCACCAACCGGTTCTTGCGAGTAGGTGCGAACCTGCAGAAACCCACCCCTGCAGTAAGGGTATGGCTAGCTAATGAGAGCTAAATAGTTTGAAATAGATCTATACTAGTCTCCCTTCATTTCTTTCTCAGCACAAATGCAACATATACACACACACCCTAAACATCTGTATTAATAGTAGAATTATATGGATTGAAGAACTGGAAAGAACATGAAATACTTTAGTAATACTTTAAATGTATAAATGATTGTGCTTGATACTAAAACTGTATAAGGAGATATTGAAAAATGAAAGAATTAAGGATGGCACATTGATTTAACTAAGGAAATATGAACAAGAAAATAGGTGGAAAACACATCTTTGAATATTATAGTGATATGAAGGGGGGGGGGGTTAAAAGAGGGATGGGAAATAGTGGGGAGAAATGATAATTATATATTAATAGGTTAAAATATACCAAAGGACAGAAAGATGTTTCAGAAACGAAGGGTGATAATAAAAGAGATCTATCTATCTATCTATCTATCTATCTATCTATCTATCTATCTATCTATCTATCTATCTATCTATCTATCTATCTATCTATCAATCAATCAATCAATCAATCAATAAAAATGTCTATGAGTTTGTTCAAAACTGCTAATCTCCAAAAGTACTGCACCGATCGCTTCCAAATTTTCACACAACGTTCATTTGAAATACAGCACCAATGATATATATAGATTGTGTAGATGTCACACCTGTGCCAGTTACATTCAATGGAAATGTAAAAAATTGTAAAAAAAAAGGTAGGTAGATGGATACAGAGAGAGTAGTGGGCCACAGGTATTATGTCATCCTTTATGACATAAATACTCTGTCCATAAGATTCAAGTAGGTAGATAGGTAGGCAGCTATAGGGATAGAGAGAGGGAGAAATACAGTAGGTAGGTAGGTAGGTAGGTAGGTAGGTAGGTAGGTAGAGGAGGAGAGGGAGAAATACAGTAGGTAGGTAGGTTGGGAGTTATATGGTGGTTGTGTGTACGTGTTTGTGTGTGCAGGTGTAGATCTACACACAGATTGGTTGGTCATTTAACCAGATTGGGCCACAGCAATGCCTGGCTGGGAATGGCTAGTGTATAAATAATATAAAAAAAACAATAGAAATGAAATGTAATATTTAGGAATAATAAGACTATGTTTACGAGTACTGAAATATAAGTTATGCAGTTACCACACCATTCACGCATTGATATGTATAAAGAATATAAAAAATAAAAATTTGATTGAGAAAAAAAAAGAAGTAAATGGAAAAAGGACTAAAATAGCTGAGCCCTCGGAGTTAAAGCTAACATTCAGGAATTCCTTCTGCTACTTATCCTTCTGGGATAAGCTGTGTAATACGGTAGATATTTTTGAGCGAAAGAACTCTGAGCCAGAAATTGAAGGCAAATGATAAATTCTTGAAATTACTCTTCTCAATAAATAGGTAGCAAATGAAACGGTGGCTGAAGGACTCCATTCCTTGCTTGGCCCATGTTCAAAATTTGTAGTAGGACCCCAGCCTTATCTTCATGTGTCACCGATACGGAGTTTATTACATCCCACTGTATTATTTTAATAACCAGCTGGCAAGAGAAAGGGAGAGAGAGAGAGTAGAAGGGAGAACAACTGATCAATTTACCTCGGAGCTTTAATCAATAAATGCCAACCACGCCAAGATTTATGAACTAGACTGTAATGACATTTTGGTGCTTCTGGAACACGGCTGGAAGAAGGGTTGACACGGTAACTTGGCAAGACGCCCACCTGGCTTCAGTTGTCAAGTCCCACAACTTTGTATAAAGTCTTATTGAAAACTCTTAGTGGCAACCATCTAGGATCATCAAAGCTGATTGGATGGGATGATATTTTTTGAAAGTGAGCATGTTGCTTCTTTAATGATTTCTGGGACATCCGTTCTACCGCAGATTACAATAACAGAATAACAGAGATGAAAGGGACCTTGGAGGTCTCGTCCAACCACCTGCTCAAGCAGGAAACTCTACACCAGTGTTGGTGAAACTTTTCAGCACTGAGTGCCAAAACTGGAACATGTGTACATGTGTGTGGGAGAACGACCGAAACCATAAGTTTTTGGTGAGTGCATGCACACTGGTCACATGGCCTTCTGGTTTCTGGCACGCAATGCAGTTGCGAAGACCAGATGGCCGGCATGCATGCATGCACCGGAAAACCGAAGTTGCCTTCCTGGGGTGCACACCATGGTTTCCAGCCCTCCCATTTATTTATTTATTTATTTTATTCGATTTATATACTGCACCTTCTCCATCGAAATGGACTCAGGGCGGTGCACAGGAGATTAAAACAACAAATGATAAAACAATACAATAAATAGATAAAAAAGAATTAAATAAGAACCTGCGCTAAAATTCCCACTAAAAACCCAACGTCCATTTACATATTTGGCAGAAGATATATAACAATAAAATCCAACGATTAGGCAAGACCAGCTTGCTGAAAAAAATATGTTTTAAGTGAATGGCGAAAGAGGGGAAGGTCCGTGATAGTACGAAGTTCGGGGGGTAGGTCGTTCCAGAGGGACGGCCCTGCCACAGAGAAAGCCCTACGTACGAAGACGAACTGGCCAGCGAGCAATGCACGCCAGAACCTAGAAGAGCAATAGGCAATGGCTGGCATGTCCAGAGAGATGGCTCTGCGTGCCCCTTCCGACCTGCTTTGGTTCGCCAACATGGCCCTACTCCATTTCAAAAATTGTAGCTATCTAATCTCTTCTTAAAAACCTCCAGTGTTGGAGCACCCACACTACAGAGGTGGTTTCCAGATCCTGTTGCAACTGGTATGCTGTGACAGGGCTGGGCATCATCCACGTGCACTGTGCATGCATGCATACCACTGCCCTGCGACTCTCCAGCTGCTTGGCGGAAGGTCGGGCAGGTGTCGTATGCTGCGTGCACATATGCAAATGGCCCGGTAGGGTCAAATACCAGTAAGGTGGGCGGGCAGGCGGATGGGCCCTCCCCAGCACCGTACTGAAACGGTACTTGCTGCTCCCAGCAGGCACTGGTACGCCCATACCGAGCCGTACCGGCTATAACCCACCACTGCCACACTGGTGTTGGAGCACCCACAACTTCAGAAGGCAAGTCGTTCCATTGATTGTTCTAAACTTCTCTGTAGTTCTATGGTGGTTCTTTCCTTGAAAGAAAATATAACTGATTCTCTGGCTGTTAAACATATGAATTGACCTTGTAATTGCTGGGTTGATACATTATGTGATTTCTTTAATCTTACTTTGTTGATTTAAGCTATGGTCTGCTGGTGTTACATTTAATGTTAGGCCATGAACTGTAGTTTGTAAGCCACTTGTCAAATCGCAAAAGCATCCCTAATCTGCTCTTGAGTTGTCATAGGCAAGGGGGATGGAGAACTGATGACACAGCATGGCAGCCATAAACAGAAGTACATTCCAGACTTAGCTCTCCCAAGGCCATCTCCCAAGGTTATGTCCAGGATGTAGACGTCTGTAGATATTTTTTTCCAGCCCTCCTTCTGACCCATGCACTATACACGCCCTCTACAGAAGGAAGGCTGGTTCCAATAGTTTTTTTTTCTGCAGGTCTAACTGTCAGTTAGACCTGCAGAAGAGAGGGCACGCAATTTGGGTGTCCTCCTGGACTCCCGGCTGTCCATGGAGGACCATGTGGCAGCCGTGGCCAGGGGGGCGTTTCATCAGGTACACCTGATGCGCCAATTGCGCCCCTTATTTGACCGGGCTGCCCTTCGCACAGTCACTCAAGCACTTGTGACATCCCGACTCGACTACTGTAATGCTCTCTACATGGGGCTTCCCTTGAGGTGCACTCAAAAGCTACAGCTAGTCCAGAATGCAGCCACGCGGGTGATTACGGGAGCCCCTAGACACTCCCATATAACACCGATCCTGCGCGAGCTGCACTGGCTTCCTGTAGTCTTTTGGCTGCGCTTCAAGGTTTTGACGACCATCTTCAAATTGCTCCATGGCTCGGGACCTAGTTATATGCGAGACCGTCTCCTGCCCCATACATCCCTTCGTCCGATCCGCTCCCACAGAGAGGGCCTTCTCAGGGTGCCGTCGGCCGGGCAATGCCGACTGGCGACACCTAGGGGAAGGGCCTTCTCTGTGGCAGGCCCTACCCTTTGGAACGACCTACCCCCTGAACTTCGCACCATCTCTGACCTCCGCCTCTTCCGCCAGTGTCTAAAGACACATCTCTTTCATCAAACCGGCCTAGCGTAACCTTCCGCTGGGACTATTTTAGACAGTTTTAATTTGGGGATTTTAATTGGATTTTAGCATAGGATGGGAATTTAATATGTCTTTTAAATTTTGTATTTTGTCATTTTGTATGTTTTTTAATTCCTGTGCGCCGCCCTGGGTCCTCTCCGGAGAAGGGCGGGGTATAAATTTAATTAAAATAAAAATAAAATAAATAAGTTGGAGTCTGCACTTCAAACCAGAGAGTTCAAACCAGAGAGTTCTAGAAGTACAAATGACAGACTCAATAATTCCTCTGTAGAACTGTGCCGACAGCTCCTGGGGCATCTGAACTGTGTGAGTTGAGTACTGACTACTCGCAGGCCACCTTTCTCCAGTTGTCTGTTACTATTTCCATGAGCATCACCAACTTTCTGTAAATGCAGATGAGATATTTCACTCATGAGGGGAAAACGAACATTTTAGTTTCCCAACACAACGGCAGTTGCTAGATCCTTGACCCCGCAGCTTAGGTATCATCAGTTAAAGTTGGCAGAGACACCAAAGAGGGAACGTATATTGTCACCACTGAGCAGATGGCCAACAACAACAACAACAAAAATCTCTATGGCTTGTGTAGCTGTGTGGCCAATTGAGCAATTACTTATTGAATTTTCCAGGGTATGAAATGATGGATATTGATCGTTCCAGGGTTGGATGCTAAGGAGCCCAGAATCCGTCACACAGCAACCGTAATTGCATTTTTGCTTCGACGTGGCTGATTTAGGATACATGAATTAATAAGCGCACACATCTATGCGGGCATGCAAGTTTGATAAAAGAAAATAAATAAATAAAACCAGGTGATTCCCAATGGATCTGAGGAGCAAATCTCTCCAGCTCTGAAGCAAAATTAGCGTCCGTTTGTTCAAGGGTGCAACTGATTCCTATTGTTGTTCATGGGGCTCAGAAGAGAGCTTTTGTGTCTAGTGGTTAAGGAACTAGGCTACAAATTTGGAGACTGTGAGTTCCAGTCCCTCCTTAGCAGGGGTGGGTTTCTGCAGGTTCGCACCTACTCGCGAGAACCGGTTGGTGAAATTTAGAGAACCGGTGAGAGGAGGTTCCACCGGTGTACCTGGAAGCAAATCTGGCCCACCGCTGCCAGTGACCCAACGGGAAGGAAAGGAAAGGAAGGAAAAAAGGAAGGAAGGAAAGAAGAAAGAAAGAAAGAAAGAAAGAAAGAAAGAAAGAAAGAAAGAAAGAAAGAAAGAAAGAATTTATCATCACAATTGAGTCCAAAATTTTGGTTGCTAAGCAAGAGCATTGTTAAATGAGTTTCACCACATTTTAAAAGGTGGCCACTCCCACCCTGTCACATGACTGCCAAGCCACGCCCACAAAATAGGCCACACCTACAGAGTAGGTTCTAAAAAATTTGAAACGCACCCCTGCTCCTTAGGCATAAAAGCTGACTGGGTAACTGAGCCGATCATCATGTGAGTTTTCGATCCCCCTCCGAGTTTGACACCCCTGCTCTAGCAAAATGTATATCAAAGGTAACTTGTATTAGATATGTTGTAACTTAAGTTGTTTATAAAAAAAAAATAAGGCAAGGTATCTATACATATAAAAATGGCTCTGTCTCAGTGTGTGTATGTGTGTGTTCCAGCATAACTCTGGAACGCTTTGAGCAATTTCAACCAAACTTGGTACACAGATGACGTACTCTCTGGAAACAAATACTGTGCAGGTAAGACACCCCTAACACCCCTCGGTGTGTTTGTTCTGTTAAGATTCAGCCTGTTGCTGAATCTTAAAATGGCTTCCACTATACTGCTGTAAAATGGCTTCTACTGTACAGCGCAGTGGAGTTGCCATGGTTACGGTTTCACAGTACACCACAAGGGAGCTCCCTCTGGTAAGGGGTAAAATCCAACAGCAGCTGCCCAAAAAGCCAACACAGTTCTAGGCTGCATCAACAGAGGGATAGAATCAAGATCACGTGAAGTGTTAATATCACTTTATAATGCCTTGGGGAGGCCACACTTGGAATACGGCATTCAGTTTTGATCACCACGATGTAGAAAAGATGTGGAGACTCTAGAAAGAGTGCAGAGAAGAGCAACAAAGAGGATTAGGGGACTGGAGGCTAAAACATACGAAGAACGGTTGCAGGAACTGGGTTTATCTACTTTAATGAAAAGAAGGACTAGGGGAGACATAATAGCAGTGTTCTAATATCTCCGGGGCTGCCCCAAAGAAGAGGGAGTCAAACTATTCTCCAAGCCACCTGAGGGCAGAACAAGAAGCAATGGGTGGAAACTAATGAAGGAGACAAGCAACTTAGAACTAAGGACAAACTTCCTGACAGTTAGAACAATTAATCAGCGGAACAACTTGCCTCCAGAAGTTGTGAATGCCCCAACACTGGATGTTTTAAAGAAGATGTTGAATATCCATTTGTCTGAAGTGATGTAGGGTTTCCTGCCTAAGCAGGGGGTTGGACTAGAAGACCTCCAAGGTCCCTTCCAACTCTTTTATTCTATTCTATTCTATTCTATTCTATTCTATTCTATTCTATTCTATTCTGAAACGTCTCCAGCTCTGCTTTGATGGCTGATAATAAGCAAAACATCTTCAAGGAAAAACAAAGAAAATCTAGTTGCCGCTTGAAAAAAACACCGCTGGGTCCTTTGACCGATATACTGAAGAAGATATTACGTTGCACCAGTTCAACAAGCACACTTGATAATGGTCCCATTACTCTGTATTTGTTGTTTCACAGCAATTAATTACAATTATTCCTCGTGATAAGTTCATTTGAGGGGGTGCTGCAATACCTTCCTAGTAATTATTCATCAATCATTATTCTGTCTTCGGTAGTAAGACCATGGTTCATGTTTACATTTGCTCTACTCTTGAAGTGATGAAATGGAATCTCTGCGCCTTTGATAAGTTCATCTCTGCTTGCTTCCTTAATTACTTGGGCTCCTACTCGGTGGTGCAAACCTATATTTGCCTATATGCAATGCGGTTAACCATCTAAGCGTATCCTGAATTGCTGCTTAAATTGTCAGTTTCCGTATTCTATCATAAAACCAAAGGTTGCTAATTCTTTTAAAATGAGCCGGAAGCAGCCATCTAAGTACCATTTTTTGGGAGTATAAGATGCACTAATATTTTGAAGAGGCAAATTTTTAAAAAAAGTTTTTGCACTCTATAGACCTCCCAAAAACGGCCTGTTTTTTGTGAAAATGGACCCTTTTTTGTCAAAAAAGGGGGGGCATGGACAGGCTTCAGGAGGCTTATAGAGTGCTCCTGGGGGTTGAGGGGGGGAGAGGAAAAACTGAGCAAAAAATAGTCTGCTTTTTGCTTATTTCTACCCTCCCCAGCCCCCAGGAGCTCTCTGAAAGCCTCCTAAAAGCTATGCACAGCCATTTTGGTGAAGGGGGTGGGGTTTCAGGAGGCCAAAAATGCTGTATTCAGTGTATAAGTGTATAGCCAGATTTTCAGCCTCTTTTTTGAGGGAAAAAGGCGCATCTTATACTCCGGAAAATACGGTAAATACATTTTTTCTTTCTCTGACCCAAGAATTCTCGCTATTAAATGTGAGCAGTGCGGTGCAAATATATCGGCTTCTTTTTTTGAACGCTGTCTCCACACACCAAGGCTATTTGTTCTTCTGATGTTATTGTCCAAAGCAAGGTCAATTTAATTTTGCCAAACCAAGCACGTAGAATTTTCGCCCTGGCTGTGAGCCATCTTTTAATGTCAGGTTTCCCTTGAACCCTCGTGTAATTAATTGAAGTAGCCGATGTTTCTTATGGCATGTGTCCTAAACAATCCCATTTCCTTCCCTTGATGGAATTCTCAATTCTTTCCCAGGGCTTTTTTTTGGGGGGGGGGGAGAGAATGCCTCATTTTAGATGCATTCAACCCATGAAATGTTAAGTAATCGTCTGCAATTCAGCATTTCAAAGGCTTCTAATGCCCCAATTGTAGTGCGAGACGTTACCCTTTGTCCTCCTTCACAGCACAGAGCATTAGGGCAAAGGCATCCTCCAGAATACTATATTGGCACTCTCTGCTCTTCTGTAGGACAAGGTTCCCTCCTGTAGCGATGCTATTACTGGTACAGATCCAGATGCACAGGTAGCGCATAGGTCAGGGAGTGATAACTCTTTTGTCGTCACATGCCAAAAGCGTTATTTATTTATTTATCCAATTTATACCCCGCCCTTCTCCTAAAAAAGGAGCCAGGGTGGCGCACAGGCAATTTAAAACAAAACATACATATAAATACCCATATTAAAAAGCTATTAAATAATAATCCCGTGCTAAAACCAACTTATAAAATCTCAATTAAAATTTACAATGTTAAAACTCAGTATCGGGGGTTATACTAGGCCGGCTTGTTGGAACAGAAGCGTTTTAAGGCGCTGGCGGAACAGGCGGAGGTCCGAGATGTTACGTAGTTCGGGGGGGGCAGGTCGTTCCAGAGGGTAGGGCCCGCCACAGAGAAGGCTCTTCCCCTGGGTGTCGCTAACCGGCATTGTCTGGCCGACGGCACCCGGAGAAGGCCTTCTCTGTGGGAGCGGATCGGTCGAAGGGAAGTATGGGGCAGGAGGCGGTCTCGTATGGAGCTAGGCCCCGAGCCATGGAGCGCTTTAAAGATGGTCGTCAACACCTTGAAGCCCATAATGCAAGGCGCGTGCGAACCCACCCACAGGCTCCAATCCCCCACGCATGGTCCTGCCTCCTGTATGCATACGCGAGCCTTCTGTGTGCATGCGCACATGACACCCCCCATGCTCTGTTTTGGGCCTGGAAGTCCTCCTGCATCAACCTGGAAGCCAACACGGGGTGCTGGGGGCCTCACACACACTCACACCACATTTTGGGCCTGGAAGTTCTCTTGCATCAACCTGGAAGGCAACATGGGGCTCAGAGGTGCTGCTTGATGCCCCCCCCCGTGCCCCATTTTGGGCCAGCCCGGAAAGCTTCCTGCACCCACCTGAAAGCCAAAAATGGGTGTGGTGAGTGCGGGGTGCATGTGCGAGCCCTCAAAATACAATGCGAGCATCCCCGTGCATGTGGCCCTGTGCATATGCACATGCATCCCTTGCATGCGTCCCACCCCCACCCATGCACAGCAGAGACCTGAAGATCATCTGGCCAGCAGGAGCCACGCATACATGTATGGTGGAGCTGGGCTGGGGCGACGGCTGACATGCCTGCAGAGAGGGCTCTTCGTGCCATCGGTTCACCATCACAGGTACAGGTGGTACCTGGCTCAATAGTAGTAAGTACGAGAGGGATCTTGGAGTCCTCACTTAAATATGAGCCAGCTGTGTGCTGCAGCTGCCAAAAAAGCCAACACAGTTCTAGGCTGCATAAACAGAGGGATGGAATCAAGATCACGTGAAGTGTTAATGCCACTTTATAAGGCCTTAGTAAGGCCACACTTGGAATACGGCATTCAGTTTTGGTCACCACGATGTAGAAAAGATGTAGAGACTCTAGAAAGAGTGCAGAGAAGAGCAACAAAGAGGATGAGGGGACTGGAGGCTAAAACATATGAGAAATGGTTGCAGGAACTGGGCATGTCTAGTTTAATTCAAAGAAGGACCAGGGGAGAGCAGTCTTCCAATATCTCAGGGGATGCCACAAAGAAGAGGGAGTCAAACTATCCTCCAAGGCACCTGAGGGTAGGAGATTAAGCAAGTTAATTCTTTTTAAAATTGTAATGTAAAGTACATTCCAGTCCTTTCAACCACGTTCCCCTATTGATCCATCTACGTATTATAACTAAAATTCTTAGTCCATTTTATCACATGCTTTTTAACTTTCTCTCCCAATTCAAATTTCAATAAAAGGTTTTTTTTAGCAATTTCAAGTTCATCCGTTGCACATAATTCAGTTCCTAATTCTATCATGGTCTCTGAGGCAATTGTCCTTTTGTCTAGTTTAAAATCTTTCTCTTAACTGCACACATGTAGACAATTGAAAACTAAACCCCTCTGCAATCAATTGCTCTTTTGACTTCAACTTATATTCTCTGAGTTCTTGTTCTAACAACTCACCAGATGTTAAGCATTTCTCTTCGCTTGCTCTTTCTTCTCTATAAACTGTTTTATTTGGTGCTGAGATGGCTTGGCTTAGACTTGACAAAATTAGGCTGGCTTCTGCCCAGCAATTATTTTAGTCATAGTCTGTTAATAATCTATAACAGGGGTCTGTTAGATTATACAAAGGATTCCGACTCAGGCATGGTCAAGCAACAGGAACATTTATTCAGCAACTATTTACAATACACAAGAATCATTACTGGTGAGGTTTCCCTGTCTGACAGCCGTTTATATACAGCTTTCAGGCGGGAAACCTTTCAGCAAGCTAGCTGCAACATTGTATCAACTTTCTAGACAGAATCCGGCCAGCCGCGTCTTAGCCAATCAGACGCGGCTGCTGGCTCCGTTCCGGAATGCGGTGACTCAGAGTTTACCAGACTTGTTGGCACGGTCGTAGACCTGAGGGCTTAACAGGGTCAGCAACCATAAACACTTCAAAGAGCCGTTTCCCGTGGAAAAGAAAACACCAGGAGCCACAAAACTCTTCCCGTGCCTGACTGTTTCCTGAGCGCCCACAAAACTAGCATATGTAGTTGAATTAAATGTCCTGTTTTCTTCTGAAATTTTTTTTGGGATGTATCCATGGTTGGCCTACCTGGGTTGAAAAACTCAATAAATAGCAAGCCGGTGTGTGTCACACATTGGTGGTTGTGATGTATAGTTTGAACAACAGGGAGCGACAGCAGAGGGATGAAAGAGCCACATGTGGCTTCCAGAGCCGGGGATCGCTGACCCCTGATCTATGATAATCTAGAGCCAGTTTGGTCTAGTACTTAAAGAACCAGGTTTAAAAACCAGGCGACGGTGAGTTCTGGTCCAACCTTAAGCATGAAAGCTGATTGGTTGACTTTGGGCCAATCACTGTCCCTCTCAGCCCTACCCACCTCACAGGTTTGTTGTGGTAAAAATTTGAAGAGGAAGGAATATTGTGTGTGTTTGCTGCCTTGAGTTGTTTTGCACAAATAATAAAGGAAGAATGTAAATCTATATATCTCTATCTCTATCTCTATCGCTATCTATCTATCTATCTCTCCCTATATCTATCTATCTATCTATCTATCTATCTATCTATCTATCTATCTATCTATCTATCTATCTATCTATCTATCTATCTATCTATCTATCTATCTATCTATCTATCTATCTATCTATCTCTCCCTATCTCTGTCTGTCTGTCTGTCTGTCTGTCTGTCTGTCTGTCTGTCTGTCTGTCTGTCTGTCTGTCTGTCTGTCTGTCTGTCTGTCTATCTATCTATCTATCTATCTATCTATCTATCTATCTATCTATCTATCTGGCTGTGGGTGGGTGTTTGTGTGTGTGTGTACCAGCATAACTCTGGAATGCCTTGAGCAATTTCAACCAAACCTGGATTTACTCTCCGGAAAAAGATACTGTGGGGGTAAGACATCCCTAACACCCCTTGGGGGGTGGTGGTGTTCTGTTGTGCCTTAAAATGGCTTCTACTGTACAGTGCAGTGGAGTTGCCATGGTAACGGCTTCCCAGTACTCCACAAGGGGGCTCCCTCTAGTAAGCGGGAAAAATCCAACATTACAAATTACGTTTGGTCCGGACATTTCCAACCAGGCTTTGATTATTCCTGAGGGCAAACATATGGCCGTGATCAATAAAACATTACTGCAACTCGGCCTTCCTGCACCACTACGAGACCGACATGACAAACTTTGCGTGGATTACATACGCAGAAAACAACTCCGACGTCCAACAGCTTAGTGCAGTGATGGCTAACCTTTTTTGGCTCGCGTGCCAAAAGCAGGGGGAGCGCAGGGAGGGTCGTGCATGAGCATGCCACACCCATAATGCTATGTGCGTGGCCCCCTGCTTTTGGCGTGCTTTTTTTGCCCTCCCCAGGCTCCAGAGACTTTCTAGGAGCCTGGGGAGGATGAAAACAGCCTTCCCTCCCCACCTCCAGAGGCTTCAGGAGCTTCCCTGAAGCCTCCAGAAGGTGAAAAACGGCCTCAAAAAAGGCCTAAATCAGCTGGCCAGCAGACACATGTGCACTGACAGGGCAACGCCTCGCGTGCCCTAAGAAATGGTTCCGCGTGCCACCTGTGGCACCCGTGCCATAGGTTCGCCATCACGGGCTTAGTGCAATTATTGCAGGCAAAAACCCACTTTTAAATCAAGATCAGAAAAAAGCATGCCCAATGGTCATGGATCAGCTAGCAAAACAACAAGGCAGTATCGTTTTTCGTGACGCTTCTAGGGGCACAAGGAAAACATTTGTAACTAATTTAATTGTCGCCGAAATCAGGGCTCAGGGAGGAGTTGCTCTCGAAATTGCCTCTTCAGGAACTGCGGCAACTTTAACGGAGGGAGGACAGCTCGTTCTGCACTTATGCTGCCACTTATAATTCATTCCTTTTCCTATCTAATACAGGATTGAATTAAATAAATACCCCGTTATTATCAGCTGTTATCAGCTAGTGGATAAATAAAATAGATGCTAAAGTTTTATCTACTATTAATATTAAGCAGACTGGTTTTTAGTTACTGAGATCCTTCCCCACCCCCCTTTTGTGGAAATATATGAAGAACGGTTGCAGGATCTAGTTTAATGAAAAGAAGGACTAGGGGAGACATGATAGCAACGTTCCAATATCTCAGAGGCTGCCACAAAGAAGAGGGAGTCAAACTATTCTCCAAAGCACCTGAGGGCAGAACAAGAAGCAATGGGTGGAAACTAATCAAGGAGAGAAGCAGCTTAGAACCGAGGAGAAATTTCCTGACAGTTAGAACAATTAGTCAGTGGAACAGAAGTTGCCTCCAGAAGTTGTGAATGCCCCAACCCTGGAAGTCTTCAAGAAGATGTTGGATAGCCATTTGTCTGAAACAGTATAGGGCTTCCTGCCTAGGCAGGGAGTTGGACTAGATGACCTCCAAGATCCCTTCCAACTCTGTTATTGTGTTATTGTATTAAATATGGACATTTGTCTTCTTCCGGTCACCTGCAACCATTTTGTAATTTAAAAAAAAAAATCACAGAAAGAAACTAACATCCAGAGGTTTCCTTAAGATTTTTGGATATAATTGCTCTAGTACCTGGGATTTAAGCTTAGGGTTCAAAGCCAGGTGTCTTCCCACCATCTCTTTCTTTACCCAGGAGTTGCAATTCTTACTTTCCTCCCTATATGTCAGGGGTGGGCTGCTGGGGGTTCGCAGGGGTTTGGGAGAACCTCTAGCTAAGATTCTGTGCAGTTCGGAGAACCCCCAAATCCCGCTCTTGGCTGTCCCCGCCCACTCTGCCCCGCCAATCACCGGAGTCCCCATGCAGCCTGTTTTGGATGCAAGTAAGTGCAGCGCGCATGTGGAGGCTCAGGGAGGGTGAAAAACGGGCTTCCCGGAAGTCCAGAAATGGGCTTGTTTCCAGCCTCAGAGGACTTCCTGAGTCCAGGGGAGGCCATTTTTCCCTTCCCAGAGGTTTGAGGAAAGCCTCCGGAGGCTTTCTGCGGTGCAGGTGGCCAGCTAGGCCACGCCCACCATGGTCATGCCCACCCAAAAACCGGGCAGAGAACCCCTTGCTAAAATTTTTGAAGCCCACCCCTGCTATATGTACCATATTTTTCAGAGTATAAGACGTACCTTTTTCTCTCTAAAAAGAAGCTGAAAATCTGGGTGCGTCTTATACATCGAATACAGCATTTTTTGCCTCCTGGAACCACGCCCCCTTCACCAAAATGGCTGTGCCTAGCCTTATGGAGGCTTTCAGAGAGCTCCTGGGGGCTGAGGAGGGCAGAAATTAGCCTAAAACGGGCTGGTTTTTGCCCCCCCCGCCCAGTCCCCAGCAACACTCTATAAGCCTCCATAGGGCTATGCATGCAAATTGTTTGACACAAAAATGGGCCGTTTTTGCGATAAATGGCCCATTTTTTTGCTCATTTTTGACACCCCCCCCCAGGAGCTTGCAGAGTTGCAAGCCCCCCCCCAAGGCTAGTCATGCTTTTTATTTGAAGAAAGACAGCCCCGTTTGCGCGGAGAAACGGGCCGTTTGGGGGAGGCTTGCAGAGTGCAAAAACACTCTCTAAGCTCTTTAACTGTTTCTGTGCCAGCAGAAAAAAAGTCTTAAGGTTTGTCAGCGATTTCCTTCTCCAGGACATGGATAAATACACCTGGAAACATCAACCTACCTACCTATTTTCTCTCTCTCTCTCTCTCTCTCTCTCTCTCTCTCTCTCTCTCTCTCTCTCTCTCTCTCTCTCTCTCTCTCTCTCCCTACCTACCTACCTACCTACCTACACACACTCTCTCCCTACCTACCTACTGTATTTCTCTCTCTCTCTATTTCTCTCTCTATCCTTCTACCTACCTACATACCTACCTACGTACCTACCTACACACACACTCTCTCTCTCCCTACCTACCTACTGTATTTCTCTCTCTCTTTCTATTTCTCTCTCTATCCTTCTACCTACCTACCTACACACACACACTCTCCCTCTCCCTACCTACTTACTGTATTTCTATTTCTATTTCTCTCTCTATCCTTCTACCTACCTACCTACACACACTCTCTCTCTCTCCCTACCTACCTACTGTATTTCTATTTCTATTTCTCTCTCTATTCTACCTACACACACACTCTCTCTCCCTACCTACCTACCGTATTTCTCCCCCTTTACCTACCTACCTACACACACACACTCTCTCTCCCTACCTACCTACTGTATTTCTCTCTCTCTTTCTATTTCTCTCTCTATCCTTCTACCTACCTACCTACCTACACACACACACACACTCTCCCTCCCTACCTACCGTATTTCTCCCCCTTTACCTACCTACCTACACACACACTCTCTCTCCCTACCTACCTACTATTTCTCTCTCTTTCTATTTCTCTCTCTATCCTACCTACCTACCTACCTACCTACCTACCTACCTACCTATCTACCTACATACATTCTCTCTCTCTCCCTCCCTCCCTACTGTATTTCTCTCTATTTCTCTCTCTCTCTCTCTCTCTCTCTCTCTTTATCTACCTACCTACCTACCTACCTACTCTCTCTACCTACCTACCTACCTACTGTATTTCTCTTTCTTTCTTTCCCTCTCTATCCCTCTATCTACCGACCTACTTTTTTAAAAAAATTGCCTCTTCAAAACCTTGGTTCGTCTTATACTCCAGTACGTCTTATACTCTGAAAAATACGGTATGTGCATTGTGTTCTCTATTTGAGTAATGCCTTGTTAATCAAGTTTAAAGTACACATTTTCCAAACTCTCCTTGGCTTCTTAAGCAGAAAGCTGCTATTTTTCCAGTTCACAAGAAAGCTGTTGGATTAAGGCTTTAAAAAAAATGGTCTCCATCCTAACCAGAGGGAAAATAAATTGTGTTCTGAAGTGAAAGCAATCCACTTGCTGAAATTCCTGTAGCCTTATCCTTTAATCTTTTAATAGATCTTGTTAAAGAAGATTCTGGGGGAGTCCTTTTTTAAAAAACAACAACAACAACCAAGCTGACTAACCAGAGCTTGATCGACTCCCCAGGTCTTCCAATCACCCTCTATTTACTCCTCTTCTTGTGTCAATTCCTACCCTCAAAATGACGCTGTAGAGCACTGCACACCAAGACAACTAGACACAAGAATAGTTTTTTCCCAAACGCCATCACTCTGCTAAACAAATAATTCCCTCAACCCTGTCAAACTATTTACTAAGGCTGCATTGCTGTGACTATTAATCTTCTCATCATTCCTATCACCCATCTCCTCCCACTTACGACTGTACGACTGTAACTTTGTTGCTTGTATCCTTACGATTTATATTGATATTGAGCATTACCTGATTGCTTATTTGTACCCTATAACTATCACTAAGTGTTGTATATTATGATTCGTGATGGATATTTTTTATTTGTTTATTTATGTACACTAAGAGCTTATGCACCAAAGACAAATTCCTTGTGTGTCCAATTACACTTGGCCAATAAAGAATTCTATTCTATTCTATTCTATTCTATTCTATTCTATTCTAGGAGGAGGGGGTGGCTGAGATGGGGGAGGAGGTTAGGGGGATCCGGAGGGAGGGCTTAGAATTAAGAGCTCACATAACTAAAATTGAATTTGAAAGAATGTCTTTCTTCCTCAGGTCCCAGAATTTGACAGAATCAGATAATGAAGATCTTAAAGATATTATGAGTACAATATTAGCAAAATATATTAAAAAAGATAAAGATCAGCTCTGGTGGGATATGGACCTGGTTTATAGAATTAATTCAGCTTATGCTAGGATAAATAATGTACCAGGAGAAATTCATGTTAAATTTCTCAGGAGATCCACAAGGGATGAGATATTGAGGGCTCAACGGGATGGAGTCTTAAAATATCAGGACAAAGAGATAGCCATCTTGAAACAAATTCCCAAAAAAATTAGAGAAACTAGAAGGAAGTATTCCTTCTTGTCTAAGAAATTATATAAGAAAGGAATTTGGTTCAAGTGGTTGTTGCCAGAAGGAATGTTGATCTTTTGGGAAGGGGACAGGGTAAAAATCAAAACATTAACCGAGGCGGAGACGTTTATCAAAAAACATTCCTCCCAGTTGGGAGGTGAAGATGGGGAAACAGAGGGAGCGATGGCCCCGCCTGGAGACAGGAGGGAAGAGTCAATTGAGAAAAGACTCAGGTCTCAAAAATGATTTTATTTGAAAGCTTATTGTAACTGTTGATACACGAGAAAATGGCAAAGGAAAAAATGATTGATTACATGGATTATAAGATGTAATTTTTCTATGTGCTTATCCTTTATTTTTTAAAATTGTATATTCATGAAGTTTTTTGGGAGGGACATCACCAATGGCAGGGAAGGTGCCAAAATGTTATTTCACCTTGCACCTTTTTCCCTGTAAAAACTTTAAAAACCAATAAAATTCTTTAAAAAAAACAACCATCCCTTCCAACTGTATTCTTAAATACTGCAAGTCATGATATAAATTTAATCTTATATATACTGAATAAAAGCCAAATACCACTCACTCATCACAAAAACTCCAGAACCATAAAGCCTACAAACTTGAAATTTGGCATGTATGTTCATCTTGGCTTATAGGTGCTTGCTAAGAAAGGATTTTTCAAAATGATCATCAGATCATTAGTAATTCTTATACAGTAATTAACACGCTCTGATGCTAAGGAGTTCTACGCTCCCTCCCCACCTGAAAAGAACTCTGTTCCAACTGCCAGTTGCCTCACATTCCGTTACCTCAGTTCAAACTGCCAGACGTTCCACTCCTTCACTCAGGAGCGGTCTGGGGCTCCTTACAGTACTAAATGTTGATACCTCACCAAAATGTCTACGCCTTCCACCTATGGAACTGCCTTCGGACTCAAGGCGGCGGGAGCGATATTCCCTTATGTGTTCCAATCACCGACCACCACTGAGCCAATGGATTGAACCTGGGTGAACCGGATTTCTCCTGCATGACCCGATCACCTAGTTTTGTTGCGAAGCACGAGTATCCAGCTAGTAAATAATATTGTAAACAACAACCCCATAGCTTCTGTGTTGAAAATAACAAGGACCTTGTTTGATTGGATCATGACAAGATGGCTAAGCAAAGCTTTGTCTTACGATTTGCGTTCTTCGGGGTTTATCTGTTTTAAAAAATCTAGGAACATGGTATCTGCAAGATTAGGGGGAGATAAACTGGCCATCTGGATGAGACGGTTTAATTGGGTATTAGTGAGCAAACAGCGTTCCTTGATGAACAGACTAGATTTTGTTTTATCCTGTTTCTGCAGCTGGTAGGGATATGATAACAAATTCAGAGGAAAGAAGTTTATTGAGGAATGGGGGTGGGGGTGGTAGAAAAATGATTACTTTTGTCCCAGTAAAAGACATAATGCTATTACCATTTGGCGAAGAAGAATGTTGACTGGAACGCATTGCTTTGAGATGCGATTTTCATGGTAGCCTTTATTATCAAGTTAATTAACTGGAAGCTGTCCAGCAAAACAGCCATTTTCAAATAGAGCTGAGCTTTCAGAATAAGAAGAGAGATAGGGACATGAAAGGAACCAAGGAAATTGGAGGCTTCCTCACCCATCTGCTACAGCGCTTAAAAGTCCCCCAAAATACGGAACGGTTTAAAAAAAACAACCCGGATCCATTATTAATTTTCTAGTTGGGAGGGACAAGCGTGGACCTCTTCTGATAAGGTTGAAGTCAGGGGTGGGCTTCAAAATTTTCAGCAATGGGTTCTCTGCCCATTTGCTGGGTGGGGGTGGCCAGGGTGGGCATGGCCTAGTTGGTCTCCTGCACCACGAAGGAGTAGCCATTTCACCAGTAGTGGGTTTCTGCAGGCTTGCACCTACTCGCGAGAGCCGGTTGGTGAAATTTAGAGAACCGGTGAGAGGGGGTTCCACCGGCGTACCTGGAAGTAAATCTGGCCCGCCGCTGCCAGTGACCCAACGGAAAGGAATGGAAAGGAAAGGAAGGAATGAAGAAAAGAAAGAAAGAAAGAAAGAAAGAAAGAAAGAATTTATCATCACAATTGAGTCCAAAATTTTGGTTGCTAAGCAAGAGCGTTGTTAAATGAGTTTCACCACATTTTAAAAGGTGGCCACTCCCACCCTGTCACATGACTGCCAAGCCACACCCACAAAATAGGCCACACCTACAGAGTAGGTTCTAAAAAATTTGAAACCCACCACTGGTCAGAATGTTCAAGTCTGGCAAACCTAGAGCCTCCACATAGCGAGGCAGTCCCCTAGGTATTGCTCCAAGGGCTCCAATCACAATCGGGACAACACACGACTTCCTCCTCCACAGTCGCTTAACTTCAATTTGCAAGTCCCGGTATTTTGTGATTTTTTTCTTGCTGCTTATTTTCAATTCGTGCATCACCAGGTGCTGCAATGTCAACGAACCATACTTTTTTCTTTTCAATTATTGTTATATCAGGTGTGTTGTAGGACAGGTGCCTGTCAGTCTGAATTCTGAAGTCCCACAAGATCTTGACTTTCTCATTCTCTAAAACTTTCTCAACCTGATGTTCCCATTGATTTTTGCTGTACTCAAATCCAAACCTCTGGCACAATTTCCAGTGAATGATCTTAGCAATACGGTCATGGCATTGTAGGTAGTCAGTTTGTGAAATTTTGCTGCACCCACTGATCCGGTGGTCGACTGTCTTATCTTTCTAATTACAGAGGCGACATTTGCTGTTGGTGGTAACATGTTGAATTTTTCCCTTCATGCATTTTGTGGCTAAGGCTTGTTCCTGAGCTGCCAAAATAAAGCCTTCTGTTTCTTTTTTCAGTACTCCTAATCGTAACCAGTTCCAAGTTAGTTTTTGGTCTGCGTTGCCTTCAATACTTTTCAAGTATTGGCTATGCATAGCTTTGCTTTTCCAATTTTCAGCTCATTTCTCAATTACTTACCTGACATAATAATTGAAAAGAAAAAAGTATGGTCCATTGACATTGCAATATCTGGTGATGCATGAATTGAAGATAAACAGCAAGAAAAAAATCACAAAGTACCGGGATTTGCAAATAGAAGTTGAGCGACTGTGGAAAAATAGAGTAATGTCCCAATTGTAATTGGAGCCCTTGGAGAATACCTAAAGGGCTCCCTCACTATTTGGAAATTCTAAATTTACCAGACTTAAACATTCTGATTCTACAAAAAACCACCCTACTTGGAACAGCTGATATCCTCCGACATTACCTTAACAGTTCCTAGGTCCTTGGTTAGGACTCGAGTTGTTGAGCTACCAACCAGCCCCAAAGGCTGTGAATCTCACCAAAGATTAACCACAGAATAATAATAATAAATAAAAAAACAGGATGTGAATATGAATATGAAAGGATGTCATATTTTTTAAGATTTCAGAACGTTCCTGAGGCAAGTGATGAAGATTTAACTGATTTAATGTGTACAATTTTAGCAGATTATTTACACAAGCCTAAGGATGAGATGAGGGGGGACATTGATTTGATATATAGAATAAATTCAGCATATGCCAGGATAAATGAAGTACCCAGAGAGATACATATTAAATTTGTTAGAAGGTCGACAAGGGAAAGGATCTTGAGGGCGCAAAGAGACAGTCCTTTAGTTTATCAACAGAAAGAGGTCGCTATCTTGAAGCAGGTCCCAAAGAAGATTAGAGAGATAAGAAGGAGGTATTCCTTCTTGTCTAAAAGATTATTTAAGCAGGGGGTTTGGTTCAAGTGGGTGATGCCAGAGGGAATGTTGGTGTTCTGGGAGGGAGGAAGAGTAAGAATTAAAACAATTGCAGAGGCGGAAGCCTTTCTTAAAAAACATTCCTCAATCCTGGAGGATGAAAATGGGGGAGCAGAGGGTGCCGCGGCCCCGCCCACTAGGGGCCAGGGAGAAGAAGATACAATTGCCAAAAGACTTAGATCTCAAAAGTGACTTAATTTCAATATAACATAATAATTGTTTGGATGTTTATACATGTTTGCTAGCATAGCTTTTTACAATGATATATTTGCATTTCTCTCCACTTTGTAGTACAAATGAAAGTTAAAAGTATTATCTATATTTTGTTATGAAGTCTCGGAAGGAATCGACGACTTCGGCGTGAAAGTTCTCAAAATGTCTTTTTTACACCATACCCTTTACCCTATTTGTACAAAATTTGTAAAACCCAATAAAACGTTTTTCAAAAAAAATAAATAAAAATAAATAAATAAATAAATAAATAAATAAATAAAACATGCATTGGAACATGGACCTCCTTTGTGTGAATTTCATTTCAAACAGCCTCATAGCAGTTGTCCACTAGACTTACGCTTGCAAGTAGTAGTTCTGAATTTAATGTGCCTTACATAGACTGATACATGGTGTGGGGTGTGCTGCGATGTGTGAGATCCTTTTAAATTGGAGAGCTGCTAAGCAAAAATCTGGAGAAGTGTAAATTAGAAAATAAAGCTGCGTTGAATGTACAAGTGGGAAAAGGCTTCACAATTTACACAGCACTGTCCCACTCACACTGTCATTCTGATACTCCTAAATAGGAAGCTGTGAGCACCCTGGTTGTTAGAAGGAGTGCCTAGTTGTGCTTTCAAACTGGATGTAAAAGTTGCATGAAATGTCCTCTCTGTTTGCTGATTTATTAGGTACCATTATTTATTTATTTATTTTATTTTTATTTATTTTATTTTTATTTTATTAAATTTATACCCCGCCCTTCTCCAAACGGACCCAGGGCGGTGCACGGGAATATTAAAATACATACAAAAACACATAAAAACTTATTTGATAAAAAAACCCTGCGCTAAAACCAGATTAAAATTCCCAAAATTTAAAACTATCTAAAAGTCATTTTGGAGGTTACGCTAGGCCGGCTAGATGGAACAAATGTGTCTTTAAGCACTTGCGGAAGAGGCGGAGGTCGGAGATGGTGCGAAGTTCAGGGGGCAGGTCGTTCCACAAGGCAGGGCCCGCCACAGAAAAGGCTCTCCCCCTGGGTGTTACCAGTCGGCATTGTCCGGCCGACGGCACCCTGAGAAGGCCCTCTCTGTGGGAGCGTATCGGTCTTAGGGACGTATGGGGCAGGAGACGGTCTCGCATGTAACTAGGTCCCGAGCCATGGAGTGCTTTGAAGATGGTCGTCAGAACCTTGAAGCGCACCCGAAAGGCCACAGGAAGCCAGTGCAGCTCGTGCAGGATCGGTGTTATATGGGAGTGTCTAGGCGCTCCTGTAATCACCCGCGCGGCTGCATTCTGGACTAACTGCAGATTTCGAGTGCACCTCAAGGGAAGCCCCATGTAGAGAGCATTACAGTAGTCGAGTCGAGACGTCACGAGTGCTTGAGTGACTGTGCGCAGGGCATCCCGGTCCAGTAAGGGGCGCAATTGGCGCATCAGGCTTACCTGATGGAACGCCCCCCTGGCCACGGCCGCCACATGGTCCTCCATGGACAGCCGGGAATCCAGGAGGACACCCAAATTGCGCGCCCTCTCCACGGGGGCCGGTGTTTCGCCCCCAATGGCCAGAGTTGGAGTAATCTGGCTGAACCGGGGTGCCGGAAGCCACAGCCACTCGGTCTTGGACGCTATGTTCAACTCCTAGAAACCACATAGTTAGATTTTCTCCATGTCAGTCTATCTCTAGCCTCATTCGAGTCTTCCAGGTGTATCACCATAACATCTCACGTGTGGCTGGTCACCGTCTTCTCATTCATTCCATCCTTCCCAGCATTAGAGTCTTCTCCACAGAGATGACTCTGAAGTAGAGTAATTTGAGTGTCGACCCTGAAGCTGTAGCCATGTTTTCGCATAGCCCTTCCTTATTCTTTGCTTTTTCTAGGCATTCAATTTAGGGGTTTAATACTGCTTCAGGCTCGCCATAGTCTTGTATTAGGAAGCTGTGTGTGTGCGTAGAGATAGACTAGAATAGAATGGACTGGACTGGAATAGGAATAAGGAATAAGGAATAAGGAATAAGGAATAAGGAATAAGGAATAAGGAATAAGGAATAAGGAATAAGGAATAAGGAATAAGGAATAAGGAATAAGGAATAAGGAATAAGGAATAAGGAATAGAATAGAATAGAATAATAATAATAATAATAATAATAATAATAATAATAATAATAATAATAATAATAATAATAATAATAATAATAATAATAATAATAATAATAATAATAATAATAATTTTTATTTATAACCCGCTCTCTCTCCCCGAAGGGACTCGAGGCGGGGCACAGGGAATTAAAAAGTTAGAAAAAATACAAAATATAGAACAATAAACATACATAAATACTGACTAAAAGGCATATTAAACAGAAAACCCTGCGCTAAAATTCCCAAATATTTACTAAAAATCCCTAAGCAATCAGAAGAGACTATCCTAGGCCGGCCAAGCGAAAAAGATGTGTTTTAAGTTTCAGACGGAAGGAGCGGAGGTCCGTGGTTGTTCTAATATCGGGGGGAAGGTCGTTCCAGAGGGCTGGGCCCGCCACAGAGAAGGCCCTTCCCCTGGGCGTCGCCCGCTGACAAAGTCTAGTGGACGGCACCCGGAGAAGTCCCTCTCTGTGCGAGCGAATCGGCCGTGAGGATGTATGGGGCAGGATCCGATCCCGCAGGTAGCTAGGTCCCGAGCCATGGAGCGCTTTGAAGATGACAACTAGCACCTTGAAGCGCACCCGGAAGACGACAGGCAGCCAGTGCAGCTCGCGCAAGAGCGGTGTTACGTGGGTGAATCTGGAAACACCCATAATTGCCCGCGCGGCTGCATTCTGGACTAACTGAAGTCTCCGGGTGCACCTCAAGGGGAGCCCCATGTAGAGAGAGTTACAATAGTCCAGTCGGGATGTCACGAGAGCATGAGTGACTGTGCGAAGGGCGTCCCGATCCAATAGGGGGCGCAATTGGCGAACCAGGCGAACCTGGTAAAACGCCCTCCTGGCCACGGCTGTCACTTGATCTTCCATGGACAGCCGGGCATCCAGGAGGACACCCAAATTGCGCACCCCATCCACAGGGGCAAGATGTTCGCCCCCTATGGCCAGCGATGGAGTTAGCTGGTTGAATCGGGTAGCCGGAAACCACAGCCACTCGGTCTTGGTCGGGTTGAGTCTGAGTCCGTTACTTCCCATCCAGATCCGCACGGCTTCCAGGCACTGGCACATCACCGCTACGGCATCGTTGGGGTGGTTTGGGGTAGATATATACAGCTGAGTATCATCAGCGTAAAGATGGTACTCTACCCCAAAACCACGGATGATCTCACCCAGCGGCTTCATATATGTGTTGAACAGGAGAGGCGAGAGGACCGACCCCTGAGGCACCCCACAGGTGAGGGGTCTCGAGGTCGACCTCTGCTCTCCTGCCAACACAAATTGCGATCGGCCAGAGAGGTAGGAGGAGAACCACCGTAAAACGGTGCCTCCCACCCCCAACCCCCCCAGCCGATGCAATAGGATACCATGGTCGATGGTATCGAAAGCCGCCGAGAGGTCTAATAGAATAGAATAGAATAGAGTAGAATAGATTAACAGAGTTGGCCCCTGCTTAGGCAGGAAACCCTACACCACTTCAGACAATGGTTATCCAACTTCTTCTTAAAAACTTCCAGTGTTGGAGCACTTAGAACTTCTGGAGGCAACTTCTGTTCCACTGACTAATTGTTCTAACTGTCAGGAAATTTCTCCTCAGTTCTAGGTTGCTTCTCTCCTTGATGAGTTTCCACCCATTGCTTCTTGTTCTACCCTCATGTGCCTTGGAGAATAGTGTGATTACCTCTTCTTTGTGGCAACCCCTGAGATATTGGAACACTGCTATCAAATATTGGTACACTACTCCCCTAGTCCTTCTTTTCATTAGATTAGACATACCCAGTTCCTGCAACCGTTCTTCATGTGTTTTAGCCCCCAGTCCCCTAATCACCTTTGTTGCTCTTCTCTGCACTCTTTCCAGAGTCTCCACATCTTTTTTACATCGTGGTGACCAAAACTGAATGCGGTATTCCAAGTGTGGCCTTACCAAGGCCTTATAAAGTGGTATTAACACTTCACGTGATCTTGCTTCTATCCCTCTGTTTATGCAACCTAGAACTGTGTTGGCTTTTTTGGCAGCTGCTGCACACGGCTGGCTCCTATTTAAATGAATTCAAATTTTAAATTGTTCACATCCATGTTTATATTTATACCTGCTATCTTGTATATGTTTGGCAAACTAATAAATACAAATATGGCAGGAATAGTTCTGGGCTCTGTTGTTGTTTATACACACAAAACTATAAGAGCAACAACGTGTGAATTCCCTCGGAGTCGTGCTCCACTTCCATGTGACGTCCCTTACTCAGAGACTAGTTATCACGTAAAGAAACTTTCTTGCACAGAACTACCAAGGAGCCAACGTCTAATTTCCCACAATATCAATCTTGCTGTTACACCTAGGAAATTGGAACATAAAATTAAATTGAAATGCCATAACATTAGGTTGGTTATTGGGGAACAAGATATTTATGGCTTGCGAGAAACAAATTCTCTGTGCTGCAGAAGACTTTGGGTTTGCATGAAACTATTGCAGCAACACGGCAAACACCAATTGTTAGATCAGACAAAGGATTCCGACTCAGGCATGGTCAAAACAACAGGAACGTTTATTCACACTATTACAACACACACAAGATTCAACTGGCAAGGTTTCTTCTCTGGCAACCTCTTATATAGAGTTACCAGGCAGGAAACTCCTAGCAATGCAATTGCAACATTGTGACTCCTTTCCAGACAGATTCCAGACAGCTTGTCTCTGTTAATCACTGCAGCTGCTGGCTCAGCTCCGGAATGCGGTGACTCATAGGTTACCAGACGAGCTGTCTGGGACATAGGCTTGGGGACTCAACACTCCTTCCCCCATAGTCAGTGCGCATGTGTCTAGGTTCTCTGTCCAACACAGTACATGCGCACGCGTAGTCGTTCAGATAGGCGGGGCGGTGTCGGGTCCGCCCTGACCGCCTTAGTTCTTGAGGAGGCTCCTCCCTGTGGGACACGGAGCCTTCGCCTACGTCATCGCGGCCTGCCCTCGGAGGTGGAGTCGCCGTAGGCGGCAATGGCGACCCTAGCAAGTCCGGGTGAGGGGGCGTGGCGACCGGGCTTGAGGTAGTTGGCATTTGCTGGCGAGTATTATTCTGGTAGGGTGGTTCCCCGATGGGCGAGGCCCCCAGCTGAGAGTCAGATTGGGCTGTGAGGTCCTGGCGGTCTCCCCGTGCTGTTCCCGCCGATACGAGGTCTGGACCGGCTAGGGACTCCGGGGTTCCAAACAACTGCTCGGCTTGAGCAGAGAACAACGGCCCAACGGGGGCCAACGGGCAGGAATGGCCTGGCGTGGTGACTGCTGTTTCGGGCAGGCGGCGCCTCAGTTGATCCAGGTGGCGCCGCCACTCGGATCCATCCTGAAGGCCGACTCTGTAAGAACAGGGTCCGGTTACGTCCAAAATGGTTGCGGCAATCCATCGCGGCTCCCCTGAAAAGTTCCTTGCCCAAACCAGGTCCCCAATTTCAAATAAACGAGGAATGGGAATCTGCAGGTTGCCTCTCTGCAACCCGTCGTAATCGGGGTGCAGTCTGTCCAGAGTGGTCCGCAAGCGTCGGCCCATCAAGAGCTCCGCGGGGCTTTTCCCTGTGGCTGGGCAAGGTGTGACATGCTGTCCCAAAAGGTACGCGGCCACCCTTGCCTGCCAGTCCCCTTTATCCAAACGGGCCAAGGCTTCCTTGGCTGAGCGCACGGCTCGTTCCGCGCGTCCATTAGACGCCGGGTGATAAGGGGCGACCGGCGCGTGGCGGATCCCTTGGGTGGCCAGAAAGTCCAAGAAGGTGGAGGATTGAAATTGGGGTCCGTTGTCGGACACAACGACGTCCGGCAACCCGTGGGTCGCAAACAGACAGCGCAAGGCACGCACCGTGCTCTCCGCTGTGGTGGAAGCCATGAGAATCACCTCCACCCAGCGTGAGAACGCATCCACCACCACGAGGAAATTCTGGCCATGGAAGGGACCCGCGAAATCCAAGTGGAGCCTGGACCATGGGCACCTGGGGGCGTCCCACTCCCTCGGCGGGGAGACCGGCGGGGCCGGCCGGGACGATTGGCAGGAGGAGCAGGCGGCCACCCATTCCGCCACTTCAGCGTCCATGCCGGGCCACCAGACATAGCTCCGGGCCAATGCCTTCATACGGACGATGCCTGGGTGGTTGGCATGGAGCGACTGAAGAACCATGTGCCGGAGAGGGGAAGGGACGATGACCCGATCTCCCCAACACAAGCACCCGCAATGGAGCGAGAGCTCCAGCTGGCGTGACTTGTAAGGCCGAACGTTTTCAGCCACACTGCCCGAAGGCCAGCCCCTCAGCACCCATCGGCAGATCTGGGCGAGGACGGGGTCTGCGCGGGTGTGAGCGGCAACGGCGGAAGAGGACAGGGGCAAGTCCGACTCCGCGACCATCAGGACAGAGAGAGCAGGCACAGGGGCCGGATCCGGCCCCGGGAGAGGGCAGCGGCTTAGGGCATCAGCATGCCCTATCTGCTTGCCAGGACGGTATAGCAGCGCATAGTCATACGCTGCCAGGAATTCCGTCCAGCGGGTCATCCTGGGCGACAGGATGGGGGGTGTTGGACGGTCACCGGCCAATAGCCCAAGGAGCGGCTTATGGTCCGTGACAACAGAAAAGGTCCGCCCATAGAGGTAATTGTGGAACTTCTTAATCCCGGACACTACAGCCAAAGCCTCCTTGTCGATTTGGCTGTAGTTTCTCTCCGTTTGAGACATTGTCCGGGAGTAAAAAGCAATGGGGGTTTCCGAGCCGTCTGGAAAGACGTGGCTAAGGACAGCCCCCAGGCCAAAAGGGGAGGCATCGCACGCAAGCGTCAGAGGAAGCCTGTCATGGTACTGGACTAGTACCGCATCTGACGTGAGCATGGCTTTGACAGCCGCGAACGCGTGTGCTTCGCGGCTGCCCCAGTGCCAGGCCGCGGATCGGTCGAGCAACCGATGCAGCGGCTCGGCTAGCGATGCCTTATGGGGAATAAACGGCGCGTAGAAATTCAAAAGGCCGAGGAATGCCTGCAGCTCCGTTTTGGAGGCAGGAGTGGGGGCCTTTTGGATGGCCTCGACCTTGGAGGGGGTTGGGTGAATTCCTTGGGCGTCAATCATGAAACCCAGGAATTCCACCCTAGGCGCAGCAAACGTACATTTGCTGCGTTTCAACTTTAAACCCGCGCCCCTGAAAACTCTGAGGACCTTCCGTAACGTTTTGGCGAGTTCTGATATGCTGGAAGCAGCAATCAGGACGTCGTCAAAATACGGTACAACGCCAGGGAGCCCATGGAGCAGTCGCTCCATGAGGCTCTGGAAGATCCCCGGGGCTACGGACACGCCGAATTGGAGACGGCGACAGCGGAAAGCCCCACGGTGGGTCACGATGGTCTGCGCTTCCGCAGCCTCGTCATCCACCGGGAGCTGTTGGTAGGCCTGCGCCATATCCGGTTTCGCGAACACTCGACCTCGTCCCAATGAGTGGAGTAGGTCTTGCACCACCGGAACCGGGTATGGGTTCGCCTGAAGCCCGAGGTTGATCGTCGACTTATAGTCGGCGCAGATCCTCACGGACCCGTCGGGCTTAATGGGGACCACAATTGGGGTCTCCCATTTCGCCTGATCGACGGGTTCGAGCACGCCCTGCGCCACCAATCGATCCAATTCCGCTTCAACCTTGGGCTTCAGCGCGAACGGCAGCCTGCGGGCCTTCAAGCGGACTGGAGCAACCTGGGGGTCCAAATTTAGGGAAACTGGAGTGCCTTTGTACGTTCCTAAGCTGCCATCAAAGACGTCGTTGAACTCTCTGATTACTTCGTCTACCGGAGAACTGGCTGGCACGCTGTGTACTCCTTGGACTGACAGTCCCAAGGCTGGAAACCAGTCCAATCCGATCAAGGCAGCTAGGGGTTTGGCCACTACCAGGATGGGAAGGGATCCGTGGAAGGGGCCGTAGTCTACTCTCACTCTGTGCAGACCTAGAATGGGAATTTGTGAGCCCTGGTAATCTTTCAGGATCGTCGCTGTGGGGCCGAGATCCCGCTTCCTGAGCTTGGGGCAAAGCTTAACTAAATGCGCCCAGGACATGAGTGATCTAGAGGACCCTGAATCTATTTCCATTTTTACCCCCCCCCCTCTAAGCAAACCACTGTTGACAGTCTCCTACTCTCTGCCTGGTCGTAGCTTAGAGCTGGGGGCATCTCCGCCAGCGTGAAGCAGTCGGTCGGCTGTGGCTGGTAGCGTCCTGAACACTTCTGCGACCCTCGTTGTCCTGGTGGAACGGTTCTGGAGGCGGCAGCTGGCGTTGTCGCTGGAGTGGCAGCACGGCACACAGCTGCTAGGTGTCCTTTCCTGCCACATCTGCGGCACACCGATGCCTTGAATGGGCACTCTGGTCTCTGGTGGGCCCCTCCGCAGCCTAGGCAGTTCCCAGACTTCTGCTGCGGTGTGAATGCGCGATTCAGCACGCGCCCGGTCACCCTCATGCAGTCCCCACGGTCTTCCTCCTCCAGCTCATCCAGCGGCGCTATTTCGTCTACCAGACACGCTCGCGGAGTGGGGAAAAGAGGAGGGCGCGCGCGGCCCATGTCGGATGTGGAGATCTCCGACAATTCTGTCGCGCGTGCTTCTTCCACCGCTTGCTCGAGAGTCAGGACAGTTTTTGAAAGCAAGCGGCGCTTTAGGCGGATGTCTCTTACGCCGCATACAAACTGCTCCAGTAGGGATTCCTCCAGGAAGCCAGCAGGGAACTCGCAGGGGATTGCGGTCGCTCTCAATTTCTGCAGGAACTCGGCTACCGACTGTTGCGGCTGTTGCACACATTGCCTGAATGCATAGCGATGCGCTATGCGGGAAGGCGCCGGCGCGTAGTGTGCTCTCAGGCGGCCCAGGAGATCGTCCCACGGCACTTCGTGCACCGCTGCGGGTGCTGCTATGGTTCGGGCGGTAGCAAACAATTCAGGGCCGCCGCACTGGAGGAATAGGCTCAGCTTCCTGGCAGGCGCGAGTTCGCCGTAGTCGCTGGCTATCAAGAAGCACTCGAACCGGGCTAAGAAGGAAGCCCATTGTTCCTTCATCGGGTCGAACGGTGCAAACGGAGGCATTGTCGCCGTAGCCATGGTGAGGCTGTGCGTCGCGCTGCGCTCTGTTGTTGAAGTATTCGTTACCCGTTGCGTTCTAAGGCCACGGCCTGAATCCCACCTTCGTCGCCAGTGTTAGATCAGACAAAGGATTCCGACTCAGGCATGGTCAAAACAACAGGAACGTTTATTCACACTATTACAACACACACAAGATTCAACTGGCAAGGTTTCTTCTCTGGCAACCTCTTATATAGAGTTACCAGGCAGGAAACTCCTAGCAATGCAATTGCAACATTGTGACTCCTTTCCAGACAGATTCCAGACAGCTTGTCTCTGTTAATCACTGCAGCTGCTGGCTCAGCTCCGGAATGCGGTGACTCATAGGTTACCAGACGAGCTGTCTGGGACATAGGCTTGGGGACTCAACACCAATGAATCCAGCTGAATCGGTTATCTGCGTGGATCAGTTAACTTTCTGGATTTCAATTTATGCAACAAGCTTTGGCAGCACCAACACTGGGCCACGGACTGGGGTTTGGGGACCCCTCTATTAAACAGTCCATTCATCTGAAAACTGATTTTTTCTACTCAGTAGAAAGTTCTTGCTTATAAGCAACTGTTCTGGTCCCGTTATTTGGATTTATATTTGGGATTTGGTGCAATTCAACAGGGGGCAAGCATAAACGCTTCTGAATTGCAGCAGCTCTGTGAAAACCAGGACCTATCACAAGTTGGCAGCAAAAGAGAGCTAGAAAAAATGATCTTTCCTACCACCTTGTGGTTATCTGGATGTTTGCAGCCCAGATCGAGTAATCTTCGTGCTCCTGGAATCCAAAAGTCAAAAGGATTGGAAGGAGGAACGACTGAGGATTTTGCAATGCACCAAGAATATGAATCCAGGACACTAAGGACCATCATTCTTATCTTCTTAAAGATAAGAATCGATTTAACAGCGTGAGTTTTCCTATCGAATCCGAGCAGAACACAAATTGCCTGAGAAAAGATCAAAGCATTGGTGTGTGTGTGTCTTCACGCACCCATGTACACACAGACACAGGCACCCACAGAAAGAGAGACTGTTGTGACACTAGAGGTAGCTGTTAGCTGACATCCGGCTGTCAAAATACTTCAGGGTTAACTTTTATTCCTTTGGGAGGATGTAAATTACATCACAGTAGATGTAGTGCCTTGTCTTGAGGTTTTTTTTAAAAAAAATTGTAGGCACATTTTCAAGAGGGCAAGAAGATTAAAAACAAAAAAGCTGTCCAGAAAAGCTGGTGTGTGTGTGTGTGTGTGAGAGAGAGAGAGAGAGAGAGAGAGAGAGAGAGACAGACAGACAGAGAAAGAGACAGAGAGAGACAGAGACAAAGAGAGACAAACATACACAGAGAGAGATAGAGACAGAGACAGTCAGAGAGACAGACAGAGACAAACATACAGAGAGAGAGAGACAGAGACAGAGACAGTCAGAGAGACAGAGAGAGACAGACACACAGAGAGAAAGAGATAGAGACAGTGAAAGAGACAGAAACAGAGAGAGACAGATAGACACACACACAGACAGACACACAGAGAGAGAGACAGAGAAAGAGAGACAGAGAGACAGTCAGAGAGAAAGACAGACAGTCGGAGAGACAGACAAACACATAGAGAGAGAGACAGAGACAGTCAGAGAGACAGAGTCAGAGAGAGAGAGGGAGACAGTCACACACAGAGAGAGAGACGGACAGAGAGACAGACAGAGTCAGAGAGAGAAAGAGACAGATAAGACAGAGACAGAGAGACAGACAGAGAGTCAGAGACAGAGAGACAGAGATAGGGAGAGAGAAGGAAGAAGAGGCACAACTGTTTGCATTTCAATGTCACCATGTACAGAATAAGTAGATTATCTTTTTTTTCCTCACTTGAAGGGAAAAACAAAAGCCAGAAAGGTCCAGGTTTCATTTCCCAAAACAAAGGCTTTGAGGCCAGCCAAAATCAGGTTTTCAAACTGATGTGATTTGCAGGTGACCTCTGCCTGTCACGAAGTCAATCACCTTTCCAGGGAAAGAGGCAATCCATCTGCTGCAGCCGGAACGAGCAGCAGGAAGGCTCCTCAATCAGGCAGGGGATGATTGGAAAACACGCACACAAACCAGGCTGATTGCTTCTTCTGGGGAAACAGAGATAATAAACAAGCAGGGGCTAAGGAGGCTACAACAGGTTACCAATGGAAGACAAGGAGGGACTCGAGGCCAGCAGGCATTACAGGGGGACCTCACTTTGCAACCATTCATTTAGTGACCATTCAAAGTTACGACAGCGCTAAAAAAAGTAACTTACTTTTTCACACTGCATTTGCAGCATCCTCGTGACCAAGTGATCAAAATTCAGACACTTGGCATGTATTTATAACGGTTGCAATATTCTGGGGTCATGTGAACACTTTTGGCAACCCTCTTGATGTTTTGCCGATTTCAGGTGTGGCTCGGTGTAAAAAGTCCAGGTATTTCCATTTTCATCAATGATTTGGATGAGGGGACAAATGGGGAACTCATCAAATTTGCAGATGACACCAAGCTGGCAGGAATAGCCAACACTCCAGAAGATAGGCTTAGGATACAGAAGGATCTTGACAAACTTGAACATTGGGCACTATCTAATAAAATGAAATTGAAAGGTGAAAAGAGTCAGGTTCTACATTTAGGCAAGAAAAACGAAATGCACAGGTACAGTATAGGTGGTACCTTGCTCAATAGCAGTAACTGTGAAAGGGATCTTGGAGTCCTAGTAGACAACCATTTAAATATGAGCCAGCCGTGTGCAGCAGTTGCCAAAAAAGCCATCACAGTTCTAGGCTGCATAAACAGAGGGATAGAATCAAGATCACGTGAAGTGTTAATACCACTTTATAATGCCTTGGTAAGGCCACACTTGGAATACGGCATCCAGTTTTGGTCACCATGATGTAAAAAAGATTTTGAGACTCCAGAAACAGGGCAGAGAAAAGCAACAAAGAGAATTAGGGGACTGGAGGATAAAACATATGAGGAACAGTTACAGGAACTGGGCGCGTCTAGTCTTATGAAAAGAAGGACTAGGGGAGACATGATAGCAGTCTTCCAGTATCTCAGGGACTGCCACAAAAAGAGAGTCAAGCTATTATCTAAAACACCTGAAGATTGGACAAGAAGCAATGGGCGGAAACTAATCAAGGAGAGAAGCAACTTAGAACTAAGGAGAAATTTCCTGACAGTGAGACCAATTAACCTCTGGAACAGCTTGCCTCCAGAAGTTGTGAATGCTCCAACATTGGACATTTTTAAGAAGAAGTTGGATATCCATTTGTCTGAAGTGCTGTAGGGTTTCCTGCCTGAGCAGAGGGTTGGACTAGAAGACCTCCAAGGCTCCTTCCAACTCTATTCTATTCTATTCTACTCTATTCTATTCTATTCTATTCGCCTCAATAAGTTTATTCAGCTGAATAAAAATGCCCTCCCCCCCCCCTTATAGCAAGAGGAAAGTCTGAACACACTTTGACACTCATATTTGCTACATTGTCCACTTCTCCATCCAGAAGGACTGACACCCACCCACCCCCAGACAAACTGGGACACTCTAGATCAGGGGTCGGGAACCTTTTTGGCTGAGAGAGCCAGGAACGTCACATATTTTAAAATGTAATTCTGTGAGAGCCATGCAAATGCGGGGAGTGACGGGGAACCAAGAATGGAAGTCCCGCCCCCGAATCCTGGAAGCACCCGGGTGATTTTCCCCTTTGCTCTGCAAGGACGCCTTCCTCCTGCTCCTCCTCCCCCGCAGTTCAGGTAGACTGCCTCTCCACATTGAGGCCAAGGGCAGCAGCCACCTGGTAGCTTCGTGGGATGCCATGTCCAGCTTCTCCTGGAGGGGGAGTTTTCCGCCTCCTTGCCTCCTCGCTGCTGCTGCTGCTGTGCCTGCAGCTCCTGGTGCTTCAGCCGCCTCCCCACAGTCGGCCTGGCCCCCTCCCTCCCTTGGGGCCGGCGGTGGCAACCACCTAGTGGCTTCACGGGGCGCCATGTCCGGTTTCTCCTGGGGGTGGGGGGAGGTTTCCACCTCCATGCCTCCTTGCTGATTCTGTCATGGTGCCTACCACTCCTGGCTCTTTTGCCGCCGCCCCTGTGGCGGCCTCAACCTCTGCCTCCTGCCAGCGCTCCAACCTCTCTGTGGCAGCAGTACCAGCAAGAAGAGATCGGTGGGCCGGTGGGGGGTGGGGCTGCCGCAATGGCGGCACTGCTGGGAGTGGCAGGCACGGCAGCGGCAGTGGCAAGGAGGCGTAGGCTTCCCCCTTGCCCCGCCCTGCCCCGCCCCCCAGGAGATGCTGGGCACGGCGTCCCACAAGGCTACCGGGTGTCTGTGACCGTTGACCTGGCCCAGGGAGGCGCATGCGCAGATTCCCACATTGCCCTTGGCAACGTGCCACCTCAAGGCCATTCACTGACGCAGCAGCCGGGTGGGAGGAGCTACAGGGAGGTGAAAACATTTGTGTGCGAGCCAGATGCAGCCATCAAAAGAGCCATATCTGGCTCATGAGCCATAGATTCCCGACCCCTGCTCTAGATTATTTGAGCTACAATGTCATGATGAACATGATGTCATTTCCCCCTTTGTCTCTGTCTCTGTCTCTCTCTCTCCTCTGACACTGATGGCGAGGCTATGAAATTAAATAGTGTTTCCCCAAAAATAAGACAGGGTCTTATTTTCTTTTGACCCCCCCCCCGAAATAAGCGCTTGGCCTTATTTTCGGGGAGGTCTTATTATTTTTGAGGTGCAGGAGGTCCCCTTAACCTCAGCCCGCAGATCAGCTGATCCAGAGAGGGCCGGAAGTTCTGTCTCTGTTTCTGGCACACTCTTGCCAGCCTTAGTGTCTCTGGGTCTGCCGCTCTTTTTGCAGCCGCCACGAAGAGAAGGGACACAGGAGCCAGGGTTTGTGGGAGTGGCCTCCACAAGCATGTGGGGCACATAGAAATTAAAGACACTCCTGTTCTATCAGGCCGGTTTGGCCTAAGTTATTTACCTAGCCTTCAGTCTGTATCATAAATTGTTTTAATTGGGTTTTTAATGGATTATGTTTTAACTTTTTAAATTTTAGCACAGGGATAACCTATCTAATTTGATATTAATTATTTATATTTTACATTGTTTGTTTTAACTTCCTGTGCACCTCCCCGGGTCCCTTCGGGGAGAGGGTGCGGTCATATAAATTCGACTATAAATAAATAAAATAAATAAATGTTCCCCCCGTTCTCCCCTGGAAATGATAGGGACCGGCTGCCCATGCCTTTAAATATTTTAGAGGACAGGTTATTTTGGGGGGGAGGAAGGCTTATTTTAGCACATGCGCTCAAAAGCCTGATTGGGCTTATTATCAGGGAAGGTCTTGGTTTTGGGGAAACAGGGTAGAATAGAATAGAATAGAATAGAATAGAATAGAATAGAATACAGTAGAGTAGAGTAGGATAGAATAGAAATAGAAATAGAAATAGAAATAGAAAGTAGAATAGAATAGAAAAAGGAATAGAATAGAATAGAATAGAATAGAATAGAATAAGGAATAGGATAGGATAGGATAGAAATAGAAGGTAGAATAGAATAGAAAAAGGAATAGAATAGAAAAAGGAATAGAATAGAATAGAATACAGTAGGATAGAATAGAAATAGAAAGTAGAATAGAATAGAAAAAGGAATAGAATAGAAAAAGGAATAGAATAGAATAGAGTAGGATAGAATAGAATAGAAATAGAAAGTAGAATAGAATAGAAAAAGGAATAGAATAGAATGGGGTAGGATAGAATAGTAGAATACAATAGAAATAGAAAGTAGAACAGAATAAAATAAAAAAGGAATAGAATAGGAATAGGAATAGAATAGAATAGAGTACAGTAGAGTACAGTAGAGTAGGATAGGATTGGATTGGATAGGATAGGATAGGATAGGATAGAAATAGAAAGTAGAATAGAATAGAATAGAAAAAAGAATAGAATAGAACAGAATAGAACAGAACAGAATAGAATAGAATAGAAGTAGGATAGAATAGAATAGAAATAGAAATAGAAATAGAAATAGAAGGTAGAATAGAACAGAAAAAGGAATAGAATAGAATAGAGTAGAGTAGAGTAGAGTAGAGTAGGATAGAATAGTAGAATACAATAGAAATAGAAAGCAGAACAGAATAAAATAGAAAAAGGAATAGGAATAGGAATAGAATAACAGCGTTTGAAGGGACCTTGAAGGTCTTCTTAGCTAAATAAGGTGAGGCGCACTAGACAGAACTATGTTGTTAGTACAATTTAGATTCTTCGTGGCTGCGATTGTGAAAATGAGCTTTGATATTCTAGTCCTTTGCTGCACTCCCCGTAAGATTAGTCAGATGATTGGCAGCCTTGAGAGACAAGATCTTCTTGGTTTGCTGCACAACCTTCCAACCGAACCGTGATATCATCTACATCTACCTGTGCAGACTTTAAAATGAATCTGTCCCTGATTATCTTTCCTCAGTACATGTGTTGCTCTGGGGTTTCTGTATTCCGAAACTGTATTTGCAACGGGACGTCTCCGAATGATGCGTCTTAATTCATGCTAAATCTATTGGGCAATTATTCAAGTATTATTCCTTTCCCCCTGGAAAAGAGCTTCTGCTCTCTTAGCTTATCCTCATGGATGTCCCAGCATTTCTTTGACATCTTTTTCTTCATAATACTTCTGAGCTGAGCTGTGATAGAGGAAACTACTGCTGGTGTTTGGTTGAGAAGACAGTGATGGCCCCACACCTTGCGTTCTGTTATGTTGTTAGTTGCAAAGTCCCATCGCGACCCCATGGACAACGTTCCTCCAGGCCTTCCTGTCCTCTACCATCCCCCAGAGTCCATTTAAGCTCATGCCTACTCCTTCGGGGACTCCATCCAGCCACCTCATTCTCTGTCGTCCCCTTCTTCTTTTGCCCTCAATCGTTCTCAGCATGAAGCTCTTCTCCAGTGAGTCCTTCCTTCTCATTAGGGCCAAAGTACTTGAGTTTCCTCTTCAGGATCTGGCCTTCTGAAGAGCATTCAGGGTGGATCTCCTCTAGGATGGACCGCTTGGCTCTCCTTCAAGTCCAAGGGACTTGCAGGGGTCTTCTCATTTCATTCATTTTCATTTTATTAAATTTATATACCGCGCCACTCTCCCCGAAGGGACTCGGGGCGGTGCACAGGAGATTAAAATGGGAAAATATAAAACATAGCAAACAATAAAATACCAATAACCCTGTGCTAAAAATCCTAAAAAACTCTACCCCTTAAAATCCAAATGAAAACAATTTAGCATTCAGTCTGCAAGCTTGATAGTGTGGATTAGGCCAGGCCGGCAAGATGGAAGAAGTATGTCTTTAAGTTTTGGTGGAAGGAGCGGAGGTCCGTAGTTGTTCTAATTTCGGGGGGAAGGTCGTTCCAGAGGGTTGAGCCCGCCACAGAGAAGGCCCTTCCCCTGGGCGTCGCCCGCTGGCACTGCCTAGTGGACGGCACCCGAAGAAGTCCCTCTCTGTGGGAGCGAATCGGCCGAAGGGATGTATGGGGTAGGATACGATCCCGCAAATAACTAGGCCCCGTGGCATGGAGCGCTTTGAAGATGGTCTCCAGCACCAGAGTTCAAAGGCCTGTTCTGTTACACATCTTTCCAATTCTTTGACACCTGTTGGGAGAAATATGCAGGTCCAGTTCCAAGCTGGGAATAAAATGGAGGCTGATTGAAAAGAAACATTCTGTTTATTGGTGAATAGAACACACACCAAGCATGCAGTTCTGGGACAGCTGACAAATGGGGTTGAGAGAATAGGTGGGTTTTTATACCTTCTTTGGGCTTTGTATTTGAGCTTCCTGTTCCTGTGCAAGAACGTGTCCTTTAACATTCTATTGGTTGTTGTCAGATTCCCATGGGGTCATGGCTGGCTCCACAGGCAGAAGGGGAAATGCAAATCCTAGGTGTTTAATCTGAGCTAATCTTGTCAACCTTTAGCTTGCCTAATTGTGTTGCTAAATTCTAAGTGTTGATCTGAGCTAATCAGTGGTGGGATTCAGCCAATTCGCACCACTTCGGGAAAACCGGTTGTTAACTTTCTGATCAGTTTGGTGAAACGATTGTTGAAAGGGCAGAAAACCAGTTGTTAAATTATTTGAATCCCGCCACTGGAGCTAATCTTGTCAATCTTTGCCTTGTTGCTTATCTGGAGTTTCTGTCTGACCCAATCTTTCTGAATGGATTACCAAATCTGCATTTCTAAAAGCTGGCCTCCTTAGTTTCTGCTTGGGGCAGGGAGACTGGGGCTGGTTTTTGCCTCCCTTAAGATTTTTCCCCCCATTTCTCCTTTAGGGGAAATATTCAAATATTCCCCTAAATATTTCCCCAAAATATTTCATTTTCTAGGAGGAGGGGCATCAACCTATTTTCCAAGGCATCCAAAGACCAGACAAGGAATAATGGATAGAAACTGAACAAGGAGGGATTCAACCAGGGATGGGTTCCTGCCAGTTCTAACCTCTTCTATAGAAGAGGTTCCACAAATCTACAGGGCCGTTTAGAACTGGTTCCAGCTCCCTCCCCCTGCCCGTCCGCCCATCCTCAAGAGGAAGAGCGAGAGGAGGAATTCTGGGAGCTGAAGTCCACAAGTCTTAAAGCTGTCATGTTTGAACACCCCTGGGGTTTTTTTTCCTGAAGGGTTAGAGGTCCAAGGGTCTTGTAACTTGACAGCTTTAAGACTTGCGTGCTTCAAATGCCAGAGTTCCTGAGCCAACATTTTGGTTGCTAAGCAAGAGCGTTGTTAAGTGAGCTTTACCACATTTTACAAGTTGGCCATGCCCACCCAGTCATATGGCTGGCAAGCCACTCTCATCCAGTCACATGACTGGCAAGCCACTCCCACAAAGCAGGCCACACTTACAGAAGAGGTCCTAAAATTTTTTGAAACCCACCACTGGATTCAACCTAGAAATAAGGAGAAATTTCCTGACAGGGAGAGCAATCAACCCATGGAACAGAAGTTGCCTTCAGAAGTTGTGGGAGCTTCATCACTGGAGGCTTTCAAGAAGAGATTGGACTGCCATTTGTCAGAAATGGTATAGGGTCTCCTGCTTGGGGGGGGGTTGACTAGGTGGCTTACAAGGTCCCTTCCTCTGTTAATCTGTAAAGCAGGGGTCTCCAACTTTTGCAACTTTAAGTCTGAAGGACTTCAGCTCCCAGAATTCTCCAGCCAGCAAAGCTGGCTGGAGAAGTCTGGGAGCTGAAGTCCTTCAGACTTAAAGTTGCAAAGGTTGGAGACCCCTGCTGTAAAGGACACACACATACACCCCAAATTAAAAACTAAAAGGAAGAATGAAATATTATTGTTCCGTCCTGCATAACTGCTTGGCTGATAGGTTCCTGAATGAGCATAATGAGGAGAGGACACCAGTGTAACATCCTTTAGCTTCTCTTCCTGTCTGAAAACCTTTTTTTCAAGGCTGCTTCTCTTTTTGGATGCAGCTTTTAAAAGAAGGCGCAGGAACCCCATTAATCACGCGTCTGCATCTCTGCAATGCAGGGCAGCAAGGAAATGTGAAATATTGTCTCCCAGAATGTGCGGGCTAGCTAGCGGCCTTGAAGCACATTTCCGAGCTGTTTTTGTGCTGGAGGAAATTGGAAACAACCCTCTTATCTTCAAGGTTTATTGAGAATTGATAATGGATGTGCCAATAATAACAACTGCAGACTTCATCATTAAAACCCAGGCTGTGAGGTTGGGAGGGGGGGCATGCTTTGGAGATAAATCTTTAATTTTTATTTTAGGTTTCAGAGGCGGTCTTAAGCCTCTGATTTTCGGTTCCATTGAAGTGTTCAGACTTTGCTTATGTAGTGTCTACTTCAAAATTCACTTTGAGATTGGTTTCTGATGTTTGGAGCACTAGTTCAGTGCAGTGATGAAGGGGCTGGCCTAGAAACTAGAAAACCAGGAGTTCTAGTTCTCTTTTAGGCAGGAAAGCCAGCTGGTTGACTTTGCGCATCAGGTGACTGTGAGTTGTAGTATCACCTTAGGTCTGAAAGCCAGCTGGTTGACTTTGCTCCAATCACCAGGAGACCGTGAGTTCTAGTACCACCTTAGATATGAAAGCCGATTGGGTGACTTTGCTCCAATCACCAGGAGACCGTGAGTTCTAGTACCACCTTAGATATGAAAGCCGATTGGGTGACTTTGCTCCAATCACCAGGAGACCGTGAGTTCTAGTACCACCTTAGATATGAAAGCCGATTGGGTGACTTTGCTCCAATCACCAGGAGACCATGAGTTCTAGTACCACCTTAGGTAGGAAAGCCAGCTGGGTGACTTTGCTCCAATCACCAGGAGACAGTGAGTTCTAGTACCACCTTAGATATGAAAGCCGATTGGGTGACTTTGCTCTAATCACCAGGAGACCGTGAGTTCTAGTACCACCTTAGATAGGAAAGCCATCTGGGTGACTTTGGGCTAGTCACTTTCTCGGAGCCCAGCCTACCTCATAGGGTTGTTGTTTGGAGAAAAATAAGAGACCGTAGCATTACCTTTGTACCTCACCCGAAGTTGTACATAGTTAGATGGGGGCTTGTAGCCAAAACAAAATAATTTGCTGTGGGAACTAAGGACATTTCAACAGGTGGCTGGGGATAGGAGGAGTTAGGTTACCAATCAACCTCCCAGCACCCCGATTGGACAACGTGATTGATTGTTTGGGGCAAGGGGGAACTTTCACTTTTTAAATCCGATGAAAAGCTCGGGAACTTTCGGAGTCGGTTTTCACCAGTTTGTGCCAATATACCTCCAATAAAATTGTTCTTTGAGGAACTGGACTGCCTCGGAGTTCTGCTTTCTATGGAGCTATTACTTGGAACCCTGACACATCCGTCATTAACAGAGAAAACTGATTTTATAGATATAGCCCCACCAGCACTTGTGAGTATGGGAGTTGAGTGATTTGAACATTAATAACTGTTTTAGCAAAGGGCTCCTTAACCTAGCCAGTTTTAAGTACAGGTAATCCTTGACTTAAGGGACGTGGTTGCTCAGTGGCTAAGATGCTGAGCTTGTCGATCAGAAAGGTCGGCAGTTTGGTGGTTCGAGTCCCTAGTGCCGTGTAATGGAGTGAGCTCCCATTACTTGTGCCAGCTTCTTAGCAGTTCAAAAGCACTTAGCAGTTCAAAAGCACTTAGCAGTTCAAAAGCACGTAAAAATGCAAGTAGAAAAATAGGAACCACCTTTGGTGGGAAGGTAACAGTGTTCCATGTGCCTTTGGCGTTTAGTCATGCCAGCCACATGACCACGGAGATGTCTTTGGACAGCGCTGGCTTTCGAATTGCTAGGTTGGCAGAAGCTAGGACAAGTAACCAGAGCTCCCTCCATTACGTGGCACTAGGAATTCGAACTGCCAAACTGCCAACCTTTCTGATCGACAAGCTCAGCGTCTTAGCCACTGAGCCACCACATCCCTCCATCATTGATAACAAATACGCCCCATTTCCTTTGTTTCGGGGTTTTGCCTAGAGAGTAGATACTCAGGCATTTGATGTGACTTTGCAAACCCAGATGAAATTTTGGAAACTAAAGTTCTCTCTGTCCACCTAAGCAGAAAAAAAATGAATTTCATTTTCTCCCAGAAGGGCAAGTGAAAAGAGAGTGGAAAATCTAACTTGTCAATGCGGTGAAAATGAATTCAGAAGTGCCTTTTCGCAGATTTTATTCCAACAGCCGTCACTGATAACTTTGCAGCTGCACGCAAAACCCTCTATTATCACTTGGCTAAAATGATCCCAGTGCCCCCCAGTTCCGTGGGATAGCCAAGTACATAATAGGTAAATATCTACGTAAGAGAAAGGCCCTTGTTGGGGAAAAAAGAGATTTCTCTAAACTTTGTATAGCATCCTTCACAGAAATAATTCAAATTCAATGGTACCTTGGTACTCATCATTAATTGGTTCTGGGCGACAGGGTGAGTACCAAAAACAACGAGTACCAAACAAATTTTTCCCATAAGTGCAGGGGTCTCCAACCTTTCTGGCTTTGCAGATTGGTGAGGAGTGGGGGAAGGTTCCACACAAGCAGGAGGCACGTGTGCTTGCAAAGGAGGATCCATTTGTGCAAGTGATCGTGAGCGCCTGCTGCTCGCGCAAATGGAGTTTCCCGCACGAGCCCCCACTGCTCACACAAATGGAGCTCTGCGCACTCCCCACTCAACCTCCACTTGCGTGGCCCAGTTCCAAAGATCCTCACCAGCTCAGTCCTGAGGGTTGGTGACCCCTGATGTAGTGAGTCACAAGGCAGCTGACACTGACAAATTCTAGCTTGTGTGTTGAGTAACAACAAATGATGAGTACTGGGAAAAAATGCATTGAGTACAAAATTCGATGAGTTTCAAAGCAATTGAATACCAAGACACTAGTGTAAAGCCATCCTGGGATCCATATCTATCTATCTATCTATCTATCTATCTATCTATCTATCTATCTATCTATCTATCTATCTATCTATCTATCATCTGTCTGTCAGTCCATCCATCTATCCATCCATTCATCCATCCATCATCTGTCTGTCTGTCTGTCCATCCATCCATCCATCCATCCATCCATCCATCCATCATCTATCTGTCCATCCGTCCGTCCATCCATCCATCCATCCATCCATCCATCCATCATCTATCATCTATCTATCATCTATCTGTCTGTCCGTTCATCCATCCATCCATCCATCCATCCATCCATCCATCCATCCATCCATCCATCCATCACCTATCACCTATCACCTATCATTTATCTGTCTGTCTGTCTGTCTGTCTGTCTGTCTGTCTGTCTGTCTGTCCCTCTCTCTCTCTCTCTCTCTCTCTCTCTCTCTCTCTCTCTCTCTCTCTCTCTCTCTCTCTCTCTCTCTGTTCCCCCTCCCTCCCTCTCCCTCTCTCTTGCATCTTACCTGCTGGAATCATTGTGTATCATACACAAGCTCAGTTAACTCCCCTCCATCAAGATCTTTAATGAACCAATTAAAAATCCCTGGTCCCAATAATCACCCTTGAGAAATTTCACTTCTTACTACCTTTCCCCTGCCTTGAGAACATAACCTATGAATGCAGACCTACTCTGCTTCCTGCTTTTCTTTCAACCAGTTAAGAGCCCATAAAAGGGTCAGGGCTTTTATCTCATATCCACTAAGTTTATTCAAGAGCCTTTCATAAGGGATGTTCTCAAAGGCTTTCTGAAAATCTAAGTATAATGTCAACAGAGTTACCTTTCTCCACATGTCTATTGACACTCAGAAAGCCCCAGAAAACCACAGAAAGTGAAGCAGGATCTACCTTTGCAGAATATATGATGTTTTCCTTCAGCAAGCTCCTTCCTTCCTTCCTTCCTTCCTTCCTTCCTTCCTTCCTTCCTTCCTTCCTTCCTTCCTTCCTTCCTTCCTTTTTCCTTCCTTCCTTCCTTCCTTCCTTCCTTCCTTCCTTCCTTCCTTCCTTCCTTCCTTTTTCCTTCCCTCCCTGCCCCACCCTCCCTCTTTTCCCTTCCTTCCATCCCTTCTCAGCTATCCATCCACCCACATCTATCCATCCATCTGAAACAAAAGTTAAATTGATTGGGCTATAATTTCTCAGTTCTCCCCCGGTTCATTTTTTTTAAAAAAAATGGTATCCCCTTGATCATCTGTCTATTTATCATTCTATGACATGGAACCTTATTTGAGTATCAAATCACATTATTTTGCTCGGCCACCATAAATATTACATTTGAGGTTTTTAAGAGCTCCTGAGTGAATGCCATCAGGACTCATTCATCTGTTACTGCTTAGTCCTTCAAGATCTCTTACGCTAGGCCTATGTTCCTCAAACTTGGCAAACTTAAGCCCTGTGGACTTCAACTCCCAGTATTCCAGTATAAGAGGGAGTCAGACTGTTCTCCAGGGCACCTGGGGGCAGGACAAGAAGCAATGGGTGGAAACTAATCAAGGAGAGAAGCAACTTAGAACTCAGGAGAAATTTCCTGACAGTTAGAACAATTAACCTCTGGAACAGCTTGCCTCCAGAAGTTGTGAATGCCCCAACCCTGGAAGTCTTTAAAAAGATGTTAGATAGCCATTTGTCTGAAATGGTATAAGGTTCCTGCCCACGCAGGGGGTTGGACTAGAAGACCTACAAGGTCCCTTCCAACTCTGCTATTGTATTATTCTGCAGCCTGTGCACAAGTTGTAAAGTTTCCACTTTTAAGAAACATTGTCTTAGACCAGGAGTGTCAGGGTACCAAATAACACCCCCAACGAAAGAAGACTCAGAGGCTTAAAGTTACTCAAAGTTCCATTTTATTAGGGATGTCATATTGGCACATCTGGGAAAACCTGAATCTGAAAGCTCCCAGGTTTTTCCCACCCAAATGAAAGTCCCTGCCCAGCACCCATAGGTCCATCACATGGTCCAATCAATGCACCATCTTCACTGGATATGCCTCCCAGTCATACCCCTCCAGGTGCAGGTCAAGATGTCCTTGACTCTCTGAGAAAGGAATGTTATTATGAGTACCGTATTTTTCAGAGTATAAGATGCATCTTTTCCCCCAACAAAGAGGATGAAAATCTGGGTGCATCTTATACACCGAATAGCGCATATTTGGCCTCCCAAAACCCCACCGCCTTCACAAAAATGCATTTTTGGCCTGTTTTGCCCCCCAGCCCCCAGGAGCACTCTATAAGCCTCCCAAAGCCTATGCATGCACTGTTTTTTTGGGGGGGGGAATAGACCCATTTTTGCGAAAAATGGGTCGGTTTTTACTCATTTTTGCGCCCCCCCCAGCCCCCAGTAGCACTTTTCAGGCCTCTCAAACTCTCTGCATGCCCTGTTTTTCACAAAAAAAAGGCATGCAGAAGGTTTGGGAGGCCTGCAGAATGCAAAACCCTTTTTTTAAAAAAAAAAATACCTCTTCAAAATTTTGGTGCGTCTTATAGTCCGAAAAATATGGTATATATCTCCCATATTCAATAATGGGATTCAGCCAGTTCGCACCAATTCGGGAGAGCTGGTTGTTAACTTTCTGAGCAGTTTGGTGAACTGAATTGTTGGAAGAAATCATAAGGGCAGAGAAGCCGGTTGTTAAATTATCTGAATCCCACCACTGCCCATACCCCACATCACACACCCCCTCCCATTTTCCCACAGCATTGAATCTGGCAGGCCTGAAGGCCCAATGCAAAATATGGCTTCCAGGCCTGACCCAGGGGTGTCAAACTCAAGGACTGCAGTCCGGTCCAGCCCGCAGGGTGCTTAACTCTAGCCTGTGGGGCCACCCTGGAAACAGTGAAGGACTGGCCTGTGTTGCCTCAGCCAGTGACAATGGAGTTTGGGAGGGCTGTGTGAGGCCCTCCTGGGCTCCATTTTCACTGGCAGAGGGTTGCAGGAGGCTGTCGCAGCCGAAAATGGAACTTGGGAGCCCATTTTTGCTGATAGAGTGCTTGGGCCGCTACAGGCGCCCCCGACATGAGTAACGTTGAGCAGGCCATGCCCACTCTGGCCACACCCACCCTGCCCCCCCGAGGTCAAACACAACCCTGATGTGGCCCCCAAATTGAGTTTGACACCCCTGTCTTAGACTATCTTTTCGTGCGGCCACATTTCTCTTGAATTACTTTAATCCCCCTTCCTGCCAAAATCAAAAATAGGCTCAGCCTTGTAGGAGACTTATCTGTCTAATATCCTGTGTAGTCAAAACAGATGCAAAGAATTCATTCAATTTGTCTGCAATCTGCAAATCGTCCTGTGGGATTTCTTTCTCTCCGGTGTCATTTAATGACCCCAGCTGTTTCCCTGGCTGGTTCTCTTCTTTGAATATATTTAAATACATGATTAGGACTCCCCTTGTTTTTGTTTTTTTGACATATGCTCCGTATATTTCTTTTTCTACATTATTCGTTTCCTGCCGAATTTATGCTCCTTTTGCTGATCCTCACTGGATAAAAGTTTTTCAGGCTCTCAGAGAAAACTTCCCAAGTTTTAGGATGTTCTTAGAAAGGGGCGGAGTGGCTGAGTGGCTAAGACACTGTGTTTATCTATCAGAAAGGTCGGCAGTTCAGCGGTTCGAATCCCTAGCGCCGCGTAACAGAGGGAGCTCCTGTTACTTGTCCCAGCTTCTGCCAACCTAGCAGTTCGAAAGCACATGAAAAATGCAAGTAGAAAAATGGGAAGCACCTTTGGTGGGAAGGTAACAGCGTTCTGTGCGCCTTTGGCATCTAGTCATGCTGGCCACATGACCATGGAGACGTCTTCAGACAGTGCTGGCTCTTCGGCTTTGAAACGGAGATCAGCACTGCCCCCTAGAGTCGGGAATGACTAGCAATACAATACAATACAATACAATACAATAGCAGAGTTGGAAGGGACCTTGTAGGTCTTCTAGTCCAACCTCCTGCGTGGGCAGGAACCTTATACCATTTCAGACAAATGGCTATCTAACATCTTCTTAAAGACTTCCAGGGTTGGGGCATTCACAACTTCTGAAGGCAAGCTGTTCCAGAGGTTAATTGTTCTAACTGTCAGGAAATTTCTCCTTAGTTCTAAGTTGCTTCTCTCCTTGATTAGTTTCCACCCATTGCTTCTTGTCCTGCCCCCAGGTGCCTTGAAGAATAGTTTGACTCCCTCTTTTTTGTGGCACCCTCTGAGATATTGGAAGACTGCTATCATGTCTCCCTTGGTCCTTCTTTTTATTAAAGTAGACCTACCCAGTTCCTGCAACCGTTCTTCATATGTTTTAGCCTCCAGTCCCCTAATCATCTTGGTTGCTCTTCTCTGCACTCTTTCCAGAGTCTCCACGTCTTTTCTATATCGTGGCGACCAAAACTGTATGCAGTATTCCAAGTGTGGCCTTACCAAGGACATATGTGTGAGGGGAACCTTTACCTAGCAAGTCACACTGGGCTTTTCCTGAATTATGGTTAATTACTACAGTGCTGAATAGAGTCCATTTGACCTAAAATTAATGTGGTTTTCCAAAGCCTCCCGATTTGGCTATTTGTGTTATACGTTTCAGAGGAAAGTTGCCCCAAAGTTGTTCTTTTTGGGAGACAACTGGACTTCCTTGTTTTTTTCTTTTGAAGACGTTTTGTTTCTCATCCAAGAAGCTTCTTCAGTTCTGACAGAATATTATATTTCCTCAAAGGAGAAATGGAGAAACATGCTTTTAAAGGCAGAAAGCAGCCCCAGTTTTTCTTAATAGCCTCCAGCCGATGCCTGAAGTCTTTAGAGATGGATATTTTGTGCCCACTAAAAAAAAGACAATCTATTCACAAACAAAACACATGCAGCTCCAGGTGACAGAATTAAGAATTTGCATTCCCCCACCCAAATTCTAAGGACAAGATGTGACCTTTTAGGACATAATAGGATTAATCCCCCAGCATTGAAATAGCAAAAAAAACACACAAAACCATAAGCCCCTTCAATGCACAGTTCCCAGAACTGTCCAAACTTCAAAGTTTGGCACGGGACCTAGTTATCTTCGGGATCGGATCCTGCCCCATACATCCCTACGGCCGATTCACTCCCACAGAGAGGGACTTCTCTGGGTGCTGCCCACTAGGCAATGCCAGCGGGCGACGCCCAGGGGAAGGGCCTTCTCTGTGGAGGGCCCAACTCTCTGGAACGACTTACCCCCCGAACTGAGAACGATCACGGATCTCCGCTCCTTCCACCAGAACCTTAAAACTTATTTTTTTCCAACAGGCCGGCCTGGCCTAACTTACATCACCTAGCCCACAGTCTGCAGTTAAATTGTTTTAAATTGGTTTTAGGGATATTGTTTTAATATATTTAAATTTTTAGCACAGGGATATTAATTTAATTTGGTTTTATATTTTGTATATTGTTGTTTATATATGTTTTTAAATTGCCTGTGCACCGCCCCGAGTCCCTTTTTGGGAAAGGGTGTGGTATATAAATTAAATAAACCATAAACCATAAACCAAAGTCACAGAAATCCATAAAGAACCATCCACTCATTCAGCCATTTTATCAGCTGTTCTAGAACTGCTGTTACTTCTGCTCATCAATACATGGAACCCTTCCTTCCAATCAGCCTCCATTTTATTCTCCCAGCTTGGAACTGAGCCAGATGTTTTTTTTTCTTCCAATGCTACCTTTTGTAACTCTTCCAGTCTCTGCTTACTCAACAGTAAGCATGTCAGAGTGTGCACAGTGTGACTATGTGAGACAACCCAAGGGCAAATACAGTAAACAGAGGTTTGTATTTAAAGAGTGATTTTATCTACAAAGAATATATACATACACATACTCAAACAAGACCTCGAACAAACAGCAATTACAGCACGGAAGCACACACACACACAGAGAGAGAGATACGCCCCAAGAGGGCCTCTTCTTATTACAGGCTCTTAAAGTGATATCAACCAAAAAAAAACCCTTGCTGACTCATTCCCAGCGTTACATCATCGTTGCAGCTGGTCAGCTCTTAAATCATTACCCTGACAAAGCCGTCTCTCAGTCAGACACAATAACCCAAAGCTCTCAGATCAACCTTGCCTTTGCCATCAGCAGCTCCTCAGGACACGAGCTCCGAATGTTGAAAAGAAATTCTAAAGAACTGGGTATGTCTAGTTTAATAAAAAGAAGGATTAGGGGAGACATGATAGCAGTGTTCTGATATCTCAGGGGCTGCCACAAAGAAGAGGGAGTCAAGCTATTCTCCAAAGCACCTGAGGGCAGAACAAGAAGCAATGGGTGAAAACTAATCAAGGAGAGAAGCAACTTAGAACTGAGGAGAAATTTCCTGACAGTTAGGACAATTAACCAGTGGAACAGCTGGCCTCCAGAAGTTGTGAATGCCGCAACACTGCAAGTCTTCAAGAAGATGTTGGATAGCCATTTGTCTGAAATGGTATAGGGTTTCCTGCCTAGGAGGGAATTGGACTAGATGACCTCCAAGGTCCCTTCCAACTCTGCTATTGTATTGTATTGAACCCGAGGCAAGTTGTTTCTTCCATGGAGGAAGAAAACATTCGTGGCGGTGGTGATCAGAATCAAAATACACGCATATACAGGATCGTATTTCACACTAACATTTATGGAGCTTCCTTTCTGGCACTATAATAGGCTACAGATGCGGTTTGAAAGGAGAGAAAACAGAAGGCACGAGAATGCTTTTGTGCTCTGCTTTGATTTTCATTCATCAGGGCAATTGGCGTTACGGTTAAAGAAAGAGCAACTCTCATAAAACTGCACTATTCGAGGTGCACTCCTTTTTTTTTCTTTCCCCAGCAAGATGTCTTGCTCCCGTCACACTTTGGGTCTACTCTTCCGGGTGCGCTTCAAGGTGCTAGTCACCATCTTCAAATCGCTCCATGGCTCGGGGCCTAGTTACTTGCGGGACTGTCTCCTGCCACATACCTCCCTGCGGCCGATACGCTCCCACAGAGTGGGCCTACTGAGGGTACGAACCGCTGGTCAATGCCGGCTAGCGGTGCCCAGGGGTAGGGCCTTCTCTGTGGCAGGGCCAGCCCTCTGGAACGACCTACCCCCCGAACTTCGCACTATCACAGACCTTCCCCTCTTTCGCCGTTCACTCAAGACTTACTTTTTTCAGCAAGCTCCTGCCACATTCGTAAATGGACATTGGGTTTTTAGTGGGAATTTTAGCACAGGCCCTTAATTTAATTCTTTTTATTCATATTTATTGTATTGTATACTATTTATTTTAATTTTCTGTGCATCGCCCTGGGTCCGTTTCGATGGAGAAGGCGCGGTATATAAATCGAATAAAATGAAAAAAAAATGAAATACTCTTCCCACAAGTACATTTCAGGCTTTTAAGCTGGATGATGGGATCTGTTCCTTTTGATTACAGAGGCAGCACTGACCCAGAAAAGGAAGGAGGAAAAATAGAGAGAGAATAATAACTTAGAAAACATGGCAATTATATCCCTTCTTTCCTTCCTTTGAAGATATCGGGATTACTTGCGGGACCGCCTCCTACCACATACCTCCCTTAGACCTGTCCGCTCCCACAGAGTGGGCCTCCTCAGGGTGCCATCCGCCGGACAATGCCGATGGGTGGCCCCCAGAGGGAGAGCCTTCTCTGTGGCGGGGCCTGCCCTCTGGAACGATCTACCCCCTGACCTTCGTACCATCACGGACCTACGCCTCTTCTGCCGGGCATTAAAGACACATCTATTTCCTGAAGCCGGCCTGGCTTAGTTTTAATGGGTAAAGTTTTAATTGATTTTAACCTTTTCTAATTTAAATTTTCAGCACAGACCCTAATTTAATTCATTTTAAACTGTTTTGTATTGTATTTGTTTTTTATATTTCTGTGCACCGCCCTGAGTCCCCTCGGGGAGATAGGGCGGTATATAAATTTGATAAAATAAATAAATAATAAATAAATAAATTACTCTAGAGCAGGGGTGGGCAAACTTTGCAACTTTAAGTCTGAAGGACTCCAGCACCCAGACTTCTCCAGCCAGCTTTGCTGGTTTTAAAGATGTTTTTAGCACGGGTTTAAATTTAATATATTTTTATTGTAGCTATATTGTATTTTTGTATTGTTTTTAATACTTGTCTGTGCGCCGCCCTGAGTCCCTTCGGGGAGATAGGGCGGGATATAAATCCAATAAACTTGAAACTTGAAACTTGAACAGGAACAGGAAGCTCAAATGCAAAGCCCAAGAGAAGGTATAAAGCTCCCTCCCTCTCAACTCCCTGTGGTTAACTGCACCAGAGAACCATGCGCTTGGTGGTTCCGCTTCATCATTAAACCATCATTCCGACCAGCCTCCATGTTTCCAGGGTCTTTCTCCCGGCTTACAACTGAACCCAGATGGACATTTCTTTTCAACAACTCCAACACTGAAGACGTTCAAGAAGAGACTTGTCAGTCTCAAGAAGAGATTGGGTAATCATTTGTTCAGAATGGTATAGGGTCTTCCTCCTTGAGTAAGGGGTTGGGCTGGAAGACCTCCAAGGGCCTGTCCAATGCTGTTGTTTTGCATTCTGCTCTCTATAATTGCTACGTTTAATTGCAAGGCTTAAACAATTTCCTGCCAATCTCAAATATGCTTTTGCTATCCAAAGAAGCAAACGACCCAGGCCCTCAGAGCTTCGTGTATGCAAACCCCGTACCTGATGGTTTGTGTTTGACAAGCACATCATGTTGATGCCTTCTTTATCTTGTTTTCTGCAACACCTACCTTATTATTCCTTTACATTTCCCCTTTATCTCTCTGCCGGTTGCCGGCAGAGATAACAGGGAGTGCTGTAAACAGGCCTTGAATTATTATATTAAAAGCAGCGAATGATTGCATTGCATTCAGGTGTGATAGCCCCCTTCCTTATTCAGCCTCCTGTTCGAAGAAAAATCCAGATCCAGTTCCAAGCCAGGACTAAAAGGGAGGCTGATTGAAAGAAAGATTCTGTTTATGGATGAGGAGAACCAGCCTGTGGCTCTGCTCACTTCCAGGAGTTTGATCCTGACCAGCTCAAGGTTGACTATGTTCGGGGCAAAAAACATCCCCGTTGGAAAATAAACAGGCGGAATAGTACAATACACCGGACAGCAAGAGTTACGTTGCTTTAGCCACACACAAACACTCTAAAACACTGATAGTAGAAAAAAATAAATAGTCTTTACTTTTGTAGTAACTAAAATACTTCTTCCAAACAGTGATACTAACTCCTCCAACAATCAACAGTCCTTCACCAAAACACAAAGTTATCTTACAGTCAGTCAAAACAATGATTCTTCATTCGTCTTTAGGTTCAGCTCCTTCCTCAGTGGCAATCAGGAAGCAAAGGAAAGCAAAAGGGAATGAACTGTGTTTCCAGCTGCCTTTTATGATTGAGCTGGGAAGCACAGCCAATCAGATTCCACATAGTCCTTAAAGCTCCATATACTCTTTAAGAATCCTGGCTTATATATATTGTCAACCCAACATCAGGATAATTATCCTAACAGACTCAACCTTCCATCTTTCTGAAGTCAGTAAAATGAGGACCCAGATTGTTCAGGGCAATATGTTGACTCTGTAAACAATTTAGGGAGTGCTATAAAGCACTGTGAAGCGGCATATAAATTTAAGAGCTGGTGTTATTGCTATTGCTGTTCCATTGGGGGGGGGGGGGCTTTTTATCAGGTTCGATCCCTTTCTGGATTGTGACGCTCTAAGCACGGTCACTCAAGCCCTCGTTATTTCCCGCCTGGACTATTGCAACACTCTCTACATGGGGCTCCCCTTGAGGTGCACCCGGAGGCTCCAGCTAGTTCAGAATGCGGCCGCGCGGGGGATCCTGAGGGCCTCTAGATGCTCCCATGTAACACCTCTCCTGCGCGAGCTGCACTGGCTGCCTGTGGCCTTCCGGGTGCGCTTCAAGGTGTTAGTAACAACCTTTAAAGCACTCCATGGCAAGGGACCTAGGTATCTGCAAGACCGCCTCCTACCAAATGCCTCCCTCCGACCAGTCCGCTCCCACAGAGAGGGCCTCCTCAAGGTGCCATCGGTCAGTCAATGCCGGCTGGCGACCCCCAGGAGGAGAGCCTTCTCTGTGGCAGCTCCTGCCCTCTGGAATGACCTACGCCCTGACCTACGCACAACCACGGACCTGCGCCTTTTTCGCCGAGCCCTGAAAACCCATCTATTTCGTGCGGCCGGCCTGGCGTAGTTTTAAATTTGTTTTATTAGGGGTTTTATAGGTTATTTTAGAGCAGGCCCATTGTTTAATTTAGTTTTAGAATTTTTAGTATATTTATTGAATTATTGGATGTTTTATTGTGGTTTTTATTATTGCCTGTTTACCGCCCTGAGTCCCGCAAGGGCGGTATACAAATGTAATTAAATAAATAAATAAATTATACTTAATTATATGAGTTTAACTGGCTTTACACAACCTGCTTTGACCTTAGCTAGTGGGTTTGAAGGACTGGGATGTTTCAGAAAGTGACAGAGGTTCCATCCATGTAAACACTTCTGCCTCGTTATGTCTTTTAAAAATTCCATAGTTGTTTCCAGTTTTTAGCACATCTGTTTATATTGTATTAAAAAAAAACACCACTATTTTCCAGAATGGAAAAGAAGGAGCTGTCTGACTTTGTGTAACTTTCCGATTTCACAGGCTTTGGAAAGGTTAACATGCAAGAGCCATCTTTCAGCTTCTCCCTTGCATTGCTGAGAGGAAATAATTAAATTCTCCGCAAAGCAGATGGACAATTTGAGCCCCCAAATAGAGGTATTTATGTAAATATCACTAAGCTAATGGATGTTTAGCTCCTTCCAAAGGAAGCATATGAGATGCTTTCTTTGTGTCAACAATTGCGAACATGGATTAATGCATTAATAAAGGCCCACAGAGACCCATCATGCTTAGTTAAAAGACTCAAAGGGAAGGGAGATGTGGTGGTGGGGTGTGTGTGAGGGAGATTGTAAATCCTGCAACATGCTGAGTTGAAGGCCCTGCATAAAAACAGCGTTCATGGTAGCAATCTCATGGTAAAAACAACAAGCCCTTAGCAATAACCCTCAGCAGCTCTGTGGATTGTTCACTTAACTCCCTGTCATTTTATTTTGAACCTAGAAGTAGGAAGATCACACTCGTTACTGGGCTGGAACATGGAAGACGCATCTGGTTGTTTGTGATGAAGAATTGTGGATTAGAGGGGGCTGGCCTGACTCCCTAGGACACTTCTGATATTCTTAACCAAGTTTTAGGAGGATAATTTGGAACATGATGCTCCAACAACTTCTAACTGATGTTGAAAGGCTCAACATGTCTTGGACCTCTTTCTAATTCTTCATCTTCATAGATTGTGACTTCCTCCCTCCCTCCCTCCCTCCCCTCTTTCCTTCCTTCCTTCCTTCCTTCCTTCCTTCCTTCCTTCCTTCCTTCCTTCCTTCCTTCCTTCCTTCCTCCCTCCCTCCCTCCCTCCCTCCCTCCCTCCCCTCTTTCCTTCCTTCCTTCCTCCCTCCCTCCCCTCTTTCCTCCCTCTCTCCCTCCCTCCCTCCCTCCCTCCCTCCCTCCCTTCCTTCCTTCCTTCCTTCCTTCCTTCCTTCCTTCCTTCCTTCCTTGTGATACCAGGTTGATACCTGGTTGTGATACCAGGCCTGCAGCCATATTCCTTTTGGATCTTTGGCCTGCCATACTTTCTATTATTCTACTGTGCCATTTCTATTGTGGGGAAATGGGAGGGGGCATGGTACAGAGTTAGATGCTATGTAGCCATAACAACATTCTTTCTAGAAAGCCAAGGACATCCTTTGTCTCTGTACCTGGCCGGAAATGGATGGGTGGAACTGCCGGATGGCAATGGAAGATTGGACCATGGGATGGACTTGTGAGTGTGGGGGCAAGAACTTTCAACTGGGTGGGGAAAACCGGGAAGCTTTCAGATTCGGGCTTTCCCAGATGTGCCAACATGGCTCTCTTCATAAATTGGAACTTTGAGGAATCCTTTGCCTTGGACTCTGATTTAATTTTGGATGCTATTTGGAACCCTGACATGTGAATTGTTTAATGCATAAGGCAGTGATGGCTAGCCTTTTTGTCATTGCGCACCTTCCCTCCCCGCACCCCTCCTCACATGCGTGTGTGACCCCCCCATGACCTGTTTTGGGCCTAGCAGGCCTCCCTGCAGCCTCCTGGGATGAAAAACAGGCAATGGGGGGTGCTCCTCCGTATTCTCCCCACTGCCCCCCCTCCCACATGTTCATCGGAGCAACCCAGACAGGTAGCATTTTACCTCTGGTTGCCCCCAAGGAATCAAGAAACCATCAGAGGTTGTAGTTCCTCAAGGCAGCTCAATTACAGTAGCAGAGTTGGAAGGGACCTTGGAGGTCTTCTAGTCCAACTCCCTCCTAGGCAGAAAACCCTAGGAAGCTCCATAAATGTTAGTGTGAAATATGATCCTGTATATGCGTGTATTTTGATTCTGATCACCACCGCCACGAATGTTTTCTTCCTCCATGGAAGAAACAACTTGCCTCGGGTTCAATACAATACAATAGCAGAGTTGGAAGGGACCTTTGAGGTCTTCTAGTCCAACCCCCTGCCTAGGCAGAAAATCCTATACTGTTTCAAACAAATGGCTATCCAACATCTTCTTAAAGACTTCCAGGGTTGGAGCATTCACAACTCCTGGAGGCAACTTCTGTTCCACTGATTAATTGTCCTAACTGTCAAGAAATTTCTCCTCAGTTCTAAGTTGCTTCTCTCCTTGATTAGTTTCCACCCATTGCTTCTTGTTCTGCCCTCAGGTGCTTTGGAGAATAGTTTGACTCCCTCTTCTTTGTGGCAGCCTCTGAGATATCGGAACGCTGCTATCATGTCTCCCCTGGTCCTTCTCTTCATCAAGCTAGACATACCCAGCTCCTGCAGCCGTTCTTCATATGTTTTAGTCTCCAGTCCCCTAATCATCTTGGTTGCTCTTCTCTGCACTCTTTCCAGAGTCTCCACGTCTTTTCTACATCGTGGCGACCAAAACTGAATGCAGTTTTCCAAGTGTGGCCTTCCCAAGGCCTTATAAATGTATTCTTGAGCTCTCCAAAGCTACATCTATTTGCACTCAACTGGGGATGTTCTTTTTTCCCCTTTTTTGCTGATGCCTTGTAAAGAATTTATAATGTCCCACATTTCATTGCACTTTGGGGGACATTAAACCTCTGAACCTGCCAGCGGTGCTAACAATGTCAAAAAAAGCTCTTTCCCTCCACTGCACAATAAAAGGGAATGGAAGTTGCACAGCCCGGTTTTTCCTGTTCCTTATGCAGGGATGTCCACACTGGGGGAGGCGGTGAGAGGGGGGTGGTCAGAAAAGTCAAGATGGCAGCCACATATAAGAGGGAGGGGATAAAGACGTGATCAAACTTTGCTCCTCTTTCGCATGCATGTGGAGGGAGGGAGGGAGAAAAGAAGGAAGGAAGGAAGGAAGGAAGGAAGGAAGGAAGGAAGGAAGAACTAGGAGGCAGAAAGGAGGAAGGGAGGGAGGGAGAATTGTTTCTTTTCACGACTTTCAACATGCTTCTATTTATGGTTGAATGTAGAGCTGTGTTTTATTTTGATGCCTCCCCATTTATCCCCTTCGACAAGATCGACCCTTCAGGGGAAGGACATACGTCTAAGAAGTAGCAAAGCGGATAACCATGACCAGGGTTGATCAGGAAGAGTTGAAGCCAGTGTTGCCTGTTATGTTCTCAACCCACGGCCAGACATTCAGTCTGGGGAACTGAGATCAACCCACAGCCAGACATTCAGTCTGGGGAACTGAGATCAACCCACGGCCAGACATTCAGTCTGGGGAACTGAGATCAACCCACAGCCAGACATTCAGTCTGGGGAACTGAGATCAACCCACGGCCAGACATTCAGTCTGGGGAACTGAGATCAACCCACGGCCAGACATTCAGTCTGGGGAACTGAGATCAACCCACAGCCAGACATTCAGTCTGGGGAACTGAGATTGACCCAGAGGTCTGTTAAACACTGTAACAACCAGTCGCGTCTGATTGGCCGAGACGCGACTGGCCGGGCCAGACTTTCTGTCTGGCTAAGGTTTTTTCTGCCTTGTGCTAAAGTATAAATAGCTATCGAAGTCTGTGTTAGCTGGCTCTCTTGTTCCTGTATATAGCTCTTGCTAGTTGTAAATAAACCTGTTCCAATGACTAGCCTGACTCGGACTGAATTCCTGCAAACTTAACATTGCCCTTTGAACTCGGAGCTCAAGAATGCCCAAAGGTCATCTATCCCCTCCTCTTTGGCTCTGTGTCTGTGTCTCTCTTCAGTGCCGATCAAAATCCTGTTCTCACCTCCTTTGCATCCAGCAAGACAAGGCTTCCTTGAAGCCACAGACAGTTAGGATCCCTCTCTCTTTCGGGGAAGCAGATGGACAATTAGACTCGATAAATTAAGTTATTAACACAAACACCCCCAAATTAATTGAGGTTTCATTTGTGCCCAGCTAAAGCAAACAAGATACTTTCCCGTTGCTAGGAGTGGGGTGTGTGTGTGTGTATAATTTACCATCCGGGCTGCTTTCTCTCCCGCTGAATTACTGCCCCGAGTGCAAAAGATTCTTGGATTTAAATTTATTTTCTTGATCAGTGGCACTGAATTGTAAAATGACACACCACGCTTGTCCTGCGATAAATCTCCCAGCCGAGTCATAAAAAACAAAATCTGGGCTTCTTTAATATACGATTTGCTTTTCCTCTCTTCCGTTTTTTCCCCCCCTCCCCTAAGAAAAGGTACTGGCCGGGTTTTTAATTCCTGCGCTGCTCTTTACCGAACTGGGGAGAAATGAAAAAAAGAGACTTTTTTCTTCAGCTCCCTTTCAAGACCAGGATCTCTTCAGCCGTGGGGAAAGATTCAGCCTTTGCTAGCCATAGCACTTAGACTTCTACACCGCTTCACAGGGCTTTTACAGAGTCAGCCTCTTGCCCCCAACAATCTGGGTCCTCATTTGACCCACCTTGGGTCCACCTTGAGCCTGGTGAGATTCGAACTGCTGAATTGCAGCTAACAGTCAGCAGAAGGAGCCTGCAGTACTGCACTCTAACCACTGCGCCACCTTGGCTCTAGAATAAATAGCAATAGCACTTAGACTTATATACCGCTCTGTAGTGCTTTTACAGCCCTCTCTAAGCGATTTACAGAGTCAGCCTATTGCCCCCAACAATCTGAGTCTTCATTTGACCCACCTCGGAAGGATGGAAGGCTGAGTTGACCTTGAGCCTGGTGAGATTCGAACTGCTGAATTGCAGCTAGCAGTCAGCAGAAGGAGCCTGCAGTACTGCACTCTAACCACTGCGCCGCAACGGCGCTTGATGAACGACAGATGGGATCCGCGAAGCTGTGGGGATGCACAAACTGAAGCGACATCCAAAGAAGGAGAAATAACCCCAGCATTGTCCTCAGAGGGATCTGCAGGATTGAACGCGTTGGAAGAAATGCCCATCTGGGTTCCGGGAACTGTGTAGAAAAAGACACTGTTTATCCTCTTTCCTTCCACCCAAATGCTTACAACATCACAATGCATATATGAAAACGGTGTGGTTTGCAACACAAGGGCACAACCCTACTTCATCCTGTGCCTCCATTGTCAGGGTTCCAAGTGACGCCCCCAACAAAAGAAGTTCCTCAAAAGAAGGCTTGAAGTTCCTCAAAATTCTACTTTATTAGAGATGTCATATTGACACATCAGGGAAAACCCGAATCTGAAAGCTTCCAGGTTTCCCCCACACAAATGAAAGCTCAAGTCCCTGCCCAGCACCCACATGTCCATCACATGGTCCAATGAGGCACCGTACCAACTGGAGATGCCTCCCAGTCATGTCACTCCATGTGCAGGACAAAATGTCCTTGACTTTCTGGGAAAGGAATGTTATTATGACTATATCTCAAAGCCGAAGAGCCAGCGCTGTCTGAAGACGTCTCTGTGGTCATGTGGCCGGCATGACTAAATGCCAAAGATGCATGGAATGCTGTTACCTTCTCACCAAAGGGGGTCCCTATTTTTCTACTTGCATTTTTTACATGCTTTCGAACTGCTAGGATGGTAGAACCTGGGACAAGTAACAGGAGCTCACTCCATTATACAGTGCTAGAGATTTGAACCACTGAACCACTGAACCACTGAACCACTGAACCGCTGACCTAAGATTGTCTGATCGACAATCTTAGCCACTGAGCCACTGCGTCTTTGTTTTTATAGTTAAGGGTAAATTTTTGATTTTTGCTTTCATTTTGCCAGAGGTGTGTTCTTGTTATTCTTAAACATTCTGATTTTTTCCCTTAATCTATGGAGGTTGGAAACAAAGAATCTGAAAAATGAAGGAATCCCTTATTTTGGTCTTCAACCCACAAGGAAAGTATCATAACACAATCCTTGTTTGGTTGCTTGCGGTGTAGTTAGTAATGCCTAATCATATTTATTTGCCCAGCAAGACTTATTACAGATGTTTCATTGGAAAAGCAGTAAATCATTTTTTTTCCTGCCGTTGTGACAGCTTTATGTTTGGGTTGCTCTGTTTAAACAGGGTGTTTTACAATCCTTTTGGTGCCAGATCAAAAGATACTTTCGTATTGTTATTTCTTCAAACTTTTCACTTGTGTTTCTCATTCAGTTTGCTTGGTTACTGCTCTCTGATATCTTTTTCAGATTCTTGACAATGCTAGTATTGTGCTGTCTATCAATCTCTAAACCTGATGTCTTCTGCCACGCGATCCACCATTTCTTGGTGGCACAGTGGTTGGAGTGTCTGCCTGTGGCTTTCCGGGTGCGCTTCAAGGTGCTGATTACCACCTTTAAAGCGCTCCATGACATCGGACCTGGCTACCTGCAGGACCGCATCCTGCTACCGAATACCTCCCACCGACCACTCCGCTCCCACAGAGTCGGCGAGACCGTCTTCTGCCCCATACATCCCTTCGATTGGTCCGCTCCCACAGAGAGGGCCTTCTCAGGGTGCCGTCGGCCGGGCAATGCCGGTTGGCGACACCCAGGGGAAGGACCTTCTCTGTGGCGGGCCCTACCCTCTGGAACGACTTGCCCCCCGAATTACGCACCATCTCAGACCTCCACCTCTTCCGCCAGCATCTTAAAACGCACCTTTTCCAACAAGTCAGCCTAGCATAACCTCCCGTTTTGACTGTTTTTAGATAGATTTTAATTCGGGGGATTTTATACTATTTTAGCACAGGGCATGGGTTTAACAGCTTTTTAAAATTTGTATTTTTGTTATATTTGTATTGTTTTAATTTTCCTGTGCGCCGCCCTGGGTCCTTTTTGGAGAAGGTGCGGGGTATAAATTTGAATAAAATAAAATAAATAAAATAGGCCTCCTCAGGGTACCATCGGCCAAACAACGTCGGCTGGCGACCCCCAGGGGGAGAGCCTTCTCTGTGGCAGCTCCTGCCCTTTGGAACGACCTGCCCTCCGACCTTCGTACGATCACTGACCTATGCCTCTCCCGTCAGGCCTTGAAAACGCACTTATTCCGTGTGGCCGGCCTGGTGTAGTTTTTTTTAAAATTGATTTTAATTGATTTTATCAGAGAATTTTACCTGGTTTTAGAACAGGCCCTACATTTAATTGATTTGCAAATTATTTTGTATATTGTATATTGATGTTTTGTGGTTTTATTATGCCTGTTCACCGCCCTGAGTCCCGCAAGGGAGAAGGGCGGTATACAAATTTAATAAATAGTAATAAATAGTAATAGTAATGGAGTGCTGCAGGCTACTTCTGCTGACTGCCAGCTGCCTGCAATTTGGCAGTTCGAATCTCACCAGGCTTAAGGTTGACTCAGCCTTGTTAGAAAAATCCCCGTTAGTATACCGAAGGTGCGCAGCGAAGCGTAGCGAGAGAGATATTGCTGAATACCCACAGTAGCAGTCACAGACACTGAATTGTAAAACAAATAGGTATTTACTTCCGTAGAAAATAAAGGTATAGAAACTTCTTCATACACGGGTGAGACGTAAGTCCTAAATCATATAAAACAGTTCAGTACACAAAGTTGGCTAACAGTTGCACAACTCACAATTATCCACGCTGATCAATACTCGGTATACACAACGGTCAGCATCTAACAATCAGCATCTAATAGTGACTCTGGCTCCCTCTTATGACCGCATGAGTAAACAGCAGCCAATCACATTTATTGCAGTAGTTAAAGAGACAGTATTGCAATCATGGTTTATATATTGCCAACCCAACCGCTGGATTACATTCCTAACAAGCCTCCCAACCATTCCAGGTGGTAAAATGAAGACCCAGATTGTTGGGGGCAATAGGCTGACTCTGGAAACACTTAGAGATGGCTATAAAGCACTGTAAAGTGGAATAGAAGTCTAAGTGCTATTGCTATCTTGGAATCTCATCCAATAAGCTATTAAGAGATATCAGAGGTGTCCATTGATAGCTTATCTCATAAATGGCAATTAAATCCAGGTGACTAGAAAGTTAAGGAAAAAACAGTTCAAAATGTTCTTAGGTTTTTCATCTTAATGGACTCGGTATAAATGAGGGTTGGAAATTCCTTTTGCAGTTTTCTAAGGTTCCTCCTAATGTTTACGATTAAAGATTAAAGATATCTTCCGTCTTCCTCTCTTGTCATATGGGGCTTGGCATTGTTAATTAATGTAGGTTTTTCCCCCCATTTCAGCTTGACTGTTGTGTTCCTTCTTCTCCTTCTCCTTCTCCTTCCTCCTCCTCCTCTTCCTCCTCCTCAGCATTTAGCCCTTAGACTTATATGTCGCTTTACAGTGCTTTACAGCCCTCTCTAAGCAGTTTACAGAGTCACCCACACACACAGTTTTGGTCCTCATTTTACCTATCTCAGAAGGATGGAAGGCTGAGTCAACCTGGAGCCTGGGGAGATTTGAACTTCCAAATTGCAGTCAGCCGGCAGTCAGCAGAAATAACCTGCAGTACTGCATTCTAACCACTACGCCACCAAGGCGGCTCCTCCTCTTCCTCTTCCTTCTCCTTCTCCTTCTCCTCCCCCTCCCTCCTCTCTCCTCCTCATCTTCCACTATTGTTTTTTTCTTCTAGCATTGCAGTTTTATGTTTTAAATTAAACTCATCCCAGGTGTTTTAGCTGGTTGTATCTTTTAATTGAGTTTCTGTAAACCGTGGTGAGCCTTTTGTGATTTGCCGGGACACAAATTAAACAAGCAAAGAAATGAAAGTAGGCATCTCTGCAGTTGCCAGAGAAACTTTTCCTTAGTTAACATAGAAGCATTTAGGAGGTTTTTACCTCCAGTTCTATAGCTTTTTGGATGGATGAAGTAGCAAAATGCATTAATTTCCTACACAGTGAAATATACATTTTATCTGTAGGTTAGTCCGTTCTATTATGTTCCCCGTAACTACTAATGGTTGTGGTATGGTGCTTTCTTGAGTTGGACCCTAAAAAAAGCAAGGCAGTGTGGGGAGAAACATCCATTTGGTTCAGTTCCATACTGGGAGAAAGACACTGGAACATCTATCTATCATATATCTGTCTGTCTGTCTGTCTGTCTGTCTGTCTGTCTGTCTGTCTGTCTGTCTCTCTGTCTCTCTGTCTCCCTATCTCTCCATCGACCATCGACCATCTGTCATCTATCATCTAATGTGATAGATGTGGGTTAGACAGCATCACCACCAGATGGATTCGTAACTGGCTGACCAACCGCACTCAACGTGTAGTCCTCAATGGAACTGCATCTACATGGAGGGAAGTATGCAGTGGAGTCCCCCAAGGCTCTGTTTTAGGCCCAGGACTCTTAAACATCTTCATTAAGGACTTGGATGAGGGGATAGATTGTGAACTCATCAAATTTGCAGATGACACCAAACTGGCAGGAATAGCCAACACTCCAGAAGATAGGCTTAAGATACAGAAGGATCTTGAAAAACTCGAACATTGGGCACTATCTAATAAAATGAAATTCAAGGGCGAAAAGAGTAATTTACATTTAGGCAAGAAAAGCCAAATGCACAGGTACAGTATAGGTGGTACCTTGCTCAATAGTAGTAACCGTGAAAGGGATCTTGGAGTCCTAGTAGACAACCATTTAAGTATGAGCCAGCCATGTGCCGCAGCTGCCAAAAAAGCCAACCCAGTTCTAGGCTGCATAAACAGGGAGAGACTTAAGATCACATGAAAATACTACTTTATAATGCCTTGGTAAGACCATACTTGGAATACTGCATTCAGGTTTGGTCACCATGATTAAAAAAGATGTTGACACACTAGAAAGAGTGTAGAGAAGAGGGGACTGGAGGCTAAAACATATGAAGAACGGTTGCAGGAACTGAGTGTGTCTATTATAATGAAAAGAAGGATTAGGAGAGACATGATAACAATACCTCAGAGGGTGCCACAAAGAAGAGGGAGCCTAACTATTCTCCAAAGCACCTGAGGGGAGGACAAGAAGCAATGCGTGGAAACTAATGAAGGAGAAAAACAACTTAGCGCTAAGGAGAAATTTCCTGACAGTTAGAACAATTAATCAACTTGCCTCCAGAAGTTGTGAATGCTCCAATACAGGAAGTTTTTAAGAAGATGTTGGATATCTATTTGTCTGAAGTGGTGTAGGGTTTCCTGCCTGCGTAGGAGAGTGGACTAGGAGATTTCCAATGTCCCTTTCAACACTGTTATTCTATTTCTTTCTTTCTATCTATCTATCTATCTATCTATCTATCTATCTATCTATCTATCTATCTATCCATCCATCCATCCATCCATCTACATATCTCTCTCTCTTTACCTACCTACCTACCTACCTACCTACCTACCTACCTACCTATTCAGCTACCTGCCTGCCTGCCTGCCTGCGTATCTATCTATCTATCTATCTATCTATCTATCTATCTATCTATCTATCTATCTATCTATCTATCTATCTATCTATCTATCTATCTATCTATCTATCTATCTCTCTACCTACCTACCTACCTACCTACCTACCTACCTATTCAGCTACCTGCCTGCCTGCCTGCCTGCGTATCTATCTATCTATCTATCTATCTATCTATCTATCTATCTATCTATCTATCTATCTATCTATCTATCTATCTCTCTCTCTCTCTCTCTCTCTCTCTCTCTCTCTCTCTCTCTCTCTCTATCTCTCTATCTATCTACCTACCTACCTACCTACCTACCTACCTACCTACCTACCTACCTACCTACCTATCTACCACTATATCTATCTATCTATCTATCTATCTATCTATCTATCTATCTATCTATCTATCTATCTACCTACCTACCTACCTACCTACCTATTCAGCTACCTGCCTGCCTGCCTGCCTGCCTGCCTGCCTGCCTGCCTGCCTGCCTGCCTGCCTGCCTGCCTGCCTGCCTGCCTGCCTGCCTGCCTGCCTGCCTGCCTGCCTGCCTATCTATCTATCTATCTATCTATCTATCTATCTATCTATCTATCTATCTATCTATCTATCTATCTATCTATCTATCTATCTACCTACCTACCTACCTACCTACCTACCTACCTACCTACCTACCTACCTACCTACCTACTACCTACCTACCTACCTACCTACCTACCTACCTACCTACCTACCTACCTCTATCTATCAACCTACTATCTATCCACACATATTCATTCACATGGAAATAGAAGGGGAGGGCAAGAAAGGGGAAGGCAAGGCTATGAGGGAGGGGCATAAAATTGCTAGTGGCTGTAGTCTTAATTGGAAAAACATGAAGAGATTAAGTCTCTGTTTTGATAGATAGGTCATGCTACTGGATGGCACTTTTCACCCTGTGGATGCAAGAAACGTTTGAGCCTCCTCTTTTTCCATCCACCCGCCTGCTGTTTCTATAGTTCCCACCTCCACCGCTTTGTCATCTTTTCGTTGTGGTTGTTGTCAGTCTGCTTTAATCTCTTAAATCACTTTTGCTGTGCGCTTTTATGAAAAGAAAGTAAGAGCTTTTCGGACATCTGGAAGGAATTGTTATACACGACCTTCCATTCCAACTCCTGCCAGAAGATATAGGCAGGCTAGTAAACGCAAGCTGATATGATTTAAACTCTACAATTTACTATTGATTTAAGTTTCATGGCGATTATATATAACACGGGCCGACGGATTTCAGCTTCATTTCTCTTTTCCTTGAAAATCCTCCAGTCTATCTATCAAAGTTGGGTGCAAAGCAGCAGCCCTCTTCTTATAAAACATAGTTGCAGATGATTGACCTTGTTCTATGGACTTCACCCAAACTTCTGTGAGCCTCTGGACCATAATTGAACAACCAAGGCTGGATTTGTGCACCGGCTAAATTAAAATGGAAGGAAGCGGTAGGAAAGGAGAGAAGATAGGGTAGGAAGTGGTAGGGGCAGGGAAGGGAAGGGAGAAGTTGAGAGGGAAGATAAGGGGAGGGAGGGAGGGAAGAGAGAAGTTGAGAGATAAAGGAAGGAGAGAGAATGGAAAGGAGAAGGAAGGGAGTAACTGGAGATGGAAGGGGAGGGAAGAGGAGAAGTGGAGAAGGAAGCAAAGGGAGAAGTGGGGAGGGAAGGGAAAGGAGAGTGGAGAAGGAAGGGGAGGGAATAACTGGAGATGGAAGGGAAGAGGGGAAACAGAGAAGGAAGGGAAAGGAGAAGTAGAGAGGGAAGATAAGGGAAGGGAGGGAAGGAGTGAAGGGAGATGTTGAAAGGTAAAGGAAGGGGAGAGAATGGAAAGGAGAAGTGGAGAGGGAAGGGAAGGCGAGAGAAGGGAAGAAGAGAAGTGGAGAAGGAAGGGAAGGGAATAACTGGAGATGGAAGGGAAGGGGAGAAATGGAGAAGGAAGGGAAGGGAGAAGTGAAGAGGGAAGATAAGGGAAGGGAGGGAGGGAGTGAAGGGAAACGTTGAGAGGTAAAGGAAGGGGAGAGAATGGAAAGGAGAAGTGGAGAGGGAAGGGAAGGCGAGAGAAGGGAAGAAGAGAAGTGGAGAAGGAAGGGAAGGGAATAACTGGAGATGGAAGGGAAGGGGAGAAATGGAGAAGGAAGGGAAGGGAGAAGTGAAGAGGGAAGATAAGGGAAGGGAGGGAGGGAGTGAAGGGAGACGTTGAGAGGTAAAGGAAGGGGAGAGAATGGAAAGGAGAAGTGGAGAGGGAAGGGAAGGCGAGAGAAGGGAAGAAGAGAAGTGGAGAAGGAAGGGAAGGGAATAACTGGAGATGGAAGGGAAGGGGAGAAATGGAGAAGGAAGGGAAGGGAGAAGTGAAGAGGGAAGATAAGGGAAGGGAGGGAGGGAGTGAAGGGAGACGTTGAGAGGTAAAGGAAGGGGAGAGAATGGAAAGGAGAAGTGGAGAAGGAAGGGAATGGTAGAGAAGCGGAGAAGGAAGGGGAGGGAAGTGGAGAGGGAGTTTGAAAATGTGTGTGTGCACGCATGACCAATTTGCTCACACACACCCTGTCCATGTACTTACACAGCCTCCCATGCATGTACTTTGCTTGAAAAACATCCCTAAATAGGATGAAATAGAGCCAGGGTGGGAGGGCAGGTGGGTGGGCAGGTGGGTGGGGCGGGGGCGCCACCCACCTGCCCCACCGGCAATTATCCCCCACCGGCAATTTATGCTACTGGTTCTGGCGAACAGGTCTGATCTGGTAGAATACCACCTCTGGAGATGACCAAGCTGAGCCCAAAGGAGGGAGGGGTCAAACACATCATCAGTCTCGAGTCCCTCCATGCCCACAAGAGATCTAAGTCCATCCCATCTCAAATTCCATTAAGGAGAGGAATTTCTAGCAACCGGAGGTTTTGTCTGTAGCTTTGCAGCCAAAATTAGCCCAATATTTCTCTGGGCTCTTTTTTTTTTGCCTGCGTGACTCATCTTTTTGCCTCTCTATAGAAAGCCACAAGAAGAACCCAGGGCTGAATGCCTCTCATTTGGTTTCCACGGCTTCCAATTTCTCCACTTCTCACTTTCTTCTTGGAAAGAGAAGCGATAGGGTGTATTGGATGTCAGCTGTCTCATAAACTAAGGTCTCTGCTCCCTTGCGCTGTAATATATTTGTTGACACCTTGTCCATTATCCCATCAGACTTTAATAAGATTCTCAGTTTGATACAGTGGGGATAATGAAGCATTAATTCTAATTCAAGGAGCTAATTAAAAGGCTCGTGTTAGGTTGGGGGAGGCACCTCGATGGCTTAATTATAGGGGTAACATTTCACAAGCCTCCCTTTTCATTTTCCCAAGCCCTGTCTCACTTTCTCTGCGAGAGTATGAATTGCCAAAGAGAAGAAATGGGTAAGAAAGATATTTTAAACTAACTAAGAAGTAAGACAAAGGGCTCCGGTTTTTCATCATGAAGACTCACTTTGTTTCGCGGATTTGATTTGGAAAGATATAACTGCATTGTGTTCTCCAACTATGGTAAATATAACACATGTATTATAAATGAAACATAATCTTGTACATCTATTCCTCCAGAAGAACTACAGGTGAAATATACATGTCTATATGGAATCTTGTAATTAAGATACTGTATGTGCACAATTTTTATTTATGTTGGGATGCATTCTCCTAGAATACTTACCATATTTTTCGGAGTATAAGATGCTCTGAAGTATAAGATGCGCCTAGCTTTTGGATAGGAAAAAAAGGGGGAAATATCTGCCTCTGCCTCCCAGCAATATGCCTCCTTGCAACAAACAGTACAGACAAAATACACTGTTTGTAGTGTTATATTTCAGGCTATACTTATACAGATGCTGTTCAAATTGATGTGCTTTCTGGAAGTAGAATTATTCTCTGCTATTTAAAAGAATAGCACTTTTTAAAACAATAGCACGGGGCCTCTTCAGATCAAGCATTTATTTTAAAAAGCTTCCTCATTTTGTTAAGTTGTCTAGAATAATAATAAAGGAGTCTTTAAAAAATAAGTCTGATCATTTGAACATTCTGTAGGCATTTATAGTTGCTGACTTATCTCCTCCTTGCAGCAAACAGCCTGATTAGCACAAGGAAAAAAAATCTGCCTCCCAGCAATTTGCCAGTGAAGCAAACAGCAAGTTTCACTTTCAGTTTCTCCCGATCATCAGCTGTTTCAGGCTGCAGGGATTGCTATAGGTTATTGAAGCCTCCGCAAGCCCCCCTTTGCTGCAAAGAGGTAAATTGCTGGGAGGCAGAGGCCAAAGGGTTGGGGCTGGTGGGTGAGTGGGGCTACATTCAGTGTATGGATTACTGTAATGCTCTCTACATGGGGCTCCCCTTGAGATGTACCTGGAGGCTCCAGTTGGTGCAGAATGCGGCCGCGCGGGGGAACTTGGGAGTTTCAAAATACTCCCATGTAACACCTCTCCTGCACAAGCTGCACTGGCTGCCGGTAGCCTTCCGGGTGCGTTTCAAGGTTCTAGTGGCCATCTTTAAAGCGCTCCATGGCAGTGGTCCTGGTTACTTGCAGGACCGCCTTCTACCACACACCTCCACTCGACCTGTCCGCTCCCACAGGGAGGGCCTCCTTAGGGTGCTGTCCGCTGGACAATGCCGGCTGGCGATGCCCAGGGGAAGAGCCTTCTCTGTGGCAGGCCCCGCCCTCTGGAATGACCTCCCCCCAGACCTCCATACTATCACCGACCTTCGCCTCTTCCGCCGTACTTTAAAAACTTATTTCTTCCATATGGCTGGCCTGGCATAGCTGCTACAACCATGTTATTTTAGAGTTGGGTTTTAAATTAACTGTCCCCCTTTTTTTAGCATGGGTTAAATGATTTAATTGTACAGTAGTTTTAAATTTTTAAATTTTTGTAGAATTTTGTATTGTTGTATTGTTGGATTTTAAGTTCCTGTGCGCCGCCCTGAGTCCCTTTTGGGAGATAGGGCGGGATAGATAATAATAATAATAATTATTATTATTATTATAATAATTATTATAATATTATAATATTATTATAATAATAATATTATTATAATAATATAATTATAATTATAATATTATAATATAATAATAATAATAATAATAATAATAATAATAATAATAATAATAATAATAATAATAATAATAATAATAATAATAATAATAATAATAATAATAATAATAATAATAATAATGTATAAGAGGCACCCAAATTTTCTTCCTCTTTTAGGGGGAGGGAGGGTGAGTCTTATACTCCAAAAATACCGTAATTTTTCAGCTGGTCCTCAAGTTACATATTCTTTTGGCTAAAAATTATGCTGTGGGAAGGGAGTCACAAAAAGCGGCTGGAGAAATTCAGATCACAAACAGAGATCAACCCTGACTGCTCTTTAGAAGGCCAGATCCTGAAGAGGGAACTCAAAGACTTTGGCCACCTAATGAGAAGGAAGGGCTCCCTGCAGAAGAGCCTCATGCTGGGGAAGATTGAGGGGAAAAGAAGAAGGGGACGACAGAGAAGGAGGTGGCTGGCTGGAGCCACTGAAGCAGTAGGTGTGAGCTTAAATGGACTCCAGAGGATGGTAGAGGACAAGAAGGCCTGGAGGAATGTTGTCCATGGGGTTGCAATGGGTTGGACACGACTTTGCAACTAACAAAATTTTAGGAAGCACACCTAGAGGATATGAATAACAGAGTTGGAAGGGACCTTGGAGGTCTCCTAGTCCTCCTCAAGCAGGAGACCCTATACCATTTCAGACAAGTGGCTGTCCAGTCTCTTCTTAAAAGACACCAGTGATGGACCAACAACTTCTGAAGGCAAGCTGTTCCACTGGTTATTTGTCCCCACTGTTATGAAATTTCTCCTTGGTTCTTAATTGCTTCTCTCCTTGATTAGTTTCCATCCATTGTTCCTTTTCTTGCCTTCTGGTGAAAAATAGGTTGACTCCCTGATCTTTGTAGGAGACCCTCAAATATTGGAACACTGATATCATGATGACCCTAGCTCTTCTTTTCACTAGTCTAGATATACCCAATTCCTGCAACTTCTTCATATGTTTTAGTCTCCAGTCCCCTAATAATCTGTTGCTATTCTTGCACTTCTTAAGGTGTCTCAGTGGCTAAGGCACTGAACTTGTCGATCAGAAAGGTCGGCAGTTCAAATCCCTAGTGCCACATAATGGGGTGAGCTCCTGTTACTTGTCCCAGCTTTTGCCAACGTAGCAGTTTGTGCGCCTTCAATGTTTAGTCATGCCAGCCACATGACCATGGAGACGTCTTCAGGCAGTGCTGGGTCTTCAGCTTTGAAATGGAGATGAGCACCGCCCCCTAGAGTCAGGAACAACTAGCGCATATGTGTAATAATTATAAATAATAATAATAATATGTGTGAGGGGAACCTCTAACTTTACCTTCTTGCACTCATTCCAGAATCTCAACATAGATCCCAAGCCTTACTATTTCTCATCCCTCAACCCTTTTTCTGCCAGAGAGCCCACTATAGTGCTATGATAGTATGTGGGAATGACTTTACGAGACCACACAAGGAACAGGGTGAGAATCATACCAATCTTGAAGGGAATGGAGTTCTAGTAGGCAGGCACCATTATGAAGTCCCACTTCCTGGGTCTCACCAGGGGTCATTGTTTTCAGTGGGACCGGAAGAAGACTGCCTTGGTCAGATCGAGGGCCACAAGTGGGAAATTCACAGGATGGTATTCCTGTTCCCACTTTCTTCTGCATCCTATGCATGGTTCAGGAGATAATTCTGATCCTATATTCAGTCCAACAAGAGAGTCTACACTAGTCCACCTATACCCGTGATGGTGAACCTATGGCACGGGTGCCACAGGGGGCACGCGGAACCATTTCTTAGGGCATACGAGGCGTTTCCCTGTCAGCACTAGCGCGCATGTGTGCACTGGCCAGCTGATTTAGGCTTTCTTTTGAGGCCGTTTTTCACCCTCCCCTTCAGCTCCTGAAGCCTCTGGAGGTGGGGAGGGGAGGCTGTTTTCACCCTCCCCAGGCTCCTAGAAAGCCTCTGGAGCCTGGGGAGGGCAAAAAAAGCATGCTAAAAGCAGGAGGTCATGCACATAGCATTATGGATGTGGCACGTCCACGCACGACCCCCCTGCGCTTCCACCGTTTTTGGCACACGAGTCAAATAAGGTTAGCCAACATTGACCTACACCATCTACAACAGTGATGGCTAACCTTTTTTTGCTCCCGTGCCAAAAGTGGGGGGAGTGCTGGGGGGGGGTCATGTGTGGCCGTGCCATATCCATAATGCTATACATGTGCGACACCCTCACACACATGCTCATGCACACATGACCAGCGCCCCCCTGCTTTTGGTACAGTTTTTTCACCTTTCCCAGACTCCAAAGGCTTTCTGAAAACCTTAGGAAGGCAAAAACAGCCCCACGACACCACCACCCTCTGCCGAGACCCTCCGGAGGCTTCAGGAAATCACTTTTGGTTTGCTCGTAGGGCCACTTTTTGCCATCCGGAGGCTTCAGGGAGGCCTCCTGAAGGCCCCTGAAGTCTCAGGAGGGTGAAAAACGGCCCTACGAGCAAACCGGAAGTCCATTCCTGAACTTCCAGGTTGCCTCTATGGCTGGTTTTTTGCTCTTCAGAGATTTCAAGGAAGCCTCTGAAGGGCAAAAAAATGGCTTTAAAAGAAGGCCAAAGTCAGCTGGCCAGCGCACGTATGCACGCTGGAGCTGACAGGTCAATGCCTCACAAATGGCTCCATGTGCCACCTGTGGCACGTGTGCCATAGGTTCATCATCCCGGATCTACAACATTGTCCTTTCAACAGTTCCCAGAAGGCTCCCCACCCATTTGCACCACTCAAGTGTCCCTGATGACATAGATCAGGGGTTTCCAAACTTGGCAACTTTAAGACTTGTGGACTTCAACTCCCAGAATTCTCCAGCCAGCTGGCTGGAGAATTCTGGGAGTTGAAGTCCACAAGTCTTAAAGTTGCCAAGTTGGGAACCCCTGACATAAATAAACCCCCAGGTGGCCTCAATGACTCACTATAAGGCCAATGACCAGCTGTATGCAAGGGGTATAACTCCCTTCCTTTCCCCACCATCCAGAAACAGCTGAAGAAGCTTCTTGGATGAGAGGCGAAACGTCTTCAAAGAAAAACCAGAAAGTCCAGTTGCCTCCTGAAAAAGCATCTTTGGGACAACCATGACTGGGATGACTGAGAATCTCTATAGACATATAGACCAATATTGTCCAACCTTGGCAACCTGAAGACATGTGAACATCAAACCCTAGAATTCCCTAGCCAGCCATAATTCCTAAAATTAAAATCTTATAATGCCAGGTTTACAGTTGTTGAGATTGATGTCTATGTGTGATCTGAGAACTCTATAACCTGTGAATTTCTCCAGCCATCTTTTGTGACCACTTGGCTTCCCACGGCATAATTTTTAGCCTAAACCATACTATACTCGCTGGGGGATTCTGGGAGTTGAAGTTCACACGTCCTAAAGTTGTCTTAAAATTGTCAAAATCCTCATCTAAACTGTGAAACAAAGGGCTTTTTTAAAATCCAAAAGTAAAGCCACAATTGAAGGATTTCATTCCACCACCCTAGGTAGACTAGAATTCCATTCTTGGTGGATGAGTAACTATCATTTATATTTACTGTGAACTAATTATAAGACACCACTTAATTTTGATTATAATTGACAATAATCAGCCTCATTAACTTTGAACGAATACATAAACATGTTGAGGCAAGAGTATGTAAACAGAACAAAAATCAGCTTTCATTTATTCAAGAAAAAAAATAAGATTTTAGGGAGACAGAAAGAGACAGAGAAAAGGGAGGGGAGAGGGAAGTTATATTAGGAGTGTCTGCAGAGGTGGTATTCAGCAGGTTCTGACCAGTCCTGGAGAACCGGTAGCATACATTTTGAGTAGTTTGGAGAACCGGTAAATACCGCCTCTGACTGGCCATGCCCCCATCTATTCTCTGCCTCCTGAGTCCCAGCTGATCAGGAGGGAATGAGAATTTTGCAGTATCCTTCCCCTGGAATGGGGAGGGAATGGAGATTGTAAAGTATCCTTTCCTGCCACGCCCACCAAGCCACACCCACCAAGCCACGCCCACAGAACCAGTAGTAAAAAAAAAAAAAGAATCCCACCACTGGAGTGTATGTCCTTATTATTCCAAACCAATAACAATGAAGTGATGGAATTGCTCTTCCTCTTTAGTTTATAAGGATTCTAAAACTTTTGTTTCCAAGATAGAAATTAATGGAATGGATGGAAAATAATCAAGGAAAGAAACAACCTAGAACTAAGGAGGAATTTCTTGACAGTTAGAACAATTAATCAGTGGGAAGACTTGACTCCAGAAATTGTGGGTGCTCCAACCCTAAAGGTTTTTAAGATTGGAGAATCATTTGTCTGACGTGGTATAAGGTTTCCTGTATGAGCAGGTGGTTGGACTAGAAGATCTCCAAGGTCTCTTCCAATTCTGTTATTTTTTTAAAAAATTGATGGACCTTCCCGCCTCTGAGGTGAGCGACGAACTGCGTTGCCATACAGAAAGTTCTGACATCAAAGTGGAGTTTAGCAAATGGCCGGTGATGTCTTTAAATCGCTCCATGGCTCGGGGCCTAGCTATATACGAGACCGCCTCCTGCCCCATACATCCCTTCGTCCGATCCGGGTGCCGTCGGCTGGGCAATGCCGGTTGGCGACACCCAGTGGAAGGGCCTTCTCTGTGGCGGGCCCAGCCCTCTGGAACGACCTACCCCCCGATCTTCGCCTCTTCCACCAACGTCTTAAGACGTATCTATTCCAACAAGCCGGCCTAGGATAGCCCTCCGTTTCTGACTTTTTAAAAATAAATTATAATTTGGTAAGGTTTTAACATGGTTTTAGCACGGGTTTAATTAATTTAATATATTTTAATTGATGTATATATTGTATTTTTTGGTTTTAAATAATGCCTGTGCGCCGCCCTGGGTCCTAACAAGGAGAAGGGCGGGGTATAAATTTAATAAAATATAAAATATAAATATACAGAAGAAATAAGAACCAATCTTCTTAGAAAGGAAATATAATACTTTAGAGATATTATTCTTGATGGGCATTTCTGCTTGATTCCTCTGGCATGTAAATCTTACTTTCTTAGTTACTCTTGAGGTACGCATGGCAGGTACATAGGAATGAAATACTAAATTCAGACAATGGACATTACAATTGGTGAAATTAGTATCCTGAGATTTTGGATAAACTAAAGGAGCAAGTGACAGCATTCCAGTATTTGAGGGGCTGCCACAAAGAAGAGGGTCAATTTATTTTCCAAAGCACCTGAAGGCAGGACAAGAAACACTGGATGGAAACTAACGAAGGAGAGAAGCAATCTAGAACTAAGGAGGAACTTCCTAACAGTTGAGGACAATTAACCAGTGGAACAGCTTGGTCTTCAGAAGTTGTGGGTGCTTTGTCAGTGGAGGTGTTTAAGAAGAGACTGCCTGATATGGTATAGGGTCTGCTGCTTGAGCAGGGGATGGACTAGAAGACCTTCAAGGTCCCCTCCAGCTCTATTCTGAATTTGCGATTTGTAAAGTATGCCTTTCATAATGGCTGTTTTCTGTTTTCTGAGATAACAGAAAAAAACTTGGGGGAAAAGCAAAGTTTGGAAACGATTAAGACATCTGCGGGAATATTTCAGAGATATTGTGGATGCCAGACCCACCGCCATAAAGCGAGTATCTCAATTAAGCAAGGCACACAAATGTTTGGGTTTCTTGGTGCATATAAAAGTTATGTTTACACTACACTGTATCTATTAGGTACGCAATAGCATTGTCTTTAAAAAAAACACTGTGCATAGCTTAATTAAAAAATACCTTATTGCTAAAAAATGCTAATCATTACCTGAGCCTTTAGCGAGTCATAATCCTTTTGTTGGCACAGGGTCTCATAAAAAACACAACGTACAATATCTGCAAAGTGCAATAAAACACAGCACATTAAAACAAGGTATGTCTCTATCTGAAATGTGAGACTCTTGTTGGTTCCTGCAGGCATTCTGTGGTTCATGGTGTTATCTATGAAACCTCCATCTTGTCCCTCTGAAGAAATCCTTGGACATTGTGTCCTAGTTCCGAGGAATGAATTCCAGGAAGTTAGGACCAGGAGTGATATTCACTTACCCTGAAGGTACATGTAAATGTTCCCCTCGCACATATGTGCTAGTCGTTCCTGACTCTAGGGGGCGGTGCTCATCTCTGTTTCAAAGCTGAAGAGCCAGCGGTGTCCGAAGATGTCTCCGTGGTCATGTGGCCGGCATTTTTTTTATTTATTTTAATCATATTTATATCCTGCCCTTCTCCACAAAGGACCCAGGGTGGCGCACAGGAATTTAAAAACATACAAAACAATACAATAAATACAGAATTTAAAAATATATTAAATTAAATTATAATCCTATGCTAAAATCAAATTAAAATCCCCAATTTAAAACTATCTAAATAGTCTCGACGGGAGGGTTTTCTAGGCCGGCTTGCTGAAAAAGATGTGTCTTTAGACACTGGCGGAAGAGGCGGAGGTCCGTGATGGTAAGCAATTTAGGGGGTAGGTTGTTCCAAAGGGCAGGGCCCGCCACAGAGAAGGCTCTTCCCCTGGGGGTCACCAGGCGGCATTGCCCGGCTGACGGCACCCTGAGAAGGCCAACTCTGTGGGAGCGGATCGGCCGAAGGGATGTATGGGGCAGGAGACGGTCTCGCATATAAATGCCAGAGGAGCACAGAATGCTGTTACCTTCCACCAAAGGTGGTGCTTATTTTTTCTACTTGCATTTTTCATATGCTTTCGAACTGCTAGGTTGGCAGAAGCTGGGACAAGTAACGGGAGCTCACTCCATTATGCGGTGCTAGGGATTCGAACCGCCAATCTGCCGACCTTCTGGTCGACGAGCTCAGTGTCTTAGCCACTGAGCCATTGCATCCCTAATACCTTCCCTACTGGTTTGCAAAAGTGAGGGTGTGTGTGCACGCATGCTTCATCACATGTGCGCTGTTCGTGCATGCGCTTTGGCTAAAAAATGGGATGTCATAGAGCTGGGGTGGGTGGGCAGGGCCACCCACGATTTCCACTACAGGTTTGGGGGAACTGGTCCGAACTGGTAGAATACCACCACTGGTTAGGACTCTGACACTTTGTTCAGGTTCAGGACCCCTTTACTGAGTACATTACATCGGCACTTAGAAAGGTGAAGCTAGCTCTAAATTATCCCCATGCATAGGAATAGTTAAAATAATAAGATTTCCCTACCCAACCCCTAGGTCTCTCAGGTATCTTAAGAACATAAGAACATAAGAACAGCCTTGCTGGAACAGGCCACAGCCCATCCGGTCCAGCATTCTGTCTCACACAATGGCTCCCCATTTGCTTCAGGGTCTTCCCAAGCAGATGTCTTCACCTGCTTATGATTCCCTGCAAATGGCATTGAGAGATATCCTGCCTATCTCTCCATCCCGGAGGGTGTCCTTAGGCATCCATAATGATAGCCATGGATACCCTTGTTCTCCATGAACTCGTCTAATTCTTTCTTAAAGGTGTTGAGGCTGACAGCTGTCACCCCTTCTTCTGGCAGGGAGTTCCATAGACCAGTGATCCTCTGGGTGAAAAAGTACTTCCTCTTATTTGTTTGAGGTCTAGCTATCCAAAGTTTCATGGAGTGCCCCCTAGTTCTAGTGTTGTGCGATAGGGAAAACAGTTTTTCCTTTTCTACTTTGTCCACACCGTGCATGATTTTATAGACTTCAATCAGGTCATCTCTCAGGCGCCGTCGTTCTAGAGTGAAGAGGCCCAGCCGTTGCAGCCTCAGATGGTAAGGAAGGTGTTCCAGCCCCCTAATCATTCTGAGATAGCCCTACTACAGACCTTTATCAGGCTTGGAGAGCTGCCAGGCCGATATCTTCCAAACACCACTCTGTAGCAGAAAATACTTGGCAAGAAGTCAGGAATGGATCTTCACCCTAATGCATTGAACTGATTGTCTCCTGCAAACTCCCCTCCCCTTTTGCTCCTCTTTATTCTCTGTGGGAGGGGCCATTCACCATCCACCTGTGCCTTTACTCCCGAGTCAGCCCTTGTTCCTTAGCTGTTAACTTCTCCTCACAGCTCTGTGCATGCACACACCGGGAACAGGCTCCAGCTGTTCTTCTGCCCCACTGATGTCTGACTCTGAAGGCAGCTGATAACTGTCAGACGGCCTTGGCCCCACCTCTGCCTCCGACACAGAGCCCTCCTCGGAGCCTTCCCCAGACTCCAGGACTCCCTAACCTCCTCACTGTCTGAGTCTGCCACCAGTTCCACGGGCTGCTGGCGGGCAACAACAGGGCTTTAGATGCTAGCCCTCATCATGTAATTTGAATAACTGGGGGAACAAACTTCTTCAACCACCCTGGGGGGAAAAAAAACAACCCTTGCAGAGCTCCTATCAATACTCCCAAGAAGTGCTCTGCTTTACATTAGGAGGAGAACACACCTGCTCTTTGATCTCTCCTGAAGCTGGGATGGCAATGCAAGGTCACCTGGGACTTGTCAACAGTGCCAAAAGAAATTGTGTAACAGATTGCACCGCAGATGTGTTCGTGGGCTGCTTTTTTTTTTCTTGAAAAAAAAAATATTGTTTTGATAGATGCTGCCCCTAGGGCCAAAGAATGCAAAGGGAACGATCATATTTATTGTCAGAATGATTTCTGGAAGCATAGGATGGTGGCAAAAGTAAAGTGTGAAGCGTGGATTTGTGTGATTTTTTTATTTTGGCCTTTTGAAAGCAATTAAACGCAAAAGAGACTTGAATTGTCCAAACTCTTTAAATAATGGTGATTTAAACTCTCCTGAAGAGTACTGGTGAAGGTAATATCACCAGGAACTTTCTGTCAGGCCTGCAGCCATCTTTTCTTTTGGGTCTCTCGCCTGCCACGCTTCCTATTATTCCACCATGTATTTTCTATGGTAGGAAAATGGGAGGGGGGATAGTACGCAGTTAGATGATATGCAGCCATAACAAAATTCCTTCTAGAAAGCCAAGGTCATCCTTTGTCTCTGCAACTCTGCACCTGACTGGAAATGGATGGGTGGAAGCTGCCAGCATGGCAGTGGAAGATTGGACCATGTATTTTCCGGGGGTGGGGGCCGGATGTTGAACTTTCAGCTGGGTGGGGAAAACCGGGGAGCTTTCAGATTCGGGTTTCCCCAGATGTGCCAACATGGCTCTCTTCATAAATTGGAACTTTGAGGAATCCTTTGCCTTGGACTCTGATTTAATTTTGGATGCTATTTGGAACCCTGGCACTTTGGACAATAATAATAAAAAAAGATTTAATGGCCAACAAAGCTATCACATCAGATTCCCCCAGCATTATTTCTGAAAATTGGCTCCTATCACCCACCTTATGGATGGCCTCAGGGGGAAGGACAAAAGTTGGTCTGGAAAAAAAGCATTTTTCCAGACCCTCCTTGATCCCTTACTGCCTTCAGTCCTATCAATCGTGCTTCCTTGTGGGCCTACCAAGGGCATTAGGAGTGGAAGGCACTGAGGGCTTCCTCTTTCTCCAGGGCTGTTCCTATCGGTGTTACGATGGAGGGTCAAGCCTGAGGCCCCTGCTTCATGGAGTACCTCAGGGATTTCCTGTTTCCCCACCGTGAAATGAACTGGGTGAGGTCATCCATTGGCTCAGTAATAGTGACTGTGAGTGGCATCTTGGAGTCCTAGTGGACAATCACTTAAAGAGGAGCCAGCCGTGTGCAGCAGCTGCCAAAAAAGCCAACACAGTTCTAGGCTGCATCAACAGAGGGATAGAATCAAGATCACGTGAAGGGTTAATACCACTTTATAATGCCTTGGTAAGGCCACACTTGGAATACGGCATCCAGTTTTGGTCACCACAATATAAAAAGAGATGTGGGACTCAAGAAAGAGTGCAGAGAAGAAGAGCAACAAAGATGATTAAGGGACTGGAGGCTAAAACGTTGTAGGAATTGATATTAAAAAATATTGAGATCTAGAAAGAGTGCAGACAAGACCTTCACACATCATGCTTCACGCATGATTGATGTGCGCTGCGCGCACATGCTCAGTGCAATAAAAATTCTTCTGCGCATGCACAGAAGCCAAAAACAAGTACGGCGCCGCCAGGAAAACCAATTTGGGGGCGTGGCAGGCCTGCTGCCGATTCCAGCGACCCAGGCTGTCAAACCATTACCAGTTCGGCCCACCTGGTCCAAACTGGTAGGAACCCACCACTGGTGTGGGCATGCACGGGAAGAAGGACGCATGTGCGAGGGTGCTCACATTGAATTTGGGGGATTTGCGCGCTTTGGGCACTCAGCACCAAAAAGGTTCGCCATCACTCCCTAAACCATTTCAGACAAATGGTTGTCCAGTCTCTTCTTAAAAACTTCCAGTGTTGGAGCATTCACAACTTCTGGAGGCAAGTAGTTCCACTGATTCATTGTTCTGTCCATCTGTAACTGTCTCATTTATATTTGTTCTGTCCATCGATGTGCAGTTTCCTGCTTAGCCCTACAAAACCTACAAAACCTTCTTTTTTTGTTCTCTTATTCTGAAGGTTGGGATCTTGAAGTCTACGTAAGCCTCCTGGAACTCGGTGGGACTTATTGAAAAGTTAGGGAAGGGTCACTGCTCAATTTCATGAATTTCCTCCCCATCCACCCAATTTGGGTTTCAAATTTTTTTAGAACCTCTTCTGTAGGTGTGGCCTGCTTCGTGGGCGTGGCTTGCCAGCCATGTGACCGGGTGGGAGTGGCTTGCTAGCCATGTGACTGAGTGGGAGTGGCTTGGCAGTGTGACTGGGTGGGTGTGGCCAACTTTTAAAATGTGGTGAAACTCACTTAACAACGGTCTTGCTTAGCAACCAAAATATTGGCTCAGAAACTCTGGCATTTGAAGGATGCAAGTCTTAAAGCTGTCAAGTTACAAGAGCCTCGCACCCCTAACCCTTTAGGGAAAAAAAACCCCTCCAGGGGTGTTCAAACTTGACAGCTTTAAGACTTGTGGACTTCAACTCCCAGAATTCTTCCTCTCGCTCTTCATCTTGAGGATGGGTGGACAGGAGGGGGGAGGGAGCTGGAACCGGTTCTAAACGGCACTGTAGATTTGTGGAACCTTTTCTATAGAAGAGGTTAGAACTGGCAGGAACCCACCCCTGCCACCCACCCAAATCAGCATGGCCAAACTCCATTGACAGAGCCAAGAAACAAAACTGGCCAGATGAAGTTTGTTGTGGGCTGGTTTCCGTTTCCTTTGTGGGTTTTGGAACTAGATGGAAGAAACAAGCAGACAAAAGCACAGATATAGGCAATCTGCAGGGGGTTTATAATGGGAGACCAACTGCTGCGTACATAAATAATATTCCAACCTTTTGCAGATGAAAGTAAAAAATGCAAAAGTGTCCTGCCTGTATGAATGCTTTCATGTGCACAGAGATGCAGTCAGGGATGCTCTTTTCAACAGATTTTTTTAAATAGGCAGGTAAATTTTCAGACAGGGACAGCCATCAACCCATGGAACAGAAATTGAATTTGAATTTTGAATTTATTTGATTTATATCCCGCACCTGTCTCCCCGAAGGGACTCAGGGCGGCGCACAGGAAATTAAAACAGAATATCAACATATAAAATAAACAAAACACCATAAATACTGCAACAATAAAACTGAATTAAATTTAGACTGTCCAGTGCTAAAATAGACTAAAATCCCACTAATTAAAATGCTATGTTAATTTAAAACACAGTCTGATAAGATGGTCTCAGGGGACTAGGCTAGGCCGGCTTGATGGAAAAAGTGCGTCTTCAGATGCTGGTGGAAGAGGCGGAGGTCCGTGATGGTCTGAAGTTTGGGGGGAAGGTTGTTCCAAAGGGCTGGGCCCACCACAGAGAAGGCCCTTCCCCTGGGGGTCGCCAACCGGCATTGCCCGGCTGACGGTACCCAGAGAAGGCCCTCTCTATGGGAGCGAATCGGTCGAAGGGATGTCTGAGGTAAGCGACGGTCTCGCATATAACTAGGCCCCGTGCCATGGAACGCTTTAAAGATGGTTATCAGCACCTTGAAGCGCACCCGGAAGGCCACAGGCAGCCAGTGCAGCTCGTGCAGGAGGGGTGTTACATGGGAATGCTGTGAGGCTCCCATAATCCCCCGCGCGGCCGCATTCTGTACTAGCTGTAACCTTAGGGAAGTTGCCTTCGGAAGTTGTGGGAGCTTCATCACTGGAGGCTTTCAAGAAGAGACTGGACTGCCATCTGTCAGAAATGATGTAGGGTCTCCTGCTTGGGTGGGGGGATTGGACTAGATGACCTACAAACTATCCAGGCTAAAGATGTATAGAAGAGGGCAAATAATTACTACCAGTCATATTAAAAAAAAAGAAGTAAGATCTAGACATCAAGTAAACCATTGTGTCTTTGGGGATTAGAATCTATAATTTCTTTACTCAAGGATTTATTCAGAACATGGTGTGGCCCATCATGGCCGCACACCAGTGGTGGGTTCCCATTTTTTTTAATACGCTTGTGTGGGTGAGTGCATGCACAACACTTATGCGCATCCACAGAAGCATCCGGGTGGATGGGTGGGTGGAGCCTCCCACCACTGCTACTACCAGTTCGCCCGATCTGGGCCGAATCAGGAGCAACCCACCTCTTCCCCACCCCCTTGGCCCCGCCCTGCCCCGCCCCCTTGGCCCTCTGAGGACAAACACAACCCTGATGCAGGCCTGAATGAAATTGAGTTTGACATTCTGTTTCAGAACTATCTTTCCCTCTAAGGTCCAATCCCGTATCCTTCTGCAAGAGCCTGAAGAACTGGCTCTACCAGTTGGCCTGGGGTCCAGATGGATGAGTTCTATGCTGGAAGTGGCTGATGGGTTAATGGCAGACTATATCTCCCCACCTTCCCTTTGCTCTCTGCTCTCTACCGGTCCATCGTTTTGGTTATCATATTGATATATTTACCCTCACTGTGTCCCTTTGCTGTTTATTTTAAGGTTTTATTACTTTCCAATATCTCAGGGGCTGCCACAAAGAAGAGGGAGTCAAGCTATTCTCCAATTTACCTCCAGAAGTTGTGAATGGTCCAACATTGGAAGTTTTTAAGAAGATGTTGGATAACCATTTGACTGAAGTGGTGTAGGGTTTCCTGCCTAAGCAGGGGGTTGGACTAGAAGACCTCCAAGGTCCCTTGCAGCTCTGTTATTCTATTCTATTCTATTCTATTTATTCTATTCTACTTTACTTCTGTTTACATTCCTTTCATTTCTTCCTTTTTATTATTGCAAGCCACCTAGCGTAGCTCCCACAGGGAGATAGGCAGCAAAGAAATCTAACAAATCAATCAATCATGGATAAAATTTATTTCATGCATTCATAAAAGGACACAGGAGGGGTATTTAAATATTAAATCAAATGCCTTCTCGGCTCAGGAATCCACAATTAAAGCATCACACCTAGCCTTCATTTAAACCTATCCAACTGGTACAATGGTTTCACTAGCAGACTGCTCTTGAATTGTTTTGAGTAATATTACCATATTTTTCAGAGTATAAGATGCTCCAGAATATAACACATTAGTTTTAGGTAGGAAAACAAGAAAAAAAATCTGCCTCTGCCTACCAGCATCCATCGGTTATTCATCTGGCTAGGATCCTTGCAGCAAACAGCCTGGTCAGCTTCAGCATGTTATCGCAGCTTGATTCAGCATGAGCAGCTGATTGGTGGGTGGATTGGCCTCCTGGAATACCATCAATCAGCTGCTCCAGGCTACAGGGATTGCCACAGCCCATCGCCAATCCCTGTGTTGCATTTTTGGCCTCCGTGTGTCGTGTTTTCGGCCGGTTGCAGTCAGTGGGGATCACCGCTGCTATCACTGCTGATCCCTGCTGCCTTGAACGGGCTGAAAATGCAACTTGTGGAGGCCAAAAACATGATGCATATAGAAGATGGGTGAGTGGAGCTTCAGCAACATTTGGTGTATAAGACGCACCACAATTTTCATCGGCTTTTAGGGGGTAAAGCGTATGACTTATACTCCGAAAAATACGGTAATTAGAATTTGCCTTCCGGTATATTTTTCTTTTTACATATTTCACAAATTGTTTACAGAAAACGGACCATGAAACCCCCGCCTCCCTCCCCAACTTATTCTCTCTTTTTCTTCTTGCATGCCCGGCAGAATGATGATCACTTTAAACAAAAACAGAAGTGAAAGGCACCAGGTGACTTCAGGCATTGATACATCCTGCTGAGCTGTTATTTCAATCGCTCCAAGAAGACTGATAAAACACACAATCAATGTATTTGGGAGACCGCCATTGTTCACACACTGAATGCAACACTTCAAGAGACAAAAGAGAGATTCACATCTCTGGACTCACTGCTGAGTTACAGGTGGAAGGATGAATTTGTGACCTACCTTGCTGGTGTCTCTCCCATTGTCAAAAATTAGATTGGGATTTCATTAGGACAGGAATACATTCTTTTTTTGCTTACCTTGTCTGCCTGCCTGCCTGCCTGCCTGCCTGCCTGCCTGCCTGCCTGCCTGCCTGCCTGCCTGCCTGCCTGCCTGCCTGCCTGCCTGCCTGCCTATCTATCTATCTATCTATCTATCTATCTATCTATCTATCTATCTATCTATCTATCTATCCATCCATCCATCCATCCATCCATCCATCCATCCATCCATCCATCTTTCTTACATTGAACTGCACACTCATGCGCCGCATGTGCACAAAACATGTGCGAAGCGAACGGGTAGTAAAACCGGCAGCAACTCACCCCTGGTTCTGTTACGATACAGTCTGTTGTGCCTTAAAATGGCTTCTACTGTACAGCACAGTGGCTTCACGGTACTCCACAAGGGGGCTCCCTCTGGTAAGTGGGAAAATCCAACATTAGAAATTATGTTTGGTCTGGACATTTCCCCCCTATAAATAAATACATGGACAATGCCAGGTTATCAGCTAGTTATGTATAAACAAGAAAGAAGTCTATGGAGATTCTCAATCACCAACGTCACAGTTGCCCCACAGGTGCTTCTCCCAAAAAGCAATTGGACTTTCTTGTTTGTTTTGTTCTTGAAAAGATTTCATTTCTCATCCAAGAAACAAACTGAAGAAGCTTCTTGGAGGCTAAAACATATGAGGAACGGTTGCAGGAACTGGGTATGTCTAGTTTGATGAAGAGAAGGACCAGGGGAGACATGATAGCAGTCTTCCGATATCTCAGAGGGTGCCACAAAGAAGAGGGAGTCAAACTATTCTCCAAGGCACCTGGGGGCAGGACAAGAAGCAAGGGGTGGAAACTAATCAAGGAGAGAAGCAACTTAAAACTGAGGAGAAATTTCCTGACAGTTAGAACAATTAATCAGTGGAACAGCTTGCCTCCAGAAGTTGTGAATGCCCCAACCCTGGAAGTCTTTAAGAAGATGTTAGATAGCCATTTGTCTGAAATGGTATAAGGTTCCTGCCCACACAGGGGGTTGGACTAGAAGACCTACAAGGTCCCTTCCAACTCTGCTATTGTATTGTATTGTATTGTATTGTATTGTATTGTATTGTATTGTATTGTATTGTATTGTATTGTATTGTATTGTATTGTATTGTATTGTATTGTATTGTATTGTATTGTATTGTATTGTATTGTATTGTATTGTATTGTATTGTATGAGAAGCGAAACGTGTTCAAGGAAGAAACCAAGAAAGTCCAGTTGCTTTTTTCAAAAGCACCTTTGGGACAAACAAATAAACAAAAGATTCTCTTTTCCTTGCATCTTCTACTTAGCAAACTGGGAACTATTTCTGATTTGAAAGGGTTTAATCTGTAAATCAGGACCAAGGGTTGAGACCTCAGTTGAGAGGATTGAAAGGTTGGAAACAGGACAGAAATGTCATTGATCATCAGGAAAAGACCCTAAACCTAACCCTTCCAACTCTGTTCATCTGTAATCTGGAAAATAACGTTCCATCTCAAGTGATAAAGTTGATGAGATGATGGGCCCTTTTCCCTCTAATTCCAGCTTCGTGCCCATTCAGGTGCCTTTTCTCCAGAATGAATGTGGGGTTCTTTGCCTCCAAGAAAATCCATTCATTCATAGGTGTCTTTTCTGTTGTTTCTCTAAAGAGGCCATTAAAGTGTTGTGAACAGATAGGTGCATGAAGAACATACACACACACAGACAAAAAAAAACAAACCCACAATCCATAATGTACCTGATTTATTTCCCTTTTGAAGGTCATCCTTACCTCTGGCATATTCTAACTTTTGGGGGAGTGTCATTCCCATAAAGATTTTTCCCTCCTCTTTTTGCCCCGTGGAATAATAACAGCGAAACATAACATTTGTATACTACCGAACGTTTTCTCCTTGTGCTCCAAGGGTATGAACCAATCAATCCTCCCAGCATCCTTATGTCTCAAGCCATTTTTATTAGGCGCAATTGGGGATAGACAAACTGCGTAGAAAGACTGATGAGAACCTAAGGACATACAGCAATTGCTTCCCAAGAGATGATACCAAGGTATCATTTGCAGAGACAATGGCCGGAAGTTAGCACCCACCCTTCTCCTACAACAGGGATGCCAAACCTTTTTCGCCTGGGGTGCCAAAAGCATGCCCACGTGTGCCCACACCCATAATTTAATGCCTCCCCCATGCCATGTTCCCGGCGCATGCGTGTGTGATCCTCTCAGCTGCTCTGCGCATGGCTTTTTTTTTCTTTTAGAGCTTGGGGAGGGTGAAAACGGTTTGTCTAAAGTGGAATAAGGTTTCCTGCTTCAATAGGGGTTAGATTAAAAGCAGTGGTGGGTTTTCTCCCCGTTGCTACCGGTAAAAAAACTCCAGGAACTGCCTCTTCCATGCATGCAAAAGAACAAGCCATCCTGCGGTTTGAAAACTGTAATTCTGGGGCGTTTGAAATGATCTTTGCAATGCTGCAATCTTACCGATCTATCCACCTCCCTACCCGCCCCCATAAAACTGTGTGTCTTGCCAGGCTTGGGAGAGGCAAAGCCATTTTTGGAACCTCACAAATAATTGGTTTTTTTTTTTAAAAAAGCAATGCCCGAGGGGTTGGGTTGTCATAGGAAATTGCTGCTATGTTGCTAAGCAGTTAGTCTGCCAGCCTAAAATACAAAGGGGAAAAAATCCACAAAATTACAGGCACTGGGCAAGTGCTTTTCAAACTTGGCAATCGTAAGATGTGTTAGAAATTCTGTTTATATATAGCATCAGAGGGCAAACAAAGAGTAGTCATCTTTGTTGTCACCCTTGGCTTTACTGCTCAACGGTTTTAACTGTAATAATGCACTTTACTGCTCAACTCTTTTAACTGTAACAGGAACCATGTGCTTTACTGCTCAACTGTTTTAACTGTAACAGGAACCATGTGCTTTACTGCTCAACTGTTTTAACTGTAATAATGCACTTTACTGCTCAACTCTTTTAACTGTAACAGGAACCATGTGTTTTACTGCTCAACTGTTTTAACTGTAACCATGCGCTTTACTGCTCAACTGTTTTAACTGTAACAGGAAACCAGAAACTCTAGGAGAAAAGAACATAGAGAATATACCATAGACCCAACTGCCATCTACTGGCTGAATACTACTGTAGTTGTTGCATAAAAATACATTCCAACAAGGAATTCCAACAAGATGTCAACTCCCAGAATTGTCCAACCAGGTGGCTGGGAAATTCTGGAAACTGACATTCACACAACGCAAAGTCACCAAGTTTGAAAAAAGATTCAATAGGCAAACTCACAATTGTTGATTTTCAAATGAAGACTCCCTGATGTTGCCACTTTGGGTTGCTTTTTAACTTAACGTGCTCTCTAGTTGTCTCTCAACCTTCAGTAAGTTGATCGCTATTTGGTCTACTGTTCCTCCCTTTGATCTCAACTTTCAACTTATGAAAACAGGTGGTTCTCAATTTACAACAGTTTGTTTAGTGACCAAAGTTACAACGGCATTGAAAAAAGCGACTTATGCTTGTGTGTCACACTTCTGACCAGTGCAGGGTCCTCATGATCATGTGATTAAAACTCAGATGGTGGGCAACTGACTCATATAAATGATGGTTGCAATGTCCCGGGATCATGGGATCCCTTTTGTGACCTTCTGATCAGCAAAGTCCACGGGGAAGCCAGGTTCACTTAACAACCATGTTACTAACTTAACAACTGTAGTGATTCACTTAACAACGGTGGCAAGAAAGGTTCCTCAAATGGGGCAAAAATCACTTCACAGATGTTTCACTTAGCAACAGAAATAGTGGGCTCAATTGTGAAGTTGAGGACTACCTGTATACAGGAAATGAGCCTTTGGCAACCGAAATGAGAGTTTCTGGAGCTCCTTTTGGAGGTCAACTGATTGAAGAATAACTTTATTTAAAAAAAAAGGACATCCCAATAACGTCGGAAGAAGACGGCCATTTTCTGCTGATGCCTGAGGTAATTTGTAATTGGAATGGACAATTCATCAGCCCTGAGGGAGCGGATGATAAAAGCAAGGGGAACCGCAAAGGCTTATGAGAAATCTATGTTGAAGAAATGCAATTTTTCCTGGCACGCTGGTATTTCTCAGGGGCTCAACGTATACCACATATTGCAAACTGAATAAGTGGCAAAACTAGTTCAAATACCCTTCACGCTTGGGCATATAGGTAGCCTTTGCCTCACAAGCTGCTGTGGCCTAGAGGTGGAGCTCTCGCCTCCCAATCAGGAGGTTGTGAGTTCAATCCTAGGTAGAGGCAGAAGTAGGGCTCCTGCTTGGGCAGGGGGTTGGACTAGATGACCTGCAAGGTCCCTTCCAACTCTGTTAATCTGTTAACCATTCATTTAGTAACTGTTCAAAGCTACTGTTGTGGCCCACCAACAGCCAGTTGATTTGGCAGTAGATTCAGACAGTGAGGAGGTTAGGGAGGAACATGGGCCAGTCCTGGAGTCTGGGGAAGGATCGGACAAGTGCTCTGCGTTGGAGGCATTGATGGGGCCAGGGCTGTCTGACAGTTATCAGCTGCCTTTGGAGTCGGACATCAGTGGGGCAGAAGAACAGCTGGAGCCTGTTTCCAATGTGTGCATGCACAGAACTGCCAGGAGAAGGGAACAGCTAAGGAACAAGGGTTGACTTAGGAGTAAGGACACAGGTGGAGGGTGAATGGCCCCTCCCATAGGGAATAAAGAGGAGCGAAAGGGGAGTGGAGTTTGCAGGAGACAATGAGTTCAATTCATTTGGGTGAAGATCTGTTCCTGACCTCTTGCCAAGTAATTGCTGCTACAGCATGGCATTTAGAAGATATCGGTCTGGCAGCTCTCCAAGCCTGACAAAGGTCTGTAGTTGTGAAATCTCTTGAAAGACTGTTGGCTGGGATTTTGCTGGAGAGGAATTCCCTTTAAAACTAAATAAAAGGTGTTTTATCAGGACGAGGAGTCGGCTTCGTGCTTTTGGGAAGCGTAGGTCAGTACAGCTACATTGGCGTTGAAAAGTGTGATTTATGACCACTCCTCACACTTACGACTATTGCAGTGTCAGAATTTGAGCACTTGGAAACCTTGGGCCAATCACTTTCTCCCAGCTCAACTTAACTTACAGGGTTGTTGTTGTGGGGAAAATAGGAGGAGGGAGGGTGTCGAATGTTTTTCCCTGATTTGGGATGTTTGTCAAAATAATAAATGTGTTATATAAATAAGTAAATATTTGTTGGAGGGATCGATGGGTGACATAGACAAAGAGATAATTTAAGTAATGCATCTGGATGATACATAGAAGCTAAAGGTCTGGATTATCTGGTTCTTCCCCTCCCTCTTCTGAACGTTCTTTGATTTTTAAAGCACATTATTAAAACTGGTTGAGGACTTGATGATCTTTCCTACCTGACAAAGAGAAGAATCCGGGGGTTACAAAACATAATGTCTCCCCCATTGGGTGGGGAGGAGCTTCTATTGTCTGAAGAACCCATCTTCCTAATGGAAAATGGGAGTTGAAGGCGGTCCTGCTGGAATAAGAACATAAGAACAGCCTTGCTGGAACAGGCCACAGCCCATCCAGTCCAGCATTCTGTCTCACACAGTGGCTCCCCATTTGCTTCAGGGCCTTCCCAAGCAGATGTCTTCACCTGCTTATGATTCCCTGCAAATGGCATTGAGAGATATCCTGCCTATCTGTCCAACCCAGAGGATGTCGTTAGGCATCCATCATGATAGCCATTGATACCCTTGTTCTCCATGAACTCCTCTAATCCTTTCTTTCTTTCTTTCTTTCTTTCTTTCTTTCTTTCTTTCTTTCTTTCTTTCTTTCTTTCTTTCTTTCTTTCTTTCTTTCTTTCTTTCTTTCTTTCTTTCTTTCTTTCTTAACATAAGAACATAAGAACAGCCTTGCTGGAACAGGCCACAGCTCATCCAGTCCAGCATTCTGTCTCACACAGTGACTCCCCATTTGCTTCAGGGTCTTCCCAAGCAGATGTCTTCACCTGCTTAGGATTCCCTGCAAATGGCATTGAGAGATATCCTGCCTATCTCTCCATCCCAGAGGGTGTCCTTAGGCATCCATAATGATAGCCATGGATACCCTTGTTCTCCAGGAACTCCTCTCATCCTTTCTTAAAGGTGTCGAGGCTGACAGTTGTCACCACTTCTTCTGGCAGGGAGCTCCATAGACCAGTGATCCTCTGGGTGAAAAAGTACTTCCTCTTATTTGTTTGAGGTCTAGCTTCCAAACGTTTCACAGTAATGGAGTATGAAATTTTTATTTATGCAATTTGTATGCTTTCCGGCTGAGCTTCAGGCTGTAAGGAAAGTCGTTGCGATAAAAAAAGCCGTTCTCAACAGCTTTCATCCATAATGCACAGCCTTGTTAAGACTGGAGAACCTACTGTTGTGGCCTGCCAGTGGCCACCAGAGCTGACAGCAGATTCGGACAGTGAGGAGGTTGGAGAGGAACATGGGCCAGTCCTGGAGGCTGGGGAAGGCTTGGACAAGGGCTCTGCGTTGGAGGCAGAGGGGGGGGGGGAACAGAGTTGTATGACAGTTATCAGCTGCCTTCAGAATCAGACATCAGTGAGGCAGAAGAACAGCTGGAGCCTGTTCCCAGTGTGCGCATGCACAGAGTTGCCAGAGGAAGGGAACCGCTAAAGAACAGTGATCAACTTGGGAGTAAAGTCACAGGTGGACGATGAATGGCCCCTCCCAGAGGAAATAAAAGAGGAGCAACAGGGGAGTGGAGTTTGCAGGAGACAATTAGTCTGCATAATTGGTTGGTGACACTCCGAGACTCCTTGCCAAGTTCTGCAGATATCGGATTGGCAGCTCTCCAAGCCTGATAAGGTCTGTGACTGTAAATCCTCCCTTGAAAGACTTTGCCAGATGTGAATGAGCAGAATTCACAGTCAATTAATAAAAGGGGTTTTTGTCGGGACAAGGAGTTTCCTTCAAGCTCTTGGGAAGCCTCGGTCAGAACACTTACCAAGTGGGGTGAGGAGGAATAATAATAATAATAATAATAATAATAATAATAATAATAATAATAATAATAATAATAATAATAATAATAATAATAATAATAATAATAATAATAATAATAATAAGTTAAATTTATTGACCACACCCTCTCCCCACAGGGACTCGGGGCGGTGCACAGGGAAATTAAAAAACGAAAAATATACAAAATACATACAAATTAAAACGAATTAAACTCAATCAATCCTGTGCTAAAGGAAGATGGCTTCATAGTAGATTAGGCAGGTGGCAGGGGGCTGGATTTAATGTTTAAAGATAGGTTAAGAGCTTCAGCAAAAAGGATGAGGATGAAGATTGGGCCAACTTTGATGTAGCAAAGTTGGTCAGGTTGGACCACTTACCTGGGCAGTGTGTAAGAGAAGATCATGTGTGTGTGTAGGAGAAGAGCAGGCAGAATTGAGGGTGGAGTTAAACATGTCATCAGTTTAGAGTCCCTTATGTTGCCGCAAATGACCCAAATCCAGCCTCCTTGAATTCTGTTGCCTTTTATCTATGCCAACTTAGTGCTGACCATTAGTTGACTAGACTGGTACATAGGCTTGAATAAATCTCCTGGGTTGCAGCTTAACGTATGGTCCTGATCCTTTGTGCCTAACAGAAGCAGGTTCCCCACTCTGGGGAAGCTTTTATATCTTTATTTATTGCAACACTTTACTGGCTGAATGATTCCTTGTTATAAGGAGCATTATTATTTTTGAAACAGATTAACTCTCTACTGGAGCTTACGCAGCGGTTTTTAATGCATCTTCTGTCTACCCACTGCAGGAAACTGTCCAGAGGCTTTAAAAAGGACTGACCGTGTGTGTGTGTAGGCAGCCAGTTGATTCCCCTGAGGCTGTCGAATATTTTTGCAAATTGCAGAAGTGAATTTGATGGTGCAGTTTTAGGAGGTGGCCAGAAATGGAGCCTTGAGGATTGTACATGTTGTTCCATCCATAGAATAGAATAGAATAGAATAGAATAGAATAGAATAGAATAGAATAGAATAGAATAGAATAGATCGAGTGGTGTAGTGGCCTAAAGGAGAAGATTCTCACCTCGCACTTGGAAGGTTGAGGGATCAATCCTAGCCAGCAACAGAGATTTCTCTATCAGGGTGCAAAGAGAAAATATCTGCTGCAAACACCACATAGGTGACAGGAAGGGTATCCGGCCAGCTCCATTAAACTGCTCTGACTCCACCCCAAATAAAAGGATTACAAGTTTGCAAAAAGAAAAAAAATGGAATGGATGGAATAGAGTGGGATGGGATGGGATGGGATGGGATAGAATAGAATAAAATAGAATAGAATAGAATAAGTTTATTTGGCCAAGTATTTTTAGACATACAAGGAATTTGTCTCCAGTGCGCATGCAGTAGTGGGGTGGGATTGGGGATTTTGCAGTTTCCTTCTCCCAGGAGTGGGGAGGGAATGAAGATTTTGCAGTATCCTTTCCCCAGGAGTGGGGAAGGAATGGGGATTTTGCAGTATCCTTTCCCCAGGAGTGGGAAGAGAATGGGGATTTTGCAGTATCCTTCCCCCAGGAGTGAGGAGGGAATGGAGATTTTGCAGTATCCTTCCCCCAGGAGTGGAGAGGGAATGGGGATTTTGCAGTTTCCTTCTCCCAGGAGTGGGGAGGGAATGGGGATTTTGCAGTATCCTTTCCCCAGGAATGGGGAGAGAATGGGGATTTTGCAGTATCCTTCCCCCAGGAGTGAGGAGGGAATGGAGATTTTGCATTGTCCTCCCCCCAGGAGTGAGGAGGGAATGGAGATTTTTGCATTGTCCTTCCCCCAGGAGTGGGGAGGGAATGGGGATTTTGCATTGTCCTTCCCCCAGGAGTGGGGAGGGAATGGGGATTTTGCAGTATCCTTTCCCCAGGAGTGGGGAAGGAATGGGGATTTTGCAGTATCCTTCCCCCAGGAGTGGGGAGGGAATGGGGATTTTGCAGTATCCTTTCCCCAGGAGTGGGGAGAGAATGGGGATTTTGCAGTATCCTTCCCCCAGGAGTGAGGAGGGAATGGAGATTTTGCATTGTCCTCCCCCCAGGAGTGAGGAGGGAATGGAGATTTTTGCATTGTCCTCCCCCCAGGAGTGGGGAGTGAATGGGGATTTTGCAAGTATCCTTCCCCCAGGAGTGAGGAGGGAATGGAGATTTTGCATTGTCCTCCCCCCAGGAGTGAGGAGGGAATGGAGATTTTTGCATTGTCCTCCCCCCAGGAGTGGGGAGAGAATGGGGATTTTGCAGTATCCTTCCCCCAGGAGTGAGGAGGGAATGGAGATTTTGCATTGTCCTCCCCCCAGGAGTGAGGAGGGAATGGAGATTTTTGCATTGTCCTCCCCCCAGGAGTGGGGAGAGAATGGGGATTTTGCAGTATCCTTCCCCCAGGAGTGAGGAGGGAATGGAGATTTTGCATTGTCCTCCCCCCAGGAGTGAGGAGGGAATGGAGATTTTTGCATTGTCCTCCCCCCAGGAGTGAGGAGGGAATGGAGATTTTGCATTGTCCTCCCCCCAGGAGTGAGGAGGGAATGGAGATTTTTGCATTGTCCTTCCCCCAGGAGTGGGGAGTGAATGGGGATTTTGCAAGTATCCTTCCCCCAGGAGTGGGGAGGGAATGGGGATTTTGCAGCATCCTTCCCCTGCCATGCCCACCAATCTACGTCCATCAAGCCACGCCAAACCCACAGAACCACTAGTAATTATTTTTGAATCCCACCACTGATGTGTCCTCTTAAATCTCCCTGGTTCTATTTATTTATTTTATTTCTTTATTTTTAAAAACCTACATTTATTCCTGCACACAGTTGCTTCAGTCATACAATATGTTGACATGTTTGTACATCGTTCCCTCATAGAAAAAGCTCATTTCCGTAGCCAAAAACCCATTTTTGCAAAACCCGAGAAACGTTCAATTCAGCGGATAATTGAAGCGGCCAACACATTCATCCCGAATGCATGAAAGAGACCCAGTTTCTCTTTTAAATGGAAAAGAGATGAACATTTCTGGCAACCCGCGTTCCCCATAGTCATTTCTTCAAAGGTGTTTCTTTGGAAGGAGAAGATGGATAGAATTCTTTGAAAGGAAAGGGGGGTGGGTGGGGAGAAAGCACAACTGGGGGAACAAAAAAAGAGATGAAAGAAAGGGAATAATTCCTGAACAGATCGGTGTCCATTAAAAGGAATGTGAAATCTTCAGAAATGCGAAGCATAAATAAATAAATAAATAAACGTGCCGCGAAAAATAGGACGCTAAATAGTTGGAACCCAAGAGCAAAGGAACAGAAGACAGTATTCAACTGGAAACTATAAACAACATTGTTTGCAGGACCCGGTATGGATTTTGCCTGAGCTCCACGTTACCAACTGTGGCTCTTATTGTTATTTTATTTTTTTTTCATCTGCTCCAGTTAAGTTCCTGCTGAATATGCAAGGTTCATTTGATATCGAAACGGGGGCGAGCAACAATGAATCTCCCACGCTCTCAGGCACCTGCAAAGTGCCACCTGCAAAAATAAATAAATAAAGATATGCGGCGCCCAGAGGAACAAAACAGCATGAGGGAAAGGTTGATCTGATGTAAGAGTATTGATTTCCCCGGCTGTTTGCCCTGGGGAGCTGGCATTTGAACACAACTGAGAATCATCGCCTTCAAGGCTGGGAAAATTAAGCCAGAGACGGGCACGGAGTTTCCCTCACTCCATGTCTGTATGTCTCTTTCTCCCTTCTTTCTCTCCCCCCCCCAAAAAAAAAGAAAGAAGAAAGAAAAGTTTCTTTGCATTCCTTTAAAATCCTATCTGTTTAAAGAACCGCCTGATACGCCAGTTGCGCCCCTTTCTGGATCGTGACGCTTTACGCACGGTCATTCAAGCCCTCGTCATCTCCCGCCTGGACTACTGCAACGCTCTCTACATGGGGCTCCCCTTGAGATGCACCCGGAGGCTCCAGTTAGTTCAGAATGGGGCCGCGCAGGGGATTCTGGGAGCCTCCAGATGCTCCCACGTGACACCTCTCCTGCGCGAGCTGCACTGGCTGCCTGTGGCTTTCCGGGTGCGCTTCAAGGTACTAGTAACCCCCTTTAAAGCACTCCATGGCAAGGGACCTGGTTATCTTCAAGACCGCCTCCTGCTACCAAATACCTCCCACCGACCAGTTCGCTCCCACAGAGAGGGCCTCCTCAGGGTGCCGTCGGCTAAACAATGTCGGCTGGCGACCCCCAGGGGGAGAGCCTTCTCTGTGGCGGCTCCTGCCCTCTGGAATGACCTACCCCCTGACCTATGAACGATCACCAACCTACGCCTTTTCCGTCGGGCCCTGAAGACCCATTTATTTTGTGCTGCCGGCCTGTCGTAGTTTTTAAATTGATTTGAGTAGGGGTTTTTAATTTGGCAGACCAATTTATTTAATTATATCTTAACATTCGATCTTAACTTTTATATTACTCATTTTTACTGTTGGCTGTACACCGCCCTGAGTCCCGAAAGGGAGATAGGGCGGTATATAAATGCAATAAGTCTTAAATCTTACAAAGACACAAAAATGTGTTCTGACCTAGGCTTCCTCATAAAGCACGAAGCAGATTCCTGGTCCAGACAAAACCCCTTTTATGAAATGAATGGGAATTCCTCCCATTCACATTCAGCAAAGGCCTGGTAAACAGTCTTTCAAAGGTGAAGTCATGACCACCGACCTGTTGTGGCCCAGCCGGCTCCGGATGAGCTGCTGATGGACTCCTCTAGTGAGGAGTCCTATGAGTCTGCTCTGGAGGAGGAGGGCGACCTTGAGAGAGCAGAGAGCCTGGCTGGTCATCAGGAGGCACCTGGATCGTGGAGTAGTGGGGAGGATCAAGGCCAGTTTGCCCCTGATGTTAGGTTAAGACGGATTGAAAGAAGGCAGCTTCAGTTGCAGCAGAGACGAACTCGGAGGAGGTAATTAGTCCCAGCTGCCTAATGACTGGCCCCTCCCAAGAGGGTTTAAAAGGAAGCCTCTGCTAAGGAAATCCTTGCAGAGAACAACGGTTCATTTCTAGGTTTGGATTTCCTCGTGTCGAGTTGCAGGTTTAGTTTCTAGTTGATTTAAGAAGCTTTGAGTCTGTTCAAGGTCAGTTTGGGCAAGCAGCCAAGAGTCATTCAGTCAAGCAGCCAGTCTGGTAATTAGTTCAAGAAAGGGGTGGTGGTGGTCAGAACACGATCCTATCTGGTTTGGAAAGTTGCCATGTAAATATTTTCCAAATGCAGTGCAGTGCAAGGAAAGATTTGGCATAGAATCTCTGAGATTCACGGACAGATCTTCACACTCCTGAAACAAATGAATGAACAAATTGTTTCCTGCAAAAGCCCACTCCCCTTTTGCTTCTCTTTTATTTCCTGTGGGCGGGGCCATTCGCCGTCCACCTGTGGCCTTACTCCCAAGTCGACCCCGATTTCTTAGTTATTTTCTTCTGGCAGCTCTGCGCATGCACACACTGGGAACATTGCAAACCAGGTCTGAATCTGCTTAGCCTTTTCTCCTTTTCCTTTTCCCTTTTGCTTTCCATCTTTTCCCAGCATCCATTTCCAAGGAGGCCTCTGTTGTCATATGGTGACCAAAGGATTTGAGCCTCAGCTTCAGCATCTGTCCTTCTAAAGGACAGTCAGGGTTGATTCCCTTTAGAATTGACTGATCGGATGTCCTTGTAATCTAAGGGACTTCAGGAGTCTTTCCCAACATTCTCTGTCCACCTACAAGGAATGCTAGAAGAATAAAACAGAAATCAGAACACATCAGTCAGTCATTCCACTGTTCCTGAAATGCCTTTGCAACCTCTCTCTTTTTGAAATTCCTTTCTAAAGCTCCAAAAAGCAAGAAAGACACACAGAGTTGCTTCTAAGCCACGTCCTTCATTATTCCTCACCAGTAAACCACAATTTTGCTGAAAAAAAGCAACTACTTGCATCACTGATGAAATACAATACAATGAGTTGGAAGGGACCTTGTAGGTCTTCTAGTCCAACCCCCTGCGTGGGCAGGAACCTTATACCATTTCAGACAAATGGCTATCTAACATCTTTTTAAAGACTTCCAGGGTTGGGGCATTCACAACTTCTGGAGGCAAGCTGTTCCAGAGGTTAATTGTTCTAACTGTCAGGAAATTTCTCCTTAGTTCTAAGTTGCTTCTCTCCTTGATTAGTTTCCACCCATTGCTTCTTGTCCTGCCCCCAGGTGCTTTGGAGAATAGTTTGACTCCCTCTTCTTTGTGGCACCCTCTGAGATATCGGAACACTGCTATCATGTCTCCCCTGGTCCTTCTCTTCATCAAACTAGACATACCCAGCTCCTGCAACCATTCTTCATATGTTTTAGTCTCCAGTTCCCTAATCATCTTGGTTGCTCTTCTCTGCACTCTTTCCAGAGTCTCCACGTCTTTTCTACATCGTGGCGACTAAAACTGTATGCAGTATTCCAAGTGTGGCCTTACCAAGGCACTATACAGTGGCATTAACACTTCACGTGATCTAGATTCTATCCCTCTATTTATGCAGCCTAGAACTGTGTTGGCTTTTTTGGCAGCTGCTGCACACTGCTGGCTCATATTTAAATGGTTGTCCACTAAGATTCCTAGATCCCTCTCACAGTTGATACTCTAGAAGTTCTAGAGAGAAGCTGATATGACCCTCTTCTTCCCAACCAAGTTATCTAAACTTTGTTGTCTCTTGTTCCTCTGGAATGCACCCCTCCCACCTGAAAACCCAGACTATATTCCACTACATCCACCATCTAAAAGCACCAGAGGTGGTATTCAGCCGGTACTGACTGGTTCTAGCGAACCGGTAGCAGAAATTTTGAGTAGTTTGGAGAACCGATAAATACCCCCTCTGGCTGGCCCTGCCCCCATCTATTTCCTGCTTCCCGAGTTCCAGCTGATCAGCTGGGTCTTCTTTTGCTGCCCTGCACATGAGAACAGAGCTGGAAATCAGGCTACTGGGGTAGGGAGGGAATGGGGATTTTGCAATATCCTTCCGCCAGGAATAGGGAGGGGGTGGGGATTTTCAGTATCCTTCCCCTTTCACACCCACCAAGCCACGCCCACCAAGCTACCCCATGCCCAACAAGCCACACCCACAGAACTGGTAGTAAAAAAAAAATTCAATCCCACCACTGAAAAGTGCTCTGAATTTTGTACCCTACAAATCAAGTGGCTTGCTTATGCTCTGCCTTTATGCATCCCAGAAAATTAGAATTATCCTGTGTTGGTATGACTCCTGTGAAAGAAAGGGAGCCTGTGAATTAAAATTTCACAGAGCGAGATAGTGAACAGAAGATGTTTCTTGGATTAGAAGCAAGGAAAAAATGAAGTCCAGTGGCCTCCTGAGAAAGCACCTTTGGGACAACCATGACCTGGATGATTGAGAATCTCCTTAGGCACAGGAGAGAGAGAGAGAGAGAGAGATCTGCAGATTGGAAGAAATGGACATTTTCCAAACAGCATAGGGGTTCATCTTTCAGACAATCACATTCCACTCTTGACTTACCTTCTTTCCTTAGTTGGCAGATCAATCAAGTGCAAGGTGTTCAGTTAAGTATTTTTCATGAAAAAAATATTAATACAAAGAATAAATATCATCAATGCGTTACTATAATTATGATTATCACTGCTATCATCACACTGCTCACGTAGACATTAAATTTGTTTTCTTGTAGTGTAATTTCAAGAAAAATGTATGGTTGAAAGAGACGGTACCTGGAAAATATACAGTATCTTGTCGGAAAATGGAAATTTATATACAACAAGGAAAAGAAAAAGATGGAAGGAAAGAGAAGTGGAGAGATGAAGGGAGAGAGGGAAGAGGAGTGGGGTGAAGGAGAGGAGGGGAGGGGAGAAAGGCAAAGGGAAGAGGAGAAGGAAGGAGACAGAAGAAGAGGGAAGGAGAGGGAAGTGGAGGAGAGGGGAGACGAGGAGAAGGAAAGGGAGGAGAGGGAAGGAGAGGGAAGGAGAGAGGGGAGAGAATCAGGAAAGAGGGAAAGAGAGGGAAGTGGAAGGGAGGGAAGGAGAAGGAAAGAGGGAAAGAGAGGGAAGTGGGAGGAAAGGAGAAGGAAAGAGGGAAAGAGAGGGAAGTGGAAGGGAGGAAAGGAGAAGGAAAGAGGGAAAGAGAGGGAAGTGGAAGGGAGGGAAGGAAAGAGGCAAAGAGAGGGAAGTGGAAGGGAGGAAAGGAAAGAGGGAAAGAGAGGGAAGTGAAAGGAAGGAAAGGAAAGAGGGAAAGAGAGGGAAGTGGAAGGGAGGGAAGGAGAAGGAAAGAGGGAAGGAGAGCGAAGTGGAGGGGAGGGGAGGGGCAGAGAAGAGGGAAGGAAAGTGAAGCAGAGGGGAGAAGGGAAGGGAAAGAAGGAGAAGGAAAGAGACAGAAAGAGACGGACTGTCATTGTAAAACTCAAAATGTGATGTATTATACAGGAAAATGTATAACGAAAACATTAAAAAAAGAAAGTATTTTTTTTGCAGGTAGACACTTCCTTCAGTTGGGATGGGAAGCCTTCCTTCCCTCCCTCCCCAAGTGCTATCAAGAGATTGGCATATATTTTTGGAGTTCCTTCTTAGACTGGGTAGACAAGATTGATTTTATTTAAAATTGCATATGTATTAAAGCAAGCAAGATGGCTCTGACATAAATTACCTTGATGTATTAAATGAAGAGGCAAATACAATTTTCTGTCTTCATTCTCTCTTGTGCTCCTCGGCAAGACAGGCCCTGATTTATCTTTTTCCTCCTTAATTCTGACGTGGAATCTATGCAAAGATTTCACCGTGGAGCTTGGGTAGCAGTGTCAATATGTCACTGTTTCCACATCTCACTTTATTCGAAATGGTGCCCCCTTCGTTCATTTAAGGCCAAAGCCAGCTGCACCGTTAAAACGATGAGGTTGTCCTTGATTCTATTTTAGTCTGCTAGAGCAGGGGTCGGCAACCTTAAACACTCAAAGAGCCACAAAGGTCCTAGCTGGAAGCCCCCCATTCAATTCTGGAGGTGACCAGAAGTCTGGTTCCCCCACCATAGAGTCTCCTCCTAGCACGGCAACTTTTTTCCTCCACCTGTCCTAACCGAAAGCCCTATCAATTGTGGAGCTGACCGGAAAACCCACCCCTTGCCATAGTCTCCTCCTGGCGTGCCCTGCTTTCCCCCCCAAACCGGAAGCTCCTCTCAAAATTATGGTGCTGACTGGTGACAGGGAGCCACAGCAGAGGGATGAAAGAGCCACATGTGGCTCCAGAGCTACGGATTGCTGACCCCTGCGCTAGAATAATGTGGCCTCGATAAATGGGGACAGAAAAAGCATCTTTGTCCTCACCCACAACTCCGAGTCTAGGACGTGCCCTTCCCCAGGTCTGCTTCCAACTCCCAGGGACGGGATGTCAAACTTCTTCAATGAAGAAGTTCCCCAGTTCACCCTTTCCTTTTTCCAATACACCTCACAGTCCCAAAAAAACAGGAAGCCAGGGGGATTTTCAAGCCCTAATACAGGGGTCTCCAACCTTTGCAACTTTAAGTCTGAAGGACTTCAGCTCCCAGAATTCTCCAGCCAGCTGGCTGGAGAATTCTGGGAGCTGAAGTCCTTCAGACTTAAAGTTGCAAAGGTTGGAGACCCCTGCCCTAATAGACTCAGGTTGCACTAGATGCTCGATCAACCTGACTACAGTCCTGAAACTGGGGATCCGAGCAAAAAGACTCGCCCACCGATTCCAGTTGAAACAAGTCAATGGGTCCATAATGGGGGGAGCCTATGCCACCCACCTGACCGAACCAGTGAGACTAGAGCTAGCAGATCATTGGGAAGTACCGTATTTTTCAGAGTATGAGACGCATCGGAGTATAAGACACAGCAAGGCTTTGAAGAGGAATTTAAAAAAAAAAAAGTTTTTGCACTCTGCAAACCTCCCAAAAATGGCCCGTTTTTCACAAAACAGGCCCATTTTCTTTTTTTTAAAAGGGCATGAATAGCCCTTAGGAGGCTTGCAGAGTGCCCCTGGGGGACCCAAACATGAGCAAAAAACCGACCTGTTTTTCACAAAAACGGGCCCATTTTTTGTCAAAGAAAGGGCATGGATAGCCTTTAGGAAGCTTATAGACTGCTGCTGGGAGCTGGGGGGCTCAAAAACAGGCTGTTTTCTGCTCATTTCTGCCGTCCCCAGCCCCCAGGAGCTGTCTGAAAGCCTCCTAAAACCTATGCATGGCCATTTTGGTGAAGGGGGCAGAGTTTCAGGAGGCAAAAAATGCTGTATTCAGTGTATAAGACACACCCAGATATTCAGCCTCTTTTTTGAGGGGAAAAAGGTGCGTCTTATACTCTGAAAAATACGGTAATTCGATTCGTAATAGCCCCCCAAATGACAGACGCAGTCATACTGGGACTTTCCTGGCTAGACAAGTGGGGACCAACCATCTGGTGGCAAGGGAGTACTCACAGACCTAGGATAGCAAGGGCCCCCCCAACCCCTCCAACACCAGCAAGCAGAAACACCACCCACAAAGGGAATGCTTCCTCCAAAAGAGCCCACCAGAACAACTGGCAAACCCCAGAGGCCGAACAGATTCCGAGGGAATATCAGGACCTTGCAGAAATATTCAGCGAGGCCAAGTGCAACATTCTGCCCCCCCCCCACCGCCCCACCGTCAGGCACTGGAGCAAGACGTTTTCACAGCCAAGCTGAACTCTGGTGAGATCGAAACTCTGGGATTGTAAATCACGCAGACACCCATGGGTGTAAATTGCTTGTCAAGCTGTAAATCAGAGCGCCTGGTATTTTGTCCAAGGGGCAAGGGGCAGCATTGTGATTTAAACCAAGGGTCAGAAGACTAGCCTGCCATCGACAAGTTCAAGGAGAAGAACATTTGCAGAGATTGGGTCTTGGACGAGGGTCAGGAAGTAGAAGAGGCGGGCATGGCACAAGGTTAGGGCTATTAGGGAAGGCATTCTACATTTCCGAAGAGACATTAAAAACCAGGTTTTGCCCCAGGCACAGCTAATGCAAATTAGCCCTGATTTGCTGAGGTCAGGTTCCGTAAAAAAAAAAAAAACCCCACAAGCCTCCTCTTATATTAGGAGACTTTCTTTGCAAGGAGCCGCAAGGAATCGCCTTGAAACCTTTTGGCTTTCTACACAGGCCTGATGATGTCTCCAGGGGCTAGAATGATGACCCTGAAATCCATAATTACCTGTAGCTGGATCGGGGAGAGCAATACTTAGATTCACTTTTCCCTCTACTGATATGTAATGTAAGATTTTTGTCAGTTTGTTGCAGAAAAATCAAATCCAGAAATCGCACACAGATAACGGATTCAGCCGGATTCATTAACTTTTTTCTAAACATAACTAGCCGTTCCTAGCCACCCGTTGCTGTGGCCCAGTCAGGAGGGACACAACCCGAGGGTGGAGTTCCCCCCCCCGCTCTCTATCCCTCTACCTACCTACCTACTGTATGTCTCCTTCTCTCTTCTTATCCCTCTACCTACCTACCTACCTACCGTATTTCTCCATCTCTCTCTCTATCCACCTACCTACCTACCTACCCACCTACTGTATTTCTCCATCTCTCTCTCTATCCACCTACCTACAGTACCTACCTACCTACTCCCTCTCTCTATCCCTATAGCTGCCTACCTACCTGTTGTATTTCTCCTTGAAATACAGTAGGTATTATGACATTTTGTATTATGTCATCCTGTTGCTCACTGCTCTCGCTGTATCCACCTACCTACATTTTTTACATTTCCGTCGCATGTACCTGGCAGAGGTGAGACATCTACACAATCTATATATATCATTGGTGCCATATTTGAAAGGAACGTTGTGTGAAAATTTGGAAGTGATCGGTGCAGTTTCGGAGATTAGCGGTTTTGAATAAACTCTTGTTACATTTTTATTTATATAGATAACAGATGAATAAATGTACAATACCAATAGTAGATTTTTTCAACGCGGCAGAAGTTACAAACAGAACACAAGCAGGAGAGAACAGTTAGTTTCATTTCAGAGATCAAGAGCAGACTAACAATTCCTGACTTGTTTCAGTTTCAATTCTCAGCACAGCTAAGCCACACCCAGACTTCCAGCCCAAGTCTGATTCCAAAACAGCCCTCATTGGTTGACCCAGTTGCAATGCCTATTCATTGACTGACCTTGTTACCATGCCTCCATTCAGTCCCCATTGGCTGATCTATTCCAGTCCATGAATATTCATACTCGGACAGATTTTTAGTAGCCATGTTGATCCCCCTACCCCTGGTTTGCTCATCTCTAGGTGAAGATGTTGTTGTTGTTGTTCAGCTGCCATGTTGTATCTGACTCTGAGATCCTACAGACCACAGTATGCCAGCCTCCTTGTCTCCTGGAGTTTGCCCAAATTCAAATTCATTGTGTCAATGACACTATCTAACCATCTCATTCTCTGCCATCCCTTTGTCCTTTTGCCTTCAAACCTTCCCAACATCAGTGTCTTTTCCAATGAGTGAAGATGATGTATTCTGGCTGAACATTTACCACCAGAAGTTCACCTCCAAGGGGTGTCATTTCTACAGCCCGATATAGAACTTCAAAGATGGTGTTTCTAGAAAGAAACTCTCCATAGTTTATGCAGTATTGGCTATAAAAGTCTGTCCATGGCACCCAGCTTTGGTGGGAACAACCTATCTCTCAGGATTGCTCTCCTTGGTGCTGAACTCCAAATACTAAACTTGCCCTGACGTTGCTCCACCTGATTGCCTCTTGGTGTGTATCTCCACCATTGCTCATAGCAGTGTATACAAGCTGGGCAGCTTCCAAATGTGTGGATTCAACTCCCAAGGTTGTTTACTGCCCAAAGTCAATTAGATTGTGATGGGCAGGAGGGAGACGCTATAGAAGTCAAACAGTCAAACAACAACAATAACAACAAAAACTTCCCAAGCTAGCATAGCGACTGCCAAGAATTATGGGAACTGAAATCCATACATCTGCGAGGAGAATGAACCCCGAGGAACTTTTTTGCTGCACTATGATATTTCTGCATCTCTCAGTCAGGACATTTACTACACCGCAGAAAAAAGTAAGGTTATAGCTAACTCATTAGTAGGGTTTCCTATTTTAGACCGGTCACTCTCAGCCCAACACATCCCATGGGGTTAACATTGTTGTTCCCTGAGAATGACTGGTCCAAGTTCACCCAGTCAAGCTTTCATGCCCGATTCCTCATGTCCTTATTTCTAGCCTGGTGCCTTAACTACTAGACTAAAGTGTCTTATTTTTCAGGATGCTGGTTTCCCAGCTTATATTTATGGATCTTGGTTCTTGTACATCAAAGGTTTCTACATTTTTCTTGGTCCCAAAGGTGATTTTTCAGGAGGCAACTGAACTTCCTTGTTTCTCCTTTGAAGATCTGCAGTTTTTTTCTGGAAATCCATTCATTCATACTCCTGCACCGTTCAAAGAGTGTTCATCCCAAAGTACATAGCTAAACCGGGGGGCAGGGGGGTGCTTCTGGCAGGCACTACTGCTGGTTTGCTCATGTGCATGCCATGTGTGCACACACACTTAAGGCCTGCTGCACAGTGCAATAAAAAAATTTCTGGGCATGCGCAGAAACGAAAAATAAGATGGCAGCGCCTATGGCACTGTCTAGAAAACTGGTTTGGAGGTGTGGCAGGCATGGGTCACTGCCAGTTCAAGTGACCCAGGCCACCAAACCACTACCAGTTTGGCTGAACCAGTCCGAACCGGTAGGAACCCACCACTGAGCTAAATGTCTATGGAGATTCTCAGTCATCCAGGTCATGGCTGTCCCAAAAGTGCTTTTTCAGGAGGCAACTGGCCTTTTAAATTAAATTAAATTTTGTTTGAAGCTTAAAGTGCAGTTCCCAGGGGAGAGGACGCGGTATAGAAATAAAAATCTATCTATCTATCTATCCTGAAAAAGCAGCTTTGGGACAACCATGACCTGGATGACTGAGAAACTCCATAGCTGACAAGTTTTTCTCGGCTTCTCCCATTCTCTGAAGATAAGCTATCTCATGATGACCTTGATGGAATCTATCCAGGGTTCAACCTAGCTCTTTGTAGGAAGTGGCCAATGTCTCTTAAGAATACACATCACTCTCTGTTGGATATATCCAGAGGGAACCAAAAGTATGTTGCAAACTTCATTCCCCAAATTACCTCCTTCATTTGCATTAAAATTTGTCTTTGCTGATTCAATTACAGTGTTAAATAAATCCTATTCATCTTCATTGAACTTTATAGTAAATGAACTTATGATGATTATCCAAATTAGTCATAGAAGAACAAAGAAAAGGCAAAGCCAGTGAGTCAGAGAGATTGATTAAGACGGGTGTTGGTGGTGTCTGCACTTTGAGCATTAGGGTTCTGCGCCACTGAAGTTATTCAAGAACTTATGCCAATAGTCAAACTATCAGAATCCTCAAATAAATTAACATGCATCATTGTTGAACGTGGTGCTGAAATTACTGGGGCTAAATGATGAGTGAAGATATGCTGTCCTTATTTTTGCTTTCCAAACACAAGGAATGTATGTCTCTTTATGTCCTTAAAGAGCTGCTGTACTCCAACAATGGAGAACAATATGACCAGATGTGTGTGTGTGTGTGTGTGTGTGTGTGTGTGTGTGTGTTCCAGCGTAACTCTGGAATGCCTCAAGCAATTTCAACCAAACTTGGTACACAGATGACTTACTCTCTGGAGACAAATACTGTGGGGGGGGGGGTAAAATGCCCCTAACACCCCTTGGTGTGTGTGTTCTGTTAAGATGCAGCCTGTTGTGCCATAAAATGGCTTCTACTGTACAGCGCAATTGAGTTGCCATGGTAACAGCTTCACAGTACTCCACAAGGGGGATCCCTCTGGTAAGGGGGAAAATCCAATATTAGAAATTACGTTTGATCTGGGTATTTCCCCCCTATAAATAAATACCTGGGCAATGCCAGGTTATGGGAAGTCAATTATATTATGCTTGGTGGACCTTATAGCTAGCTAAGTTGCATAACGCAAGGAAGGCATCAACAGTATTTCAAATTTCCTTCTTTCTTGGAATCAAGGGGTTAGAAGGCATGGCATGATAGCAATGTTCCAATACCTGAGGGGCTGCCACAAAGAAGAAAGGGAACAGCCTATTCTCCAAAGCACCCGAAGGCAGGACAAAAAGTAATGGATGGAAACTGATCAAGGAGAGAAGCAATCTAGAACTAAGGAGGAATTTCCTGGCAGTGAGGAGAATTAACCAGTGGAATGGCTTGCCTTCAGAAGTTTTGGGTGCTCCATCACTGGAGGCTTTTAAGAAGAGACTGGACATCTACATGTCTGAAATGGTATAGGGCAGTGGTGGGCAAATTCATTAGTCAATAGAGCCAAAAATCAATAGTACAACGATTGAAATTTCTTTTGAGAGCCAAAAGGTGTGGCCTGTTTTGTGGGAGTGGCTCAGCGGTCAGGTGACCGGGTGGGCGTGACCAACTTGGAAAATGTGGTGAAACGGTCTTGCTTAGAAACCAAAATTTTGGGCTCAATTGTGATCATAAGTTCTTTCTTTCTTTCTTTCTTTCTTTCTTTCTTTCTTTCTTTCTTTCTTTCTTTCTTTCTTTCTTTCTTTTTCTTTCTATTTTTCTTTCTTTCTCTTTCTCTGTTTTTCTTTCTCTCTCTGTCTCTCTGTGTGTGTCTGTCTGTCTCTCTCTCTCTGTATCTGTCTCTCTTCTCCCTCCACCCATCTCTGTCACTCTGTGTGTGTGTGTGTGTGTGTGTGTGTGTGTGCATCTCTGTCTGTCTGTCTATCTCTCTGTTTCCCTCTCTCCCTCCCTCTCTCTCTCTGTGCCTCTCTCTGTCTGTCTCTCCCTCCCTTCCCCTTTGTCTCTCTCTGTCTCTCTGTCTCTCTGTCTCTCTGTCTCTGTCTCTCTCTCTCTCTGTGTGTGCGTCTGTCAGTCTCTCCCTCCCTCTCTCCCTCCTTTCCCCCGCCCCGGAAGCAGCAGAGGGGCCGGCATGTCGGCTGGGGAGGCTACGGCTGCCTCCTCCCGCAGCGAGCGGGCGGGAGGGGGGAGCACCCGAGGCTGCGGCTACCTTAAGTACCACATGCCCACCTCCCTCCCAAACCCTTGTGGCGGGCAGCATAGTGCGCTGCGGTGGCCATCAGAGGGAGCTGGTGGAGACACACCCGGCTGCCCCGCTCGACGCTCCTGCCGGGCGTCTTTGGACGGAGAGAGCTGCGCATTGCAGGGCTCGAGGGCAGCAGCAGCTGCCTATGAAACAGACGGAGTCTGCCCGTGGCTGGATGGAGGAAGAGCTGAACTCGAGGGGCCAAAGAGCCGCTTGTGGCTCGCGAGCCGTGGTTTGCCGACCACTGGAATAGGGTCTCCTGCTTGAGCAGGAAGTTCGACTAGAAGACCTCCAAAGTCCCTTCCAACTTAGTTATTCTGTGTTCTGTAAGGCATTATAATGTCCCAATATTAACAGGGAAACATTGGAATTGTTCGGGGGGGGTGGTTAGTGAGGGACAAGTGACAAAAGCAGCATTGCACACCCACTTTTATGCGTGCAATGTTGTCTCACAGGCACATTTACGGTACAATGGCCCAATTCTGCTTTTGTTATTTTTATGACAACTTTCAATCCTGCAAATGCCGCTGAGATTAATTATGCCTTCTCTGTCCATAACTTTGAAATCTCCTTTCACCATGCTACTCTCACGGTGTTAGTATCTTGCTAGTAACAGTTCCATCATAAACCAGCCAGGCAAAATTGTAAACTTATGTTCTTTTTTAGAGCTATTTGAGTTACCTCATCACAGAATGACACTTTCTTCTCCTTCCTTGAATATTCTTCTTGTGATAATCTCAAAGCTGTTTCATTATGATATTCTTTCTCTCTAGTTACTTAATATCAGGTCTATTTTGTGAAAAGAGGCATTTGCAAATATTAAGCAAGACCCAGGGAAAAATCTGCTGAGCTGTTGTTGTTTTTTTCTAGATAGTCACAAGCCAGTTTTTATGCCTAGGTTGAGATTAATACAATAACAGAGTTGGAAGGGACTTTGGAGGTCTTCTAGTCCAACCCCCTGCTCTAGCAGGAAACCCTATACCATTACAGACAAATAGTTCTCCAATCTTTCCTTAAAAACATCCAGTTATGAAGCATCCCAAACTTCTGCGGACAAGCTATTCCACCAATTAATTGTTCTTAATTGTAGCTAAGAACCTTTCCAAGAAACATCAGCTGCCTTTTGGAAAAAGAACCTTTGGGCCTCTAGACATTGGTTACCTCAGAACCAGTGGTGGATTTCTGCAGGCTCGCACCTACTCGCGAGAACCGGTTGGTGAAATTTAGAGAACCGGTGAGAGGGGGTTCCACTGGCGTACCTGGAAGTAAATCTGGCCCGCCGCTGCCAGTGACCCAACGGGAAGGAAAGGAAAGGAAGGAAGGAAGGAAAGAAAGAGAGAAAGAAAGAAAGAAAGAAAGAAAGAAAGAAAGAAAGAAAGAAAGAAAGAAAGAATTTATCATCACAATTGAGTCCAAAATTTTGGTTGCTAAGCAAGAGCGTTGTTAAATGAGTTTCACCACATTTTAAAAGGTGGCCACTCCCACCCTGTCACATGACTGCCAAGCCACGCCCACAAAATAGGCCACACCTACAGAGTAGGTTCTAAAAAATTTGAAACCCACCACTGCTCAGAACATACTGTAGAACAGTGTTTCTCAACCTTGGTGACTTTAAGTCCTGTGGACTTCAATTCCCAGAATTCCCCAGCCAGCACAGCTGGCTGCGGAATTTTGGGAGTTGAAGTCCACAGGCTATGGCAATCCCTGCAGCCTGAAACAGCTGATGATTGGGAGGCCCCTGCTGAAATTGAAAGTGAAACTTGCTGTTTGCTGCAAGAGGCAAATTGCTGGGAGGCAGAAGCATATATTTTTTTGTGTGTAATCAGGCTGTTTTCTGCCAGGAGGTAAGTCAATAACTACAAATGCCTATAGAATGTTCAAATTATTAGACTTATTTTTTTAAAGACTTCTTTATTTTATTTATTTATTTATTTATTTATTTGTTGAATTTATATAACCGCACCCTCTCCCCGAAGGGACCCGGGGCGGTGCACAGGAAATTAAAACACACAATATCACAATATAAATAATTAAAACCAAATTAAATAAATTATCCCTGTGCTAAAATTTAAAATGTTAAAACATGATCCCATCTAAAACCCAATTAAAACAATTTATGGTACAGACTTTAGGCTAGGTGAATAACTTAGGCCAAGGCGGCCTGATGGAACAAGAGTGTCTTTAATTTCTGGCGGAAGGTGCGGAGGTCCGTGGTTGTTCTAAGGTCGGGGGGTAGGTCGTTCCAGAGGGTTGGGCCCACCACAGAGAAGGCCCTTCCCCTGGGCGTCGCCCGCTGGCATTGCCTGGTGGACAGCACCCGGAGAAGTCCCTCTCTGTGGGAGCAGATCGGCTGCAGGGATGTATAGGGTAGGATGCGGTCTCACAGAATTTATTATTGTTCTAGACAGCTTAACAAAATGAAGAAGCTTTTTAAAATAAATGCTTGATCTGAAGAGGCCCAGTGAATAGCAGAGAATAATGTATACTTCCAGAAAGCTGTATCTATTTTAACAGCATCTTACAAGTATAGTCTGAAATGTAACACCACAAACAGTGTATTTTGCCTGTACTGTTTGCTGTTTGTTGCAAGGAGGGAAATTGCTGGAAGGCAGAGGCAGATTCTCCCCCCTTGTTTTCTTCCCCAAAAGCTAGGTGCGTCTTATATTTTGGAGCGCCTTATACGCTGAAAAATACGGTAGGTCTCAAGGAATCAAACCAGCAATGATCAAACTTTGCAATATCATCTCTCCCCAAGAATTTTGTGCAGTCGGTTCTGTGATTAAAATTAATAATTGCATTGGAGTTTAGGTGGGCAAGAAATAAGCAGACTGCTTTCTTGGAATAATTAAATTTTAATCTATATGTCAAATAAAACAAAGATGGAATCTGAGAACTTTCTTTTTCTTTTTTCAAAAGTTCTCTCCAGATGTCAATTGAGGATTCTTGATTTCACACTCTTGGAAAACAAGAGTTTTCTGACAAATCACATACGGAGGCTTTTCTTCTCAAGTTAAACCCCCACTCATTATGCTCATCAAACCGAATCGATATTTTTGACCCCGGTGCAGATTTTAAAGGATAATTTAAATCTGCCTGCAAATTAGATATTGCGAGCAGGCACTGTTCATTGTAAAACAGCATTCGGCTACCGAAACAAAAATGCTAAGAAGAGAGAAAAAGAGGTAAATTGATTTGTAAGATTAGTAACGCACAAAAGTCTGAACTCAGCTCCCAGGCCTGAGCCAATAACTCAGCTGGACAGGTTGCAAGATAATAGAGTTGGAAGGGACCATGGAGATCTTCTAGTCCAACCCCCTGCTCAAGCAGAAGACCCTCTGCCATTGAACAGAATAACAGAGTTGGAAGGCATTAATCATTCTGTCATTCTATATAAATAAAAATGTAACAAGAGTTTGTTCAAAACCACTAATCTCCGAAAGTACTGCACCGATCGCTTCCAAATTTTCACACAATGTTCCTTTCAAATACAGCACCAATTAGATATAGAGATATGCCAGGTACATGCACAAAATGTACAAAATTGTAAAAAAGTTAGGTAGATGGATACAGAGAGAGAAGTGGGCCACAGGTATTATGTCATCCTTTATAACATAAAATACTCTGTCCATAAGATGCAAGGAGAAATACAGTAGGTAGGTAGGTAGGCAGCTGTAGGGATAGAGAGAGGGAGGGAGAAATGCAGTAGGTAGGTAGGTAGGTAGGTAGGTAGAGGGATACAGAGAGAGGGAGGAATACAGTAGGTAGGTGGTAGGTAGGTGGATAGAGAGAGGGAGAAATACAGTAGGTAGGTAGGTACAGAGAGAGAGGGAGAAATACAGTAGGTAGGTAGGTTGGGGTTTATACGGTAATTGTGTATACGTGTTTGTGTGTGCAGGTGTAGATCTACACACAGATTGGTTGGCCATTTAACCAGACTGGGCCACTGTACATACATACATACATACATACATACATACATACATACATACATACATACATACAGTAGATGATAGATAGATAGATAGATAGATAGATAGATAGATAGATAGATAGATAGATAGATAGATAGATAGATAGATAAATGGCTGTGTGTGTGTTTCAACATAACTCTGGAATGCCCTGAGCAATTTGAACCAAACTTGGTACACAGATGACTTACTCTCTGGAAAAAAATATTGTGGAGGTAAGACACCCCTAAAATCCCTTGGGGTGTGGGTTCTGTTAAGATACAGCCTGTTGTGCCTTAAAATGGATTCTACTGTACTGCCGTAAAATGTGCAGCGCAGTGGAGTTGTCATGGTAACGGCTTCACAGTACTCCACAAGGGGGCTCCCTCCGGTAAGGGGGGGAAAATCAAACATTAGAAACTACGTTTGGTCCCGACAATTTCCCCCCTATAAATAAATGCCTGGGCAATGCCAGGTTATCAACTAGTGAGATATAAAGCAAAATCTAAAATAGAATAGAATAGAATAGAATAGAATAGAATTAGAAATAAAAGAAAGAATGAAATGAGCAGGGCACGGCAGGGCAGAACCAAACAGAACAGGGTAGAGTGGAATGGAGTGGAATGGAGTAGAGTAGAGTAGAGTAGATTGGAGTGGAGTGGAGAGGAGTGGAAACTAATCAAGGAGAGAAGCAACTTAGAAATGAGGAGAAATTTCCTGACAGTTAGAACAATTAATCAATGGAACAGCTTGCCTCTGGAAGTTGTGAATGTCCCAACAATGGAAGTCTTTAAGAAGATGTTGGATAGCCATTTGTCTGAAATGGTATAGGGTTTCCTGCCTGAGCAGGGGGTTGGATTAGAAGACCTCCAAGGTCCCTTCCAACTCTGCTATTGTATTGTATTGTATTGTATTGTATTGTATTGTATTGTATTGTATTGTATTGTATTGTATTGTATTGTATTGTATTGTATTGTAAAACAGAACAGAGAATAGAATAGAATAGAATAGAATAGAATGGAATAGAATGGAATTATGGAATTATGGAATTATGGAATTATGGAATTATAGATTAGATAGATAGATTTATTTTTCTATACCGCGTCCTCTCCCCAGGGGGACTCGGAGCGGTGCACAGGGAAAATTAAAACAGCATAAAATATATACATAAATAAATACAATAAAAACAAATTAAATCAACTGTCCCTGTACTAAAATCCCCATTTTAAAATTAACATTCCCTAACCCCTGAGGTAGAGACTAACCTAGGCCGGCCAAGCAGAAAAAGTGAGTTTTTAATTTCTTTTTTTTTTTTTTTTTTTTATTAAATTTATATCCCGCCCTTCTCCAAACGGACCCAGGGCGGCGCACAGGAATGTTAAAATACATACAAAACATATAAAATTTAAAAAACTTATTCCAGTAAAACCTGTGCTAAAAACCGAATTAAAATCCCAAATTTAAAACTGTCTAATGGTCAATACAGGGGGTTACGCTAGGCCGGCTAGATGGAATAAATGTGTCTTCAGACACTTGCGGAAGAGGCGGAGGTCAGAGATGGTGCGGAGTTCAGGGGGTAGGTCGTTCCAGAGGGCTGGCCCAGCCACAGAGAAGGCTCTTCCCCTGGGTGTCGCCAGTCGGCATTGTCCAGCCGACGGCACCCTGAGGAGGCCCTCTCTGTGGGAGCGTATCGGTCTAAGGGATGTATGGGGCAGGAGGCGGTCTCGCATATAACTAGGCCCCAAGCCATGGAGCGCTTTAAAGATGGTCGTCAAGACCTTGAAGCGCACCCGAAAGACCACAGGGAGCCAGTGCAGCTCGCGCAGGATAGGTGTTATGTGGGAGTGTCTAGGCGCTCCCGTAATCACCCGCGCGGCTGCGTTCTGGACTAGCTGCAGCTTTCGGGTGCACCTCAAGGGAAGCCCCATGTAGAGAGCATTACAGTAGTCGAGTCGAGAGGTGACGAGTGCTTGAGTGACTGTGCGTAGGGCACCCCGATCCAGTAAGGGGCGCAATTGGCGCATCAAGCGTACCTGATGGAACGCCCCCCTGGCCACGGCTGCCACGTGATCTTCCATAGACAGCCGGGAATCCAGGAGGACACCAAAATTGCGCGCCCTCTCCACGGGGGCCGGTGTTTCGCCCCCAATGGCCAATGTTGGAATAATCTGGCTGAACCGGGGCGCCGGAAGCCACAGCCACTCAGTCTTGGACGGGTTGAGCTTGAGTTTGTTACCACCCATCCAGATCCGTACGGCCTCCAAACACCGGGACATAACCTCGACGGCATCGTTGGGGTGGTCTGGGGTGGATATGTACAACTGAGTATCATCAGGGTACAGATGATATCCCACCCCAAAACACATATTGCGACCGACCAGAGAGGTAGGATGAGAACCACCGCAAAACGGTGCCTCCCAACCCCAACCCCCCCAGTCGGCGCAATAGGATACCATGGTCGATGGTATCAAAAGCCGCTGAGAGGTCTAATAGGACTAGGATAGAGGAATGTCCTCTATCCCGCGCCCTCCAGAGATCATCAACCAACGCGACCAATGCCGTCTCGGTGCTGTGCCCGGGTCGGAAGCCGGATTGGCGCGGGTCTAGATAATCAACTTCCTCCAAGTGTCGCGGAAACTGTTGGGCCACCACACTCTCAACAACCTTCACTAAAAAGTGGAGGTTGGAGACAGGACGATAGTTCTCTAATAATGCTGGATCCAGGGACGGCTTCTTGAGGAGGGGCCTTACTACCGCCTCTTTCAAGACGGCAGGCAAGGACCCCTCACTCAAAGATGCGTTGACAATGCCCTGGAGCCAGCCTCGTGTCGTCTCCCAGGATGCCAGTACAAGCCAGGAGGGACACGGGTCCAATAAACATGTGGTAGCCCTAAGCCTCTTTGACAACTTGTCCATATCCTCGGTGGTAACAAAATCAAACTCCTCCCAGGAGGAGCGGAGGTCCGTAGTTGTTCTAATGTCGGGGTGAAGGTCGTTCCAGAGGGCTGGGCCCGCCACAGAGAAGGCCCTTCCCCTGGGTGTCGCCCGCTGACAAAGTCTAGTGGACGGCACCCGGAGAAGTCCCCCTCTGTGGGAGCGAATCGGCCGGGAAGATGTATGGGGCAGAATCCGATCCCGCAGATAGCTAGGTCCCGAGCCATGGAGCGCTTTAAAGATGAGAACTAACACCTTGAAGCGCACCCGAAAGACGACAGGTAGCCAGTGCAGCTCGCGCAAGAGCGGTGTTACATGGGTATACCTTGCGGTACCCATTATTGCTCGCGCGGCTGCATTCTGGACCAGCTGAAGTCTTCGGGTGCACCTCAAGGGGAGCCCCATGTAGAGAGAGTTACAATAGTCCAGTCGGGATGTCACGAGAGCATGAGTGACTGTGCGAAGGGCGTCCCGATCCAATAGGGGGCGCAACTGGCGAACCAGGCGAACCTGGTAAAACGCCCTCCTGGCCACGGCTGTCACTTGATCTTCCATGGACAGCCGGGCATCCAGGAGGACACCCAAGTTGCGCACCCCATCCACAGGGGCAAGATGTTCGCCCCCTATGGCCAGCGATGGAGTCAGCTGGTTGAATTGGGCAGCCGGAAACCACAGCCACTCGGTCTTGGTCGGGTTGAGTCTGAGTCCGTTACTTCCCATCCAGATCCGTACGGCTTCCAGGCACTGGCACATCACCGCTACGGCATCGTTGGGGTGGCTTGGGGTAGATATATACAGCTGAGTATCATCAGCGTAGAGATGGTACTCTACCCCAAAGCCACGGATGATCTCACCCAGCGGCTTCATATATATGTTGAACAGGAGAGGCGAGAGGACCGACCCCTGAGGAACCCCACATGTGAGGGGTCTCGAGGTCGACCTCTGCTCTCCTGCCAACACAAATTGCGATCGGCCAGAGAGGTAGGAGGAGAACCACCGTAAAACGGTGCCTCCCACCCCCAACCCCTCCAGCCGATGCAATAGGATACCATGGTCGATGGTATCGAAAGCCGCCGAGAGGTCTAATAGGACCAGGATGGAGGAGCAACCCCCATCTCTGGCCCTCCAGAGATCATCGACCAACGCGACCAATGCCGTCTCGGTGCTATGCCCGGGCCGAAAGCCGGACTGGCGCGGGTCTAGATAATCAACTTCCTCCAGGTGACGGGGAAACTGTTGTGCCAATTATGGAATGGAATAAGGAACAGAACGGAATAAAATAGAATAATAAAATAATAATAATAATAAATTTATTTATAGACCGCTTCCTCTCCCCAAAGGGACTCAGAGCGGTGCACAGGGAAAATTAAAAAATACCAATAAATATACAAATAAATTAAATAAAAGGCAAATTAAACAATGATTATCCCTGCGCTAAAATCCCCAATTTTTAAAATTAACTAAAGTCCCCTAAGCCCTATTGAAAGACGGGAGACTAACCTAGGCCGGCCAAGCAGAAAAAGTGTGTTTTGAGTTTTTGACGGAAGGAGCGGAGGTCCGTAGTTGTTCTAATTTCGGGGGGAAGATCGTTCCAGAGGGCTGGGCCCGCCACAGAGAAGGCCCTTCCCCTGGGCGTCGCCCGCTGGCATAGCCTAGTGGACGGCACCCGAAGAAGTCCCTCTCTGTGGGAGCGAATCGGCCGCAGGGATGTATGGGGCAGAATCCAATCCCGCAGATAACTAGGTCCCGTGCCATGGAGCACTTTAAAGATGATAACTAACACCTTGAACGGAACAGAACAGAACAGAACAGAACAGAAGAGAAGGACCAGGGGAGACATGATAGCAGTGTTCCGATATCTCAGAGGGTGCCACAAAGAAGAGGGAGTCAAACTATTCTCCAAGGCACCTGGGGCAGGACAAGAAGCAACGGGTGGAAACTAATCAAGGAGAGAAGCAACTTAGAACTAAGGAGAAATTTCCTGACAGTTAGAACAATTAACCTCTGGAACAGCTTGCCTCCAGAAGTTGTGAATGCCCCAACCCTGGAAGTCTTTAAAAAGATGTTAGATAGCCATTTGTCTGAAATGCTATAAGATTCCTGCCCACGCAGGGGTTTGGACTAGAAGACCTACAAGGTCCCTTCCAACTCTGCTATTGTATTGTAAGAACAGAACAGAACAGAACAGAACAGAACAGAACAGAATAGAATTATGGAATGGAATAAGGAACAGAGCAGAGCAGAGCAGAGCAGAATAGGAAAGGGTAGGATAGGATAGGATAATAGAGTAGAACAATATAAAATAGAATGATACAAAACAAAACAAAATAAAACAAAATGGCAACAATGCAAAGGGTCTGTCTCCCTTCGAGGGTGCAATTGAGCTTCACTTCACTTCGCTTCGCTTCATTTCTACAGTCTCGCTCCCTTTCTAAGCTCAGCCACCCTGCAGGAAAGCTGCGTGTTGGAGAGAAGGCAGCAAACAGGCGAAGGGCCATGTGTGCAATTCTCTGCTGTGCCGATTCTGACTGGTGGCTATTTACTTTTGCACGGTTTCCTCATTTCGTTCCCAGCTTTGCTATTTACCCTGAACTTGAATTATTTAACTATGCCGAAGACATTTTCTTCCCCACCTTGAGGGGATATGAAAGCCGCCATGTCCACAAGATGTGATTGAAAACCTATCACACGCACCCAAACACACACACACACACACACACACACACACACCCAAACAAAGGAATAGAATCACCTTGAAATAGAAGCATATCAATTATTTCCCTTCCTTTCTTTTTTCTTTTTCCTTTTTCTTGGAAGCTTATCCATTTTATGGATGCCAATCCAATTGTCTCCATGCTCAGGGCCATTCCTACTCAGCGTTTCTGATAAATAAAAACTTATTATTCTGCAAAAACTACAGGCAGCAAAGTGGAAACCCTTCCTCGCCTGCCTCAGGTGCAAAGGGCCGCTGGAAGAGCAGGATCACACAACCGTTAAAACTTTCTCGGAAATTAAAACAGGGGAGCTGAAAGTTCAGGCCGGGAAGCCATCTTTTGCATTGGGCCTTCCACCCTGCCACATTTAATGCTGTGGGAAATTGGGAGGAGGGAATCACAGGAAGGATGGGCGATATATCTATATAAATAAAAATGTAACAAGAGTTTGTTCAAAGCCGCTAATCTCCGAAAGTACTGCAAGGATCGCTTCCAAATTTTCACACAACGTTCCTTTGAAATACAGCACCAATGATATATAGATTGCGTAGATGTCACACCTGTGCCAGGTACATGCAACGGAAATGCAAAAAATTGTAAAAAAGGCAGGTAGATGGATACAGAGAGAGCAGTGGGCCACAGGTATTATGTCATCCTTTATGACATAAAATACTTTGAGAAAGAAACACAGTAGGCAGGCAAGCAGGTAGGTAGGTAGGTAGAGGGATAGAGAGAGGGAGAAATACAGTAGGTAGGTAGGTAGGTAGAGGGATAGAGAGAGGGAGAAATACAGTAGGTAGGTAGGTAGTGGGATAAAGAGGGAGAGGGAGAAATACAGTAGGTAAGGTAGGGAGGGAAGTAGGTAGGTAGGTAGGTAGAGGGATAGAGAGAGGGAGAAATACAGTAGGTAGGTAGGTAGGTAGGTAGGTAGGTAGGTAGGTAGGTAGGTAGCGGGATAAAGAGGGAGAGGGAGAAATACAGTAGATAAAGTAGGGAGGGAAGTAGGTAGGTAGGTAGGTAAGTAGAGGGATAGAGAGAGGGAGAAATACAGTAGGTAGGTAGGTAGGTAGTGGGATAAAGAGGGAGAGGGAGAAATACAGTAGGTAGGTAGGTAGGTAGGTAGGTAGGTAGGTAGAGGGATACAGAGAGGGAGGAATACGGTAGGGAGGTAGGGAGGTAGGTAGAGGGATAAAGAGGGATTGGGAGAAATACAGTAGGTAGGTAGGTAGGAAGGTAGGTAGGTAGGTAGGGAGGGAGGGAGGGAGGGAGGGAGGTAGAGGGATAAAGAGGGATTGGGAGAAATACAGTAGGTAGGTAGGTAGTAGGTAGGTAGGTAGGTAGGTAGGTAGGTTGGTAGGTAGGTAGAGGGTTAGAGAGAGAGGGGGAAACTCCATCCTTGGACTGTGTCCCTCCTGACTGGGCCACAGCAATGCGTGGCCGGGAACGGCTAGTAGTCTAAATAACATTTCTTTCTCAGAGAATCTAGGACATCTTGCCCTGAACCTGGAGGGGTGTGACTGGGAGGCATCTCCAGGTGGGACGGTGCCTGATTGGGCCATGTGATGGACATGTGGGTGCTGGGCAGGGACTTGAACATTCTTTTGATTAGGGAAAACCTAGAAGCGTTCAGACTCGAGTTTTCCCAGATGTGCCAATATGACACCTCTAATACAATGGAAGTTTGAGGAACCACAACCTCTGGAGTCTTCTTTCATTGGGGGGGGGTGTTACTTGGAACCCTGACACTGAATCCTTCTTCACCTGTAGGAAGTTAATGCCCACCCCTCTCCTAGAAAAATGAAATATTTTGGGAAATATTGAAAAGGCAGAATATTATATTTCCCTGGATCAGAAATGGAGAAACATGTTTTTAGTCAGGAAACAGAGTCATTCTTACTAGCCCCCACCTTTGTCAATGGGCCATTAAGGTCTGAGCCAGTCTATTTTACATAACAAAGATCTCTCCCCTTCAGCTCCAGGGTAATGGGATTCATGAAAAATGGGCCTTTTTTGCTTGTTTTCGCTCCCCCCCACTCTCCCAAGAGCACTCTGCAAGCACCCCCCCCCCCCAAGGCTATTCATGTCTTTTATTTGAAAAAATCCGGACACGTTTTCACGAAAAACGGGCCATTTTGGAGAGGTTTGCCGAGTGCAAAAACTTTTTTTTTCCTTTCAGAAAGCTGTTTAGTTAGAATGGTTGATGAGAATTACATTGATCAAGTGCTGTGCCAGCAGAAATAAAGTCTTAGATGCTACAGGTTGTCAGTGATTTCCTTCTCCAGCACATGGATAAACACACCTGGAAACATCTACCTACCTACCCTGTTTCCCTGAAAATAAGACTTCCCTGGTTAATAAGCCCAATTGGGCTTTTGAGCGCATGGGCTAAAATAAGCCCTCCCTGGAAATATTGCAACCTGGCAGCAGCCATGAGGTGACCACACTCACCGCCTCCTACACCTCAAAAATAATAAGATGGCTCCAAAAATAAGGCCATGCACTTATTTCAGGGGGGGGAAAAGAAAATAAGACCCTGTCTTATTTGGGGGGAAACACAGTACCTACCTACCTACTCTCTCTCTCTCCCTCCCTCCCTACTTTATTTATCTTCTCTCCCCCCCCCTCTATCTACCTATATACCTACCTACTTTTTTTTTTAATTGCCTTTTCAAAACCTGGGTGCGTCTTATACTCCGGTGTGTCTTATACTCTGAAAAATATGGTAAGTGCTATTGCTAAGGGCTAAGAGAGCAGCAGATATGATATTGGTGAGGGAATAACATGCTTTTTTTGGGACAACCACGACCCAGGTGAGTGAAATTTTCCATAGACAAGTTTTCAGATACTTTTCAGGGTCAACCCACGTACAGTACTGTTAGGGGTAAAAAACACCCCCGTTGGAAAATAAACAGGCGGAATAGTGCAATACACTGGACAGCAAGAGATACGTTGCTTAAACCACACAAGAACTCTTTATTTATTTATTTATTTTTTTCATATTTATATCCTGCACCCATCTCCCACCAAGGGACCCGGGGTGGCGCACAGGAAAATTAAAAATACAAATATACAATATGCAAAAATACAAAATACAAAATACAAAAGCTCATTAAAATTAAATTAAACCAAACCCTGCGCTAAAACATAAATAAAACCCCTAATTAAAACTTTGATCAACTAATGGTCAGTAAGGTATCAGGTCGTTCATGCCAGGCCGGCTAGATGAAAAAAGTGCGTTTTTAAGGGCTGGCGGAACAGGCGGAGGTCGGAGATGACACAGAGTTCAGGAGGTAGGTCGTTCCATAGGGTGAGGCCCACCACAGAGAAGGCCCTTCCCCTTCTCTAAAACACTGATAGTGGAAAAAAATAGTCTTTACTCTTGATGTAACTAAAATACTTGTTCGAAATAGTGATACTAACTCCTCTAACAAAACACAGTTATCTTACAGTCAGTCAAAACAATGATTCTCTTCCATCTTCAGGTTCAGCTCCTTCCTCAGTGGCAATCAGGAAGCAAAGGAAAGCAAAAAGGGAATGAACTGTGTTTCCAGCTGCCTTTTATGATTGAGCTGGGAAGCACAGCCAATCAGATTCCACATAGTCCTTAAAGTTACATATACCTTTTATTAATCCTGGCTTATATATATTGTCAACCCAACATCAGGATAATAATCCTAACAAGTACAGTACATTGCAACTATCCAAACGAGAGATGACCAGGGAATGGGTGATCAAGTAAACAGGCTACCTCTCCAGGAAAGAGCATAACTGGTGGAGAAACTATTTTGATGGCTCCTTTGGACTACAGCGTTTTAGTTGGAACTCAGCAAAGAGGGTAGTAGATCCCATGGGTGGATTCTGGCAGTCACTAATTCCAGTTTGCTTGTGGCCGCGCCACACACAGTTGATGTGCGCTGCACACGCATGCACAATACAATGAAAATAGTTCTCATTAACAGATTAACAGACTTGGAAGGGACCTTGCAGGTCATCTAGTCCAACCCCCTGCCCAAGCAGGAGACCCTACATCTGCCTCTACCTAGGATCGAACTCACAACCTCCTGCTTGTGAGGCAAGAGCGCCACCTCTAGGCCACAGCAGCAGATGATAGTTATGTGCATGATCAGAAGCAAAAAACAAAATGGTGGCGCCTATGACGCCACTGGGAGAACTGGTTCAGGGGCGTGGCAGGCCTGGGTTGCTGCCGGTTCCGGTCCGAACCGCTAGGAACCCACCACTGGTATATCTCCCTGTAGAAGCCTCTTAATCCAACAGCATTTGGAGAGCTCCTAGTTAGTATAGACAAGCAAGGTGGAGGCAGCTATTTCTCTGGACAGACTGAGAATATATATGCCGAACAAAACTCCGCCTTGGTGACAGGAGAGGTATCTGGCCATTAAAATTCTCTGCTAGCTCCATTCAGTTGCCCAGACTCTGTCCCGCAAGGTTTGGTGGGGTCATTAAGTGAAGATGATGAAGGTAGTACTGTATGTAGGATAGCCATTTGTCTGAAATGGTATAGGGCAGTGGTGGGCAAACCTATTAGTCAAGAGAGCCAAATATCAACAGTACCACGATTGAAATTTCTTTTGAGAGCCAAAAGGTGTGGCCTGTTTTGTGGGAGTGGCTCAGCAATCATGTGACTGGGTGGGTGTGGCCAACTTGGAAAATGTGGCGAAACTCACTTAACGATGGTCCAGCTTAGCAACCAAAATTCTTTTTCTTTTCCCTTCTTTCTTTCTTTCTTTCTTTCTTTCTTTCTTTCTTTCTTTCTTTCTTTCTTTCTTTCTTTCTTTCTTTCTTTCTTTCTTTCTTTCTTTCTTTCTTTTTCTCTCTCACTCTCTCCCACTTTCTTTTTCTCTCTATTTTCTCTTTCTCTCTTTTTCTTTTTGTCGCTCTCTGTCTATCTCTCTCTTTATCTGTTTCTCTCTCCTCCCTCCACCCATCTGTCATTCTGTGTGTGTGTGTCTCTCTCTCTCTCTCTCTCTCTCTCTCTCTGATTCCCTCTCTCTCCCTCTCTCTCTGTGTCTCTCTCTGTTTGTCTCTTCCTCCCTCCCCCTCTGTCTCTCTCTGTATGTCAGTCTCTCCCTCCCTCTCTCCCTCCCTTCCTCCACTCCCCCGGAAGCAGTGGAAAGCCTGGCACGCCAGCCGGGGAGGACACGGCTGCCTCCTCCTGCAGCGAGGGAGGTGGGCATGTGGCACCCAAGGCTGCGGCCACCCAAACGCCGCTGGGGCTGTCCGGGCGCCGCACGCCCACCTCTTTCCCAGCCCCGTGCGGCGGCAAGCCCCGGAAAGCGCGCCTCGGTGGCTTCTGCAGGCAGCTGTTGTTGCTGCTGCTGCTGCCCCCGAGCCCTGCAACATGCAGCTCCCGCCGTCCGAGTGCATCGGGCAGGACAGCCGAGAACGTTTCCACTAGCTCCCTCCAACGGCCACCGAGGCACGCCCTCCAGGCTGCCCGCCACACGGGGCTGGGAGGGAAGTGGGTGCGCGGCACCCGGATGGACCCGGCGGCGCCCAGGCAGCCGCAGCCCCGGGCGCTCCGCCCGCCCGCTCGCTTGCTCCAGGAGGAGGCAGCCGCAGCCCCCCCAGTCAACATGCCGGGTCCTCTGCTGCCTCCGTGGGGTGGGAGGGAGGGAGAGAGGAAGAGCCGCACCCGAGGGGCCAAAGAGCCGCTTGTGGCTCATGAGCCGCGGTTTGCCAACCACATGGTATAGGGTTTCCTGCCTAGGCAGGGGGTTGGATTAGAAGACCTCCAAGGTCCCTTCCAACTCTGCTATTGTATAGACAAGCTGCAGTGAAGTTCAGAATAGTGAGCTGTGGACCTGACAAGATTCTCCAGGCAGTCCCCGTCTTACAACAGTTCATTTCGTGACCGTTCAAAGTTACAACGGCACTGAAAAAAACATGACTTAGGACTGCTTTTCCCACTTACAATGGTTGCAGCATCCCCAGGGTCATCAAAATGCAAACGCTTGGCCACTGACTCATGTTTATGACGGTGGCAGCTGTCCCGGAGTCACGTGATCGCTTTTTGCGACCTTCTGACAAGCAAAGTCGGTGGGGAAGTCAGATTCACTTAACGTGTGCTCCCAACTGCAACGATTCGCTTAACAACGGTGGCAAGAAAGGTTGTAAAATGGGGCAAAATTAAATTAACGACCGACTCGCTTAGCAACAGAAATGTTGGGCTGATACCTTGAGGATTGCTTGTACTCAGAATTCTTCCAATACTGCAACATTATTGTACCCTTTTTCCAGAACATAACAAGTGATGAAACTCAAGCAAATAATTGTTGTTCAGCTGCCAGATTTACTATAGCAAAACACTTGAAAAGGAGAGTAAATCTTTCTCTGGATCAATGGCCTTTGTAAGTGTGGGATACAGCATCGGCTGGAAAATTAATACAGCACTGAAGAGTTCTATAGAATCCTTTAATTAAAAGTGGGTTTAGTTACCCCAGGCTTCCATGTCTTACTCTACTTAACAACACACGGTTTGCTAGTTGGATTTCTTTTTTCTCTATGGAGACTTTGAGTCAGAAATAACTATGAATATTTAAAATACCCTTTACTTACTGTATAGAAAATCTCAGTTTCTTCTCCTTTGTGGAGTTTTATAATACCTACAGTACGTATACATATACAAATACAAATACACACATATATACATATACACACACATATTCACACACATACATATGTACACATATATATGCATATACAACGTGTGTATACATACATATACATATATATATACACATATATTTGTGTGTGTCTGTACTTGTATGTGTGTATATGTATATATACACACACACATATGTAAACAATATATGTATTAATGTATATACACACACACACGTGGGTGTGGGTATGTATGTATGGAATATTCCAGTGTGGAGGTAATTCACCGCCCCTCCCCTCCACCAACCACCATGGAGCACAACAGTGCAAGAAAGGGACTGGTGATTGTTGGCTGCTAGAAATTCTACTATGGGTAAACATTGTAGACTCTCTGGCCTTGTATGCCATTTGGTAAATAATAAATAATAATTTGCATGGTTGCACCTAACTCAGATGGAGCTTCAATACATCATCCTCGCCCTTTCCCTGTCTCTTGTCTGTCTGTCTGTCTGTCAGTCTGTCTGTCTGTCTCTATCCATCTATCTATCTATCTATCTATCTATCTATCTATCTATCTATCTATCTATCTATCTATCTATCTATCTATCTATCTATCTATCTATCTAATAATCTATCATCTATCTATCTATCTATCTATCTATCTATCTATCTATGTCATCCATCCATCCATCCATCCATCCATCCATCCATCTATCTATCCCATCCATCCATCCATCCATCCATCCATCCATCCATCCATCCATCCATCCATCCATCCATCCATCTATCATCTATCTATCTATCTATCTATCTATCTATCTATCTATCTATCTATCTATCTATCTATCTATCTATCATCTATCTATCTATCTATCTATCTATCTATCTATCTATCTATGTCATCCATCCATCCATCCATCCATCCATCCATCCATCCATCTATCATCTATCTATCTATCTATCTATCTATCTATCTATCTATCTATCTATCTATCTATCTATCCCATCCATCCATCCATCCATCTATTTATCTATCTATCTATCTATGTCATCCATCCATCCATCCATCCATCCATCCATCCCATCCATCCATCCATCCATCCATCCATCCATCCATCAAATTTTTTTTATAAAATTTATAAATCTATCTATCTATCTATCTATCTATCTATCTATCTATCTATCTATCTATCTATCTATCTATCTATCTATCTATCTGCATATCTCTCTATCTCTCTATCTCTCTATCTACATATCTATATCTGTCTTCCCTCCCTCCCTCCCTCCTTCCTTCTATTTCACTCTTCAGAATCTCTGTGATCTTTTTAACAATCTGAAAATCAATAGGAAAAAAATGTGGAAGACTTTCCTTACCTAACTCAGAAATGAATACATTATGTCAGGGGTCACCCACCACCAGGCTGCAGCCCACTACCAGCCCACGGGCCATTCACAACTGGGCCATGTAAGTGGTGGGCAAACATGTATGCATGCACAGCTCCACTCACACCAGTGGTGGGCACTTGTGCACGAACCTCCACCTCCCACGAGTGGTGGGAGCTTGCTCTTGTGCGAATGGAGCTGCGCGTGCACCCACCTGCCACTCCCACGGAACTATTCTGCTGGGCCACCAAGCCGAAAAGGTTGGGCACCACTGCATTATGTCATCTACATAAGCATGGCATGTGAGTGTTCAGTCAATGTTCAGTGTGGGCAACACACTTAAACATACTGCACCCACCTTTGTAACCAAAAGTAGGGTGGTTTTTGTTTAATGCTGGTGTTCTTTCTGTTTGCCAGGTGGGAAATCTTTTGCACGGCTTGATTTGTAGGTAATGCATTCGCAAGGCAACTGTGCAATGCCAGCTCACCTCCATCCCTTCCTTTCATTGGACGAACTGGGAAAGTCACACAGGAGGAAAGATGGTTTCTGCTGCCTTTCCCTCCCCTCAGCTAGCAATGTTTTCCAGAAGTAAAACTCATTTTTCTATTGGAGGAGGGAGAAAGGGAGGGAGGGAGTGAGAGAGGGAGGGAGGGAGGGAGGGAGGGAAGGAAGGAAGGAAGTGGGATAAGGGAGGTAGAAAGGTGGGATGGAGGGAAGGAGAGAAAGAAAGGAAATAGAAATGGCAGGGAGGAGGGAGAGAGGGAGGGAGGGAGGGAGGGAAGGAAGGAAGGAAGTGGGATAAGGGAGGTAGGAAGGTGGGATAGAGAGAAGGAGAGAAAGAAAGGAAATAGAAATGGCAGGGAGGAGGGAGGGGGGGAGGGAAGGAAGGAAGGAAGGAAGGAAGGAAGGAAGGGGGATAAGGGAGATAGGAAGGTGGGATGGAGGAAAGGAGAGAAAGAAAGGAAATATAAATGGCAGGGAGGAGGGAGAAAGGGAGGGAGGGGGGAAGGAAGGAGGAAGGGAAGGAAGGAGATCAAACAAGGGAGGGAGGGGGGAGGGAGGGAAGAGGGAGGAAAGAAAGAAAGGAAAAAGGTTGAGAGAAGAAAATGGAGGGAGAGAGAGAGTGAGGGATGAAGGAAGGAAGGAGATGGAATAAGAGAGGTGTGAAGAAAAGTGGGAGGGAGGGAAGGAATGGAGAGGGAAAGAAAGGAAATGGAAATGGCAGGGAGGGAGGGAAGAAAGAAAGAAAGAAAGAAAGAAAGAAAGAAAGAAAGAAAGAAAGAAAGAAAGAAAGGGGTGAGAAAGGAAGGAAAGAAGAAAAGAATAAGGGGTGAGAGAAGGAAATGGAGGAAGGAAAGAATGCAGGGATAGAAGGAAGGAAGGATAAGGAAGGAAGGAAGGAAGGAAGGAAGGAAGGAAGGAAGGAAGGAAGGAAGGAAAAAGAGCAAGGAATGGAGGGAGGGAAGAGGAAAGGAGGGAGGGAGGAAAGAAGGAACTAATTAAATATTTAGATATGGAAAGTTTATAATTGGGGGCAATCTGTCCTTTCTTTTTTCATGCTCTTTCCCCGAGGATCCATCCCTCCATTTCATGAAGCAAATAAACTTGGACAGATGTTTACTTTATAAGAGGGGGAAGGAAGTATTATATTTTCCCCTGGTTGGTTCAGCATCCCCCCTCCCCTTCCCCCAACTCCTTCTCCGTCCTCCTCCAAGCCAGCCTTCAGCCCAGAAGAAAAACCTTTGCTATGGAGCAAAATCTGATTTGCATGCCTCAGGGAATAATAAAAGGAACCTATTATGGAATGAAATGGACTGTAATCGCATTGAGAGGAGGGGGGAAAGATCGCGGCTCCAGGAAAGGGAGCCTGTCAACTCACAAATAGCCCATTGCGGGGAAAAAAAGTAAGGTTCTACATTTAGGCAAGAAAAATGAAAGGCACAGGTACAGTATAGGTGGTACCTTGCTCAATAGTAGCAACTGTGAGAGGGATCTTGGAGTCCTAGTGGACAACCATTTAAATATGAGCCAGCCGTGTGCAGCAGCTGCCAAAAAAGCCAACACAGTTCTAGGCTGCATCAACAGAGGGATAGAATCAAGATCACGTGAAGTGTTAATGCCACTTTATAATGCCTTGGGAAGGCCACACTTGGAATACTCCATGCAATTTTGGTCGCCATGATGTAGAAAAGATATGGAGACTCTAGAAAGAGTGCAGAGAAGCGCAACAAAGATGATTAGGGGACTGGAGGCTAAAACATATGAAGACCAGTTGCAGGAACTGGGTATGTCTAGTTTAATGAAAAAAAGGACTAGGGGAGACATGATAGCAGTGTTCCAGTATCTTAGCGGTTGCCACAAAGAAGAGGGAACCAAGTTATTCTCCAAAGAACCTGAGGATTTATTTATTTATTTATATTCAATTTGTATACCGCTCCTTCTCCATCGAGATGGACTGAGGATAGAACAAGAAGCAACGGGTAGAAACTAATCAAGGAGAGAAGCAACTTAGAACTAAGGAGAAATTTCCTGACAGTGAGAATAATTCATCAGTGGAACAGCTTGCCTCCAGAAGTTGTGAATGCTCCAACCCTGGAAGTCTTTAAGAAGATGGTGGATAGCCATTTGTCTGAGGTGGTGTAGGGTTTCTTGCCTAGGCAGGGGGTTGGACTAGAAGACCTCCAAGGTTCCTTCCAACTCTGCTATTGTAATTTTAAAAAAAATACAGGATGAAAGACAAGCCAGCAATATGCGGCCCACCATTCAGAAAAGTTCCTTTGGTAGAAACCAGGTAGCCATTTCAAACGTGGTTTAAAAGCGCTCTTTGGTTTTAAGTACACTGTGATATACATTAATTAAATTAACCCTAACCCTAATTTACATCACACAGACAGTACTTAAAACCGAAGTCCACAGTAACAACAGCCATCCAATCAAACAGTCCAAAGTCAGACCACGACTCAGAAGGAGCGTAACAAACAACACTCAATTTGCATCACATAAGAAGGTATTTAAAGACCGGGTGTCCTCACAGACGAGCACACTTCAAAATGCACTGATGAGGTCTCCTCGAATGGTGATGAAATGTTTGCAACCAAATTGCCAAGCGTGGAGCTCAAACCAAGGGCCCAATTCTCTAGTGCAGTGATGGCGAACCTTTTTGGCTCATGTGCAAAAGGAGGAGGGAGTGCGGGGGGGGGGGGTCGTGCACAGGCATGCCACACCCACAATGATATGCGCACGACCCCAGCGCACATGCGTGCACGATCAGCGCTTCCCCCATTTTTGGCATGCTTTTTGCACCCTCCCCAGGCTCCAGAGGCTTTATAGTTTGAGTTTTTTAGTTTGAGTTTTATTGGTTTTTTTATACCGCCCTACTCCCAAAGGACTCAGGGCGGTGTACAGCCAGAATTAAAACAAATATATAAAAAATAAATAAAAAGCTTTTAAAAGACATATTAAACTTTGGCCGAAACGTGGAAAAAAACCCAAACTAACCCTGATTAAAATTCATAAAAATTTGACTTTAAAAATCATGTTTTATGCCAGCCCGGCTTGTTGGGGAAAAAAAGGTTTTGAGAGCATGGCAGAAGGTGCGTTAAGTCAGGGATAGTTCTTAATTCCAAGGGCAATTCTTTCCAGAGGGCAGGTGCTCCCACGGAGAAGGCTCTCCCCCTGGGTGTCACCAGTCGACATTGTCTAGTTGACGGCACCATGAGGAGACCCTCTCTATGGGAGCGTACTGGCCGGTGGGAGGCTCTCAGTGGCAGAGCCTGGGGAAGGTGAAAACAGCTCCCTCCCCCCTTGGAGGCCCTCCGGAGGCTTCAGGAGCTTCTTTTTCTCTCTCTCTTTTGCCAGTTGTGTCTGGTTGCAGCCACTTTATCTCTGTCCTTCCACTCCTGTCGGGTGATGTATTATCTCAGGAGCATCAAAGCCCAGTCACAGGTAGAGTGTTACTGCTTTCCGTGAGCCCAATTATAATGATGAATATGGCTCAGAAATGGGGCTTGTGAAAAACATTTGCAAAGTCCACCATTAAAAAAAAACAACCCTCAAGTAATGAACATCCAAAGAGCACAACGAAGGCCAGAGAAGAATCCTTCTTGGTTCACCAGATGATGACGAGGATGATGATTAAGATTAAAGGTTGCATTTCCTTCAATTCCTCACAGGTTTCCCCATGGAGCCTGTTGTCTGTCCTTCGTCTCTTTTTGTACAAAGAGTTTAAAAATGTAGCGGTCTCTCAAAGTCTCAATACAATACAATAGCAGAGTTGGAAGGGACCTTGTAGGTCTTCTAGTCCAACCCCCTGCGTGGGCAGGAAGCTTATACCATTTCAGACAAATGGCTATCTAACATCTTTTTAAAGACTTCCAGGGTTGGGGCATTCACAACTTCTGGAGGCAAGCTGTTCCAGAGGTTAATTGTTCTAACTGTCAGGAAATTTCTCCTTAATTCTAAGTTGCTTCTCTCCTTGATTGGTTTCCACCCTTTGCTTCTTGTCCTGCCCCCAGGTGCCTTGGAGAATAGTTTGACTCCCTCTTCTTTGTGGCACTCTCTGAGATATCGGAACACTGCTATCATGTCTCCCCTGGTCCTTCTCTTCATCAAACTAGACATACCCAGTTCCTGCAACCGTTCCTCATATGTTTTAGTCTCCAGTCCCCTAATCATCTTGGTTGCTCTTCTCTGCACTCTTTCCAGAGTCTCCACGTCTTTTCTACATCGTGGCGACCAAAACTGCATGCAGTATTTATTTCATTTCAATTCATTTCATAGGTTGCCATTTATGCCAGCAGAGGTTTCAGGGTTTTTGTTTCGGTTATAAGTCCAGGTTTATTCTTGCATGAAATAAAGTCAATTTTCGTGAGGTGTGGGAAGGGGAGAAAAAAAAAAGATGATTGCTTTGAAAAGCTGGAAGGACTATAAATAAATTGGTCTTAGCTGCTAAAAAGAGGAGGTGCAGAGGTTACTTAAGACTTAATTTTCTTCTTCTCTTTAAATAGATTAACGGAATAACAGAGTTGGAAGGGACCTTGTCGGTCATCTAGTCCAACCCACCACCCAAGCAGGAGACCCTACACCCATGATGGTAAACCTATGGTACGTGTGGCATGCAGAGCCCTCTCTGTGGGTAGGCACACTGTCGCCAGCTGCTCTTCTGGTTTCTGGAGTCCACATGCATGCTGTCCAGCTGGACTTCACATGCACCAGAGCACTGGAAATCTGAATACCAGGTGGCTGGCATGTGCCAGTTGGTCTTGGGTTTCTGGTTCTCCAGCACGCATGTATGTGCATGCACACATGTGCATTCCAGTTTGGCCACTCAGTGCCCAAAGCTTTGCCATCACTGCCCTATACCATTTCTGATAGATGGCAGTCTTGAAAGCTTCCAGTGATGAAGCTCCCACAACTTCCGAAGGCAACTTCTGCTCCATGGGTTGATGGTTCTCACTGTCAGAAAATTTCTCCTTATTTCCAGGTTGAATCTCTCCTTGGTCAATTTCCACCTATTATTCCTTCTCTCTTTCTCCAGAATTTTTAACTTGTATCCACTAGACATTTGGAAATAATTTGGGGTTTCAACGCATGTGGGGATACGAATTGAATATTCACCTGAAGCTCTTTAAAGCAGCTGTGTATTCTCACACTGCGCAGCTTCCTTGTTATGTGTTGCTGGAAGGAGAGAGGGCTGCTTTAAACAAAGGCAAACAGGCGCTATGTTGGTACGCTTGTAAGGATGTAAACAATAGATCTCTTACTGGTAGTCCTTGACTTACGAACCACAACCGAATCCAACATTTCTGTTGCTAAGTTATTAAGTGAATTTTGCTCCATTTTGCAACCTTCCTTCTCACAGTTTTTAAGTGAATGACTGCACTAGTAAAGTGAGTAATAAAGTTGTTATGCAAACTTAACAAGTGGCTTCTCCGATGACTTTGAAGATTACAAAAGATGACCATATGACCCTGGGCCCTTGCAACCGTCATAAATAGGAGTCAGTTGCCAAACATCTGAATTTTGATCATGTGACCATGGGGACGCCACAACGGTTGTAAGTGTGAAAAAACGATCACAAGTTAGAACAATTAATCAGTGGAACAGAAATTGCCTCCAGAAGTTGTAAATGCCCCAACACTGGAAGTCTTTAAGAAGATGTTGGATAGCTATTTATTTGAAATGGTATAGGGTTTCTTGCTAGAGCAGGGGGTTGGACTAGAAGACCTCCAAGGTCCCTTCCAACTCTGCTATTGTAAGTCTCCTCTCAAAATTGTGGCGCCGACCGACAACAGAGAGCTGCAGCAGAGGGATAAGAGAGCCACATGCAGCTCCAGAGCCATGGGCTGCTGACTCCTGCACTAGACTATGGCTCAATAGTTGTTTTACTTCCCTCTCTTTCTTAGACTGCCATATAAATGGGCTTGATTTTAAACTCTGCTATCTTCAGAGGTGCCCACAAGATATTGTTAAAGAAATCAAAGCATTGTGATGCAATCGAAGCTCTGACTGCTTTTGTATGTGCAATGATCAATCGACCATACTGTAATGACGGACATCTTAACTTTTTCTCCCTCACTACAACCCACAGACACTCAGTGATTCATTTCCTCTTGCATTGTCTCCTTTTGTAGAACACCTGTAGTATAATACTCAGGTAGGCTTTCATGGGATTAACCACTGTACTAATAGGTGGATTTCAAGAAATATCCTGCAGTGGGACAATGTGCAGTAGGCGGCAAACCGTGTGAAGCTATAGTAGCTGAAGATCGGGAGGACTTCGGTAGCATTTTTTTTTTCCAATGGACACTTTTTATGAAAAGACATACAATTTTGTGAAAGTAGACTATGAAAGCTGAGGCCTTTTCCTAACTCTAAAAAAACAGAGGGACAAATCCCTTACTTTTTAATCCAAATCAGTTTCGCATGGATTCACTTCCAACTACTGTTTGTGGTGTTGTGTTTTTGTTTCTTAATTAATTTATCTTTAAAAAAAACCCCAAATCTGTATTAAAATAGTCTGGAAGACTGAAACATTTGCAAAAATAGCCTCTGTATGTGTAGGCGTGTACAAGTGTTACCGGTATGTGCACACACACGCACACACATACCTACCTATAGAGCCGCGATGGTGCAGTGGTTAGAATGCAGTACTGCAGGTTACTTCTGCTGACTGTCGGCTAACCACAATTTGGCAGTTCGATCCGCACCGGCTCAAGGTTGACTCAGCCTTCCATCCTTTTGAGATCGATTCACTTAACAATGGTGGCAAGAAAGATTGTAAAACGGGGTGAAACTCACTTAACAGTAGTCTCACTTAGCGATGGAAATTTTGGTCTCTGTTGAGGTCGTAAGTTGAGGACAACCTGTGCCCCAAAGGATGTTACACAGAAGAAGGGCAATAGATTTTGTAGACGACACCAAGCTGGCAGGAATAGCCAACACTCCAGAAGAGGGGCTTAAGATATAGAAGGATCTTGACAAACTTGAACATTGGGCACTATCTAATAAAATGAAATTCAATGGTGAAAAGAGTAAGGTTCTACATTTAGGCAACAAAAATGAAATGCACAGGAACAGTATAGATGGTACCTTGCTCAATAGCAGTACCTGTGAGAGGGATCTTGGAGTCCTAGTAGACAACCATTTAAATATGAGCCAGCCATGTGCTGCCAAAAAAGCCAACACAGTTCTAGGCTGCATAAACAGAGGGATAGAATCTAGATCACGTGAAGTGTTAATACCACTTTATAATGTCTTGGTAAGGCCACACTTGGAATATTGCATTCAGTTTTGGTCGCCACGATGTAGAAAAGATGTGGAGACTCTGGAAAGAGTGCAGAGAAGAGCAACAAAGATGATTAGGGGACTGGAGACTAAAACATATGAAGAACAGTTGCAGGAATTGGGTATGTCTAGTCTAATGAAAAGAAGGATTAGGGGAGACATGATAGCAGTCTTCCGATATCTCAGAGGATGCCACAAAGAAGAGGGAGTCAAACTATTCTCCAAAGCACCTGAGGGCAGAACAAGAAGCAATGGGTGGAAACTAATCAAGGAGAGAAGCAATTTAGAACTGAGGAGAAATTTCCTGACAATTAGAACAATTAATCAGTGGAACAGCTTGCTTCCAGAAGTTGTGAATGCCCCAACACTGCAAGTCTTTAAGAAGATCTATTCTTTAGTATCTCAGATATAGGTTGCAAATATTCAGTTACCAGAAGATAAAATTTCAAATTATTGTCCAAACAATCTTTGCAATGGTGAGCAGTAAAATGGGACTGATTATCCAATGAAATGGTGAAGTCTCTTTCACTACAGATGTTCCAGCAGCAGCTGGACGGCCATCTGTCTGGGACACTTTAATCGCAATTCTCTGAAACCAAGCGTGAAGTTGGCCTAATTCTATGATTCATTGATTCTAGATGTCCCATTCCATGACCAAGGAGATCTTTTGATCAGCCTTAGTGGACCCATTATGGCCCTGAGCCATTAGGATATGAAAGCATCTCTGTGTTCAAACTGGCTAGTGGCAGCTTATCGTTTAGCCTAGAAGTGTTTTAAGCATAGCAAAAAAAGACTAGAAGTGATGTTTTAACCCAACCCCATAATTGCTTCAGCAACTTCTCTTCATGAGAATATCTTCTCCCCTGATAGGTCCCCGTAGAAGGATGAAGCAATTAGAGAATTTCAAGATTGCTGAGAGCTAAATGATCTGTAATGATGACTTCAAAGCAAGCCTAACTTTAGTTTATTTCCTCCTGACTCTGTCTAAGCCAGATGAAACAAACTTTGCATTTTATAGGGTAAAACCTCATAAGGTTTATTTAAGAGAAGCTCCCAATAGATTTACTATAATGAAACACAGATCTGTCCTTAACCATTTAAGGAAAATACCTATCTGTGGAGAAAGAAGGAAGGAAGGAAGGAAGGAAGGAAGGGAGAAATAAAGGAAGGAAGAAAAGAAAGAAAGAAAGAAAGGAGGAAGGATTGAAGGAAGGAAAGAAAGGAAGGAAGGAAGTAGTGGGGATTGAAGGAATGAATGATTTAAGGAAGAAAGGAAAAAGAAAGAAAGAAAGAAAGAAAGAGGGAGGGAGGGAGGGAGGGAGGGAGGGAAGGAAGGAAGGAGGGAGAATGGAATGAATAAATGAAGGAAGGAGGGTAACAGAAACAAAGAAAGAAAGAAAGAGAGAGAGAGAAAAAAGAGAGAGAGAAAGAAAGAAAGAAAGAAAGAAAGAAAGAATGAAAGAAAGAAAGAAAGAAAGAAAGAAAGAAAGAAAGAAAGAAAGAAAGAAAGAAAGATCTAAATAGTTTTTAAAATATATTTTTTGAGGAAGGGAAAAAGTCAACAAGTAAATGGCAAAGTGGAGAGACTCATTATAGGCCATAGGGCAAATCTACTTTTAAATCATCAGAATAATGCTTAAATGTGCATCCATGCCCTAAATTAAGAAAAAGGAAATGAAATTAACAACCGGGGAAATCCTAGCCTGAATTTCTTGCAAAACCTGCCGGCACTGTGGTGACTCCATCTGTTTTTCAGTGCTCCAATTTGCAAAAAATGTTTGATGTGTCTTTTAACTCAAACGTGGCACATTCTTAATCTTCAAACATTTGATGTTACCTTTTTTGGTTGCCACCTAAACAGCTCGTCTGGAACAGATGTCTGAACACCATCACATAACCTCTATCACAGTGATCTCATATACTACCTTCCCTCTAAGCATCTATGCATAAAGAACTCAATCTATGATGAATAGGAAAAAACGTGTCTAGCACTAATATACCTCACTAAGTACCATATTTTTCGTAGTATAAGACGCACCAGAGTATAAGACACACCCAGGTTTTGAAGAGGCAATTTTTTTTAAGTAGGTAGGTAGATAGAGGGATAGAGAGGGAGAGAAGAGAGAGAAATACAGCAGGTAGGTAGAGAGAGAGAGAAGTTAGGTAGGTAGATAGATAAAGGGATAGGGAGAGAGAGAGAGAGAGAGAAATATAGTAGGTAGGTAGGGAGACAGAGTGTGTAGTTAGGTAGGTAGGTAGATAAAGGGATATGGAGAGAGAGAGAAATACATTAGGTAGGTAAGTAGGGAGAGAGAGTGTATGTAGATAGAAAAGTAGGTAGAGGGATAGAGAGAGAGAAATATATATAGAGAGAAATACAGTAGATAGGTAGGGGGAGAGAGTAGGTAGAGAGGTAGATAGAGGTGAGAGAGAAATACAGTAGGTAGGTAGGTAGAGAGAGTGTGTAAATAGGTAGGTAGGTAGAGGGATAGAGAGAAAAATAGAGAGAGAGAGAGAGAAAGAGAAATACAGTAGATAGGTGGGGGGAGAGAGAGTAGGTAGATAGGTAGATAGAGGGGAGAGAGGGGAGAGAGAAATACAGTAGGTAGGTAGGGAGAGTGTATAGATAGGTAGGTAGGTAGAGGGATAGAGAGAAAAATAGAGAAAGAGAGAGAGAGAGAGAGAAATACAGTAGATAGGTAGGCAGAGAGAGAGAGAGAGAGTAGGTAGGTAGGTAGATGATTCCAGGTGTATTTACCCATGTGCTGGAGAAGGAAATCACTGACCACCTTTGGAACAAATCTTTGTTTCTGCAGGCACAGTATTTGACCAATGTAATTATCATCAATTACTCTAATTAAACAGCTTTCCGAAAGGGAAAAAAACAACCCCTTTTTGCACTTTGAAAACCTCCCCTAAACGGCCCGTTTCTCGCCAAAATATTTTTTCGAATAAAAGGCATGAATAGCCTTGGGGGGGGGAGCTTACAGAGTGCTCCTGGGGGGGGGGCAAAATGAGGAAAAACGGCCTGTTTTTTTCATGAAAACAGGCCGGTTTTTGGTCAAAAAATAGCATGCATAGCCTTATGGAGGCTTATAGAGTGCTGCTGGGGGCTGGGGGGGGGCAAAAACACACTTGTTTTTGCTCCTTTCTGCCCTCCCCAGCCCCCAGGAGCTCTCTGGAAGCCTCCCTAAGGGTATGCGCACGGCCATTTTGGTGAAGGGGCGGGGTTTCGGGAGGCAAAAAAATGCTGTATTCGATGTATAAGACGCACCCAGATTTTCAGCCTCTCTTAAGAGGAAAAAAGGTGCGTCTTATACTCCGAAAAATATGGTTCTTCAGCTTCAACCACAATAACACATGGGCAAACAATAGATACAAACTCAAAAGTAAATTGCTTCAAACTTGATTGCAGAAAATACGACTTCAGCAGCAGAGGGGTCAACGCCTGGAATGCACTACCTGACTCTGTTTTTACATACATATTTTATATCTTCATCCTTAAACGGTCTAGTGTGGGCCTCACCCCATTCCTAAGAGGTCTGTAAAGGGGCGTGCATAAGCGTATCAGCATGCCTACCATCCCTGTCTTACTGTCCTCATTTATTTACTCATTTCTTAGGTACATACTTATACCTGCTTAAACGTATATGTTTATATATTATATTCCTACTTGTTTTCTCATACATGCTTGACAAATCAAACCAAATAAAATAAAGAATAAATAAAATAAGACTACACAAATTTTCACTTTAGTATCCTCCAGTCTCCCTCCCACTCTGCCTTCTCTTTTGTAAAAGACTAGATGGGATGTCCCATTTCTATTCTTTTTCTATTTATATATTCTATTTATAAATATTTGATGTTCCTCTCCTTGGAACAGAGGAATTTCCTATAGCTTTCTTCAAGCTGGTGCTGTCAGATTCCATAATTCATGAAATCAGGAAGGCACCTGATTCATTGTTCGTTTCCAAACAACGCGTGACCTTTTAATCCATTACCCAACTAAAGCAGACAACAGTGAGTGAAAACATTGGCAATTTATCTCTTCAAAACTTCAGGGAGTTTGAAATACACTTGGGCATATGTTACAATACAATACAATAGCAGAGTTGGAAGGGACCTTGGAGGTCTTCTAGTTCAACCCCCTGGCTAGGCAGGAAACCCTATACCGTTTCAGACAAATGGCTATCCAACATCTTCTTAAAGACTTCCAGTGTTGGGGCATCCACAACTTCTGGAGGCAAGCTGTTCCACTGGTTAATTGTTCTAACTGTCAGGAAATTTCTCCTCAGTTGTAAGTTGCTTTTCTCCTTGATTAGTTTCCACCCATTGCTCCTTGTTCTGCCCTCAGATGCTTTGGAGAATAGTTTGCCTCTTCTTTGTGGCAACCCCTGAGATATTGGAAGACTGCTATCATGTCTCCCCTGGTCCTTCTTTTTATTAAACTAGACATACCCAGTTCCTGCAACCGTTCTTCATATGTTTTAGTCTCCAGTCCCCTAATCATCTTTGTTGCTCTTCTCTGCACTCTTTCTAGAGTCTCCGCATCTTTTTTACATCATGGCAACCAAAACTGAATGCATTGTTAACCAAAGCAACAGAGATAATTGGGGGTCTGGAAGTAAATGTTATAATGAAAGTTTCAGCTGGCTTTTCGGTGCCGAAAAGGTTCGCCATCGTTGGTATAGAGACTCCTGCTTGATCGGGAGGTTGGACTAGAAGACCTCCAAGGTCCCTTCCAACCCGATTATTCTGTTTTCATTGAATGTTTTTATTTCCCATCTCTCTCCTCTTCATTTCCCTTTTCGCTGTCCCTCCTAATTCTCTTAGCTCTCCTGCTGTATGAATCACTTTCCTGAAACATTCTTTGAAAATAGGCTTCCCACGATTAGCGCAAACGGCATTACAGAACCTGCTCTTCTCTCAAACTGCTAAACCAGCCCTAAAGCAACGTAACTTTCCCTCATTATAGCAAAATCACTATGGATACAGAAAGGCCTTGGCAAATCTGGCTATTATATTCTGAAATCTGACATTTTTTTTTATTACCCTTCAGAAAACAAGGTTCATAAAATTTGATTATTTTATTAGTGCCGGCTAATTTAAAAAGGAGGAAGATAATGAAATGGGAAGACACTTCTCAAGGCGTAATTCACACTCTTCAGGACTATCATGTTGTAAGATGGCAGTGAGTGGCAGAGAACAGATTACTCATTCGCACTCCTGTGGAAGAACGGTTCCCAATATGGCTTTGTAAGAAGATACTAGGTTAATTAGAGCCAGGACTGTACTGAAAAAGACCCATGATGATTAATGTCCTTTCGTCTCGCAAATGAGGTTATAAAAAGTGCCCCGGTGTCGGCGGTCTGAAAAAGAGAGATAATATAATGTCTCCATTTTGAATAAGGGCAGATATTCCCACCTGCCTGTCCTCATTCCCACTTGGTATTCTGGTATTGCTTTGTAAACCCTTGCAGCAGGGGTGGGTTTCTGCAGGTTCGCACCTACTCGCGAGAACCGGTTGGTGAAATTTAGAGAACCGGTGAGAGGGGGTTCCACCTGGAAGTAAATCTGGCCCACCGCTGCCAGTGACCCAACGGGAAGGAAAGGAAAGGAAGTAAAAAAGGAAGGAAGAAAGGAAAGAAGAAAGAAAGAAAGAAAGAAAGAAAGAAAGAAAGAAAGAAAGAAAGAAAGAAAGAAAGAAAGAATTTATCATCACAATTGAGTCCAAAATTTTGGTTGCTAAGCAAGAGCGTTGTTAAATGAGTTTCACCACATTTTAAAAGGTGGCCACTCCCACCTGTCACATGACTGCCAAGCCACGCCCACAAAATAGGCCACACCTACAGAGTAGGTTCTAAAAAATTTGAAACCCACCCCTGCCTTGCAGGTAGATTACCGTATTTTTTGGAGCATAAAATACACCGGAGTATAAGATGCACCACAATTTCAAAGAGGCAATTTTTTTTAAAAAAATGTTTTTGTACTGTACAGACCTCCCCAAAACGGCCTGTTTTTGGCGAAAATGGGCCCGTTTTTTTTTTAAAGGGCATGCATAGCCTTAAAAAAATCAGATGGCTTCCAGATGTGTTGGAGGCATCAAAGTGAAATAAAGGTGACAAGAGGAGGGTGAACATGAGGTTGGTTCCTCAGCCCCCCCCCCAAAGGCTTCCCTGATAAATCTTTAAAACCCCAGTGGGAAGTTAGCATCCACCCCTCTCCTAGAAAAAGAAAATATTTTAGGAATTATTCAAAGGACAGAATATTTTCCCTAAAAGGGAGGCAGAAATGCAGCCTTCCCACCTTTGTCAATGGGCCATTAAGGCCTAAGCCAATGTAGATTAGATTTAGATTTATTAAATTTTTAGACCGCCCTTCTCCCTTGCGGGACTCAGGGCGGTGTACAGGCAATAATAAGAACAATAAGATAGAGCATAAAATCCAATTAAAATCCAATTAAAAATATATTAAATGGATTGGCCTGATCTAAATCCAGTTAAAAAACCCTTACTAAAACCAATTTAAAAACTAAAGCAATTTAAAAAACTATGCCAGGCCGGCCGCACGAAACAGATAGGTCTTTAAGGCCCGATGGAACTGGCGCAGGTCCGTGGTTGTCCATAGGTCAGGGGAAAGGTCATTCCAGAGGGCAGGAGCTGCCACAGAGAAAGCTCTCCCCCTGGGGGTTGCCAGCCGGCATTGCCTGGCCGACGGCACCCTGAGGAGGCCCTCCCTGTGGGAGCGAACTGGTTGGTGGGAGGTGTTTGGTAGCAGGAGGCGGTCTTGCAGATAGCCAGGTCCCTTGCCATGGAGCGCTTTGAAGATGGTTACTAATACCTTGTATTGTACATAACAAAGATCTACCTCCTTCAGGCAGAGCCATGGTAGGAATTGTCCAAAGCCCGGACAATGCCGGCTGGCGACGCCCAGGGGAAGAGCCTTCTCTGTGGCAGGCCCCGCCCTTTGGAATGACCTCCCCCCAGACCTCCGGACTATCATCGACCTTCGCCTCTTCCGCCGGACTTTAAAAACCTATTTCTTCCATATGGCCAGCCTGGCATAGCTGCTACAACCATATTTATTAGAGCTGGGTTTTAAATTAATTGTTTTCTCTTTTTAGCACGGGTTAAACTGTTTAATTGTAGTTTCAAATTTTGTAGATTTTTATTGTTTGTATTTTGGGATTTTAAGTTCCTGTGCACCGCCCTGAGTCCCTTTGTGGAAGATAGGGTGGGATAGAAATTTAATAAAAGTTAAAGTTAAAGTTAAAAGTTTCATTACATCATCACCCAGCAAAGCTCAACCAAGCTTGGGACTCAAAAAGACAACCTACAAAGTTACCCGTGCAGGGCCCCATGGGAGTCTGCCAACCAACCAGAATACAAGATCAAATTCTAATCCCAACAGAAGGTATAAATCTCTCTCTCTCTCTCCCCACTCCATGAGACTTCCTCCCCCCCAGACTCTCAAACCATGTGCCCACCATTAAAAACCATCTTTCCAAGCAGCCTCCATGTTTCCAGTGTCTTTCTTTCCCCTTGAAACTGAACCCAGGTGGACATTTCTTCCAACACTCCAATGCCCCACCACAACAGTCAAATTTCAAGGCAACAGGCAGCTTCCAGAGCTGTTTAGCCTTTGCAAACAATGTCAATGTAAACTCAAATTATTTTAATCAACTGAAGGAGCCAGGGGGATCTCCAGTTTGCAGCCTAATGCCTAGGGAATTTTGGGAATTGAAGTCCACACATCTTAAAGTTGCCGAGGTTGAGGGACCTTGGTTTGTAGGAATCGGTGAGCGTCTCTTGTTTAAGGTCATCCTGATTTTAATTTAATTTTATTTTTTGGCTACATTACAATGCCTTTCAGAAATGACAGCAAGAGTTATGGGGACAAAGTCAAATTTTCAGAGACTCCTTCTCCCCCCCCCACCCCACCCCAAGAAGTAATTAGAAGTGTCAGAAAGAGTTTGCATCTTCTGTAACTATGACAGCTTCTCCAGTAGAGGTAGGTGGGTGAAACTGGCAGCTCATCTCTCCTTCGTAATACCGAGCTAGTCCCACAATGCCGTTTTTGGCTTTGGTGTTTGAAACCTCATTTTCCACCTGCCAAGATCACTTTGTAAGATCAGGCTGAGAGAATGAGGTGGGATGTTAAACAGCGCGTTGGGAGAGGAACGACATCAGAAGGTGCTTTCAGGTGTTTCTCATACAGTCTAGCTGAGTCGTAAATGCTAGGATAGGGATGCAGTGGCTCAGTGGCTAATGCTCTGAGCTTGCCGATTGAAAGGTTGGCCGTTCAAATCCCTAGCTCTGCACAACGGAGTGAGCTCCCGTTACTTGTCCCAGCTTCTGCCAACCTAGCAGCGCGAAAGCATGTACAAATGCAAGTAGAAAAATAGGCACCACCATTGGTGGGAAGGTAACAGCGTTCCGGGTGCCTTCAGCATTTAGTTATGCCGGCCACATGACCATGGAGACATCTTCAGACAGCACTGGCTCTTTGGCTTTGAAACGGAGATCGGCACCTAAGAATTGTTTTATCGAGCGATATATTCCTCTCAAAATGTACACGTTTTGGTCACCAAGATGTAGAAAAGATGTGGAGACTCTAGAAAGAGTGCAGAGAAGAGCAACAAAGATGATTAAGGGACTGGAGACTAAAACATATGAAGAACGGTTGCAGAAACTGGGTATGTCTAGTTTAATAAAAAGGGGAGAAATGATAGCAGTGTTCCGATATCTCAGGGGTTGCCACAAAGAACAGGGAGTCAAACTATTCTCCAAGGCATCTGAGGGCAGAACAAGAAGCAATGGGTGGAAACTAATCAAGGAGAGAAGCAACTTAGAACTGAGGAGAAATTTCCTGACAGTTAGAACAATTAATAAGTGGAACAGCTTGCCTTCTGAAGTGAATGCCCCAACACTACAAGTCTTCAAGAAGGTGTTGGATAGCCATTTGTCTGAAATGGTATAGGGCTTCCTGCCTAGGCAGGGAGTTGGACTAGATGACCTCCAAGGTCCCTTCCAACTCTGCTATTGTATTATTATTAAAATGTTGTTATTGCAGGGTTTTTATATTTCCCCCCATATTTTTTTCCTAAAGGAAACTTAGCATGTTCATCTTTGGAGCAGAATTTGCCTTAAGGATCTGGTGATGGAGCACTCGCAGGATCTTCCACGGCTGGTCATTTGTATCTTTTTAGAGGGTCGTTGAAGCACTTGGAGGTTTATCTGTGACTTTCTTGGGGTTTTTTTGTTTGTTTTTTTCAAGCTAACCAGTTGTCTCCTAAAAAAGCACCTTTGGGACAAGCATGACCTGGATGATTGCGAATCTCTACAGACATTTAGCTATGCAATTTGGGATGAACAACTTTGGAATGGTGTGGAATGGAGTAGGAAGGGGTTTCCAGAGGGAAAATGATTGCAGACTGCAGGAACCATTATCACTATTCAGGTGACTCTGAGGACACAAGTAAATTTCCAGGTGCTTCAATGATCGTCATACAAATGACAAGTTTTCTGCAAGGAATATACATCCTTCCATTCCCCCCTATCCTGTCAGAGTTGAAGAAGCTTCTTGGATGAGAAGCAAAATGTCTTCCAAAGAAAAAAAACAAGCAAGTCCAGTTACCTTCTGAAGAAGCACCTTTGGGGGCAACCATGATCTGAATCAGGGGTCTCCAACCTTTGCAACTTTAAGTCTGAAGGACTTCAGCTCCCAGACTTCTCCAGCCAGCATAGCTGGCTGGAGAAGTCTGGGAGCTGAAGTCCTTCAGACTTAAAGTTGCAAAGGTTGGAGACCCCTGATCTGAATGACTGAGAATCTCTAATTCTAGCCTTTATTATATCTGGTTCCTTTTACTTTAATAAATATAAAGAATAATATTAAAATTCAAATGTTCTTCAGGACTAAGGGCATTTAGGTGCTGTGAAAGATTAAATTCGATAAATCCATGTTTGAAAATAAGACCTCCCAGATAATAAGCTCAATCAGGGTTTTGAGTGCATGCGCTAAAATAAGCCCTCCCCAAAAAATAAGCCCTCCCTGAAAAGACGCCCTCCCCCAAAATATTGCAACACAGCAGCCATGAGGTGACCATGCCTCCTGCACCTCAAAAATAATAAGACCTCTCCCAAAATAAGACCAAGCACTTATTTTGGTGGTCAAAAGAAAATAAGACCCTGTCTTATTTTCGGGGAAATACGGTAAAAGTAAGCTGATAGAGGGGAAAAATTAAGTTTCTAGCACATAACACTCTGCTAAGTGGTTTTACAGAAAATCAGAAGCATTTTATGGTTGCTAAGAACATGTAATATTATTAACATGTATTTTTAATCATTGAGAATCAGAAGTTTAGAAAAGAAAAAGAATATTTAAAGCTCTGAAAAATGTAAACCTTGTTTTTATTTTTAAAAAAATTGCCAACATTATGAATATTTGAGTGTTGTATTAGAGTTAGTTAATGGGATCTGTATCAATTTAGCAAAAGGAATACAATCCAGATATGAAACAAAGGAATGCAATCCAGGTATGATCTCTTTTGACTCATAACTCTTAGCTCAGTTGTGCAACATGCTGCTTTCCTGGTCCCAAAAATGCTAGTTTAGATTTGCTTAACATTTCTTTATCCAATTGTTTGAAGGGACATAGTGACCCAAATCAATCTAACCTTTGCCATTTCCTTCTGTTAAGAGTTGCTTGTGCTATTTTGCTACAGTTAGGAATTATTTGTTAGGAATGAATTCTGTAAACTTCACTTGTTAGGAATTATATCCTTTGCTATCTAGTTTCTCCCTTCTGTTGTTTGCTTCAAAGCTAGGCACATCCTTGGAGAATAAATAAAGAAGACAGAGCAGGTACCATATTTTTTGGAGTATAAGACGCTCCGGAGTATAAGATGCACATTAGTTTTTGGGTAGGAAAACAAGAAAAAAAATATCTGCCTCTGCCTACCAGCATCTACCAGTTATTCATCTGGCTAGCATCCTTGCAGCAAACAGCAAGCAGCCTGGTCAGCTTCAGCATGTTATCGCAGCCTGATTCAGCATGAGCAGCTGATTGGAGGTTGAATCGGCCTCCTAGAATACCACCAATCAGCTGTTCCAGGCTGCGGGGATCGCCACAGGCCATCGCCACCTCCATGCGTCACGCATTTGGCCTCCCTGTGTTGGCTTTTTAGCCTGTGTGCATCGCATTTTCGGCCTTCGCATGCTCTGTTTGAGACCTGTTCCAGTCTGCAGGGATCACCACCACACATCGCCGCTGATTGCTGCCTCGCGCATCACTTTTTCAGCCTCTGTGCTTCATGTTTTCAGCCTCTGCATGCCTCATTTTTGGCCTCTGCGCATCGTGTTTTCGGCCAGTTCCAGATGGCGGTGAGTGCCACTGCCACCACCATCATTGATCCTCACCACCTGGAACCAGCTGAAAACACGATGTCTGGAAGCCAAAAAACGTGATGCATGGAGGGCGGGGCTTCAGCAACATTTGGTGTATAAGATGCACCACAATTTTCAATCACTTAGGGGGTAAGAAAGGATATCTTATATTCTGAAAAAATACAGTAGTTACCCAGGAACATCTTGCTCCATAGATAAAAGGGGCAGAGCGAGGCTGCCCAGGAATGCCCATCAAATAGATAAGAAGAGCAGGAACACACAAGTCTACAATGAGTGCTCTGTAAAATAATAATACAATACAATAGCAGAGTTGGAAGGGACCTTGGAGTTCTTCTAGTCCAACCCCCTGCCTAGGCAGGAAACCCTATACCAGGGGTCTGCAAAGTTGGCTCTTTTAAGACTGGTGGACTTCAACTCCCAGAATTCCCCAGCCAGCATGGCTGGCTGGGGAATTCTGGGAGTTAAGGTCCACCAGTCTTAAAAGAGCCAACTTTGCAGACCCCTGCCCTATACCATTTCAGACAAATGGCTATCCAACATCTTCTTAAAGACTTCCAGGGTTGGGGCATTCACAACTTCTGGAGGCAACTTCTGTTCCACTGATTAATTGTTCTAACTGTCAGGAAATTTCTCCTCCGTTCTAAGTTGCTTCTCTCCTTGATTAGTTTCCACCCATTGCTTCTTGTCTTACCCTCAGGTGGTTTGGAGTATAGTTTCACTCCCTCTTCTTTGTGGCACCCTCTGAGATATCGGAAGACTGCTATCATGTCTCTCCTAATCCTTCTTTTCATTAAACTAGACCTACCCAGTTCCTGCAACCGTTGTTCATATGTTGTAGCCTCCAGTCCCCTAATCATCTTGGTTGCTCTTCTCTGCACTCTTTGTAAAGCCTCCATCAGATAAGAAAAAGGATAGACACAACATGGACAAAGAATGCTCCATGGATAAGGAGGGCATGGGCAAGACATTGCCCAAGTTGGGTAACAAACTTTAATCTCTGATTGACTACATTTGGGTGTAAAACATTGGGGCTACGCTCACTTTGGTGTGACTTTTACCATACATGCTTTAATACAATAATACAATAGCAGAGTTGGAAGGGACCTTGTAGGTCTTCTAGTCCAACCCCCTGCGTGGGCAGGAACCTTATACCATTTCAGACAAATGGCTATCCAACATCTTCTTAAAGACTTCCAGGGTTGGGGCATTCACAACTTCTGGAGGCAAGCTGTTCCAGTTAATTGTCCTAACTGTCAGGAAATTTCTCCTTAGTTCTAAGTTGCTTCTCTCCTTGATTAGTTTCCATCCATTGCTTCTTGTCCTGCCCCCAGGTGCCTTGGAGAATAGTTCTGCAGGTATGTTGTGGAAACAGTTTCTCTTGGCTCTTCTTTGTACAAATAAAAGCTGTTACTTTTTCAAGCCTCTTCTTGAGTCTCATTTTGGCATTCTGGTGACTCAAATGCATTTTGGGGCCTTACAATTTATGAGGTTTCAGTTCTCACACTCCTTCAGGAAATTGCTCTCGGGAATGCAGTTTGCGTAAAAAAAAATGCTCGTGCGAAGCATGAATATGGGAGACAGGACAAAGAAAGAATTCTGAATGGAAAGGGATAGACATGCTAAATAAAATAGTCAAACAAAATAAGCATCTCTCCTTATTGTAACCGAATGGTTATTTCCTTGGCTTTTTCTCAATTGGGAGCTAAAGTGACTATGCTTCCAGAAGCATGCACAGTGAGAGATTCCAGACTTCAAACTTAGAAAATGTAGCTTCTCTTTCTTTCCACCTAACTGAATTGCTTCCACATTGTTTCCACATTGGTGTTGACTCATAGGTCTACCAAACCACCTGCATGCAAGTCAGGGGTGGGTTCCTGCCAGTTCTAAGCTCTTCTATAGAAGAGGTTCCACAAATCTGCAGTGCCGTTTAGAACCGGTTCCAGCTCCCTCCCCCCCCCCGCCCGTCCGCACATCCTCAAGATGAAGAGCGATAGGAGGAATTCTGGGAGTTGAAGTCCACAAGTCTTAAAGCTTGAACACCCCTGGGGGGTTTTTCCTAAAGGGTTAGGGGTGCCAGGGTCTTGTAACTTGACAGCTTTAAGACTTGCGTGCTTCAAATGCCAGAGTTCCTGAGCCAACATTTTGGTTGCTAAGCAAGAGCATCGTTAAGTGAGTTTCACCACATTTTACAAGTTGGCCATGCCCCCCCAGTCACCTGACTGCCAAGCCACTCCCACTCAGTCACATGGCCAACAAGCCACTCCCACCCGGTCACATGGCCGGCAAGCCACTCCCACCTGGTCACATGGCTGGCAAGCCACTCCCACAAAACAGGTCACACCTACAGAAGAGGTTCTAACGAATTTTGAAACCCACCACTGATGCAAGTGAGCGAAGCCCCATCTGTGCATGAACGAGATCCAAACAGTGTCCAAAACCACACACTGCTCAGTCCAGGGAAAAACTGCCTTCCACAGAACTGGTTCCTGACTCCCAAAAGGTTGTTAAGTGAGACTATCCCATGAGCACCTCACATAAAAGCCATCACAACGTGCAACCGAAATGGCAAGCCCAATTATGGTCATTAGTTGAAGACTTCCCATAATCAAGGCAGCCTACATTAAATCCACACTGAGTGTAGGTACTCCTCTACTTTCCCCAGTTCATTTAGTGACGGTTCAAAGTTGTAACAGCACTGAAAAAAAGCATCTTATGACCGTTTTCCGTGATCTTGGAGCTCCAAGATCATCACAGATGGGGACTGCAGCCAAGAAATGAAAAGAGGCTTGCTCCTGGGGAGGAAAGCTATGGCAAATCTAGACAGCATGCCGAAAAGACATCTAGACATAACCCTGCCAACAAAAGTGCGTCTAGTCAAGGCTGTGGTTTTCCCAGTTGCAATGGATGGCTGTGAAGGTTGGACAATAAGGAAGGCTGAGCGCCAAAGAATGGAGGCCTTTGAACTGATGCTGGAGAAGACTCCTGCATTGAGTCCCTTGGACTGCAAGGCGATCAAACCGGTCAGTCCTAGAGGAGATCAACCCTGACTGCTCTTTAGAAGGCCAGATCCTGAAGAGGAAACTCAAAGACTTTGAAGAGGAAACTCAAAGACTTTGAAGAGGAAACTCAAAGACTTTGAAGAGGAAACTCAAAGATTTTGGCCACCTAATGAGAAGGAAGGACTCCCTGGAGAAGAACCTCGTGCTGGGAATGATGGAGGGCAAAAGAAGAAGAAGGGGACCGCAGAGAAGGAGGGGGCTGGATGGAGTCACCAAAGCAGTTGGCGTGAGCTTCAATGGACTCCAGAGGATGGTAGAGGACAGGAAGGCCTGGAGGAACGTGGTCCATGGGGTCGCGATGGTCAGACACCACTTTGCAACTAACAACTAATCTGCCTGCCTGCCTGCCTGCCTGCCTGCCTGCCTGCCTGCCTGCCTGCCTGCCTGCCTGCCTGCCTGCCTGCCTGCCTGCCTGCCTATCTATCTATCTATCTATCTATCTATCTATCTATCTATCTATCTATCTATCTATCTATCTATCTATCTATCTATCTATCTATCTATCTATCTATCTATCTATCTATCTATCTATCTATTCTGCAAATCCCTTGGACTGCAAGGCGATCAAACCGGTCAGTCCTAGAGAAGATCAACCCTGACTGCCCTTCAGAAGGCCAGATCCTGAAGATGAAACTCAAAGACTTTGGCCACCTAATGAGAAGGAAGAACTCCCTGGAGAAGAGCTTCGTGCTGGGAATGATGGAGGCCAAAAGAAGAAGGTGGCTGGTTGGAGTCACCGAAGCAGCAGACGTGAGCTTAAATGGACTCCAGAGGAGGGTAGAGGAAAAGAAGGCCTGGAGGAATCTTGTCCATGGAGTCGCAATGGATCAGACATGACTTCACAACAAACAACAACTAATGACCATTTTCACACTTAAGGCCGTTTTGGTATTCCCATGGTCAATGATCAAAATTTTGATGCATGACAACAGACTCCTATTCATGACAGTTATTATTATTATTATTCTTTAGATTTCTATACTGCCCTTCTCCCTTCCGGGACTAAGGGCGGTGTACAGGCAACAATAAAATCACAAGTAAAAAACATAGAAACCTTTAAAAATACATTAAATGATAAATAGCCTGTCTTAAAACCTTGTTAAAATCCCTGCTAAAAAACCATTCAAAACTATACCATTTAAAACTATGCCAGTTAAAAACTATGCCAGGCCGGCCGCACGAAATAAATAAGTCTTCGAGGCCCGATGGAAAAGGCGCAGGTCCATGATTGTCCGTAGGTCAGGGGGTAGGTCATTCCAGAGGGCAGGAGCTGCCACAGAGAAGGCTCTCCCCCTAGGGGCCACCAGCCGACATTGCCTGGCCGACGGCACCCTGAGGAGGCCCTCTCTGTGGGAGCGAACTGGTTGGTGGGAGGTGTTTGGTAGCAGGAGGCGGTCTTGCAGGTAACCAGGTCCCTTGCCATGGAGCGCTTTAAAGGTGGTTACTAATACCTTGAAGCGCACCCGGAAAGCCACAGCCAGCCAGTGCAGCTCGCGCAGGAGAGGTGTCACGTGGGAGCATCTAGACGCTCCCAGAATCCCCCGCGCGGCCGCATTCTGAACCAACTGGAGCCTCCGGGTGCACCTCAAGGGAAGCCCCATGTAGAGAGCATTGCAGTAGTCCAGACGGGAGTTGTAGTGTCCCAAGATCATATGATCATTTTTTGTGACCATCGAGGAGCAAAGTCAATGGGGAAGCCAGATTCACTTAACAACCATGTTACTAACTTACCAACTGCAGTCATTCACTTAACAGCGGTGGCAAGAAAGGTTATAAAATGGGGAAAAACTCACTTCATGGAATGTCTCCGTTTGCAACAGAAATGTGGGGCTTAACTCGAGGACTAACTGCATTATTGATTGGGCAGCCTGCAAATCACAAGCCACTTTAGCACAGTTTCTCCCTACTATATTTTGCACTGTTTTGCTACAGTAAACTTTTCTGTATCCTTGAGCTCAAATGCCTACTAAATTCTAGGCTTGTGGGAACAATTCTGTACCCCTGTAAGCAAATTAGGGAGATATATATATCTTAAAAAAAAACCTTTTCAACCAGGCAGATATAAACCTTATTTGCAAACTGAGAAAGTGAGTCTCTGCCCTTGAGTTATTCCCTATATCTTATTTTAAAGCTCATATTTCATAGTCTACACGAGGACGTGGCAGGAGAAAAACCAAGGATATTTTTAAACAATAGAAATAGGAGCCCCTTGCCTAAACATAACCCAGGCCGTCTATGACATTTTACTCTCAATTTATGGTCCAGAAGAAGGACGACAGTAAATAAACCAAGAAAGTGACTATGATCATAATAATAAATAATAATAATAATAATTTTTTATTTCTAACCCGCTCTCTCTCCCCGAAGGGACTCGAGGCGGGGCACAGGGAATTAAAAACAACTAAAATCAGCAAAGTACAAAATTAAAAATACAAATATAAATAAATGACTAAACTAAATAAAAATAGATTAAACAAATAACCCTGCGCTAAAATCCCTTATAATATCCCCTAACCTTAAAAGAGACTACCCTAGGCCGGCCAAGCGAAAAAGATGTGTTTTTAGTTTTAGGCGGAAGGAGCGGAGGTCCGTGGTTGTTCTAATGTCGGGGGGAAGGTCGTTCCAGAGGGCAGGGCCCCCCACAGAGAAAGCCCTTCCCCTGGGCGTCGCCCGCTGACAAAGTCTAGTGGACGGCACCCGGAGAAGTCCCTCTCTGTGGGAGCGAATCGGCCGTGAGGATGTATGGGGCAGGATCCGATCCCGCAGATAACTAGGTCCCGAGCCATACTGTGTGTAATAGGCTGCGAGAACAACCTTGGGAGACAGGAGGAAGAGCAGTTCAAAAAATTTCAGCAACGGGTTCTCTGCCTGGTTGCTAGGTGGGCGTAGCCATGGTGGGCATGGCCTAGTTGACCTCCTGCACCATGGTGGGGGTGGATGGGGGTGTTTTCTCCTTCCCAGGCCCTGGAGGCTGGGATTTGGAGGTTCTCTGAACCAACCATAATGTTAGCTACGGGTTCTCGCAACCCCCCGTAGCAGCCCACCCCAGAGGAAGAGCTATAGCCTAGGTCCATGATGGCGCATCTATGGCACACGTGCCACAGGTGGCAAGTGGAGCCATTTGTCAGGGCACACAAGGTGTTGCCCTGTCAGCTGGCCAGCGCACAGCTGGCCTTCTTTTGAGGCCATTTTTCACCTCAGGAAAAACCAGCCCTACGGGCAATCCGGACGTTCAGGAACGGACTTCTGATTTGCTGGTAGGACCATTTTTCGCTCTCAGGAGCCTTCAGGGAAGCTGCCTGAAGGCTCTGGAGGTCGAAAATCGGCCCTACAGGCAAACCGTAAGTCACCATTCCCAAACTTCCGGTTTGTCTCTAGGTCTGTTTTTCGCCCTCCAGAGGCTTCAGGGAAGCTCCTGAGGCCTCTGGAGGGTGTCCAGGGGGCGGGGAGGCTGTTTTCACCCTCCCCAGGCTCCTAGAAATCCTCTGGAGCCTGGGGAAGGCGAAAAAAGTGCCAAAAGCAGTGTGTGTGTCACTGGTTGCACTCATGCGCACAGGGGGGTCCCGCACATAGCATTATGGGTGTGGCACGCCAGTGCATGCCCCCCTTCCTGTGCTCCCCCCACTACCAGTTTGACACCCCTGGCCTAGGCAATGCCTGACCTACAGAACTCTGAGCTCAAAGTGGAAACGGAGGAAGAGAGAAAGCATACAGGTAGTCCTTGACTTGCAAACATTTCATTTAGTGACTGCTCGAAGTTACAACAGTGCTGAAAAAAGGGACGTAGGACCATTGTTTTATGCTGTTACCTTCCCGCCAAAGGTGGCTCCTGTTTTTCTACTTGCATGCTTTCAAACTGCTAGGTTGGCAGAAGTTGGGACAAGTAACGGGAACTCACTCCGTTATGCAGCGCTAGGGATTCGAACCGCTGAACTGCCGACCTTTCTGATCGACAGGCTCAGCGTCTTAGCCACTGAGCCACCGCAGCCCCTACGCTGTCACAGCTGACTGTATAAATATATATTAAAAATACTATGTAATATATAGTAACGTATAAAGTTACTATAAAATGTTTCAAAGTCTTATCTGGACCTAAGATCTTGCTACTCTGCTACTACAAAGCCATTAATAATAATAATAATAATAATAATAATAATTTAATTTCTATCCCGCTCTCTCTCCCCAAGGGGACTCGAGGCGGGGCACAGGCAATTAAAAATACAAATAGACCACAAACAAATACAAAATACAAAGTTAAAAATAAATTAAATAAATCCTGCGCTAAAACCCATAACTAAACTAAAAATTACCCCTAAAAAACCCTGACCTAAAAAGAGACTACCCAAGGCCGGCCAGACGAAAAAAGTGCGTCTTTAATTTTAAGCGGAAGGAGCGGAGGTCCGTGGTTGTCCTGATATCGGGGTGAAGGTCATTCCAGAGGGCTGGGCCCGCCACAGAGAAGGCCCTTCCCCTGGGCGTCGCCCGCTGACAAAGTCTAGTGGACGGCACCCGGAGAAGTCCCTCTCTGTGGGAGCGAATCGGCCGTGAGGATGTATGGGGCAGGATCCGATCCCGCAGGTAGCTAGGTCCCGAGCCATGGAGCGCTTTGAAGATGGTAACTAACACCTTGAAGCGCACCCGGAAGACGACAGGTAGCCAGTGCAGCTCGCGCAACAGCGGTGTTACATGGGCAAACCTAGAGGTGCCCATAATTGCTCGCGCGGCTGCATTCTGGACCAACTGAAGCCTCCGGGTACACCTCAAGGGGAGCCCCATGTAGAGAGAGTTGCAATAATCCAGTCGGGATGTCACGAGAGCATGAGTGACTGTGCGAAGGGCGTCCCGATCCAATAGGGGGCGCAACTGGCGTACCAGGCGAACCTGGTAAAACGCCCTCCTGGCCACGGCTGTCACTTGATCTTCCATGGACAGCCGGGTATCCAGGAGGACACCCAAGTTGCGCGCCCCATCCACAGGGGCAAGATGTTCGCCCCCTATGGCCAGCGTTGGAGAGAGCTGGTTGAATCGGGCAGCCGGAAACCACAGCCACTCGGTCTTGGTCGGGTTGAGCCTAAGTCCGTTACTTCCCATCCAGATCCGCACGGCTTCCAGGCACTGGCACATCACCGCTACGGCATCGTTGGGGTGGTTTGGGGTAGATATGTACAGTAGATATTAAAGTTTGTTTCAAGGTTCATCTTTGCTCAATTCTTCTCGGACTGACCTCTTTTCTACCTATGAAGGCAAGACTTTTGTTTGAAACACTCTTAACTTTGTGCTTCATCCTTTTGTAGTGAATCACTCATGTGAGAGTGTTAAATAGTAAATTATCCATCAGGTTTCACCCCATCCTCTTTGATAGCATGCTCAGAAATAGACGTTTCTTGTCTTGACTTCTCCTATTAGATTTAAAACTATCGTGGTAGGAAATGTAATATCCACCCAGGGGAAAATTATTGATGACCTTCTCTTCACAAATTAAGGAGAAAAAGAGAGTCTTTGAGAAGTTGCTACACAAAGATTTATTTAAACTTAGAACCTTTCTTCTACTCAACATTTTTCTTTTAAAAAATGTAAGGGTAGTTTTAAGTTTTTAGAACCCTTTGTCCTGTTATGTCTAATTCCTTATCTGCATTCTTCGAAGATGTAATAGCAATATTATTAAAAACTAGCCGTTCCCGGCCACGCGTTGCTGTGGCCCAGTCTGGTTAAATGGCCAACCAATCTGTGTGTAGATCTACACCTGCACACACAAACACATACACACAACCACCATATAACCCCCAACCTACTGTATTTTCCCTCTCTCCACCTACCTACCTACCTACCTACCTACCTACCTACCTACCTACCTACCTACCTTCTGTATTTCTCCCTCTGCCTCTCTATCCCTCTACCTACCTACCTACCTACTGCATTTCTCCCTCTGCCTCTCTATCCCTCTACCTACCTACCTACCTACTGCATTTCTCCCTCTCTCTCTCTATCCCTATAGCTGCCTACCTACCTACCTACTACTATGACATAATACAAAATGTCATAATTCCTGTGGCTCACTGTTCTCTCTGTATCCATATATCTACCTTTTTTTTTACATTTTTTACATTTCTGTTGCATGTACCTGACACAGGTGTGACATCTACACAATCTTTATAAATCATTGGTGCTGTATTTCAAAGGAACGTCGTGTGAAAATTTGGAAGCGATCGGTGCAGTACTTTCAGAGATTAGTGGTTTTGAACAAACTCTTGTTACATTTTTATTTATATAGATTACAACAACACAAAGTTTAAACAGTAAAAGGAAGAAAAAGAAGAAAAGAAAGAAAAAAGAAATATAGAAAAAGAGAATAAACCTGTAAAGAAATGAATTTCCTCTTTATCGAGTCAAGTGTAAACAATTTTAGTAATTCATCACCACTTTTTTAAAAAAAAAAATAGTTTTAACTAACTGACTGATTGCAAAAAGTATAAATCCTGTCCATTCCCTATCAGTTAGTTAGAACTGAAGAATCTTCTTGGATGAGAAGTGAAACATCTTCAAGAAAAATCAAGAAAGTCCAGTTGCCATTTGACCGAAGGGACCATGATCTGGATGACTGAGAATCTCTAATTCTAGCCTTTATTATATCTGATCCCTTTTACTTGAATAAATATAAAGAATAATATTAAAATCCAAATGTTCTTCAGGATGAGAATCTCCATAAACTGTTATGATTTTTTAAAAAATCTGTTCTTGGATTTAATATACTAATTTCTGTCTGTGTATAAAACAACACAATGATCCATAAAAATGAATGCATTGTTTTTCTTTCCTTCAGACATCTATATAAATAAAAATGTAACTATGAGTTTGTTCAAAACCGCTAATCTCCGAAAGTACTGCACCGATCGCTTCCAAATTTTCACACAACGTCCCTTTCAAATACGGCACCAATGATATATATAGATTCTGTAGATGTCACACCTGTGCCAGGTACACACAACAGAAATGTAAAAAATTGTAAAAAAATGTTAGGTAGATGGATACAGAGAGAGCAGTGGGCCACAGGTATTATGTCATCCTTTAGGACATAAAATACTCTGTCCATAAGATGCAAGGAGAAAAAGAGTAGGTAGGTAGGTATGCAGCTATAGGGATAGAGAGAGGGAGGGAGAATTGCAGTAGGTAGGTAGAGGGAGAAATATGGTTGGTAGGTAGGTAGGTAGGTAGGTAGGTAGGTAGGTAGGTAGGTGGATAGAGAGGGAGAGGGAGAAATACAGTAGGTAGGTCGGTTCGTAGGTAGGTAGGTAGATAGGTAAGTAGGTAGGTAGAGGGAGAAATACAGTAGGTAGGTAGGTAGGGGGATAGAGAGGGAGAAATATGGTAGGTAGGTAGAGGGAAAGAGGGAGAAATACGGTAGGTAGGTAGGTAGGTAGGTAGGTAGGTAGGTAGACGGATAGAGAGGGAGAGGGAGAAATCTGGTGGTAGATAGGTAGAGGGAGAGAGGGAGAAATACCGTAGGTAGGTAGGTAAGTAGGTAGGTAGGTAGGTAGGGATAGGGATAGAGAGGAAGAGGGAGAAATATGGTAGGTAGGTAGGTAGAAGGAGAGAGGGAGAAATACAGTAGGTAGGTAGGTTGGGTTATACAGTAGTTGTGTATACGTGTTTGTGTGTGCAGGTGTAGATCTACCTACAGATTGGTTGGCCATTTAACCAGACTGGGCCACAGCAACGCATGGCTGGGAACGTCTAGTAGCAAATAAATCCTTCTCCTATTTGCTTTTTGAACATCTATATAAAATGTGCATTGTAGCCATTTGGGGTTTTGAATTGCCAGCATAGGGGGGCAAATAGTTTCAACCTATGCAGTCAACAATTTGCATTCAAATAGCAATCAATCAATCAATCAATCAGAATAGAGCTGGAAGGGACCTTGGGGGTCTTCTAGACCAGCCCCCTGCTGAAGCAGGAGACTCTATAATTTGAGGCAGGTGGCTGCCTAGTCTCGGCTTAAAAATCTCCAATGATGAAGCACCCACAACTCCTGGTGGCAAGCAGTTCCGCTGGTGAATTGTTCTCAGTGTTAGGAAGTTTCTTCTTAATTCCAAGTTGCTTCACTCCTTGACTGTTTCTTGTCTTGCTTTCTGGTGCTTTGGAAAATAAGTTGACCTCCTTCTTCTTTGGGGCAGCAGCTCAAATATTTGAAGACTGCTATCATGTCCCTCCTAGTCCTTCTTTTCTCTAGACTGACCATACCCAGTTCCTGCAACCGTTCTTCACATCTTTTAGTCTTCAGGCCTTTAAACATCTTCATCTCTATATATGAAAGCCAAGTACCACTCACTCATCACAAAATCTCCAGAATCATAAAGCCTACAAACTTGAAATTTGGCACGTATGTTCCTCTTGGCTTTTAGGTGCTCGCTGAGAAAGGATTTATCAAAATGACCATCAGATCATTAGTATTTCTTATACAGTATTCAGTGGTGGGTTGTAGGCGGTACGCCCTGGTGCAGGCATACCAGAGCCTGCCCGGAGCATTGGGTACCATTCCGGTATGGTGCTCCGGAGGGCCCACTCACTCGCCTGCCTGCCCAAGCTCCTTACCGCTGTTTTAAAGCTTTCAGCACTTCCGCACACACGCATGGCGCATGCAGCGTCTGCGCGATGCTCTGCCGATCAGCTGGAGCATCACAGAGGCTTCCGGAAGCATTGTTTGCAGCTACAATGCATGAGCGTGCCATGCGCGTCCATGTGGGTGATGCCAGACCCGTTCCAACTGCACCAGTTGGAACGAAATCGGGAACCCACCACTGACAGTATTATATTAACACACATCGATGCTAAGGAGCTGGACGTTCTACTCCCCCTCCCCACCTGAAAGGAACTCTGTTCCAACTGCCAGATGCCTTATATTAACAACACGCTCTGATGCTAAGGAGTTGCACATTCTAATACGTCTAATCTTATTGGATTCTTTGACAAAGTGACAAAATTAGTGGACCAGAGGAATGATGTCGATATAATTTACTTGGACTTCAGCAAGGCATTTGAAAAGTAGACCATAACCTACTATTAGATAAAGTAGAAAAATGTGGGTTAGACAGCATCACCACCAGACCAACCGCACTCAACGTGTAGTCCTCAATGGAACTACATCTCCATGGCGGGAAGTATGCAGTGGAGTCCCTCAAGGCTCCGTTTTAGGCCCAGGACTCTTCAACATCTTCATCAATGATTTGGATGAGGGGATAAATGGGGAACTCATCAAATTTGCAGATGACACCAAGCTGGCAGGAATAGCCAACACTCCAGAAGATAGGCTTAAGATACAGAAGGATCTAGACAAACATTGGGCACTGTCTAATAAAATGAAATTCAATGATGAAAAAAGTAAGGTTCTACATTTAGGCAAGAAAAACCAAATGCACAGGTACAGTATAGATGGTACCTTGCTCAATAGTAGCAACTGTGAGAGGGATCTTGGAATCCTAGTGGACAACCATTTAAATATGAGCCAGCCGTGGGCAGCAGCTGCCAAAAAAGCCAACACAGTTCTAGGCTGCATAAACAGAGGGATAGAATCTAGATCACGTGAAGTGTTAATGCCACTTTATAATGCCTTGGTAAGGCCACATTTGGAATACTGCATCCAGTTTTGGTCACCACGATGTAAAAAAGATGTGGAGACTCTAGAAAGAGTACTCAGCGTGTAGTCCTCAATGGAACTGCATCTACATGGAAGGAAGTATGCAGTGGAGTCCCCCAAGGCTCTGTTTTAGGCCCAGTACTCTTTAACATCTTCATCAACGATTTGGATGAGGGGATAAATGGGGAACTCATCAATTTGGCAGACGACACCAAGCTGGCAGGAATAGCCAACACTCCAGAAGATAGGCTTAAGATACAGAAGGATCTAGACAAACTTGACCATTGGGCACTATCTAATAAAATGAAATTCAATTGTGAAAAAAGTAAGGGTCTACATATAGGCAAGAAAAACAAAATGCACAAGTACAGTATAGGTGGTATCTTTCTCAATAGTAGCAACTGTGAGAGGGATCTAGGAATCCTAGTGGACAACAATTTAAATGAGCCAGCAGTGTGCAGCAGCTGCCAAAAAAGCCAACACAGTTCTAGGCTGCATAAACAGAGGGATAGAATCTAGATCACGTGAAGTGTTAATGCCACTGTATAGTGCCTTGGTAAGGCCACACTTGGAATACTGCATACAGTTTTGGTCGCCACGATGTAGAAAAGACGTGGAGACTCTGGAAAGAGTGCAGAGAAGAGCAACCAAGATGATTAGGGAACTGGAGACTAAAACATATGAAGAACGGTTGCAGGAGCTGGGTATATCTAGTTTGATGAAGAGAAGGACCAGAGGAGACATGATAGCAGTGTTCCGATATCTCAGAGGGTGCCACAGAGAAGAGGGAGCCAAACTATTCTCCAAGGGACCTGGGGGCAGGACAAGAAGCAATGGGTGGAAACTAATCAAGGAGAGAAGCAACTTGGAACTAAGGAGAAATTTCCTGACAGTTAGAACAATTAACAAGTGGAACAGCTTGCCTCCAGAAGTTGTGAATGCCCCCCTGGAAGTCTTTAAAAAGATGTTAGATAGCCATTTGTCTGAAATTGTATAAGGTTCCTGCCCACGCAGGGGGTTGGACTAGAAGACCTACAAGGTCCCTTCCAACTCTGCTATTGTATTGTATTGTATTGTAAGTACAGAGAAGAGCAACAAAGATGATTAGGTGACTGGAGGCTAAATCATATGAAGAACGGTTGCAGGAACTGCGTATGTCTAGCTTAATAAAAAGAAGGACCAGGGGAGACATGATAGCAGTCTTCCAATATCTCAGGGGTTGCCACAAAGAAGAGGGAGTCAAACTATTCTCCAAGGCACCTGAGGGTAGAAGCAATGGGAGGAAACTAATCAAGGAGAGAAGCAACTTAGAACTGAGGAGAAATTTCCTGACAGTTAGAACAATTAGTCAGTGGAACAGCTTTTCTCCAGAAGTTGTGAATGCCCCAACACTGCAAGTCTTTAAGAAGATATTGGATAGCCATTTGTCTGAAGTGGTGTAGGGCTTCCTGTCTAGGCAGGGGGTTGTACTAGATGGCCTCCAAGGTCCCTTCCAATTCTGCTATTGTATTGTATTATTGTATTGTACATTAATTTTTAAGCTTTATGTGTCAATGTATCAAGCCGATCACATCATTTTGTGGGGTACCCAGCTAGTATAAATATATCGTTATGGTGGAAATGTTAAGAAAGTTGCATCCATCCCCAACTCTGGTATTCAAATTTCAGTGAGATAAATACGTGTTCCCCCCCCCCCCTTTGCTCTTTATTTTATATTTTAATCACTCGTCTCTAAATTCACCTCTGGTACACTAGAGATATTACTTTTGCCTCTACAGTTTTCTGTTACTCTCTCTGTGTGTTTTTTTTAATGACCTTTTCGGATGCTTCCATCACAATCTCCTCCCCTTGAATATTAAGCGAGGTGCCAAAAATATCCTTTTCACCCCATCTTACCTTGCAATATCGTGGCTCTTCCAGCAGGAGGAGGTGTTGCATCAGGACCTTGGTTGCAAGGTGGCCTGCTGGAGGTGCCAGGTGGCGATTCTTCTCCAGAACCTTCTTAAAGCCATTGGAAGCTCTCTGGTGTAGTAACTGAAGTCTCCCTTCAGGGCAAAATTCAGCTCCCTGGATGATTTCATGGAAAGAGACATTGAATCACAAAGGAGGTTTCCGGATATTGGCAGAATCTGAGGCACCATCAGCAATTTCTTTAACTCTTTCTTGCTTCGGGTTCATTTTTTTTTGGAAGAGGATGGGCCCTGCCTTGCTCTTCTAATTTGTGGCAAATTAAGGATGAGTGTTCCCTGGAATCAAACTTTCAGAACTGATGGGCTGAAAGCTTGTTAGGAGCTATGAAAGAACGTTCTAATTCGGAGACAACAGCATGCAATAGCAAAGTGATTATTCTGTTTATACTCCAAAATGCATATTTTCAGTTGTTAAAAAAATGCTTTTGTAACCTTTCTTTCTTTTCTTTCTTTCTTTCTTTCTTTCTTTCTTTCTTTCTTTCTTTCTTTCTTTCTTTCTTTCTTTCTTTCTTTCTTTCTTCTTTCTGTCTCTATCATTTTGTCTTCATCCTTTCTTCCGTCCATCCTTCCTTCTTTCTTTTTTCCTTCCTTCCATCCATCTGTCTTTTTGTCTTCTTCCCTCCCACCCTTCCTTCCTTCTGTCTGTGCCTTTTTGTCTTCATCCTTCCTTCCTTCCTTCTTTCTTTTTTCCTTCCTTCCTTCTGTCTTTTTGTCTTCTTTCCTCCCTCCCTCCCTCCCTTCTTTCTGTCTGTCTTTTGTCTCCTTCCTTCCTTCCTTCCATCCATCCATCCATCCATCCATCCATCCATCCATCCATCCATCTTTCTTTTTGTCTTCCTCCCTCCCTCCCTTCCGTTTGTGCCTTTTTGTCTTCATCCTTCCTTCCTTCTTTCTTTTTCCCTTCCTTCCTTGTCTTTTTTGTCTTCCTTCCTTCTTTTTTCCTTTCTTCCTTCCAACTGTCTTTTTGCCTTCTTTCCTCCCTTCTCCCTTCCTTCTTTCTGTCTGTGTCTTTTGTCTCCTTCCTTCCTTCCTTCCTTCCTTCCTTCCTTCCTTCCTTCCTTCCTTCCATCGATCCATCCATCTGTCTGTCTTTTTGCCTTCCTTCCTTCCTTCCTTCCTTCCTTCTTTCTTTCTTTCTTTCTTTCTTTCTTTCTTTCTTTCTTTCTTTCTTTCTTTCTGACATTTAGGTTTTATTAGTTTATCAAAATATAAAATGCAAAGAAAAATGAAAATAACGGGAACGTAGAGGAGGAAAAAGGGAAGAGGAAAAAGTGTAGGGTAAAAGGGGGGAAAGCATTGACTTCCAAATTTTAGCATAATAGAATAGGGGTAATTGTGTACAGGTTCAACTTTTTACTTTTTCATGATGCTTCTAGAACAAAGAAATTATGTAATCAGCAAAATCCAAAATCAAAGTTTTATATTTTTCCACCTCCAGCACAAAGTCCAGAAGTGGTTTCCAAGTAGAAACAAAGTTGATTGTATTCTTTTCTTTAATTAGAGCAGTCAATTTCACCATCTCTGCTCACACCATCAGTCTTTGCAGCCAATCATCCATCGTGGGAGTTAAGGTAGCTTTCCATTTTTGTGCCTTCTTGCTGCTGTCAGCAAATATAACATCAAAGTTCCAAATTTCTTTTCGAGTTCTTTGTCCATTGAGTCTAAAAGAAAATTCTCTGGTTTTAACTTTATATTCATTTTAAGAATCTTCTGTATTGAAAGATGTGGCTTCTACTCCAATATTATTATTATTATTATTTGCTTTATTGCAGGTCTACCATAAATGATGAAAATTTCCTTCTTTACATTTATAATACCAACAAAACATGTGAAGTACAATGTCCTTTTTTTTTGGAATTCAGAGCACTGGTGGGTTAACTTCTAGATAAAGATAAAGGTTCCTCCACACACGTGTGCTAGTCATCTCCAGCTCTAGGGGACGGTGCTTTCAAAGCCGAAGAGCCAGCGCTGTCCGAAGACGTCTCCGTCGTCATGTGGCCGGCATGACTAAATGCCAAAGGTGCACAGAATACTGTTACCTTCCCACCAAAAATGGGATGCAAATGGTCCCTATTTTTCTACTTGCATTTTTACGTGCTTTCCAACTGCTAGGTTGGCAGAAGCTGGGAAAAGTAACGGGAGCTCACTTCTGGTACTAGGGATTCGAACTGCTGAACTGCCGACCCTCTGATCAACAAGCTCAGCGTCTTAGCCACTGAGCCACCACGTCCCTGGCTTAACCGCTAGGATTCTATATAAAGCTACAATCCATCTGGCTGCAGGACTAATTTAAAATGTTATGATAGAACAAAGATTTTTTTAAAAAAATTGCAGCTCTTTAGTTACAATACAATACAATAGCAGAGTTGGAAGGGACCCTGGAGGTCATCTAGTCCAACTCCCTGCCTAGGCAGGAAGCCCTATACCATTTCAGACAATCGGCTATCCAACATCTTAAAGACTTGCAGTGTTGGGGCATTCACAACTTCTGGAGGCAAGCTGTTCCACTGATTAATTGTTCTGACTGTCAGGAAATTTCTCCTCAGTTCTAAGTTGCTTCTCTTCTTGATTAGTTTCCATGCATTGCTTCTTGTTCTGCCCTCAGGTGCTTTGGAGAATAGTTTGACTCCCTCTTCTTTGTGACAACCCCTGAGATATCGGAAGACTGCTATCATGTCTCCCCTAGTCCTTCTTTTCATTAAACTAGACATACCCAGTTCCTGCAACCGTTCTTCATATGTTTTAGCCTCCAGTCCCCTAATCATCTTTGTTGCTCTTCTCTGCACTCTTTCTAGAGTCTCCACATCTTTCCTACATCGTGGTGACCAAAACTGAATGCAGTATTCCAAGTGTGGCCTTACCAAAGCATTATAAAGTGGTATTAACACTTCACGTGATCTTGAGCGTGAGTAAATCTTCACGTGAGCTATTGTTAGATTGGCTGTGCAACAGAATTTACAGCTTTCTGCAAATCTTGATCTATTTTCTATTCCTCCTTGATCTAAAGACAAACGTAAGCAAGCAACATGGAAGACCAAATCTTCAGAGAGGCTGCGTGAGAAGATTTGGCAGATTCACTGTCTTAAACAAGGGATTAACTGGTTTTACCCTAGCAAGATTTCCTTTGCGATTATGGAACAATTTGGTGTCATCAATCTGCCAGTTCTAATCTACTTTCGATTCACTTTTTGATTAGACAGATTTATAGGGAAGAGGACAAATGATGCGTAGAAGGCTTGGCAGGCATAAATGGATTTCTATTGTCTCCAAAAGTTCAAATATATTAAATAGCCCGGGCAACGAGGGAGGGAGGGAGGGAGGCAGAGGGTTCAAACGTATGAAATGGAAACAAACAAATAAATAAATCTCTGTGTTTTCTCAACTGTTCTTCATTTAGCTATCACAAAAATAGGCTGGCAGTTCTTATCTTATCTTCTGTCCCCATGACAAACCAGCCTGGTCTTGTCCTGACAACATGAATGACTCAATCGCAGTTTGCTGCTTTTTGTACTGTCAAAAAAATTCATTTATTTTTCGTTTACACCAATACGGTCCAAAGCAGGGGTCTCCAACCTTTGCAACTTTAAGTCTGAAGGACTTCAGCTCCCAGCTCCCTGGGAGCTGAAGTCCTTCAGACTTAAAGTTGCAAAGGTTGGAGACCCCTGGTCCAAAGCATTCATGGTATGGAGATTCTCAGTCATCCAGTTGTCCAAAAGGTGCTTTTTCAAAAGGCAGTTTTTCCTTGAAGACGTTTCGCTTCTCAGCCACTGCTTACACAGAATAACAGAGTTAGAAGCAGTAGTGGGCTTCAAATTTTTTTTAGAACCTCTTCTGTAGGTGTGGCTTGCTTTGTGGGAGTGGCTTGCCAGCTATGTGACTGTGTGGGAGTGGCTTGCTGGCCGTGTGACTGTGTGGGAGTGGCTTGCCAGCCATGTGACTGAGTGGGAGTGGCTTGGCAGTCATGTGACTGGCTGGGCATGGCCAACTTGTAAAATGTGGTGAAACTCACTTAACAACGCTCTTGCTTAGCAACCAAAATGTTGGCTCAGAAACTCTGGCATTTGAAGCACGGAGGTCTTAAGGCTGTCAAGTTACGAGACCCTTGCACCCCTAACCATTTAGAAAAAATACCCCAGAGGTGTTCAAACTTGAGAGCTTTAAGACTTGCGGACTTCAACTTCCAGAATTCCTCCTCCAGTCATGATGGCTCAGGAACTCTGGCATTTGAAGCACGCAAGTCTTAAAGCTGTCAAGTTACAAGACCCTTTGCACCCCTAACCCTTGGGGGGGAAAAAACTTGACAGCTTTAAGACTTGTGGACTTCAACTCCCAGAATTCCTCCTCTCGCTCTTCTTCTTGATGATATGCAGACGGGTGGGGGGAGGGAGCTGGAACCGGTTCTAAACAGCCCTGTAGATTTGTGGAACCTCTTCTATAGAAGAGCTTAGAACTGGCAGGAACCCAGTTCTGGTTGGAAGGGACCTTGGAGAGTCTTCTAGTCCAACCTCCTGCTTAGGCAGGTAACTTTATACCTGTTGGGAGAAATGTCCACCTGGGTTTAGTTCCAAGTGGGGAGAAAGACACTGGATACACGGAGGCTATTTGGAAAGTTTGTTTTAATGGGAGACAGGACCACGTAGTTTCCATCCATTGCTTCTTGTCCTGTTGCAGCAGCTGGCAGCAGAGTCAGACAGCAAGGAGTTTGGGGAGGAACATGGGCCAGTCCTGGAGTCTGGGCAAGGCTCGGACGAGGGCTCTGCATCGGAGGCAGAGAGGGAGCCAGGGCCATCTGGGAGTTATGTGCTGCCTCTGGAGCCTCCAGAGTCAGATAGCAGAGGAACAGGGGGAGCCTGTTCCCAGTGCACGCATGTGCAGAGCTACCAGAAGGCAAGAACAATTAAGACAGAAGGGAGTAATGCTTGGAGGTGATTGGCCCCTCCCATAGGACGTAAAGGAGGAGCAAAAGCATGTGAGCCTTTGCAGGAAGCAACTTGGTTCATGCTGGTCTGTTTACCTTCTGAAGCTCCGTTTTGACTCTATGCTCCGTGTGGCCTTTGCCAAGCTAATTGCCAATTAAGTGTTTGGCAGGGTTTTAAGGAAGATAAAGGTGGGCGCTTATCAGCCTTATCCTGAAAGACTTTGGCAGCCTACTGTAGGACTCTTTACAACTATTTGGGACTCATTACGGGCTGTGTGAATGAACACACAGCTTTTGAAATAAAGAGAGGGGTTTTGGGATTAAGCGTTTGTCTCCAATCCCCTAATCATCTTTGTTACTCTGCACTCTTTCTAGAGTTTCAACATCTAATTTGCATCTTGGCAACCAAAACTGGATGCAGTATTCCAAGTCTGGCTTTTGTCGTTGTTATTGGTTGCAAAGTCATGTCCGATCCACTGCAATCCCATGGACAATGTTCCTCCAGGCCTCCCTGTCCTCTACCATCCTCTGGAGTCCATTGAAGTTCACGCCTACTGCTTCAGTGAATCCATCCACCCACCTCCTTCTCTGTCATCTCTTTTGCCCTCAGTCTTCCCCACCATGAGGCCCTTCTCCAGGGAGTCCTCCCTTCTCATTAGGTGGCCAAAGTATATGAGTTTCCTCTTCAGGATCTGGCCTTCTAAAGAGCAATACAATACAATAGCAGAGTTGGAAGGGACCTTGTAGGTCTTCTAGTCCAACCCCCTGCATGGGCAGGAATCTTATACCATTTCAGACAAATGGCTGTCTAACATCTTTTTAAAGACTTCCAGGGTTGGGGCATTCACAACTGCTGGAGGCAAGCTGTTCCAGAGGTTAATTGTTCTTACTGTTAGGAAATTTCTCCTTAGTTCTAAGTTGCTTCTCTCCTTGGTTAGTTTCCACCCATTGCTCCTTGTCCTGCCCCCAGGTGTCTTGGAGAAAAGTTTGACTCCCTCTTCTTTGTGGCACCCTCTGAGATATCGGAACACTGCTATCATGTCTCCCCTGGTCCTTCTCTTCATCAAACTAGACATACCCAGTTCCTGCAGCCGTTCTTCATATGTCTTAGTCTCCAGTCCTCTAATCATCTTGGTTGCTCTTCTTTGCACTCTTTCCAGAGTCTCCACGTCTTTTCTACATCGTGGCGACCAAAACTGTATGCAGTATTCCAAGTGTGGCCTTACCAAGGCACTATACAGTGGCATTAACACTTCACGCGATCTAGATTCTATCCCTCTGTTGATGCAGCCTAGAACTGTGTTGGCTTTTTTGGCAGCTGCTGCACACTGCTGGCTCATATTTAAATGGTTGTCCACTAGGATTCCGAGATCCCTCTCACAGTTGCTACTATTGAGCAAGGTACCACCTATACTGTACTTGTGCATTTGGTTTTTCTTGCCTATATGTAGGACCTTACTTTTTTCACAATTGAATTTCATTTTATTAGACAGTGCCCAATGTTCAAGTTTGTCTAGATCCTTCTGTATCTTAAGCCTATCTTCTGGAGTGTTGGCTATTCCTGCCAGCTTGGTGTCGTCTGCGAATTTGATGAGTTCCCCATTTATCCCCTCATCCAAATCGTTGATGAAGATGTTAAAGAGTACTGGGCCTAAAACAGAGCCTTGGGGGACTCCACTGCATACTTCCTTCCATGTAGATGCAGTTCCATTGAGGACTACACGTTGAGTGCGGTTGGTCAGCCAGTTACGAATCCATTTGGTGGTGGTGCTGTCTAACCCACAATTTTCTACTTTATCTAATAGTAGGTTATGGTCTACTTTATCAAATGCCTTACTGAAGTCCAGGTAAATTATATCAACAGCATTCCTCTGGTCCACTGATTTTGTTACTTTGTCAAAGAATGCAATTAGATTCGTCTGGCATGATCTGTTTTTGACAAACCCATGTTGGCTTTTGGCTATTACTTTGTTTGCTTCTAGGTGTTCACTTATTTGTTGTTTAATTATCTTTTCCAGAATCTTTCCTGGTATTGAGGTCAGGCTGATGGGTCTATAGTTTCCTGGATCTGTTTTTTTTCCTTTTTTGAAGATGGGAACCACATCTGCTCTTTTCCAGTCTTCTGGCAGTTCCCCGGTGCTCCAGGATCTCTGAAAGATATAGTTCAGTGGTTCTGAGATCTCGTCTGCCAGTTCCTTCAGAACCCTGGGGTGTAATCCATCCGGTCCTGGTGATTTGAACTCGTCCAGGGCAGACAGGTGCTCACTTACCATTTTCTTCTCTATTTCAACTTGTGTTCCTAATCTGATATTTGTGGTGCTGTTTTTGATTGATTGGACTGTTTTATCCCTTTGTGTAAAGACAGATGCAAAGAAAGAGTTAAATAGTTCTGCTTTCTCCCTGTTGCTTATCATCTTCTTGCCATTTTCTCCCAGCAGTGGACCAATTGTTTCCTTAACTTTTTTCTTATTTTTAACATGTTGGAAGAAGCTTTTTTTGTTATTTTTTACTTTTTTGGCAAGCCTTTCTTCATTGTGAGCCTTAGCTTTCCTCACTTCATCTTTACAGGCTCGGGCTATTTGCTGATATTTTGCCTTGGTTATGTCCCCCTTTTTCCACTTTTTATATTTATCCTTTTTGTCTTTCAATTTGTCAGAGAGTTCTTTATGCAGCCATGCTGGTTTCTTTTGGGAACTGTTATTTTTCTTCTTCATTGGTATTGCGCTGGACTGGGCTTTTATAATCTCATTTTTCAAAATTTCCCAAGCTTCTTGAGTTGTTTTCCCCTTGAGGATTCTCATCCATGGAATCCTTCCCAAGCTCTCTCTGAGTTTGTTGAAATTAGCAGTCAGGGTTGATCTCCTCTAGACTAGGACTGACTGCTTTGATCGCCTTGCAGTCCAAGGGACTCGCAGGAGTCTTCTCCAGCACCAGAGTTCAAAGGCCTCCATTCTTTGGCGCTCAGCCTTCCTTATGGTCCAACTTTCACAGCCATCCATTGCAACTGGGAAACGTGGCCTTACCAAGGAATTACAAAGTGGTATCAACACTTCACATGGTCTTGATGCTATCCCTCTGAAGAAGTTCTGAAGAAGCTTCTTGGATGAGAAGTGAAATATCTTCAAGGACAAACAAAGTCCAGTTGCCTTTTTTTAAAAAGCATCTTTGGAACATTTACTGTATGCTTCTTATTTGAGACCAGCTTGTGAACAATTGGTGCATTTGCACATTGAGATGAGATTAGTAAAAGGAAGGCGCCATTGTCTTCGGAAGAAAGAAATGAAGTTGGCTAGTAGACGAGCAATCATCGCTCCCCAATGATTCACCTACTCACTCATGTGGACAACCCATTTCTTTATATTGCAAAAGTTTTATTGGTTTTTACAAATTTTTTCAGGTAGGGTAGGGTAAGCTAAGGTAGTACAAAAATATTTTGAGAACTTTCACGTCGAGATCATAGGCCCCTCCAGGGCTTCTTAATAAGACATTGGTAATACATTTTTCAATAATACTACAAGGTGGAAATAAATGCATACATCATAAATTCTAAGTTCTATGCAGGCAGTCGTGTACAAACATCCAGATAAAAGTTATACTGTGTTAATAAAAAGCAAAGTCATTTTTTAGATCTAAGTCTCTTGGCAATTGTGTCTTCTTGTTCTCCTTCCTGGCTCCCAGTGGGCGGGGCCGTGGCTCCCTCTGCCCCCCCCTGGATCTTCTCCCAGGATAGAGGAATGTTTTTTAAGAAAGGCTTCCGCCTCAGCAACTGTTTTAATCCTTACTCTTCCTCCTTCCCAGAACACCAACATCCCTTCTGGCATCGCCCACTTAAACCAAATCCCATGGTTAAACAATTTTTTAGATAAGAAGGAATACTTCCTCCTCACCTCCCTAATCTTTTTTGGGATCTGCTTCAAGATAGCGACTTCCTTTTGTTGATAAATTAACGGACCCTCTCTCTGCGCCTTCAAGATTCCCTCCCTAGTCGACCTTCTGACAAATTTAATATGTATCTCTCTGGGTACTTCGTTTATCCTGGCATATGTTGAATTTATTCTGTAAACTAGGTCAATGTCCCCCCTGATCTCCTCTTTAGGTTTGTGTAAATAGTCTGCTAAAATTGTGCTCATGAGATCAGGAAGGCATTCACCAGTTTCCTCCGAAATGTTCTGAAATCTTAAAAAATATGACATCCTTTCAAAATCCATCCTAGACATATGACCAGTCAAATCTCCAATTTCACTATTAACATTTTTAAGTTCTCCCTTTGCCCCAGCCAACCCCACTTCCAACTCCTCGGTCTTCTGTGTGTTCTCCATCAATTTTTTCTGTGTCTCCAAAAGTTCCAGCTTAGAGCTGCAATGATCTTTCCTTAATTCTTTAATTTCCAGCACCAAGGAGTGTAACACTGCTTCCATAGCTGTCATCCTTTCTTCCAATCCTGGGTTCTCTGGTTGTTTTTTTGAAGCCATGGTGAGCTGTTAAAATCAGTGCCACTAAGATGGCGTTTTTTGGGTGCGGCCGCTGAAGCAAGTCCGGAGAAAAAAGTTCAAATCAAAGTTGTAGAAAATTATAGAGTCCAGAGAGAGAGGCAATTTTCACAGTGACAACCCATTTCTTTAGCCAGTCCCAAAACATGCAACTACAGAGACTGCAGGGTCATATCTTGTTACACTAGTAATATCATTTTGCTGCCTCAACGGGCAATTTCTGTTAAGAGCCATATGTCAAGCTTCCAAGTGTACTCATGCTGGTTTCACTTCTACTACATCTCAGGTTGACAACAAACTATTGGGAGGGAGGATCAGAGGAATTGGAATGTTACGTTCTGAACCTCAAGCAGTCGGCCTGTGAGAACCAAGGTCCCTGCAGCAGGGGTTGGCCAGACTTTCAAAGACATCTTCTCACAACAATATTGTGACGCTTAATTGGGCTACGACCTGCACTAATAGGAGGGAGGGAGAAGCATTCTATGCCTTAATCCAGGGGTGGGATTCAGCTGGTTTAGACCAGTTCAGGTGAACCAGATGTTAATTTTAATTTGGTTCGCCAAACTGGTAGTTACAACGACTGGCTGATCCCACCCACCCTGTCGCTCCTCTCCCAGCAGTCTCCACGCAGCCCATGTTAGATGCCAGGTAAGTGCAGGGCCGGCACGGAAGCTCTGGGAGAGTGAAAAATGGGGCTACCGGAAGTTCTGGAAGTCCACAAATGACCCCATTTCCGGCCTCTAGAGGGCCTCTGGAACCCGGGGAGCCCGTTTTCACCCTCCTCGAGTATAAAAATAGTCTCTAGAGCCTGGGGAGGGCAAAAAACACACCTACTGGAAGTATCAGCAGTCCAAAACAGGTCCATTTCTGACCTTCGGAAGGCCTCCAGAATTCGGGGAGGCCATTTTTGCCCTCCCAGAGGCTCAAGGAAAGCCTCTGGAGCCTGCGGAGGGCAACCCCCCTGCCATGGTGCAGGAAGCCGACTAGGCCATGCCCCCATGGCCATAACCACCCAGCAACCGGGCAGAGAACCGGTTGCTAACATTTTTCAATTCCACACCTGCTTTAATCATTTTGAACTGCGCGGGCATTAGTCAGAGCTGGTTTTTCCTTCATTCTGTGCATTAACAGATTGAATCATCTAGATCAGGGGCGGGCAAACTTTGCAACTTTAAGTCTGAAGGACTTCAGCTCCCAGAATTCTCTAGCCAGCTTTGCTGGGAGCTGAAGTCCTTCAGACTTAAAGTTACAAAGTTTGCCCACCCCTGATCTAGACAATGCTTGTTAGGTTGAGTTCGTCAGTCGGAACCTTGACATCATAAGTGTGAAAATGTTCACCTCTCTTTGCTCTTCAGAATATGTCCGAAAACTGTCCAGGATTACTTGTCTAGCAAAACAGCTAGATCAGTAGTGGGTTCCTACCGGTTCGGCTGAACTGGTAGTGATTTGTCTGCCTGGGTCATAGAGACGGCAATGACCCAGGCTGGCCACCCCTCCGAACCAGTTCCCCGGTCACCGCAGTCACTGCCACCATTTTGTTTTGGAGTTCTGCACATGTGCAGAACAATTTCAATTGAATCGTGCATGCACGCACACGTATACAAGTGAACCGGTAGTAACACCAGCTAGAACCTACCCCTGAGCTAGATATATCCTTTGCTGGGTTTACCCTTCCAGGGGTCACCAAACCTGACAAATGTTAAGCCTTGTAGACTTCAACTTCCAAAATTCTAGAAATTGAAGTCCAGAAGTCTTAAAGTTGCCAAGTTTGGAGATCCCTTTTTAAGCCATCAAAATTACCCCAGCCAGTATATTTTGCGATATATCTATAGATGGAGGGAGGAATCCATAGAGGTCCTGATCTTCTGACGAATGTCTTCTCCCACCGTCAACCTCGTCATGAGTTATCTTACCACTTGCTTCTTCCCAATGAATGAATTTCTTTCATTAGCCAGAAGAACCAGGCAGCTGCTTCAGACATCTGCAATCCCAGTTATTGATTTCCTGGCAAGGTGTTTGCCCACCCACAGATTATTTCCCTTCTAGGAAGCCATGCTGAGGCGGAAAGAGCTTTTCAGAAGAAAATATGTGAGCTCCCAATGCTGAGATGTATTATCTCGGTGGCTGAAACACCCACAGACAGAATCCATTAAGGAAAGGCAGAAGACATGGATGATGGGCTGTTGTCTTCTGATACTGAATAACAGGGACCTGATACTGAATGGCTCGGGACCTAGCTATCTGCGGGATCGGATCCTGCCCCATACATCCTCACGGCCGATTCGCTCCCACAGAGAGGGACTTCTCCGGGTGCCGTCCACTAGACTTTGTCAGCGGGCGACGCCCAGGGGAAGGGCCTTCTCTGTGGCGGGCCCAGCCCTCTGGAACGACCTTCCCCCCGACATTAGAACAACTACAGACCTCCGCTCCTTCCGTCAAAAATTAAAAACACACTTTTTCTGCTTGGCCGGCCTAGGGTAGTCTCTTCCTTGGGGTTTTTTAGAGTTGTTAGTTTTAATGGGTATTTTAGCGCAGGGATAAGTAGTTTAATTGATTTTTATCTTTTGTATTTATTGATGTATATATTTTATGTGTTTTAGTTTTCCCTGTGCACCGCTCCGAGTCCCCTAGGGGAGAGGACGCGGTATATAAAATTAAACAATAATAATAATAATAATAATAATAATAACAACAAACAAAGAAAGCAAACTTGACAATCCCAACGTTCTCCTTGCCACCAATTGGAGACACATTGTCTGTGTGTCGGTGTGTTTGTGTGTCTGTACTTACACCCAACATGTTTTCTCCCCCTGCTGTTTTTTGCTCTAGATTCAAATTAGATAAACCACTGGAGATCTAGCACTAGATGTACTCATTTCTTTCCTCCCCCACCCACCCGGTTAATAAGTAATCAGTGGTAGCACTTGATTGACTTAATTTGGGCTCAGAAGCTAAGCATAGTCAGCCTTGATCAGTATTGGGATGGAAAACCAAGACAAAGCCAACAGCTGTAGATAAGATGCAGAGAACTTTTGGGAAAACGTCTCCTGAAAGGAAATCAATAGCAGACAAGCCAATGTTGTTGTCCAGAAAATTGTGTGGACATATCCCAGAAACCACGTTGAAATGAAATTGAAGGTTACTTGACCTTAACGCTCATTATCCCTCAGTCTTGACAATGTTTCCTAGCATTCAGGAGTGGGCTACTACGTGCTTGCCCGGGTTTGGGAGAACCCGTTGTCAACCCATAAAGTTGCCATGGTGAGGAAGTGGGGGGGGGGAGCTCATTCCACGCATACCTTCAGCTAGAGTCAGATCTCAGATTACTGCAGTAGGCTTGTGAGGGGTGCACCTCATTGGAGAATGTGATTTATGACACAGACTGAGGGAAGGGAAGGGAAGGAGCAGGGGTAAAGTTCAGCTTTAATTCAAATGAGGCTCAGATCTGACTGCAATAAGGTATTGCCAAAATGGTGCTCCTAATAAATGACTGGTTTTCTTTTGAAACTTGATTCGAGGGTTATGAACCAATTAGGGCATCTTTTGGAAACCTGACACCCATAGCTAATGTTATGGCCAGTTCGGAGAACTTCGAAATCCCACCTCTGGCTTTCCTGCTTAGAGAGTGTGGCTAAATAGTACAGCAAAGAGGTGGGTGGGCAGGTCCATCCCCACTCCCACCCACAGGTTGCCACTACCAGTTCACCCAAGCCAGTCCGAACCGGCTGAATATGACTACTGATCTTACATTGAAAACTTCTCTGCTAGAACCGAGGAGTTGTGAATTAAATCCTGTCATACTGGCGGAATTAGCCAGCTTCGGCCTTCAGAAGAGAGGATGGGGTGGGTGGGATTGGGGGGATATGATATCATTCTTTAAATACCAGAAGAGCTGCCTGATAGATGAAGGTGAAGAATAATTGTCTTGTTATCTGAACATCTGATGGTGAGAAGAGTTCGGCTGATGGAACTAATTATCCAGGGAGATGGAACTAATTAGCTGAGGAGGTGTTGTAATAGTTCAAGCAAAATGAGCTGCCAGTTATGGAGACTTCATTCTGCATTCCCTTGGGTTGGGCAGGAGGTTGGACTTGGTAGCTCCGTCCTATTTTATTATTCTGGTTGGGCTCCTGAAATAACTAGCAATGCAAAGAATCCTCTCTTGCTGGTGGCAGGAGGTGTGTTTGTATTTATTAATACTCCACCTTTTATTATTTCTACAAACAATACTAGGCAGCAAGCATACCTAATGGGTCTCCTCCTCTTCTTTCTACCCACAACCACAACCCTGTGAGGTCAGTTGGGCTGAGAGATTGTATTACTGGCCATGTATGACTGGGCCAACATCATAAAAGGCGATAAAACCCTGGGAAACCCATTATGAAGTAAAGGAAATATTGGACTCTAGATTGCCCTGTCGGAAGTTAGCACCCACCCCTCTCCTAGAAAAATGAGATATTTTAGGAAATATTAAAAGGGCAGAATGTTTCCCCTAAAAGAGAGGCAGAAACTCAGTGCCCACACCTTTGTCAATGGGCCATTAAGGCCTGAGTCAGTCTATTCTACATAACAAAGAACTACCTCCTTCAGGCAGAGCGGTAATAGGAATTGCCCATCTCACCACATGGCACCTGGGAAGATTACATCATCCAGCAAGGCTGGGAGACAGCCAACCTACAAAGTTAGCTAAGACACACACACGCGCGTCCCCTGGGAGTCTGACCACCAATCAGAATACATTTCTTACACAGGAAGAGGAAGCTCCAAGGCAGGGCCCAAGAGAGGGTATAAAACTTAGGCTCTCTCAGCGTCCTTTTCTTTTTTTTCCCTTCAAGATCTTCAAGGCATATGATCCCCGTTTTTTGCTCAGGACCTCAAGCCATGTGGGCCATTAAGGGCCATTAAGGCCTTAGCCACTCTGCGTGTACACAACAAAGATCTCTCCCCTTCAGCTCCAGGGTGATGGGATTAAGGCATGATAGTATTAGTGTCAACATCCCGATGTTGCCATGGATTTTATCTGTTTTGCCTTAACGAACTGAAAATTCTTGACATTCCTGTGGCAGGAAAGGAATCTCAGGACAGCCTGTGACTGCGCATGCATGCAATTATTTTCAATTCTAATTGGAGAACGTAGTTTATGACAAGCAGAGGGGAGGGGGCATAAGGGGGTAAAGTGCAGAAGCCATCCAATTATTGCCAGACCTGGCTACAACCGAAGCTCGCCATGATGTTATATTCAATAAACGGACATTGCTTTGAACTTTTACGTGAGGCCATGAATCATTTGAAGTTTCTCTTGGGAGCTTGACAATTAGCCCTTTACCCATCTCACCACAGGGCAGCTGGGAAGAAGCAAGGCTCAACCAAACTTGGATTCAAAACACAGCCTAGAAAGTTGCCCCTGCACGGCCCCATAGGAGTCTGACAGCCAATCAGAATACAAGCTCAGGTTCAAAGGCCAGAGAGGGCATAAAACCAGGGACCTTCAGCATCTTGGTCTCTCTTTTCTTCTTCACCCAACATCTGGAAGCATCTGATCCCCCTTTCTTGTTTAGGAGCTCAAGCCATGTAATCCTGTCCACCATTAAACCATCTTTCCAAGCAGCCACCATGTTTCCAGTGTCTTTTTCCCCATTTGGAACTGAACCCAGATGGACATTTCTTCCAATAGCACAGAGGTCGCTTACAATATCCAATCCATTGGAAAGCATGCCCTTTGTCTGAGGTCACTTGGGTGAAAAGCTGAGATGTGAAAGCGGGTAGATTGGTGAAGCAATACATTGCAATACAATAGCAGAGTTGGAAGGGACCTTGGAGGTCTTCTAGTCCAACTCCCCGCCTAGACAGGAACCTTATACCATTTCAGACAAATGGCTATCCAACATCTTCTTAAAGACTTCCAGGATTGGGGCATTCACAACTTCTGGAGGCAACTTCTGTTCCTCTGATTAATTGTTCTAACGGTCAGGAAATTTCTCCTCAGTTCTAAGTTGTTTCTGTCCTTGATTAGTTTCCACCCATTGCTTCTTGTTCTACCCTCATTGGGAAAGGAATCCTGCAATCTTAATTCCAACTTTTGATTCATCTAGCCTCGCCTTTCTCATGATGTGCTCTGCATATAAGCTAAATAGGCAGGGCGACAGTATGCAGCCTTGCTGGACTCCTTTCCCAATTTTGAACCAAACAGTGGTTCCGTTTCCAGTTCTCGCTGTTGCTTCTTGATCTGCATATAGGTTGACAGGACTCTTAGAGACTGTTTAAACTTACAATAGAAAGCTGCCGTATTTACTGGAGTATAAGATGCACCAAGATTTTGAAGAGGTAAATTTTAAAAAAATGTTTTTGCACTCTGCAGACCTCCCAAACGCTCTGCATGCCTCATTTTTTGTGTAAAACAAGGCATGCAGAGAGTTTGAGAGGCCTGCAATGTGCTCTGGGGGGCTGGGGGGGGGGCAAAAACAAGCAAAAATTGCCCATTTTTTTTGCAAAAACAGGCCTTTTTATTTATTTATTTATTGCCAAAAAGAGGTCAGGCATAGCCTTTAGGAGGCTTGTAGAGTACTACTGGGGGGGGGGGGGGATGAGCAAAAAACAGCCCAGTTTCCACTCATTTTTACCCTCCTGAGCCCCCAGGAACACTTTGCAGGCCTCCCAAACCCTCTGCACATCCATTTTTGTGAAGTGGGTGGGGCTTCAGGAGGCTAAAAATGGTGTATTCAGTTTATAAGACGCACCCAGATTTTCAGCCTCCTTTTTTGGGGGGGGGGGGAAAGGTGCATCTTATACTCCAAAAATACGGTACTTACAACCCATTTTTAAAGTTATGGCTGCTGGAAGCACCCCCACAATCATTACTCTTTTTTTTTTTATATTAAAAAAGTTTTATTGGTTTTACATTTTTTCTATAGGGTAGGGTAAGGGATACAAAGAAATTTTGAGAGCATTCACGTCAGAGTCGTCGGCCCTTCCGAGACCTCAAAATACACAATAAAAAATAACAAAAAAAAACATTTTTCATAACACTACAAGGTAAAAGCAAGTACATATACCTAAATTCTCAATTCCATGCTGTCAGACATTTACAAAAAATCCAGAAAATATTATGCAAAATTGTTCAGGAAAATCAAGGCAAAGTTATTTTTTAGATCTAAGTCTCTTGGCTATTGTATCTTCTTTTTCTCCTCCCTGGCCCCGAGCGGGCGGGGCCGTGGCCCCCTCTGTCCCCCCTGGATCTTCCCCCAGGATAGAGGAATGTTTTTTAAGAAAGGCTTCCGCCTCAGCAACTGTTTTAATCCTCACTCTTCCTCCTTCCCAGAACACCAGCATCCCTTCGGGTGTCACCCACTTGAACCAAATCCCATGATCAAATAAAATTTTAGACAAGAAGGAAAATTTCCGTCTTGCTTCTCGAATCTTTCTAGGAATCTGCTTCAAGATAGTGACCGTTTTTTGTTGGTAAATTAAGGGGTTCCCTCTCTGCGCCTTCAAAATTTCCTCTCTAGTTGACCTTCTAACAAATTTCACATGTATCTCTCTAGGCACTTCATTTATCCTGGCATATGCTGAGTTAATTCTATAGGCTAGGTCAATGTCCCCCCTGATCTCATCCTTAGGTTTTTGTAAATAGTCTGCTAAAATTGTGCTCATAAGATCAAGGAGGCATTCACCAGGTTGCTCAAAAACATTCTGAAATCTCAAAAAATATGTCATTCTTTCCATATCAATCCTAGACACATGCCCACTTGTTTCCTCAACCTCTTTAGTAACATTTTTAATCTCTCCCTTAACCCCCACCAACCCCCCTTCCAATTCTTCAGTCTTCTGTGTAATTTCCAGCGTTTGCTTCCTTATGTCCAATAGCTCCTTCTTGAAATTGATGTTTTCAGCCCTCTGGGCCTGAATTTCGTTTACCAAAGTTTGTATAACAGTTTCAAGAGAAGCCATCCGTTGTTCTAAACTTGTCAGTGCTGTTTCGTGAGACATCTTAACTGTTAGAGTCAGTGCCACCAAAATGGCGTTTTCAGGGTGGGGTTGGTGAGACTAACCGGGAGCCAAAAGTTCAGATCAAGGTTGGAACGTTGTAAAATTCAGGAACCAAGAGAGAGCCAATTTTCCAACTCAATAGTTATAATAACGAAGGTAATCCAGAAAGGAACCACAAATCCAACAGAAAAAAATTCTTCATTAATATCCAGAGAGAGTCCCACTTATAAAGAGACGCTGGGAATTTTCCATAGTTAAAATAGTCAGGCAGGGACAAAGAGAAGCCACTTTTCACCGCCCATCTCAGAGCCCAGAGGAGAGAGTAGTAAAATAAATTTTTTTTTAACCAGCCAGACCTAGAAACAATGTTGCAAGTAGCCGCATTCCACTTTCCCTTGTTAAAGACAGTCCGGATTTAAGATTTCCGCTTTCTCTTCCAGAGAAGCCATTTTTAAGTGCCGCTTAAGTCCGAGGGTTTTTTTTTGAAAACAAACACCCCCCTCCCAGTCCATTCAGCCTGGCTGGCAGCAAGGAAAAAAAGTCTTTTTTTAAACTCACTCTCCCTCGCAGCTGAAGCCTCGGCAGACCTTCCGATCTCTTCCGCTCAGCCCTCTTCATTAAAGTGAATGGCGCCGACAGCCGTTGGCGAAGGGAGAACCCCCCGCAGCATGTTCTCCTTCACCTAGGCCGCGGCAAAAGGGTCGCCTCCCCCACCGCCGTGAGGGGGGGCGTCCCTGCCGAGCCGGCCCTATGGGAGACCCCCAAAAAAGGGGCGTCTCGCCCCCGTGGGGGGGCAGAAGAAGCAACAAAACGGCGAGCGAGCGCTAGGCTCGCTCGTCGCCGCAGGAGCCGGAACCGGAAGTCCACAATCATTACTCTTGATCATCAGAGGAGGCTCTGGAAAGAGTGCAGAGAAGAGCAACCAAGATGATTAGGGGACTGGAGGCTAAAACATATGAGGAATGGTTGCAGGAACTGGGTATGTCTAGTTTGATGAAGAAAAGGACCAGGGGAGACATGATAGCAGTCTTCCGATATCTCAGGGGTTGCCACAAAGAAGAGGGACTCAAAGTATTCTCCAAGGCACCTGGGGGCAGGACAAGAAGCAATGGGTGGAAACTAATCAAGGAGAGAAGCAACTTAGAACTGAGGAGAAATTTCCTGACAGTTAGAACAATTAACCTCTGGAACAGCTTGCCTCCAGAAGTTGTGAATGCCCCAACCCTGGAAGTCTTTAAAATGATGTTAGATAGCCATTTGTCTGAAATGGTATAAAGTTCCTGCCCACGCAGGGGGTTGGACTAGATGACCTACAAGGTCCCTTCCAACTCTGCTATTGTATTGTATTGTATCAATGCTAATGAGTGTGTGGTTTGGTTTCCATTTATAGACACTAGCTCTCTCTGCACATGTGAGTAGATCAGACACAGATAATTGTTTTCTTCTTGTTTGTCTAATGTTAACAGCAGCATTTTTTTTGTCTGAGGTTTGCCTGGTAAAAGTAGATTATCTGGTGTTTGGTAACAGCCCATTGTTTGCGTGATGTTTATCCGGTAATAGCAGATGGTTGGTCTGGTGTTTATATGGTAATAGCAGATGGTTTGTCTGGTGTTAGCACCTGCCAACAATCAAATAGAAAACAATACCCTAATCAAAGATTCCCCAAGGAAAAAAATCACACTCCCACCAATACAGGCAAGCCAAGCTACTATATATAACCAATGAACAAAGCACCAACGTTATTAGCAGAATGATTAGGGGGCTGGAACACCTTCCTTACCATCTGAGGCTGCAATGGCTGGGCCTCTTCACTCTAGAACAGTGGTGGGCAAACTCATTAGTCAACAGAGCCAAATACCAACAATACCACCATTGAAATTTCTTTTGAGAGCCAGAAGGTGTGGCCTGTTTTGTGGGAGTGGCTCAGCGGTCATGTGATTGGGTGGGCGTGGCCAACTTGGAAAATGTGAAACTCACTTAACAATGGTCTTGGTTAGCAACCAAGTCATAAGTTCTTTCTTTCTTTCTTTCTTTCTTTCTTTCTTTCTTTCTTTCTTTCTTTCTTTCTTTCTTTCTTTCTTTCTTTCTTTCTTTCTTTCTTTCTTTCTTTCTTTCTCCTTTCTCTCTTTCTCTATTTCTTTCTCACTTTCTTTCTCTCTCTTTCTCTCTCTCTCTCTCTCTTTCTTTTTCTCTCTCTCTCTCTTTCTTTCTTTCTCTCTCTCTTTCATTCTTTCTTTCTCTCTCCCACTTTCTTTTTCTTTCTTTCTTTCTCTTTCTCTCTTTCTCTCTCTCTCTATCTCTGTCTCTCTTTCCGTCTGCCCATCTCTGTCACTCTGTGTGTGTATGTGTCTGTCTGTCTCGCATTCACTCACTTAATTACTCATTCTGTGTCTCTGTCTATCTTTCTCTCCCTCCCTCCCTCTCTCCCTGTCTCTCTCTGTGTGTGTGTCAAAACTCTGTTTTTAGTCATGACAGCCTGCTGCATCCCTCTGCCAGTCTCCTGGTGACTGGGCCAAAGTCACCCAGCTGGCTTTCATGCCTGAGGTGGGACTAGATCTCACAGTCTCCTGGTGACTGGGCCAAAGTCACCCAGCTGGCTTTCATGCCTGAGGTGGGACTAGATCTCACAGTCTCCTGGTGACTGGGCCAAAGTCACTCAGCTGGCTTTCTAGGCCAGCACCTTCATCCCTACACCAGACTAGCTCCCTTTGCTTGCCTTGAGTGGCCAGAGCTAAAATCCTGTTCCGCAGAGAGAGTCTTGAATGCCACCAATTGGTGATTTGGGCCCTGTTTATATCCACAAATAAATAAACAGGCCATTCCTTCACCTCCAGGTGAAAACAGGCGGGTGAGGAATGAGACCCAGCTTGCTAAACATCCCAATTATTGCGACATGCTGCTCTTGGAAGCATCATCATTCAATTCATGAGGGGCCCTGATGAAATGGAAATCAAGGCTTTGGCACTCTGGAAGACTTGTGATCCTACAGAAGACAGTCCTTCTTGTGGAGATCCATAAATCCAGGCACGCATGGAAAAATTATCTTAGAAAAGTGCAGCAAAACTACAAGCCATGGCTTCATCTGGATCATAAAAAATGGCTAACTTGGGGAAGAAGTAACAAAGAAAATATATTTCTCAATTTGGGTTATTCTGGCAATTTATCAAGAAAGCCTCCTTGCATCCTTAAGCAGCCTCGAGCTAAATTAAGCGTTGCCGGTTTCAGAAGGGAGTAAAAAGTCAACCATTAAGACCAGGAAGAAAATTAATGTGATCCTTTGGTTCAGCTCAAGGCTTCTCTTTTCTTAATGTTGAGCTATAGCAGATCCTTTTTTTTTTTTACCCTTTATTTGGACGTGAGGATAGATGCGTCTCGGTTTAATTTCAAAAGCACTTTCCTAGACTTCATGTTAAATCTTTGATCCTGATTCAAACATTTATCTTTCTTTGGGAGGGAGGGAGGGAGGGAGGGAGGGAGGGAGGGAGGGAGGGAGGGAGGGAGGGGAAAGACAGATGAAAAGAAAGAAGGAAAGAAAGTAAAAGGAAGGAAGGAAGGAAGGAAGGAAGGAAGGAAGGGAGAGAAAGGAAGGAAGGAAGGAAAAAGACAGATGGAAAGACAGATGGAAGGAAAGAAACAGAAAGGAAGGAAGGAAGGAAGGAAGGAAGGAAGGGAGGGAGGGAGGAAGGAAGGAAGGAAGGAAGGAAGGAAAAAGACAGATGGAAAGACAGATGGAAGGAAAGAAACAGAAAGGAAGGAAGGAAGGAAGGAAGGAAGAAAGGAAGGAAGGAAGGAAGGATGGAAGGAGAAAGACAGATGGAAAGAAAGAAAGGAAGGAAGGAAAAAGACCGATGAAAGACAGATGGAAGGAAAGAAACAGAAAGGAAGGAAGGAAGGATGGAAGGAGAAAGACAGATGGATAGAAAGGAAGGAAGGAAGGAGAAAGACAGATGAAAGACAGATGGAAGTAAAGAAACAGAAAGGAAGGAAGGAAGGATGGAAGGAGAAAGAAAGATGGAAAGAAAGGAAGGAAGGAAGGAAGGAAAAAGACAGATGAAAGACAGATGGAAGGAAAGAAACAGAAAGGAAGGAAGGAAGGAAGGATGGAAGGAGAAAGATAGGTGGAAAGAAAGGAAGGAAGGAAGGAAAAAGACAGATGGAAAGAAAGAAAGGAAGGAAGGAAGGAAGGAGAAAGACAGATGGAAAGGAAGGAAGGAAGGAAGGAAGGAAGGAAGGAAGGAAGGAAGGGAGAGAAAGGAAGGAAGGAAAAAGACAGATGGAAAGACAGATGGAAGGAAAGAAACAGAAAGGAAGGAAGGAAGGAAGAGGAAGGAAGGAAAAAGACAGATGGAAAGACAGATGGAAGGAAAGAAACAGAAAGGAAGGAAGGAAGGAAGGATGGAAGGAGAAAGACAGATGGAAAGAAAGGAAGGAAGGAAAAAGACAGATGAAAGACAGATGGAAGGAAAGAAACAGAAAGGAAGGAAGGAAGGATGGAAGGAGAAAGACAGATGGATGGAAAGAAAGGAAGGAAGGAAAAAGACAGATGAAAGACAGATGGAAGGAAAGAAACAGAAAGGAAGGAAGGAAGGAAGGAAGGATGGAAGGAGAAAGACAGGTGGAAAGAAAGGAAGGAAGGAAGGAAGGAAAAAGACAGATGGAAAGAAAGGAAGGAAGGAATGAAGGAAGGATGGAAGGAGAAAGACAGATGGAAAGAAAGGAAGGAAGGAAAAAGACAGATGAAAGACAGATGGAAGGAAAGAAACAGAAAGGAAGGAAGGAAGGAAGAATGGAAGGAGAAAGACAGATGGAAAGAAAGGAAGGAAGGAAGGAAGGAAAAAGACAGATGAAAGACAGATGGAAGGAAAGAAACAGAAAGGAAGGAAGGAAGGATGGAAGGAGAAAGACAGATGGAAAGAAAGAAAGGAAGGAAGGAAGGAAAAAGACAGATGGAAAGAAAGAAAGGAAGGAAGGAAGGGAGGGAGGGAGGAGAAAGAAAGATGGAAAGAAAGGAAGGAAGGAAGGATGGAAGGAGAAAGACAGATGGAAAGGAAGGAAGCAAGGAAGGAAGGAAGGAAGGATGGAAGGAGAAAGACAGATGGAAAGAAAGAAATAAAGGAAGGAAGGAAGGAAGGAAGGAAGGAAAAAGACAGATGGAAAGAAAGGAAGGAAGGAAGGAAGGAAGGAAGGAAGGAAGGAAGGATGGAAGGATGGAAGGAGAAAGACAGATGGAAAGAAAGGAAGGAAGGAAGGAAGGAAAAAGATAGATGGAAAGGAAGGAAGGAAGGAAGGAAGGAAAAAGACAGATGGAAAGAAAGGAAGGAAGGATGGAAAGAAGGAAGGAAGGAAGGAGAAAGACAGATGGAAAGAAAGGAGGGAAGGAAGGAGAAAGACAGATGAAAGTAAAAAAGAATGAGAGAGGAAGAGAGAGAGAGTGACAGAGGTGTGTGCGTTTGTGCATGCGTGTTGGAAGAAATGCCCTTCTGGGTTCAGTTCCAAGAGGGGGAAAAGACACTGGAAACATGGAGGCTGCTTGGAAAGATGGTTTAATGGTGGACAGGACCACCTGGTTTGAGCTCCTGAACAGAAAAGGGAGACCAGATGCTTCCAGATGTTGGGTGAAGAAGAAAAAAGAGACCAAGATGCTGAAGGTCCCTGGTTTTATGCCCTCTCTGGCCTTTGATCTTGAGCTTGTCTTCTGATTGGCTGTCAGACTCCCATGGGGCCATGAGGGGCAATTCTCTAGGCTGTGTTTTGAATCCAAGTTTGGTTGAGCCTTGCTTCTTCCCAGGTGCCCTGTGGTGAGATGGGCAAAGGGCTAATACTATCATGCCTTAATCCCATCACCCTGGAGCCGAAGGGGGGAGATCTTTGTTGTGTACAACAGAGTGGCTCAGGCCTTAATGGCCCATTGAAAAAGGTTGGGGCTATTAAGAGTGAGTCTGCTTCCTGCCTAAAAACATGTTTCTCCATTTTTGAGATGAGAGAGAGGGATAGAGAGATGAGAGAGAGGGGGAGAGAGCTAAGATAGATAAAAGAGAGGAAGAGAGGGAGGGAGGGAGAGATGAGAGAAAGAAAGAGAGATGAGAGAGAAAGAGAGAGATGAGAGAGATGAGAGAGAGAAAGAGAGAGATAAGAGAGAGATAAGAGAGAGATGAGAGAGAGATGAGAGAGAGAAAGAGAGATGAGAGAGAAAGAGAGAGATGAGAGAGAGAGAGAAAGAGAGAGAGAGAGATGAGAGAGAGAGAGAGAGAGAGATGAGAGAGATAAGAGAGAGATGAGAGAGAGAGAAAGAGAGATGAGAGAGGGAGGGGAGATGAGAGAGAGATGAGAGAGAGAGAGAAAGAGAGATGAGAGAGGGAGGGGGAGATGAGCGAAAGAGAAAGAGAGAGGAGAGAGGGGGAGAGAGATAAGAGAGATTTAAGAGAGGAAGAGAGGGAGGGAGAGATGAGAGGAAGATGAGAGAAAGAAAGAAAGAGAGAGATGAGAGAGAGAAAGAGAGAGATGAGAGAGAGACAAGAGAGAGATGAGAGAGAAAGAGAGAGATGAGAGAGAGAAAGAGAGAGATGAGAGAGATAAGAGAGAGATGAGAGAGAAAGAGAAATGAGAGAGAGAAAGAGAGAGATGAGAGAGAAAGAGAGAGATAAGAGAGAGAGAGAGATGAAAGAGAGGGAGAGAGCAATGAGGGAGGGGGGAGCGAGAGATGAGAGAGAGGGAGAGATGAGAGAGAGGGAGAGATGAGAGAGAGGGGGGAAAAGGATGAAAGAGAGGGAGAGGGAGAGAAGGGAGGGAGGAAGAAGGTCATTCCCACATACCATACCAGCTTCCAGTCATTCACTTCTCCTTCTGCTGCATTTTGGTTCTCTGGTGTCTGCATTCAAGCTTTTTACAGTCTCAGGCAGACCCAGGTGTATTTTCCAAAAGCCAAGTTTTACTATCTTTCTAGTCTGTCGGTCTGTGTGTCTCTGTATGCGGTGTGTGTGTGGGGGGGGGGGCAGGGGGATGTTATCGGGGACAAAATGTAATTTGCCACAAGAATGATGGATAATATTTTTTAAAAATACAGCAGTGTGGTCCCATTTGTCTCGGGACCTGAGAGCATTTCCAGATATTGGTTTCGATTCCTTGACAAAACGAATGGAGCCCCTTGCCAATCCGTTGACGTTCCCATTAATCCCTCGGAAGAGGCCCTCGTCCCTCTTGTGGTCACGGGACTGGAAGGGGGAAACCATGCAGGGACATCGGCAGTTCCCGGGGTGTCCTTCATCGAGCAGCTGACACGGAGGCTGGAGAAGGCACTGGCACGTTCTTCGTCTTCCAGCTCCTGCATTTCGAGCAGGAGGAAGGAGCCCAAATAGGAAAAGTAAAGTGATGAGTTATCCTGCACTAGAGGACTTCAGGCAGGAGCTGGAAGGTCATCTGGGCAGAGATTTCTGGGTGGAAACTGCACCAGAGAAGGAGATGAAATAAAAGACACCTAAGGAACTTTCCAATGGTATGACTCTATGAACATGCATGTTAGGAGATATACTGTCTGTCGTCTGTCTGTCTATCTATCTATCTATCTATCTATCTATCTATCTATCTATCTATCTATCTATCTATCTATCTATCTATCTATCTATCTATCTATCTATCTATCTATCTATGGAATCCTAGTGGACAACCATTTAAATATGAGCCAGCAGTGTGCAGCAGCTGCCAAAAAAGCCAACACAGTTCTAGGCTGCATAAACATAGGGATAGAATCTAGATCACGTGAAGTGTTAATGCCACTGTATAGTGCCTTGGTAAGGCCACACTTGGAATCCTGCATACAGTTTTGGTCGCCACAATGTAGAAAAGACGTGGAGACTCTGGAAAGAGTGCAGAGAAGAGCAACCAAGATGATTAGGGGACTGGAGACTAAAACATATGAAGAACGGTTGCAGGAGCTGGGTATGTCTAGTTTGATGAAGAGAAGGACCAGGGGAGACATGATAGCAGTGTTCCGATATCTCAGAGGGTGCCACAAAGAAGAGGGAGTCAAACTATTCTCCAACGCACCTGGGGGCAGGACAAGAAGCAATGGGTGGAAACTAATCAAGGAGAGAAGCAACTTAGAACTAAGGAGAAATTTCCTGACAGTTAGAACAATTAACCTCTGGAACAGCTTGCCTCCAGAAGTTGCGAATGCCCCAACCCTGGAAGTCTTTAAAAAGATGTTAGATAGCCATTTGTCTGAAATGGTATAAGGTTCCTGCCCACGCAGGGGGTTGGACTAGAAGACCTACAAGGTCCCTTCCAACTCTGCTATTGTATTGTATTGTATTGTATTCTATCTATCTATCTATCTATCTATCTATCTATCTATCTATCTATCTATCTATCTATCTATCTATCTATCTATCTATCTATCTATCTATCTATCTATCTATCTATCTATCTATCTCTAATTATCACCTACCTACTACATTCACCCACTCACTCACCATTTCTCTCTCTTTCTCTCTGTCATCTACCATATCTATCTTTCTCTCATCTTTCCTACCTACCTTCCTTCCTTCCTTCCTTCCTTCCTTCTTTCCTTCTTTACATCTCTCTCTCTCTCTCTCTCTCTCTCATCTCTCTTATTATATCTATCTATCATTTATCTATTAGATGATAGTATGCTGCAGATGCCAAAAAAACCCATCACGGTTCTAGGCTGTATATACAGAGGGATAGAATCAAGATCAAGTGTTAATACTACCTTCCAAGCGTGACCTTGGTAAGGCCACGCTTGGAATACTACATCCAGTTTTGGTTGCCACAATGTAAGAGATGTGGAGACACTAGAAAGAGCCTAGAGAAGAGCAACAAAGATGATTAGGGGATGCAATAATAAAATATATAAAGAACGGTTGATGGCAGCTATGTCTAATCTTATGAAAAGTAGGACTAGAGGAGACATGATAACAGTGTTCCAATATCTCAGGGGTTGCCACAAAGAAGAAGGAGTCAAGCTATTCTCCAAAGCACCTGAGGGCAGGACAAGAAGCAATGAGTGGAAACTAATCAAGGAGAGAAGCAACTTAAAACTAAGGAGAAATTTCCTGACAGTTAGAACAATTAACCAGTGGAACAGCTTGCCTCCAGAAGTTGTGAATGCTCCAACACTGGAAGTCTTTAAGAAAATGTTGGATAGCCATTTGTCTAAAGTGGTGTAGGGTTTCCTGCCTAGACAGGGGTTGGAATAGAAGACTTCCAAGATCCTTTCCAACTCTGTTGTTCTATTCTATTCTATTCTATTCTATTCTGAAGTATTAGTAGATGCCTACAGCTAGCTAGCCATTATATCATTTTTCAGGTAGGCAAAGAAAGGGATTTCTTTTCCAGCAGGAAATTTGGGGGGATCAGGAAAAGGAACTTGATTACTATTGATCAGCTAAGCACAGAATTGTCGAGACATAACTACTGGCCAGAAGCAATAAGCTCTGAATGGCAGTCAATTTGCTGCAACTGCCGTTCATTTCACTTTTAAAAACTGAAAGTGACTGTTTGCATATTTTGAAACCTGGAGCTAAACTTCTGTGTATTGTGTTATGCACCGCTGATGTTACTTAGTTGGGTAATGACAACTCTGCGAGAAAGTATCAAGAGCCCCACAGTTCAACCCTGAGCTACAGCGATTCCCTTCTGTTGAATGATCGAATGAATCAAAGATTTGAAAGCAGATGCAGATTGAAATACTGAAAAGAGTATTTCAATTTCTTTCCTGTCCTTGACATCTTATAGGCATCTGTGAGATAAGGGGCTGTGATAGGAATAGAATAGAATAACAGAGTTGGAAGGGACCTTGGAGGTCTTCTAGTCCAACCCCCTGATTAGGCAGGAAACCCTACACCTCTTCAGACAAATGGTCATCCAACGTCTTCTTAAAAACTTCCAGTGATGGAGCACTTACAACTTCTGGAGGCAAGCTGTTCCACTGATTAATTGTTCTCACTGTCAGGAAATTTCTCTTCAGTTCTAAGTTGTTTATTTCCTTGATTAGTTTCCCACCCATTGCTTCTTGTTCTGCCCCCAGGTGCCTTGGAGAATAGTTTGACTCCCTCTTCTTTGTGGCAACCCCTGAGATATTGGAAGACTGCTATCATGTCTCCCCTAGTCCTTCTTTTCATTAAATTAGACATGCCCAGTTCCTAATACAATACAATACAATACAATAGCAGAGTTGGAAGGGACCTTGTAGGTCTTCTAGTCCAACCCCCTGCATGGGCAGGAACCTTATACCATTTCAGACAAATGGCTGTCTAACATCTTTTTAAAGACTTCCAGGGTTGGGGCATTCACAACTGCTGGAGGCAAGCTGTTCCAGAGGTTAATTGTTCTTACTGTCAGGAAATTTCTCCTTAATTCTAAGTTGCTTCTCTCCTTGGTTAGTTTCCACCCATTGCTTCTTGTCCTGCCCCCAGGTGCCTTGGAGAAAAGTTTGACTCCCTCTTCTTTGTGGCACCCTCTGAGATATCGGAACACTGCTATCATGTCTCCCCTGGTCCTTCTCTTCATCAAACTAGACATACCCAGCTCCTGCAGCCGTTCTTCATATGTCTTAGTCTCCAGTCCTCTAATCATCTTGGTTGCTCTTCTCTGCACTCTTTCCAGAGTCTCCACGTCTTTTCTACATCGTGGCGACCAAAACTGTATGCAGTATTCCAAGTGTGGCCTTACCAAGGCACTATACAGTGGCATTAACACTTCACGTGATCTAGATTCTATCCCTCTGTTGATGCAGCCTAGAACTGTGTTGGCTTTTTTGGCAGCTGCTGCACACTGCTGGCTCATATTTAAATGGTTGTCCACTAGGATTCCAAGATCCCTCTCACAGTTGCTACTATTGAGCAAGGTACCACCTATACTGTACTTGTGCATTTGGTTTTTCTTGCCTATATGTAGGACCTTACTTTTTTCACAATTGAATTTCATTTTATTAGACAGTGCCCAATGTTCAAGTTTGTCTAGATCCTTCTGTATCTTAAGCCTATCTTCTGGAGTGTTGGCTATTCCTGCCAGCTTGGTGTCGTCTGCGAATTTGATGAGTTCCCCATTTATCCCCTCATCCAAATCGTTGATGAAGATGTTAAAGAGTACTGGGCCTAAAACAGAGCCTTGGGGGACTCCACTGCATACTTCCTTCCATGTAGATGCAGTTCCATTGAGGACTACACGTTGAGTGCGGTTGGTCAGCCAGTTGCAAATCCATTTGGTGGTGCTGCTGTCTAACCCACAATTTTCTACTTTAGAAAACCTCTAATAGTAGGTTATGGTCTACTTTATCAAATGCCTTACTGAAGTCCAGGTAAATTATATCAACAGCATTCCTCTGGTCCACTGATTTTGTCACTTTGTCAAAGAATTCAATTAGATTCGTCTGGCATGATCTGTTTTTGACAAACCCATGTTGGCTTTTGGCTATTACTTTGTTTGCTTCTAGGTGTTCACTTATTTGTTGTTTAATTATCTTTTCCAGAATCTTTCCTGGTATTGAGGTCAGGCTGATGGGTCTATAGTTTCCTGGATCTGTTTTTTTCCCTTTTTTGAAGATGGGAACCACATCTGCTCTTTTCCAGTCTTCTGGCAGTTCCCCGGTGCTCCAGGATCTCTGAAAGATATAGTTCAGTGGTTCTGAGATCTCGTCTGCCAGTTCCTTCAGGACCCTGGGGTGTAATCCATCCGGTCCTGGTGATTTGAACTCGTCCAGGGCAGACAGGTGCTCACTTACCATTTTCTTCCCTATTTCAACTTGTGTTCCTAATCTGATATTTGTGGTGCTGTTTTTGATTGGTTGGACTGTTTTATCCCTTTGTGTAAAGACAGATGCAAAAAAAGAGTTAAATAGTTCTGCTTTCTCCCTGTTGCTTATCATCTTCTTGCCATTTTCTCCCAGCAGTGGACCAATTGTTTCCTTAACCTTTTTCTTATTTTTAACATGTTGGAAGAAGCTTTTTTTGTTATTTTTTACTTTTTTGGCAAGCCTTTCTTCATTGCGAGCCTTAGCTTTCCTCACTTCATCTTTACAGGCTCGGGCTATTTGCTGATATTTTGCCTTGGTTATGTCCCCCTTTTTCCACTTTTTATATTTATCCTTTTTGTCTTTCAATTTGTCAGAGAGTTCTTTATGCAGCCATGCTGGTTTCTTTTGGGAACTGTTATTTTTCTTCTTCATTGGTATTGCGCTGGACTGGGCTTTTATAATCTCATTTTTCAAAATTTCCCAAGCTTCCTGAGTTGTTTTCCCCTTGAGGATTCTCATCCATGGAATCCTTCCCAAGCTCTCTCTGAGTTTATTGAAATTAGCTCTCTTGAAGTCTAAAACTCTAGTTTGACTTTGTTCAACTACTTTTGTTTGCATAATGTTGAATTCCAGTATTTCATGATCGCTTGCCCCCAAAGTTCCTGTAGCTTCTACACCTTCTATCATTTCCTCTCTGTTAGTGAGAATTAAGTCCAATATTGCTGATCCCCTTGTTCCCTTCTCTACCTTTTGGGAAACAAAGTTGTCTGCTAGGTTTCTTAAGAACCTGTTGGATCTTCCACTTGGTGCAGAGTTTGTTTCCCAATTGATGTCAGGGTAGTTAAAATCTCCCATTACTATTGCAGTGTGCTTCCTACATACCTTAGTTAGCTGGTTAGCAAAAAGTACATCCACTTCCTCTGCTTGGTTGGGTGGCCTGTAGTATAGACCTATGACAATATCATTCCCCCCCCATCCTTTAATATTGACCCAAATACATTCAAGATAGTTCTCATCATTGTTGTGCTCTATTTCTGTAGAGATGTAATTATTTCTTATATATAGTGCAACTCCACCTCCTCTTTTATTTTGTCTATTTCTTTTAAATAATTTAAATCCTTCTAGCTGTATGTTCCATTTGTGGGTTTCATCCCACCAAGTTTCTGTAATGGCAACAATATCGTATCTGCCCTCATTTACTTGAATTTCTAATTCACCCTGTTTATTCCTCACACTCTGTGCATTGGTGTATAGACATTTGAGTCCATTTTGATTGACCTTGTGTTTTCTGTCTACGAAACCTGTGTTATGCCTGACTATGGTTCTCTTTGCCCCTATTTCTTTGCCACTTGTATGGTTCATGTACATGGTATGGCACTCACTGTTAATTGTTTGGTTTTGCTTGACAGCAGTGTTGGTAATATTACCCGCACCAATATCTATGTTACATGCAGTGATAACCCTATGAATTTTAGTTTGCTGGGGACAGAAATATTCTTTATCTATTGATTCTCTGTCCCCACTATTCAGTTTAAATGTTTAGCCAGGAAATCTGTGAATTTAGTGCCAAGTAACTCAGTCCCTTTCTTGGATGGGTGCAAACCATCTCTTTTGTACAGTTTATCATTGGACCAGCTGCAGGCATCATGACTAATAAGACCAAAGCCTTCCTTTTTACACCACTCCTTTAGCCACACATTAAACTCTGCTATGCGCTGGCCCTTTCCTTTTTGTTCCTTGTATACTGGTATGATCTCTGAGAAGATAAGCCTACAACCTGTACTACTAAGTTCGTACCCCAAACTCTGGAAATCATTCTGCACAGAAGCTACATCTTTTTGGGACAGATCATTTGTGCCAAGATGTATAATAGCATCAACTTCACAGTCCTTACTTGCATTCTTGACTATCTTAAGAATACGCTTGACCGCAGTCTACTATAAAACTTTACAATTGGAAATGATTGAATATCTTACACAGTTATTTTGTAATATACAGCAAGGGGGTAAAATACCTTCTTCATGGGAAGCGGCTTTTATATCATTGATACCTAAGGACAAAGATGGCCCTAAGAAACCAGAGGATTACAGACCGATATCTCTTCTAAATACGGATTATAAAATATATGCTAAAGTACTTGCCAACAGATTGATGCCAGTTATCCAAGAGGTTATTCACTATGACCAAGCAGGATTTATTGAAGGGAGACATATGAAGGAGAATGTAAGACAAATTATAGATTTAATTGACTATCTTGATAAGAATAAGCAGATCTCGGCAGTGCTGGTCTTTTTGGATGCGGAGAAGGCCTTCGATCGAGTGAACTGGAACTTTCTAACCAAGACTTTGGAAAAGATGGATATGGGACCACGAATGAGACAAGCGATTGGTGCAATTTATCAGCAGCAATATGCACAACTTATTATTAATGGAAGTTTGACTACAACTTTTGAAATACAAAAAGGTACAAGACAAGGGTGCCCATTATCTCCATTGTTATTTATCTTAACCCTGGAAGTCTTGTTGAATACAATTCGGGACTCTAACACTTTAAGTGGTATAATTATTAGGCAAAAAGAATACAGAACTAGGGCATTTGCCGATGATCTGGTTGTTACCCTCTCACATCCTATGAACTCAGTAATTCAGATGAAAAATATCATAGTAGAATTTGGTGTGGTGTCTGGGTTTAAACTGAATCAAGGCAAAACGAAAATGATGGTTAAAAATATGTCAGAGATTCAGAGGAAGTCACTTGAAAGCTTGGCAGGTTTTGAAATAGTTTCTAAAGTTAAATATTTAGGAATACAAATTGCAGAAATAAATACAAAACTTTTTTCAAATAATTATGAAGTGTTGTGGCAACAGATACAGAAGGATCTTCAAGCTTGGAATAAGCTACAACTATCTCTGCTTGGAAGGATTTCAGCAATTAAAATGAATATTCTACCTAGATTCATTTTTTTATTTCAGATGATACCGGTGCTTAAATCAGATAAAATCTTGTCAGATTGGCAAGCAACATTAAATAAATTTGTTTGGAAGGAGAAAAAGCCGAGAGTAAAGATGAAGATTATGCAAGATATTCGTGAAAGAGGTGGCCTTAGACTCCCAAACCTCCGATTGTATTATGAAGCGGCGGCATTGACGTGCGTGGATTGGTTTGGGAAAACAAAATCTGAACTATTGAATATAGAAGGTCATGATCTTGTGTTGGGTTGGCATGCATATCTGTTTTATGAAGAAAAGGTGGATAAAGTATTTAACAATCATGTTCTCCGAAGTGCCTTGATGAGAATTTGGAGGAAGCACCGGCCTAATTGGGATTATAAAATACCGCTTTGGTTGGATCTTGCAGACACCATGTGGATTACAAATACTAAGTCACTCGGGGGGTGTTTATATAAAGATGTGCTTACTTTTGACAGGGGCGAATGGCAGATGAAAACTTTGGAACAACTGTTGGAGGCAGGAATTACTTTAAATTGGTTATACTACACACGGTTACAGAAGAGATGGAAAGAAGATCGCAGGATTGGTTTTATGGAGAAAGAAGTGGAGTTGATCAAGCAGATAAAAGAGACTGGCCCAAAACAAGTTAAAAGAATATATAATGTACTGTTAGAAAGGGATTCAGAAAGCGAGTTGGTCAAGGATTGTATGATTAAATGGGCTCAGAATTTTGATGAACCCGTTATGTTGGATACGTGGGAAAAAATATGGGTTCAAAATACTAAATTTACACAGTCACAAAGTTTAAGGGAGAATTTTTATAAAATGTTTTATAGATGGTATTTGGATCCTAAGAAATTATCATGTATGTATCCTAATTTTCAACCTAAATGCTGGAGATGCGGGTGTTTAGATGCTACTTTCTTCCATGTATGGTGGACTTGCAATAAGGTCAAAGCTTTTTGGATAAAAATATGGTGGGTTATGCAAAACGTATTTAAGAAAAGATTAGAATTTACCCCGCAAATGTTTCTATTGGGCATAACTAAGGATTTTCGTAAAGGGGAAACAAAATTGTTTTTGTATATGGTTACAGCAGCTAGGTTGTTGATTGCTCAACATTGGAAGAAAGATTTTGTACCGACAATTGCTCAATGGATTCAAAAAGTGGCGGGGTTTGCGGAAATGGCAAAACTTTCAGCTTTCCTAAAAGACCAGAAGCAGGAGAGCTACACACAGGAATGGGCAAAATGGATTAATTATATACAGAATAAATATCAGACTGGGAAATATCATGTAGCTTTTAGGTAGGAATGTTTGGATTGATAGGTGAATAGATTAAACAATATCTGGGATGTTTGGAATGTTTAAAGTGGTGTACAGCGGAACTCAGGGGGGGTGGGATTGACTGGGAGGTGGGGGTGGGTTAGGGTGGAGGGTGGGGAAATATAAGTGGATAAGCAATATAGAGATGGGTATAATGGGATATGGTTATGTTATGATGCTGAATTAACTTAGAAAGGGTGTCAGGGAGAGATTGATGTATTTTATACTAAATTTATATCATGTTGGTCGGGGGTATAATACTCAATATTTGAATGAGAACTTTATTTTAAGACGGGGGGAGGTGAGGGGTATACTTTTTGTATGTGATTTTATATTATATATGTCGGGGGGGTAAAAGGGGGGAAAACTTGTCTGAATAAAACTTTTGCAATAAAAAAAAAAAAAAAAGAATACGCCTCTTGTCTCTGCTGGCTGTAGCACCCGGTAAACATCTGACATCTTTCAAAACCTCCATATCCTTACCTAAGTTTACATCTCTTACGATTGAGTCACCAATCAGGAGGTGACTTCTCTTTTTGGGTACCTTGCTCTTGTTGTATGACTGATGCATGATCCCTGGTTCACACTTTTGCATTTCTGAAGTAGGTTCTTCACTTTGGACCACAATCCCCTGCTTATTTGAGTCATCATTATTACCCTGACCTGTCACTTTAGTGTCCCCATTAAGATCAGCAAGGGCGCTATATCTGTTATGCTGGGACACAGCAAAAGTTTTGTGTTTGTGGGTCACAGCTCTCACCCTGCCAGATCCCACAGTTGTCCAGGCTGCTCTTCTTCTGTGGGATCTTTGCGGTAGAGGAGGCTGGTAGTGTGGCATCTCCACAGGGTGGAATGGCCGAATTGGATACTTAATTTCTGCCTGGAGATCACAAATTACAGATTCAAGATATGTGATGTGTCTATATAGTCTATTAATTTGTCCTGCAACTGTTCTTCATATGTTTTAGCCTCCTGTGCCCTAATCCACTTTCTTGCTCTTCTCTCCACTCTTTCTAGAGTCCCCACATCTTTTCTACATCCTGGCAACCAAAACTGGATGCCATATTCCAAGTGTGGCCTTATCAAGGCATTATAAAGTTGTATTAACACTTCACGTGATCTTGATTCCATCCCTCTGTTTATGCAGCCTAGAACTGTGTTGGCTTTTTGGACAGCTGCTGCACGCTGCTGGCTCCTATTTAAATGGTTGTCCACTAGGATTCCAAGATCCCTCTCACAGTTGCTACTATTGAGCAAAGTACCACCTATACTGTACCTGTGCATTTTGTTCTTCTTGCCTAAAATGTAAATAAGTTGTGACATAGCTGGCTTCACTACGAACTGAACCTAAAATTTTGAGCTAAACAACGAAAAGGTATCAAAATCTGTGCATTTGCAAAACTAGGCTATTTTTCCCTTGCTTCAGTTTGGGGGCTGCTGGCAAGTAAATTGTCGGTTTCATAAAGCATTGAACAAAACCGTGGTTCGGTGGCCTAGAGGTGGGGCTTTCGCCTCACAATCAAAATGCCGTGAGTTCAATCCTAGGTAGAGGCAGATATTTCTCTCTCTGGGCATGATGAGAATATATTGGTGGAATATAGCTCCACATTGGTGACAGGAATACACTCAACTCCATTCAGTTGCCCAGACTCCACCCCGCAAGGGATTATGGGGTCATTAAAAGATGATGATGATGATGATGACGTTTGGACATAGAATAAAAGAGTTGGAAGTTATTGATGTTTCAGACAAATGGTTGTTCCAGTCTCTTTTTGAAAGCCTCCAGTGATGGAGCTCTCACAACTTCTGAAGGCAAGTTGTTCCACTGGTTAATTGTTCTAGCTGTCTCCAAGGGACTCAGTGCAGGAGTCTTCTCCAGCACCAGAGTTCAAAGGCCTCCATTCTTTGGTGCTCAGCCTTTCTTATGGTCCAAACTTTCACCGCCATCCATTGCAACTGGGAAAACCATAGCCTTGACTGTACACACTTTTGTTAGCAGGGGAAATGTCTCTGCTTTTTAGAATGCTGGTTTTCATAGCCTGTTTCAAAAGAAAGAAGCATCCCCCCCCCCGCCCTCCTGGCAAGGCTTTCTGACCCAGTTGGATGCCAACATTTTTTTCTTTTTGGAAGCTTTTTCAAGTTCTTCCCTGGCCTCTTGGAGCCTATAACCAAGCTCTGCAAAAACCCACCTGAGATGTTGATGGATTCAGCCAAAGTTGAGATCACCGGGGAGAATTACTCACTGGAAATTTAGGTCTGTTACAGTCCAAGTGCAGTTAATGTGAGACGTAGAAATTGCATTACGGTAATTCCATGCTGGGAGGAACCGTATCAATTGGCAATTCTGCTGTGCTGGAGCTAATGGAAGCGCTGAGCTTTTAAACAAGGTGGAGACCCCAAAAAACCGCTTGAGTTGGTTTAGTCTTTGCAAACTTCCATGCAACTTCACTCTATTCTGCAGCTTGGAGGCTTATGGTGGGTCTGCCTGTGACCATTCCCAGATTTGAATTGTGAGGCAGTATTATTTGAATTTTGTAGCATTATCTATCTATCTATCTATCTATCTATCTATCTATCTATCTATCTATCTATCTATCTATCTATCTATCGATCAATAGCTAGCTATTGACTAATTCAACCTTCATTGGACCCCCTGGGAATGGCGCAAGTTGCAAAACTCACCAGACACCATAGTGCACCAAGGCGCAACAACTGGGTAGTTGAAAAAATCCTTATTTTTGAGGTGCTGTCAGACTCTACTTTGCATGATTGCTATCGGCTGCCATAGTAATGGGGAGAGTGGGGGCTCATGGTATTTGGGGGGGGGTAAGTGCTGGTGGAGATATCATGAAGAGAGTTTTGTTCTCCCCATCTTTGGCCCAATCACCAAAAGACTGGGAGTTCCAGTCCTGCCTTAGGCATGAAAAACCAATTGGATGACTTTGGCCCAATCACCGAAAGACTGGGAGTTCTAGTCCCGCCTTAGGCACGAAAAACCAATTGGATGACTTTGGCCCAATCACCAAAAGACTGTGGGAGTTCAAGTCCCGCCTTAGGTATGAAAAACCAATTGGATGACTTTGGCTCAATCACCAAAGGACTGGGAGTTCCAGTCCTGCCTTAGGCATGAAAAACCAATTGGGTGACTTTGGGCCAATCACCGATAGACTGGGAGTTCTAGTCCCGCCTTAGGCATGAAAAACCAATTGGGTGACTTTGGGCCAATCACCAAAGGACTGGGAGTTCTAGTCTCGTTTTAGGCATGTAAACTTGCTGGGTAACTTGGTGGCCAATCTCTCTCTCTCTCTCTCTCTCTCTCTCTCTCTCTCTCTCTCTCTCTCTCTCTCTCTCTCTCTCTCTCTCCCTCCCTCCCTCCCTCCCTCCCTCCCTCCCTCCCTCCCTCCCTCTCTCTCTCTCTCTCTCTCTCTCTCTCTCTCTCTCAATCCAACTCATCTCCAAGGTTGCTGTTTTGGGGAAAATAGGAAGAAGAATGAGTACTAAGTATGTTTGCCACCTTGAGTTATTCACAAAAACAAGAAAGGCTGGAAATAAGTCCATAACTGAACAAGGACAAGTCTGAAAAAAACAGGATATTGTCTGCAGGCTTCCAACGGCATTCCACTAACTAGTGCAGTGTTCGGATAGGCTTTTTTCCATGGAGATAAGCAGCATCTGGCCAGTTCTCCTTAATAGATTCCAGCCTTCAATTTTCCTGAGATCATCCTTGCCTTATCGGTCCTGGCCTTTTCTTCCTGCTCCTCACCGAATGATCTCTCGGTCTCTCTCTTTTACACCCCCGAGAACTTGTAATTCATGTCTGCTTCTTGCTAGCATGCAAACCTTGTCTTCCTTTGCTTTGAGCTGAATCCAATAACCAATTAAGCCTTTTAGAAAGCCTTATTGGACTCGAGCTTTCATTTCCCGTCTCACAAAGATGGCAGAATTACAGTCGTTTCATAAGAAGCCACATACAATACAATAACAGAGTTGGAAGGGACCTTGGAGGTCATCTAGTCCAACTCCCTGCCTAGGCAGGAAGTCCTATACCATTTCAGACAATCGGCTATCCAACATCTTCTTGAAGACTTGCAGTGTTGGGGCATTCACCACTTCTGGAGGCAACTTCTGTTCCACTGATTAATTGTTTTCACTGTCAGGAAATTTCTCCTCAGTTCTAAGTTGCTTCTCTCCTTGATTAGTGTCCACCCATTGCTTCTTGTTCTACCCTCGGGTGCTTTGGAGAATAGTTTGACTCTCTCTTCTTTGTGGCAACCCCTGAGATATTGGAACACTGCTATCATGTCTCCCCTAGTCCTTCTTTTCATTAAACTCGACATACCCAGTTCCTGCAACCGTTCTTCATATGTTTTAGTCTCCAGTCCCCTAATCCTCTTTGTTGCTCTTCTCTGCACTCTTTCTAGAGTCCCCACATCTTTTCTACATCGTGGTGACCAAAACTGAATGCCGTATTCCAAGTGTGGCCTTACCAAGGCCTTATAAAGTGGTATTAACACTTCACGTGATCTTGATTCTATCCCTTTGTTTATGCAGCCTAGAACTGTGTTGGCTTTTTTGGCAGCTGCTGCACATGGCTGGCTCATATTAAATGGTTGTCTACTAGGACTCCAAGATCCCTTTCACTCCAAGATCCCTTTCAAATCGGGAAACAGCCTGGTGGTGCATTCCCCCCAAAACATTCACAGGGCGGTGTTAATTTCAGGATTCATATTTATAGCTGGAGGTTTCCACCTGTTCAATTGGTGCCTTGCTCAGGTTTCTGGTCATGACAAAGAGAGGAAGAAATGAGTTCAACAAGGGAGACAGGAGACTTTATGGTCCAAGAATAATTTACTGTTCTGAGTTAGGCTTCCCAAAGGCATGAAGTAAACTCCTTGTCCCAACAAAAAACCCTTATATTAATATACTGCGAATTCTGCTCATTGACATCCAGCAAAGTCTTTCAAGGGAGGATTTACAGTCACAGACCTTATCTGGCTTGGAGAGCTGACAGGCCGATATCTGCAAAACTTGGCAAGGAGTCTTGGAGAGTCACGAACCAATGAAGCGAAATAATTGTCTCCTGCAAACTCCATTCCCTCTTTTACTCCTCTTTTATTTCCTCTGGGAGGGGTCATTCATTGTCCACCTCTGACCTTACTCCCAAGTTCACCCCTGTTCTTTAGCTGTTCCCTTCGGCTGGCAGCTCTGCACATGCGCACACTGGGAACAGGCTCCAGCTGTTCATCTGTCTCATTGATGTCTGATAACTGTCTGACAGCTCTGGCCCCCTCTCTGCCTCCAACACAGAGTCCTCATCAGAGCCTTTCCCAGACTCCATGACTGGTCCATGTTCCTTCCCAACCTCCTGACTGTCCGAATCTGCTGTCAGCTCCACTGGCCACTGACGGGCTACAACATTTGCAGCATCCTATTGCTGATAGGAGAAATCAGGGTAAATGTGGATCCAGAATTATGCCACTTGCATTCTGATGCTCCTGACAATGAAGGGTAGGCTCGCAGTCAGCCTCTCCTGAAATTCAGGAATTCTTCGATTAACTGCCATTCAGAGGCAAACTATACGTTGCAGGAAGCTGTCCTTCTTTCTTCTTAATTTGACAGTAAGCAAATAATCTGATGTATCCTGGGGTCATTATTTATTTCTTGGCTCTCATGTTTGTGGAGTTGTAAAATCCAGTTTCCTGCCTCAGAGTCACTTTAAAAAAAAAAGAAAGAAATTATGTCTCCACTGGTGCCAAAGGAGGTTTCTTTATTTTATTTTGTTAGAAAAATATGTCTGTGTTGGGATTTTATGAGAAAGATTAAATTTCCTTCCATCTCTAAGCCTAGCGGTGCTGAATGAATAATAATAGTAATTAAAAAGGAAGGAAGGAAGGAAGGAAGGAAGGAAGGAAGGAAGGAAGGAAGGAAGGAAAAAAGGAAGAAAGGGAAGAAAGAAAGAAAGTAAAAGAAAGAAGGAAGGAAGGAAGAAAGGAAAGAAAGAAAGAAAGAAAAAAAGAAAGAAAAAAAGAAAGAAAAAAGAAAGAAAAAGAAAGAAGTTAGGAAAGAAAGAAAGAAAAAGAAAGAAGGATGGATGGATGGATGGATGGAAGGAAGAAAGAAAAGAAAGAAAGAAAGAAAAAGAAAGAAGTTAGGAAAGAAAGAAAGAAAAAAAGGATGGATGGAAGGAAGGAAAGAAAGAAAGAAAAAGAAAGAAGGAAGGAAAGAAAGAAAGAAAGAAAGAAAGAAAGAGAAAGAAGGATGGATGGATGGATGGATGGATGGAAGAAAGGAAGGAAGAAAGAAGGAAAGAAAGAAAGAAAAAGAAAGAAGTTAGGAAAAAAAGAAAGAAAAAAAGGATGGATGGAAGGAAGGAAAGAAAGAAAGAAAAAGAAAGAAGGAAGAAGGAAGGAAAGAAAGAAAGAAAGAAGGATGGATGGATGGATGGAAGGAAGGAAGGAAGAAAGAAGGAAAGAAAGAAAGAAAAAAAAGAAAAAAGTTAGGAAAGAAAGAAAGAAAAAGGATGGATGGAAGGAAGGAAGGAAAGAAAGAAAGAAATAGAAAGAAGGAAGGAAGGAAGGAAGGAAGGAAAGAAAGAAAGAAAGAAAGAAAGAAAGAAAGAAAGAAAGAAAGAAAGAAAGAAAGAAAGAAAATGACACCTTTGCCATGTGTAATTATTGTGTGGAAAGTAAAGGTTCCAGTGATGGTGGGATCCCTTTGGCTGTGATTCCTGCAGAAGGACCTGGTTCTGAAAGACAAACTAGGAAGGAGGTGGAAAGTCAAGGCCAAAATGATCCCAGAAGTAGGGCTGTGACCGCTAAGATGGCACCCACAGATCCCAGAAACAACATCAGAGATCTCTGCCCAAAAATGTGCAGTGCCAGGAACAGCTAAAATTCTGTGCGGAGCCCTCAAACTCCCAGGTCACTAGAGAGGACCTGAGACTCATAACGATCATAGGAACTACTTTAATCTTTTCTTTCTACATCCTCTCTAGCTCCCCTTTCAAACCCTGGTACTTCTCCAGCTTCTCACACACCTTCTTGATGTTGCTGTCATTTGGTACCGCTACATCTATCGCCATCACTGTCTTATAACCCTTATCTGATAGCAAGAGGTCTGATTGGTTGACTAGTAGCATTTAGCAATAGCACTTAGACTTATATACCACTTCACAGTGCTTTACAGCCTTCTCTAAGCAATTTACAGAGTCAGCATATCGCCCCCCCAACAATTTGGGTCCTCATTTTACTGACCTTGGAAGGATGGATGACTCAGTCAACCTTGAGCCTGGTAAGATTCATACCTGCTTGTCTGCCTTCCCTTAAATGCTCACTTGGGGGAAAAAATACTGCGTTGTTAATAGTTATTGTACTGTAACCCATTGAGAAAATCTCTCTCTCTATAAAAACCAAAGTCATCATGAAATCTCCAGAACTGTACAACCTACAAACTTGAAATTCGGCATGTATGTTCCCCTTGGCCTCTAGGAGCTTGCTAAGAAAGGATTTTTCAAAATGATCATCAGATCATCAGTATTTCTTATACAGTATTATATTAACATGTGTCAATGCTAAGGAGTTAGGCGTTCTACTCCCCCTCCTCACCTGAAAGGAACTCTGTTCCAACTGCCAGTTGCCTTATATGGGCTTGGCCAGCACGTCACTCATCTGCCCCGCATGCTGGGAGTTTAGACCTTCTACTCCCCCTCCTCACCTGAAAAGAACTCTGTTCCAACTGCCAGTTGCCTTATATTAACACACTCTGGTGCTAAGGAGTTACACATTCTACATTAATTCTCAAGTTTTAAGTGTCAATGTATCAAGCCTGATTGTAACTACTCATTAATTTTCAAGCCTTAAGTGTGAATTTATCAGGTCCAATCCCATAGTTTCATGGTGAAGCATGGGTATCCAGCTAGTAATATTATATGGTAGTTGTCTTTGCAATAGTAACATGATATCATTCTAACACTGGGGGGAAATAGCAAGTACAAATGACTATAATTTTATCTCATTTTAATTGCCTTTACTCAGGATACTTAACCTGATTACTGAATTAACCTATTTTCTGAGTACACACAATATACCGACTGATTAGGCAAGCTGTTGCTAAGCTACAAAACAAACAAACAAACAAACAAGCTCTTAACCAAGAGGGAAGGCCAAAGTTGTGATCTGGAGATTCAGTAAGAAGGCCTCCCCATCAGTTATTGAAATGCATTTCATTTTTATTTATTTATAAATGTTTATATCGTACTGAACTCAAACAATTCTGGGTGGTTTGACATAATGAAAATCAGTCGCTCAATCATTCAAGCCATGATAATGATATCAAAATAATCATGCAAAATCGAACATGACCAGCTGGTCACTGCGAACTCATCAGCAGCAATAATACACTTATTTTGTTATGGAATTCTGTACTTTGGAGACCAGGAAGGAGCCAATTTGGACTAGTGGTTAAGGCACCAGGCTAGAAAGTGGCATTTCATGAGTAGAGTAGAGTAGAGTAGAGTAAATAGAAAGAATAGAATAGAATAAGGAATAAGAATAGAGTAGAGTAAAGTAAATAGAAAGAATAGAATAGAATAGAGAATAAGGAATAAGGAATAGAGTAGAGTAGAGTAAATAGAAAGAATAGTATAGTATAGAATAGTATAGAATAGAATAGAATAAGGAATAAGGAATAAGGAATAGAGTAGAGTAGAGTAGAGTAGAGTAAATAGAAAGAATAGTATAGTATAGTATAGAATAGAATACAATAGAATAAGGAATAAGGAATAGAGTAGAGTAGAGTAGAGTAGAGTAGAGTAGAGTAGAGTAGAGTAGAGTAAATAGAAAGAATAGAATAGAATAAGGAATAAGAATAGAGTAGAGTAAAGTAAATAGAAAGAATAGAATAGAATAGAGAATAAGGAATAAGGAATAGAGTAGAGTAGAGTAAATAGAAAGAATAGTATAGTATAGAATAGTATAGAATAGAATAGAATAAGGAATAAGGAATAAGGAATAGAGTAGAGTAGAGTAGAGTAAATAGAAAGAATAGTATAGTATAGTATAGAATAGAATACAATAGAATAAGGAATAAGGAATAGAGTAGAGTAGAGTAGAGTAGAGTAGAGTAGAGTAGAGTAAATAGAAAGAATAGAATAGAATAGAATAGAATAGAATAGAATAAGGAATAAGGAATAAGGAATAAGGAATAAGGAATAGAGTAGAGTAGAGTAGAGTAGAGTAGAGTAGAGTAGAGTAGAGTAGAGTAGAGTAGAGTAGAGTAGAGTAGAATAGAGTAGAGTAGAGTAGAATCATTGGAAGGTACTTTGGAGGTCTTCTAGTCCAACCCACTTCTCAAGCAGAAGACCCTATACCAGTGATGGCGAACCTTTTTGTTGTTGGGTGCCAAAAATGCGAGGGCGCATATGTAATAGCGCACGTGCGTGCCAGCACTCATAATGCAGCAAACTCCCCCACATGCACGCCCAACCTCCCACACACTCCCCCCCCCCCCCGCGTGCACACTGCTCATCTCCAAGCTGGGCTTGGTATTTCCTCCAGGGGGCCGGGGGAGGCCATTTTCACCCTCCTCAGGCTCCAGGAAAGCCTGCAGAAACGAACTTCCGGTAGGTGTTTTTGCCCTCCTCAGGCTCCAGTGGTTTTCCTGAAGCCTGGGGAGGGTGACAATGGCCTCCCCTGGCCCTCTGGAAGGCCAAAAATCAACTGGCTGGCATGCACATCTGCGCTGGAGCTGATGGCTCTGGTGCCAGCAGATATGGCTCTGCGTGCCACCTGTGGCACACATGCCATTGGTTCGCCATCATGGCCCTAACCCAGGGGTCTGCAAAGTTGGCTCTTTTAAGACTGATGGACTTCAACTCCCAGAGCGTAGCGAACCTTATTTCCAGGTTGGATCTCTAGGGGCTGTGAAAAGCAGCAATCGGCCTCCTTCACCCTCCCTGGGAACAAAACTGGGCCACAGGGGGACGCACCATACCACCACCACCCTGTGCCCCATTTTGGGCCTAGTAAGCCTACCTGCACTTATCTGGGAGCCAAAACAGGGCATGTGGGGATTTCTGGAAAGAGCGAGGCCAGCCAGCAATTTTACAAACAACTCGCCCAAATCGGCTCAAACCAGCTGAATCCCACCACTGGGTGAAGGTGTGTTGTATAAGTCTGCTATTTTGAGTTAGTCAAAATAATAAAGGTAGGACATATGCATGAATGAATGAATGAATGAATGAATGAATGAATGAATGAATGAATCAATCAATCAATCCAAGCATACATACATACATGCATACACATACATAAGATTTCTGCCTTCTTGATCTTATGCAAGAATAGGACCATGAACATCTGTTCTTTAGATCAGGGGTCCCCAACCTTTTTGGCACCAGGGACCGGTTTCATTTTAAAGAAAATTCTGCGGACCGGCCGGCGTAGAGGGGGAGCGGGGGGAGGGGGAATAGACGGCGCATGCATGCGTGGGTTGTGTGTGAGTCGGCTCACTCACCCCTCTAGGGCCCCCAACGGCGCGAGCGGCCGCACCTGTGCTCTCCTGCCCCCTGTGTGCGCTCTGCCCAGGGGGCTGTCCCCTCCTCCCTCCTCCTCCTCTCCAGCCCTGCGGCCCGGTTCCTATCAAGCCACGGACCGGCACTGGTCCGCGGCCCGGGGGTTGGGGACCCCTGCTTTAGATGTATGTACAAATTGGGCAGATTATCCTTGCAGATTTTAGTCCCTGAGATTTCTAAACCAAGTCAGTTAAATTTGAAATGTCACATAAAATAGCAAGAAATTATTCTATACAAAGCATCAATCTTGATCAAACTGATTTTAATTAATAGGACAATTCAGTTAGTGGTGTGTGTGTGTGTGTGTGTGTGTGTGTGTGTGTGTGTGCTTTGAACCATTCCATCAGAGTACTCTCAATACAAAAGCATTCAACTTTTCACACTGAATCAACCACTCAAATCAAATCAGGGTTGATTTGCGCACCCCAAAACTAATTGAGGCTTAAAGTAGTGAAACTGAGAAGTTGCAAAATGCATCGCTGTGTCTTTAATTTGATGTGGCTAAGATGGTTTGTACAACATGACATGGATGTTGGATTTCCTGAAGGAATTGGCAGCTGTTGGGAACCTTTGGTTGAGAAATTTGGGGTGGGAATGAAAAGAAGATTGAAAAGAAAATCACAGCAATGTTTAAAAGAGAAGTGAAAAGCTACTTTGTTACATCAAAGTCATCATGGCAGCACAATGGACTTCGCTCATGAATAAGTCCAACTTGTAAAGCATCCAGAGTCACGTTGCAGGGGAGATGGGTGGCAAAAAAATTAAATAAATAAAAATCAAATAAGAATAGAATAGAATAGATTTGTCCCCAACACTGTAATATTCCCAATTACCTCCATGATCTATGGATGAGACAGTCCCCACCCCACCACAGAATTATTCTGGAATGTACAGAGTTTTTGGATATAAAAACTCATTAAAGGAGAAAATAATTAAAGGGAAGAGATTATTGTGCACAGCTGGTAAAACTGAAGACATAAACATCATAAATATGGAATGAAAATTAATCTACTGCCAAATTTAGCCCTGATTTCACAATTAACTCACATCCGCTGCAGATATGAATTTTGGGAGTGTTGAAGAACCCAAGAGTTGATATATCCATTCCATCTCATCGAGGGTTTGATCCATGGAGGTCCATGTGTGATGTAATGTGCCCCTAGAGAGGCAGTGGGGGGGACTTCTGGCTTTCCCAGAGATGGGCCCAGATTAAGATACTGCACAATCCCAACATGGATGGGGGATAGGGGTTTCAGAGGCCCCATCCTAAAATCTCTCAGGATATCTAGTAGGTTAGAAGGTTACCTATAGTTTCAGTATGGCAAGTTTCTGTCTATTGGATGTAAGCAAAGAAACCATTGAGCGGGGGATTCTGGGAGCATTGTGATGCTCCCATGTGACACCTCTCCTGCGCGAGCTGCACTGGCTGCCGGTGGCCTTCCGGGTGCGCTTCAAGGTGCTTGTTACCATCTTTAAATCGCTCCATGGCACGGGGCCTAGTTATTTGCAGGACCGTCACCTGCCGCACACCTCCCACCGACCGATCCGCTCCCATAGGGAGGGCCACCTCAGGGTGCCAACCGCCGGTCAATGCCGGCTGGCGGTGCCCAGGGGAAGGGCCTTCTCTGTGGCAGGGCCATCCCTCTGGAACGACCTACCCCCTGAACTTCGTACTATCATGGACCTTCCTTTCTTTCGCCACTCACTCAAGACGTATCTTTTCCACCAAGCCGGTCTAGCTTAGAGCTCAAATGCGACATAATCTTAGCTAACTAGTAAATGGATTTTAGAATTTTAATGGGATTATTTTTAGCACAGGTTCTTAATTTAATTCATTTTAAATATTATTATTGTATTTATTGTTATTTATTGGTGATTTTTAATCCCCTGTGCACCGCCCTGAGTCCATCTCGATGGAGAAAGGAGCGGTATATAAATCGAATAAATAAATAAATAAATAAAAATAAATAAATTGGATTTTGCTGTGAGGCTCTGGATTTGGGCCTGACATCATATGTGGGGGGTCTATGGAGCAGCACCAAAGCCTTTTTGCCAAGTCAACTAAAATTCATCCATCCATCCATCCATCCACCCACCCATCCATTTATACCTCCCATCCCACCTATGTGACTTTGGGCAGTTTCAAGGCTAGCTTGGAACTTCATCACTCTTATGGACACTCCATTTTCATTCTCCAAAACATGCAATGTTGTGACAAAGATGGGATGTCAAGTCACAAGATAAATAAGAATAAGAAAACTGAAAGTGATTCTTCTTCTCCTTCTTCTTCTTCTTCTTCTTCTTCTTCTTCTTCTTCTTCTTCTTCTTCTTCTTCTTCTTCTTCTTCTTCTTCTTCTTCTTCTTCTTCTTCTTCTTCTTCTTCTTCTTCTGACTTTTATCCATAAATTTTAATCTTCAGGTTTTAAAATGGGTTTTTTAGCACGGGATTTTATTTAATATGCTTTTAATAATGTATATTGTTTTTTGTATGATTTTAATAATGCCTGTGCGCCACCCTGGGTCCTAACAATGGAGAAGGGCGGGGTATAAATTCGAAAAAATAAATAAATAAATAAATAAAATTCTTCTTCTTCTTCTTCTTCTTCTTCTTCTTCTTCTTCTTCTTCTTCTTCTTCTTCTTCTTCTTCTTCTTCTTCTTCTTCTTCTTCTTCTTCTTCTTCTTCTTCCAAAATCCCATCAAGGTTTTGTGGAGTTCTTTCTGCAGAGAAAAAAACACTACCTATTAATTTTGAGGGAGATATATTTTGGGTTGTGGAACATCTTTTTGGAGCATTTATTTATGCCTTTTAAAAGCGTCTCCTTTTTAACTTTAGTGTATTAATTAGCAGGAGGTCTATCTAAAAGCATGAGATAAATAGAACGCTGTAGCTATGGAAAGAGTTTAGCATCCTAGCAAGAGGAAATAAATCTCAGGCAAAAAGTAGGAAATCTTACCCAAAATCAGGCTGTGGGGTCCTTTTCTAGGGGCTCATCTGTGTCAGGTGAAATGAATTCATTTTAGTTCATGGTGTAGAAGCTTGGTCTTAAGGAGAGACATGAGGCAGCTGAGGTAGGCTAAAATAACAGGCTTTTATTGAAGAATAACACACGAACGGTAAGTATGTACACAGTAGACGGTAGACAGGGACCTCCGTGCCTGACAGTTTTTTTATAGATCAGCTGTCAGGCAGAGAACCAATCAGACAGCCCCAGCAACTAAATCTCAGCCAGTCGCATCTCAGCCAATCCGACGTGACTGCTGTTGCTAGCTGTCAGTTGTAGGACCGAGGACTTGCGGTCAGTTGTAAGTCAAGGACTTAGGGGACTGGTCGCAAGTCAAGGACTACAACACATGGGCATATCTCATCATTGTCAGCCATTCAGTCATATCCGATTACTCTATGATTCAGCACTCTCCATGTCCCTCTGTCTTATCCCGCCTCCTTCAGATCCACCATCGTCACCCTGGAGTCATCCTTTATAGCAGGGGTCTCAACCTTTTTGGCACCAGGGACCGGTTTCATGTAAAAAAAAATCCGTGGACCGGTGGGAGCCTCCAGCGGGTGAATCGAGCCATGTGGGCCGCGCGTGCGTTCGGTGGTCACGTGCAACCGGGTGGGAAAGCTGCCAGGGGTCCCGGGCGAAGGATCCTCAGCTGGAGCAAGGAAGGATGGGCTGCGTCCCGGGCAGGAGGGCCTGGCAGCCCCTTCCCCCTGCGCAGTGCCGGGTGGTGCCCCCGACCCCCCCCAATGCAGGCCGTTGCCCCCGTCCTGCCGCCTGAGGGGTGAGAATTGGTGGCATCTCAGTATTTTATTCACCAATCCTTGTTTGAAACTTTACTTGTAGATTGATAGAAAACTCAGAATTGGAATTTCTGGGTAATTATAGATCTAAGAATGGCTAAAATGGCTTTCAGTATTATTACATTATTTTTTCTATACATATTATGGCAGTGTATCCCAACCATAGCAATTTTCAGTTGGGTAGACTTCAAAATCAGACGGGTCGACTTCAAACTCCCTGCTAGCAAATTGCTGAGAAACACTATCTTATGGTCATTTTTATTAGCATTCCTGAGTGCTGTATTTTGTGTCTAATTTCATGTAACCTGCCTGAAGTATGTTTTTCCATTTTGGCAGATTAATAAGGGGGGGGGGGGGAATCAAACTAGGAAATAATTGAGATTATTCCATTTTACAAAGCAGGATTTAATAGCTATGAGAGCCAATCAACCGAGGTCCAAAGTTTTAACAGGATGCACAAATTATATCAGGACATTTCATATTTCCTGAACAATATGCATGTTGGCTGTTAGAAGAAGGAATATGCAATTCTTCCAAAGTATTTTTCTATTTTTACATGTATAAAATCCCGTTTTTGGAATATATAACTAGGGATAGACCAGAAGATCAAACTGGCTCTATCGTCTGAACTCTTGGAACTATTTACCTCCTACAATCTATCAAAATATTTTTTTCAAAAACTTTAGATTAGCAGTTTTACGGGCCTCCCATTTCTCTACCAAGGACAGCATGCTCTTACACACAATAGAAGAAAGGCCCACACCCCCCTGCCTTTTTCTGAGATCATTTCAATCTGCAAAAGGTTTTTGAGGTTTGAAATCAATATAATTAATGGATGATTGCGTATTCTTCTTTATACAATGCCCCTGTTTGCTGTAGCTGAAGGACTTAAAGGGAATATAACAGAAAGCCCTTGAAAGTCCATTAGGATGGGGAGGAAGATATATTTGAAGACCACAATAGTTACAGGGATGCAGTGGCTCAGTGGCTAAGACGCTGAGCTTGTCAATCAAAAAGGTCGGCAGTTCGGTGGTTCGAATCCCTAGTGCCGTGTAATAGAGTGAGCTCCCTTTACTTGTCCCAGCTCCTGCCAACCTAGCAATTTCAATTTAATTTCAATTTATTAAATTTATAAACCGCCCCACTCTCCCCGAAGGGACTCGGGGTTCGAAAGCATGTAAAAATGCAAGTAGAAAAATAGGAACCACCTTTGGTGGGAAGGTAACAGTGTTCCATGTGCCTTTGGTGTTTAGTCATGCCGGCCACATGACCACAGAGACAACTTCGGACAGCTGGCTCTTTGGCTTTGAAATGGAGATGAGCACTGCCCCCTGGAGTTGGGAACGACTAGCACATATGTGTGAAGGGATCCTTTGCCTTAATAGTTGACCAAGGGTATTAAAATCACTACAGATGAATCATTCTAGTTTGATGGGCACTACTTTAGTTGCCAGTAGTTTATGAGTGTCATTCAAATTACTGGTATTGACCTACAAAACTTTTGATTGCTTGGTTCCTAGTTACTTTGTAGTAAGTAGAAACCATCCATCTCAGGTCATTATCACTAGAAGGGGAGGCACAGTGGTTCAGTGGCTTAATGATGCTAGAGATGGTCTCGGCTCAGGGTGAGGTCCTGTCTCTCACCTCATCTTCTGTCCACCCTAACAATTCCAAAGCCTGTTATATGCGAGTAGATAGATAGGTACCACTTCGGTGGAGAGACTAGCTGGTGCTCTGTGCAGACAGTCAAATTCCTGACAGCTGGGAACCTACCCAGGTTGTGTGGCCCGTTGGTGAGGCAACTCTGGGAAGGGGACCTTGGGTGATGCTGCTGTTCTTTCTCTCTAGTGTGAAGCCAGCTTACCCTCCTGTGGTGCACCTTGTGAAGCGTGCCAGTGTTTCCTATAACAGGGCTAGTACTTTGTCAAGCCAAACTACTGCTCTGCAATAGCATCATGGTCTCCTGGATGCTGTAACAAGACCATATTTTAACATGAAGAGCATAGCACAGCACCGCACAGCATAGAATAACATAGTTGGAAGGGACCTTGGAGGTCTTCTAGTCCAACCCACTGCCTAGACAGGAAACCCAATATCATTTCAGACAAATGGTTATCCAACATCTTCTTGAAAGCTTCCAGTGTTGGAGCATTCACAACTTCTGGAGGCAAGTTGTTCCACTGGTTAATTGTTCTAACTGTCAGGAAATTTCTCCTAAAGTTCTAAGTTGCTTCTCTCCTTGATTAGTTTCCACCCATTGCTTTTTGTCGTACCCTCAGGTGCTTTGAAGCTTGACTCCCTCTTCTTTGTGGCAACCCCTGAGACATTGGAAGACTGCTATCATGTCTCCCCTAGTCCTTCTTTTCATTAAACTAGACATACCTAGTTCCTGCAACCATTCTTCATATGTTTTAGCCTCCAGTCCCCTAAGTCTCTTCGTTGCTCTTCTCTGCACTCTTTCTAGAGTCTCCACATCTTTTCTACATCGTGGTGACCAAAACAGAATGCAGTATTACAAGTGTGGCCTTAACCAGGCATTATAAAATGGTATCAACAATTCACTTGATTCTATCCCTTTGTTTATGCAGCCTAGAACCGGGTTGGCTGATAATAATCAGTGGAGGATGCTATTATGTTTAGAGAGGTGAGGGCCGACGGCAGATCTCCTTTGCCGTGACCACAAAGAATCCAAGACAAAAGTTTTCTGGACTCTCAGTTCCCAAAAATGGGGGATGTCTGAGAGCATTTTATAACCATCCAGAGACAGTCCACCTCAGCCTGCTTTGATTCATTATTTGCAATTCAGTCAGATCCGATGCAGAGCCCCATTTGACGGCATTGCAGTGGCTCTTTTCATCATCAAGAAGAGCTCAACTCCTCTTCCCTCCAACCCAGGGGATTAGCTCATCTGTCTTGCATGCCCTTACATTCTTTTTTTCCTTCCAACCGTTGCAAATAAAATTAGGCTTCTGTGCTAACGGAGATGTCAATACACCAGGATCACCGAGGCTGGGTTTCTCCAGATTCAGGTTTGTTTACGTGCGGCCAGACAGAGAACTGATGGATTGCCACAAAGAATGCAGCCTCTAACATCCTGTTCTCTCCAACTGCACAGCCGGGAGAAGCCGTAAGGTTCCCTTCCCCCTCTTATTCCATGCCAACGGACTGATTAACACAGCATACTGTTTACTGCAGTCCCAAAGCCTGCTAAGCTCTTTGGGTCAGCAATCCACAAGATGAGATTTCTCTGCTCCTCTTCTTTTCTAACCTTTTGGGTTGTTATTGTAACGAGCTTCGTGGTGGACTTCTTCCAAAATTGATGAGAAACACCACTAATTTTATTTCGTTTACAACCCACCTTTATTTTTTTTTATCCTCTTCAGCCAACGTCTCAAGACTTATTTATTCCAACAAGCTGGCCTAGCATAACCCCCGTTTTCTGACTTTTAAATGTGGATAAATTTTAAATTCTTAGGGTTTTATAATGGGTTTTAGCACGGGATATAATTTAATAGTTTTTTAATGATATATTTTTGTATTTTGTATGGTTTTTAATATTGCCTATTGAAGAGGGAGTCAAGCTTCAATTCCTCCTAGCAGAGGAATTTGTGACTTTTCTGCAGGAGAAAATCGCTCAGATACAGAACGAGCTAGCCCCCATTGCTGGTCCAGTGGAGTGCCGTGAGACGGATCTTGTTTGGGAGGAGTTTGACTCCGTTGCTTCCGATGATATGGACAGGTTACGTGGGCGACTGCGAGCCACCACATGTTTATTGGACCCGTGTCCCTCCTGGCTTGTACTGGCATCCTGGGAGGTGACACGAGGCTGGCTCCAAGAGGTTATCAACGCATCCTTGAGTGAGGGTTCCTTGCCTGCTTCCCTAAAAGAGGCTATGGTGAGGCCCCTCCTTAAGAAGCCCTCTTTGGATCCAGCACTTTTAAACAACTACCGTCCAGTCTCCAACCTTCCCTTTTTGGCGAAGGTTGTTGAGAGTGTGGTGGCACAACAGTTTCCCCGTCACCTGGAGGAAGTTGATTATCTAGACCCGCGCCAGTCCGGCTTTCGGCCCGGGCATAGCACCGAGACGGCATTGGTCGCGTTGGTCGATGATCTCTGGAGGGCCAGAGATGGGGGTTGTTCCTCCATCCTGGTCCTATTAGACCTCTCGGCGGCTTTCGATACCATCGACCATGGTATCCTATTGCATCGGCTGGGGGGGTTGGGGGTGGGAGGCACCGTGTTACGGTGGTTCTCCTCCTACCTCTCTGGCCGATCGCAATTTGTGTTGGCAGGAGGGCAGAGGTCGACCTCGAGACCCCTCACATGTGGGGTGCCTCAGGGGTCGGTCCTCTCGCCTCTCCTGTTTAATGCATATATGAAGCCGCTGGGTGAGATCATCCGTGGTTTTGGGGTAGAGTACCACCTGTACGCTGATGACACTCAGCTGTACATATCTACCCCAAACCACCCCAACGATGCCGTAGCGGTGATGTGCCAGTGCCTGGAAGCCGTGCGGACCTGGATGGGAAGTAACGGACTCAGGCTCAACCCAACCAAGACCGAGTGGCTGTGGTTTCCGGCTGCCCGATTCAACCAGATGATTCCATCTCTGGCCATAGGGGGCGAACATCTTGCCCCTGTGGATGGGGCGCGCAACTTGGGTGTCCTCCTGGATACCCGGCTGTCCATGGAAGATCAAGTGACAGCCGTGGCCAGGAGGGCGTTTTACCAGGTCTGCCTGGTACGCCAGTTGCGCCCCCTATTGGATCGGGACGCCCTTCGCACAGTCACTCATGCTCTCGTGACATCCCGACTGGATTATTGCAACTCTCTCTACATGGGGCTCCCCTTGAGGTGCACCCGGAGGCTTCAGTTGGTCCAGAACGCAGCCGCGCGAGCAATTATGGGCACCTCTAGGTTTGCCCACGTAACACCGCTCTTGCGCGAGCTGCACTGGCTACCTGTCGTCTTCCGGGTGCGCTTCAAGGTGTTAATTATCATCTTCAAAGCGCTCCATGGCTCGGGATCTAGTTATCTGCGGGATCGGATCCTGCCTCATACATCCTCACGGCCGATACGCTCCCACAGAGAGGGACTGCTCCGGGTGCCGTCCACTAGACTTTGTCAGCGGGCGACGCCCAGGGGAAGGGCCTTCTCTGTGGCGGGCCCAGCCCTCTGGAACGACCTTCCCCCCGATATTAGGACAACCACGGACCTCCGCTCCTTCCGCTTAAAATTAAAGACACACTTTTTTCGCCTGGCCGGCCTTGGGTAGTCTCTTTTTAGGTTAGGGGTTTTTAGGGGTAATTTTTAGTTTAGTATATGGGTTTTAGCACAGGAATAATTTAATTTACTTTTAATTTTGTAGTTTGTATTCTGTACTTTGTTCTTTGTATTTTTAATTGCCTGTGCCCCGCCTCGAGTCCCCTTGGGGAGAGAGAGCGGGTTATAAAATTAAATTATTATTATTATTATTATTATTATTATTATTATTATTATTATTATTATTATTATTATTATTATTATTATTATTATTATTGCCTGTGCGCCGCCCTGGGTCCTTGCAAGGAGAAGAGCGGGGTATAAATTTAATAAAATAAATAAATAAATATTTTTTTTATTGTTGCCTTTATTGGCAAAACGTGTCTAAAGCTCCTTCCTTCTCCTGTTTTTCTTCACAACAACAACCCTGTGAGGCAGAAGTGGGTTGCTGCTGGTTTGGGCTGGTTCAGCTGAACTGGTAGTGGAATTCAGGCCTTGGTCATAGAACCAGCCGCGACCCAGGCTTGCCACGCCCCCAAACCGCTTCCCTCACTGATGCTCGGCCACCGCCATTTTGGATTTTAGTTACTGCACATGCGCAGTTCACTGTAAATTGTTCTGCTCATGCGCGAAGAACAATTTACACTGAACAATGCACCTGCGCACAGTGAACCAGCAGTAACGCCAGCTGCAACCCACCCCTGCTGTGAGGTGAGTTGGGGAGAGGGCGAGGGAGAGAGTTGCCTTTCAGGCTTAACGTAGGACTAGAACTTACAGTCTCCTAGTAATTGACTCAAAGTCACCCAATCAGTGACTTTCATGCTAAGAAGGGCACTAGAACTCAGAGTCTCCTGGTGATTGGCCCAAATTAAACCAGCCAGTTTTCATGCCTAAGGCAGGGCTAGAACTCACTATCTCCTGGTGATTGGTCCAAATTATTCACATCTTTCATGCTTAAGACAGGACTAGAACTCACAGTCTCCTGGTAACTGGCTCAAAGTCACCCAACTGGTGACTCTCATTCTAAAGGGGGACTAGACCTCAGGGTCTCCTGGTGATTGGCCTAAAGACACCCAGATATCTTTCATACCTACAGTGGGACTAGAACACACAATCTTCTGGTGATTGGCCCAAAGTCATCCAACTAGCTTTTGTCCCTAAGGAGGGACTAGAATTCACCGTCTCCCAGTTTCTAGCCTAGTGCCTTAACCTGTAGGAAGTTATCACCCACTCCTCTCTTAGGAAAATGAGATATTTTAGGAAATATTAAAAGGAAGAGCAGAATATTTCCTCTAAAAGGGAAGCAGAAACTCACACACTCCCCACCTTTGTCAATGGGCCATTAAGACCTGAGCCAGTCTATTCTACATAACAAAGATCTACCTCCTTTAGGAAGAGCTATAGGAGGAATTGCCCAAAGCCCTTTCATTACACAATCACCCAGCAAAGGCTCAACCAAGCTTGGGACTCGGGACAGCCTACAGAGTTGTCCCTGCATGGCCCCATTGGAGTCTGACAACCAATCAGAATACAAACTCAAATTCAAAAGCCCAGACAGGCCATAAAACTCAGGCACTCTCAGCATCTCTCCCCATCACCCCACCCCAAACCATGTGATCCTGTCCACCATTAAAATCATCTTTCCAAGTAACTTCCATGAATCCAGTGTCTTTTTCCCCATTTGGAACTGAACCCAGATGGACATTTCTTCCAACAAAGCACTAGACCAAATTGGCTCTCGGTGGTAGCTTCATCCCTTTTTGATCTGGAAACAAAGGGGAAAAAAAGGAAACGATCACGTTGATAAGAATACAGATGGGCAAACATCTCCTCAAACTTCTTAGAGAGCTGAGATACCTTCTTCACAGGAAGTCATAAAATTTAGGATGCCTTTTGACTTAGGGAAAGATGAATGAACAGGGGCTTAATTGACATGTATACATGCTACCTGCCTAAAGGAAATTATGCCAGCATGGAGTAAGAATTTGCTAATAACATAGATTTGGACAATTGATAAGACTTTTGGGAAAGAAATAGAAAGTTAACCCAAGCCACCTCATATAAAGAAAACTTATACAAGATGTTCTATAGGTGGCACGGCTCACCCACAAGATTAGCTAAAATTCATAAAAACTAATAGCCACAATGTTGGAAATGCAGTGTTGTTCTAGGAACCTTTTATCATATGTGGTGGGAGTGCTTGAAAGCTAGGGTCTTTTGGCACCAGATAAGAAAGTGTTTGGAAGAGATGTTAAATCAAAGGATGGAGTTGATGCCAGAACTATTTCTATTAGTGAGTTACACAAACATAGCAAAAGTGGATTATATTTAATGTTGCATATTTTAACGGCAGCAAGTCTGGTCTTCACACAAACCTGGAAAAACAAAGACTACTGTAATGCTCTCTACATGGGGCTCCCCTTGAGGTGCACCCGAAAACTGCAGCTAGTTCAGAATGCGGCCGCGCGGGCAATTATGGGAGCTCCTAGGTGCTCCCATCTAACACAGCTCTTGCGCGAGCTGCACTGGCTGCCTGTGGCCTTTCGGGTGCGCTTCAAGGTGTTGACTATCATCTTTAAAGCGCTCCATGGCACGGGACCTAGTTATCTACGGGATCGCATCCTACCCCATACATCCCTTCGGCCGATTCGCTCCCACAGAGAGGGACTTCTCCGGGTGCTGTCCACCAGGCAATGCCAGCGGGCGATGCCCAGGGGAAGGGCCTTCTCTGTGGTGGGCCCGACCCTTTGGAACGACCTACCCCCCGAACTTAGAACGATCACGGACTTCCGTTCCTTCCGCCAGAAAGTAAAAACTTAATTTTTCCAACAGGCCGGCCTGGCCTAGCTCACTCCACCTAGCCTATAGTCTGCAGTTAAATTGTTTTAATTGGTTTTTAGGGATATAGTTTTAACTTTTTAAATTTTTAGCACAGGGATAATAATTTAATTTGGTTTTTAAATTTTGTATATTGTCATGTTTATATATGTTTTTAAATTTCCTGTGCACCGCCCCAAGTCCCTTTTGGGAAAGGGTGCGGTATATAAATTTAATAAAGTCAAAGTTAAAGTCAAAGAGATTTCCCCAGAACAAGAAATAATAAATAAGATACTGACGTGCACAGAAATGGACAAGCTGACTCTCGAGCTCAAAGACAAGGGCGAAAGAGAATACCACAAAATCTGGGACAAATGGCACCGATTGCTAGAAACAAGGGAAAAAGGTCAGGACAGACAAACACGGATAAGTTAAGAACTGAAAAATATGGTATTAAGATTGTACGATAGGTAGGAATTGGATATGTATATGTACTGATAGTAACTATATAATGAAAGGGGTTAATGGGTAGGTCATTTGGCTGACTATGCATGCCTATGTAACGGATATAAACTGTTATTGCCGTAAGATCAAAAAAATTCTATGGAAATGACTGTGCCAGAAATGTAGCACTCTGTCCAACGTTTTTAATGTTTACCTAATAAAAACCTTTAAAAGAAACATACTACCTTGCAAAGAGAAAGTGCATGGGTGGGGGGAAGGGAGAAATTCTCGTTTTCTTGGAACAGCAGGACTGTGAGTCATTCCATAAAGCTGATTTGGAAGATTTAGAAGAGACAAATGAAACATCATATGCCCTTTATTGGTAATGATGGCCACTGACTTGGACAGCTATAAAAAGGGATTAGATAAATTCATGGAGGACAGGTTTATTGAAGGCTATTAGTCTGGAAGACTTAATATCATCTCCAGGTAAAGAACATAAAATACTCTCAGATTTTTAGGTCCATCCAATCCAGCAGACTGTGTCACACAATGGCCGATTGGCTACATTTTCCCCTTTTTATCGTGTTGTTATTCATCTTGGATATTGTGGGAAGGAAATCAAACCCTCCCTGCCATCCATTCTTCCTTCTGCTTCCCCCATTCCAATCTCTCTGCCATTCCCAGGGGGAAAGGTTGGGAATTCGATTGGCAACAAAGACAACAAACTTGACAAACAGGTGGAAATTAACAGATTGACAGAGTTGGAAGGGACCCTGCAGGTCACCTAGTCCAACCCCTTTCCCAAGCAGGAGACCCTGCATCTGACTCTACCTAGGATCGAACTCCCAACCTCCTGATTGTGAGGCGAGAGCCTCCATTGGCCAAAGGTGGAAGCCCAGTCAGGTAAGCATTCTTTCCCAGATGCCAAGATGATCTTTTATGTATTAATTTCACCCATCAATTCATAAAAGATTCTGTACTCCAGAGGTCTCCAAACCTGACCTGATACAGAACTGGGGAGAGATTCTGGGAACTCCACCTCAATGTTAGACAGGGGTGTCAAATTCGTATTGTCACAGTGGCATCACGTGATGTATCGGGACTTTTTTTCCACCTCGCTAAATTGGGTGGGGGGTGGGATTAGCACATGACACATCTGGCCCAGAGGCCACAGGTTTGACACCCTGATGTTGGATCAGAGGTGGTATTCAGTCGGTTCTGTCTGGTTCGGCAAACTAGTGGCAGAAATTTTGAGTAGTTCGGAGAACCAGTAAATACCACTTCTGATTGTCCTCAGATAGATCCATCAAGAGAGCCCACCCATTAGGGCAGGGATGTCCAAACTTGGGAACTTTCAGACTTGTGGACTTCAATTCCCAGAATTCCCCAGCCAGCTATGCTGGCTGGGGAATTCTGGGAGTTGAAGTCCACAAGTCTTAAAGTTCCCAAGTTTGGACATCCCTGCATTAGGGGATGCCACTAGCAGATCCAGGAACATAGTCTTTTTTATAGTGATACTCACTCTCTGGACTATCACTCCTGCAGAGTTTGGATTTGCCTTCACTTTGCTGCCTTTTCATAAGACCTTGAGGACCTGATTTCATTCTTGAGCCTGTGCAATTGAACCTGCATCATGTTTGTGTTGATAGTGGTGTTGTTTGGTCTTTTACCGCTGGTTGCTGTATCTATCATTTGTTAGTGTGTTGGGCTAGAAGGCCTCCAAGTTCCCTCCCAACTCTGTTATTCTATTATAATCTTTTAATCATTGTTAGCCATCCAGAATCAGGCAGTTGAGATGGGCCTCTGTGTAAATTAAATAAACACTTTTAAGCCTTACTGTCCATGTTTCATCATCGTGGAAAAATCCATCTGTCTGCTTGCTAAGAGTTGACACCAACTGGATGGCACATAATCAATGACCTATGCGCCTCAGGAGGTAGTAAACAGTCATCAATATCAATAGCTTTTAATAATCTGATCTCCTATGAGCCTGCCCACTCCAGTTTTCATTTAAAACCATCCAGACTTGCTGTTTTTATCACAACTGCAGGCAACACACTTCCAAAAGCCAGGGAAGCAACAGCAGGGAGAGATAGATGGCACTTGTTTATCAGTATCTCAAAGGCTCTTATTGATTACTGTGAAAACGAAAATCTATCCAAAAGTGGATCTTGGTCTGAATCACCTGGGTTATTTGATTTTTGTGTCTTGCTGTTTACCTTTCATATCCAACAAGATCTAGATCTGAGATGAGGAAGCACCTTCTTCCTTTCTGGTCTCCTTTAACTGAAGGAGTCTCCTTGAACTGAAGGACTCTCCTTGAACTGAAGGAGTCCTTCTTTAGATTCCACCAGAGGGGGTATTCAGCAGGTTCTGACCAGTTCTGGAGAACCAGTAGCGAAAATTTTGAGTAGTTTGGAGTACCGGTAACTACCACCTCTGGCTGGCCCCACCCCCATCTATTCTCTGTCTCTCGAGTCCCAGCTGATTGGGAAGGAATGGGGATTTTGCAGTAACCTTCCCCTGGAGTTTGGAGGGAATGGAGATTTTACAGTATCCTTCCCCTGGAGTGTGGAGGGAATGGAGATTTTACAGTATCCTTCCCCTGGAGTGTGGAGGGAATGGAGATTTTACAGTATCCTTCCCCTGGAATGTGGAGGGAATGGAGATTTTACAGTATCCTTCCCCTGGAATGTGGAGGGAATGGAGATTTTGCAGTATCCTTCCCCTGGAGTCTGGAGGGAAGGGAGATTTTGCAGTATCCTTCCCCTGGAATGTGGAGGGAATGGAGATTTTACAGTATCCTTCCCCTGGAGTGTGGAGGGAATGGAGATTTTACAGTATCCTTCCCTGGAGTGTGGAGGGAATGGGGATTTTTCAGTAACTTTCCCCTGGAGTGGGGAGGGAATGGGGATTTTACAGTATCCTTCCCTTGCCACACTCACCAAGACATGCCCCGCCCATCAAGCCACATTCATAGTACTGGTAGTAAAAAAAAATTGAATCCCACCACTGTATGCCACCATATTTTGATCTTAATTCTTGGTATTGAAATGGACTGCTGTACTTAAACAATGCTGTCTAGTTACAGATAGTCCTTGATTGATGACCACCACTGAGCCCACCACTGACAGTGCAACTATCTTAAATGGGACAATTGCCAAGCATCCAAATTTTGATCATGTGATCATGGGGATGCAGCAACTGTCATGAGTGGGAAAAATTATCATAGATCATGGCGCTTGTAACTTTAAATGGTCGCTAAATGTCAGTACAGCTAGTCAAGAACTGCCTGCATTGATGTATAGAATAGAATAACAGAGTTGGAAAGGACCTTGGAGGTCTTCTAGTCCATCCCCTTGCTTAGGCAGGAAACCTTACACCACTTCAGACAAATGATTATCCAACCTCTTCTTGAAAACTTCCAGTGTTGGAGCATTCACAACTTCGGGAGGCAAGTTGTTCCACTGATTAATTGTGCTAACTGTCAGGAAATTTCTCTTTAGTTGTAGGTTGTTTCTCTCCTTGATTAGTTTCCACCCATTGCTTCTTCTCTTGCTTTATGGTGCTTTGGAAAATAAGCTGACTACCTTTTTCTTTGTGGCAAACCCTTAGATATTGGAACACTGCTATCACGTCTCCCCTGGTCCCTCTCTTCATTAGACTGGTCATACTCAGGCTGTGGTTTTCCCAGTTGGAATGTATGGCTGTGAAAGATGGACTGTGAGAAAGCCTGAGCACCAAAGAATGGAGATCTTTGAACTCTGATGCTGGAGAAGACTCCTGCATTGAGTCCCTTGGACTACAAGGCTATCCAACCGGTCAGTCCTAGAGGAGATCAACCCTGACTGCTCTTTAGAAGGCCAGATCCTGAAGAGGAAACTCAAAGATTTTGGCCACCTAATGAGAAGGAAGGACTCCCTGGAGAAGAGCCTCATGCTGGGGAAGATGGAGGGCAAAAGGAGAAGGGGACGACAGAGGAGGAGGTGGCTGGATGGAGTCTTGTCTTACCCTCAGGTGCTTTGGAGAATAGCTTGACTTCTTTGTGGCAGCCCCTGAGATATCGAAACACTGCGTGTTATTTTATCATCAGGGCTTGATCAGCCTCCTATGAAGATCTAAAAAGTTAATTAAAACATTCGAGTAATAAAGGTGAACGCAGACTATTCAGACTAGGCGGAAATCCTGGTCTAGTTTTACACTCGATCTGACAGACTCAATCAGTTCACGAAAGTTGATGAAAAGGAAGGATGAGCTCCGAATGACGTTTGTTTGTACAAGGGCTTTTCGTCCAAAGCCTTGTGCTGAGAGATAATGTAGAGCGGGCACAAACGGATGCATCAGATTAGATTAACATATGCAAAGCTGACAATTCGGAGTAATGAGCTGGAAGAGTAAATAAGAAAAGAAGCACCAAGAAATGCTTTGTCATAAATTAGATGGGGCACAGTAGGGAATAAGTTTTGTCCTGAGACAATGAACATATTTGTTTCCAAATCTAACAGTCCAACTGGCTTGACCAAGGTGAAATCACTAGATGAAATCACTTGACCTGGCTGAAATTGTTCTATAAGGTAAATGTTCCCCTCGGACATATATGTGCTCGTCATTCCTTACTCTAGGGGGCAGCACTCATCTCCGTTTCAAAGCCAAAGAGTCAGCGCTGTCAGGAGACGTCTCCGTGATCATGTGGCTGGTATGAGTAAACACCGAAGGTGCATGGAACACTGTTACCTTCCTGTTGTGGCCCAGCCGGCTCCGGATGAGCTGCTGATGGACTCCTCTAGTGAGAAGTCCTATGGGTCTGCTCTGGAGGAGGAGGCTGAGAGTGAGAGAGCAGAGAGCCCGGCTAGTCATCAGGAGGCACCTGGGGCTTGGTGTAGTGGGGAGGATCAAACTCAGTTTGTCCCTGATGTCAGGCTAAGAAGGATTGAGAGGAGGTAGCGTCAATTAGAAGAGAGAAGCAACCGGAGGAGGTAATCAGTATCAGCTGCCTAATTGGCTGGCCCCTCCCAAGAGGCTTTAAAAGAAAGCCTCCGTTAAGGGAAGGGTTGCAGGAAGAAACATATAATCTACAGAGTCGGAATGTTCGTATCGTGGTCTATTCTTTCAGTCTAGTCAAGGTCAGTTCGGGCAAGCTGCCAAGTAGCAGTCCCTTTAGTTATTCGTCTTGTGAAGGAGGGAGTCAGAACACCTTCCCACCAAAGGTGGTCCCTATTTTTCTACTTGCATTTTTAACCTGCTTTCGAACTGCTAGGTTGGAAGAAGCTGGGACAAATAATGGGAGCTCTACTACTAGGCCCAAAATGGGCGCGCAGGAGGTCATGTGCGCATGTGCGGGGTGGTGGTGGTGGAGTGTCACAAGCACATTGCATTATGGGTGCATGCATGTGTACACACTATTGCACACACTCGCTCTCGGCACACAATGACAAAACGGTTAGCCATCACTGTCATAGATAGCTGTGATGGCAATAGAAATTCAGCCTTCCCCAATCAAGACCGTTGCAAACACAAAGTTTACATCGAGCATATGAGGCATCGTATAAAGTTTCTTCAATTATTTTTGAGAATGCTCAAATATTTTTAAGCGCGATGCCATTTTATCTGCTGGGACTATACCAAACATTTCAGCCTGTTTCTCTTACAATCGAGCATCAAAGTCTGTTATATAATGAAGAATAATATCGGCTGTCTTGCAAGCACTAATGAATTCCACTGGGCAGTTTTAGAGAAAGGTAGGTGCTATCATTTTGCCAGAGTTGTATTCTAGACGACGCCGGGCTTTTAAAGTCATTAAATTTAATTATGGTTTGTGTGCATTGTCATCCATCCCTTTTTCTGGATCATTAAAAAGTCAGAGGAAACTTTAATATGGATGTAGAAGTTCTTCCTATTTCCAAATTCTGTTTAAAATATTCTCAAATACTGTCTGACATATGGGCTTGTATTTTATCCTTGTAAACCACCCGGAGTCACTGAAAGTAAATTGGGGGGGCTGTGTAAATTTCCCTGTAAAAAATAAATAGAAGCATGGTAAATAATATTGGAATCATGCACTACAATCTCCCTTGACAATTGAAATCCCTTGCAGAATGTCACAGCTTCAGAGGTGGTATTCAGTAGGTTCTGACCAGTTCTGGGGAACTGGTAGCAGAAATTTGGAGTAGTTCAGATCACCGCTAAATACCACCTCTGGCTGGCCTCGCCCCCATCTATTCTCTGTCTCCCGAGTCCCTGCTGATTGGAGGGAATGGGGATTTTGCAGTATCCTTCCCCTGGAGTGTGGAGGGAATTGGGATTTTACAGTATCCTTCCCCTGCCATGCCCACCAAGCCACATCTATCAAGCCACGCCCCACAGAACCGCTAGTAAAAAAAATTGAATCCCTCCACTGCACAGCTTGTATTTATTTAGCATATGCAGAAAGACACACACACACACACCTACAATATTTTAGGAAGAGATGTACTGTACATAACCCATAAGTCCACACATGTCAGTTGCAAAAAAATCAAGACCCTAGCAGGTTTGCGCCACAAAATATTTATTAAAGCTTATTCTCAAGAATGTGGTCAGCTAACAATCAGCACCAAATTGGCATTAAATAAGGATCAACCGAATTCAAGAGAGGTTAGACTTGAGTTTCTTGTGACCATATAAAGACTCTAAACTACTGACATGTTTAACTCCACCCTCCAGCTCTGCCTGTTTTTTTTCTACAACACTATGAAGAACAGTGGAAAGTTGGAAATGCAACCTCCCAATTTCCTCAAAAAATGTTGCCGTCAACTTGTATTTTTTAATATAAAGGAAAGCTTGCCACGCAGAAGAAATGCCATCGCTTCAAATTAGTTTATTTTTTAATTACACTTAAATCAAAACAATTAAAATTTTAATTGAATTCAATTTGTAATTGTTAATGTGGACAGAAGGAAATAAAATCCAGCAAACTCCCAGGGATTATTCGTATTAACAGTTCTTCGTTAGTTTAATTTGATTTTAATTATATTTTAATGTAAATCATTTGTGTCCTGGCTCCATCTATTGCTTTGTCTGTGTTCTGCCTGCCTTTGGTATAAAAGCTCCCCTGGGCTTTTAAGACAAGTGAGTTCCATTCCTCCTTACCACCACCACCCCACCTCAAAAAAAAGGTGTCTATTTGAACGTGTAGAATTTTTCAAACTATAAAATTAAAGGGGCTGATGCAGTTTTGAAGGATTAAATAATGAAGTGTATTTATTTAAAAAGAACCATAATATAAAAAAGTTTCTGGGATTAGGAGCGGAAGAGGATTAACTATTAATGAGAGGCAGGCCTGGTATTTTTGTACAGTGAAAAAACAAAATTAAAATCAGAGAGAGGGAGAGAGGGAGAGAGGGAGAGAGGAAACAGGGGAGAAGGAGAAGGAGAAGGGGAAGGAGAGGAGGGAGTGGGGGACGGAGTCAGGGTGAGGGAGAGAAGGAGAGGGAAGAGGGGGACAGGAAGAAGGCGAGAGAGGGAGAGAGGCAGGGCGAGAGGGGGGTGGAGACAGGATGGGGAGTGGAAGAGGAGAGGGGGGAGGAGAAGGGGCGTAGGAATGGTGCTGGGGGTGGAGGCAAGATGAGGGGAAAAGAGAGGGAGAGAGAGGGAAGAAGGAGATGTAGAGGGAGGGGGAATGGAGACAGGGTGGGTAGGGGAAGAAGAAGTGGAGAAGGGAATCAGAGGGAGTGGGGGATGGAGAAAGGGTGAAGGGAGAAAGAGAGTGGAGAAGGAAGAGGGGGAGAGAGAATGGAGATGATGGAGAGGTGGAGCAGGAGGGAGACGGGGATGGAGACACAGTGGGGAGGAAAAGAAGGAGAGGAGAGGGGGAAGGGGAAGGAAAGGAGGAGGGAATGAGAGGGGGAAAGGGAGAGCGGAGAAGAAAGCAAGAAGGGGGAGAAGGAGGTGGGAGGGGAACCAAGAGGCAAGGGCAGGGGCAAGGGAAAGGGGAGGGAGAAGGAGAGCACCTGGTCTTCTGGTTTCTGGCATGCATGTGAGTGTGAAGACCAGCTGGCTGGTGTGCGTGTGCATGCTGGAAAACAGAAGATCATCTTCCTGGTGCGCAAATGCACATGGGGTGGCTGCTCTTCTGGTTTTCGGCACACGCGCACGCTCCCGTTTCAGCACTCAGTGCCGAAAAGGTTCACCAACACTGACCTAAGCTGTTGTTTCTCAATCTTGGCAATTTTAAGATGTGTGTGGATCTCTACTCCCACAAATTCCCATGCTGGCTGAGGAATCCTGGGAATGGAAGTCCATCTTAAAGTTGCCAAGGTTGAGAAACGTCCCCTAAGCTCAAGACAGGCACCACCAATCCTCAAAGTATTTTGGAAAGGTTTGCATTGAATAGGCCTTTCCTAGAACTAGGCAGATGCTAGTCAGTCAGTCAGTCTGGCTTTGATTTGAGCAAAACAGCCCCTTGGAAAATGCCTCATCAAAAGTCCACACTGTCACTCCACTAACTGGTGGATGGGAGTCATCATTTTATTTTCCTGCCAAAGTATGATATACAGAAGCTGGTTCTCCTCAAGCGAAGGGATCAGTTACGGGATTCCAAATCTTTTTCTACCAGTTCTACGATAGTGTGCGTTGTGCGCACACAGCACTCAAAAACCGCCCTAGGTGTCAGCGATGGTGAGCTGAGCTTTTTGTGGCAATCCACTCTGCCACGCGAATCAGCTGAGCTGAAAAGACAAGGGAATACAGGACAGGGAATAACAGAGGCAGGAGGGCAGAGCCAACCAGAGATGGTACTTGCCGGTTATCCGAACGACTCAAAATTTCCACTACCGGTTCGGCCAAACCGATCTGAACCGGCTGAATACCACCTCTGGAAGGGAAGTACTGAGAATCATGAATCGCATCCAGATAGAGTGTTGGGCCTCTTCTCAAGCATCTCTTTGCTGACTGAGTCCAATTCAGATGTCAACTCTTTTCATAGTTTCACAATTCCATAATTCCACAAAGAAAACACTCCATCCTCATCTCCCTTTTGAACAGATGACTAAGGTCATCCTCTGTTGATTCTAAAAACCATCAGCTCTCTTCTGCAGGCAAATTTTTGTCTCATTGCCTGAAGATGGAATTTGAATTCCAATCACCTTTTCATTTGGTGGCTTTTAACTATTTTCTGGGGCGACAAGGGTTGGGCCTAACGGATTTTTGCTGCTCAGCATCGCAATGAGAACAGCTGTATTAATTCCACAAATAAATAAATACACCCTTTTTCCCCCCTCCAGGAACATTTTGCAGCATTTCTTCTGTGACAACAAAGTTTGGGGGGAAAGAAAGAAAGAAAGAAAGAAAGAAAGAAAGAAAGAAAGAAAGAAAGAAAGAAAGAAAGAAAGAAAGAACTATTTTTTTTTATTTATTCGAATTTATACCCCACCCTTCTCCTTGTTAGGACCCAGGGCGGCGCACAGGCATTATTAACACCACTATAAAAACAATATACAACATTAAAACATATTAAATTATTAAGTTATTAAATTATTAAGTTATTAAATAATGAAGCCCGTGCTAAAATCCATTTAAAACCCTGCCAAATTGCAATTTATACATAAAAAGTCGGAAACGGGGGGCTATGCTAGGCCAGCTTGTTGGAACAAATACGTCTTAAGACGTTGGCGGAAGAGGCGGAGGTCCGAGGTAGTGCGAAGGTCGGGGGGGTAGGTCGTTCCAGAGGGCCGGGCCCGCCACAGAGAAGGCCCTTCCCCTGGGTGTCGCCAACCGGCATTGCCCAGCCGACGACACCCGGAGAAGACCCTCTCTGTGGGAGCGGATCGGACGAAGGGATGTATGGGGCAGGAGGCGGTCTCGTATGTAGCTAGGCCCCGACTATGATGTTGACAGCATCAATGGATTATTAGATACAGTTTTTCTGGGGTTCGGGGAAAAATATATCCATATTGATTATTTCATATTTTACTTGATACTCAGCAATATGCAACCTAATATATGTGCTGCACACAAACACACACACAGCGGCAGCTCAAGTTTCCATACTGACATTCCTGTCAAAATATAGAGACATTTCTAAAACAAGGTCTCATTTTTGCAAGATGGTTCCATAATTCCTCGATAGGCTATCTTTCTTCTTTGAATGAAAGCATCATTCCCCTGGAGCTTTATTCATTGTACACCACTATTGTCAACATATGACTGATTAAGGTATCAAAGATCTACTGTACAAAGAAACAAAAAATCACACTTGGAGTGCCAGCCGAAAGGGTGAAATTTTGGGAAAATTGAAAACAAATACAGCGCATATGCATAGCTTTACTATCTTGGAGCGTTAAAAATCCTTCATTCTTATTCTGCTAGAGGACATACTTGGGGCAATATTTTTCATCAGTAAGAACTGTTGCAATCACTTAAATATAAGCCAGCAGGGTGCTGCAGCTACCCAAAAAAGCCAATGCAGCATTGAGGGATTAGAATAAGATCATGTGAAATGTTCATACTTATTTTATTTATTTTATTTATTTTAATCGCATTTATATCCCGCCCTTCTCCACAAAGGACCCAGGGCGGCGCACAGGAATTTAAAAAAACATACAAAACAATAAATACAGAATTTAAAAACATATTAAATTAAATTATAATCCTATGCTAAAATCCAAATTAAAATCCCCAATTTAAAACTATCTAAAATAGTCCCAACGGGAGGTTAGGCTAGGCCGGCTTGCTGAAAAAGATGTGTCTTTAGACACTGGCGGAAGAGGCGGAGGTCGGTGATGGTACGCAATTCAGGGGGTAGGTCGTTCCAAACGGCAGGTCCCGCCACAGAGAAGGCTCTTCCCCTGGGTGTCGCCAGACGGCATTGCCGGGCCGACGGCACCCTGAGAAGGCCCTCTCTGTGGGAGCGGATCGGCCGAAGGGATGTATGGGGCATTATATACCACTTTATAATGCCTTGGTAAAGTCACACTTGGAATACTGCATCAAGGATTGGTTGCCACAATATAAAAAAGAAGTTGAGACTTATTTTTCCCGAAAATAAGACAGGGTCTTATTTGCTTTTGAGCCCCAAAATAAGCACTTGGTCTTATTTTTGGGGAGGTCTTATTATTTTTGAGGTGTAGGAAGGAGCGAACATGGTGACCTCATGGCTGCTGCTGTGTTGCAATATTTTCAGGAGAGGGCTTATTTTAGCGCATGCGCTTAAAAGCCCGATTGGGCTCATTATCTGGGGAGGTCTTATTTTTGGGGTATTTTAAATAAATAATAATTAAAAACACATTAAAATCCTGATGTGCCTTTGTGCCTTTGGTGTGTAGCATTTCTTAACATACGTGTTTAGAAAGTTGTTTTTTTTGCAAACAATACAAAACAAATACAATAGCAGAGTTGGAAGGGACCTTGGAGGTCGTCTAGTCCAACCCCCTCCTTAAGCAGGAAGCCCTATACCACTTCAGACAAATATATATCCAACATCCTCTTAAAGACTTCCAGTGTTGTGGCATCCACAACTTCTGGAGGCAACTTCTGTTCCACTGATTAATTGTTCTCACTGTCAGGAAATTTCTCCTCAGTTCTCAGTTGCTTCTCTCCTTGATGAGTTTCCACCCATTGCTTCTTGTTCTGCCCCCAGGTGCTTTGGAGAATAGTTTGACTCCCTCTTCTTTGTGGCAGCCTCTGAGATATTGGAACCCAGGCCTGGGTTGCTGCCAATTTTGTGACCCTGGCCTGAATTCCGCTACAGATTTGGCCAAACTGGGCCGAACCAGGAGCAACCCACCTCTGTTTCATAATCTTCTAGTCCAAGCCCCCACCCCCGCCTGTGGCAGGAGATCCTATATGAGTCTAGACTTTTTTTGAACTTGATTCTTCTGACCTAGCTAGCACTCTCCCCAACTGACCAGTGGGAAGACGCACAAATTGGCACCCAGCTAACATGTCTCTTTCACACATAAGCTATGTCACCTCATGGTATCTGATTCACAGCTATGGGCAAAACAATCTTTCCGTTTGAGAAGCCCAATGAAACGATGCCAAAATGCCATGCACTGTGACTTCGTGTGGGAGGGAAAAATGTTGACAGCCAGGAAGAAAGATTAGTGATAATGTTTGCCAGTGGGAAGCCAACTACTGTATTCACAGTGTCTTCTCCTATAGATCTCTGCTGTGAAAAAATCGAAAGAAATGGTGGCATGATGCTCACAGGGTGCATACAGGACCTGAATCTTTCTTTGGATTCTCTTTTCCAAAGTCTCTTTAGAAAACTGTGCATCATTTCAAATTAAGCCAAGGATGCTGCTCCATCTGTACTCGTGAAGGAGATTTTTTTATATATATATAAAAAATAGATCTTCCTATATAAGAATCCAGTGGCGAAACACTAAGATCTTCAAGAAATCTATTTCAAGAAGATGAGTAGGTGGGATGATAGTAGGCTATCGTTCCTCTCTCTCCTTTCCTTCTTCTTTCTCATTCCCCCTTTTCCCCTTTTCCTTCTTTTCCTCTTTTCCCTCCCCTCCCCTCCCTCCCCTTTCTTCCCTTCCTCTCTTCCCTCCATCCTCCATCCCTCCACTCCTCCCTCCTTCTCTATCTCTCCATTGTTTTCTTCTTTCTTTCTTTCTTTCTTTCTTTCTTTCTTTCTTTCTTTCTTTCTTAATTTTTCTTTATTTCCTTCCTTCTTCTCTTCCATCCTTCCTTCTGTGCTCCCTCTACTTCCTTCCTTCTTTCCCGCCCTCCCTCCCTCCCTTCTTTCTTTTTTCTTTCCTTCCTTCCCTCTTCCCTTCCATCTTTCCTTCTGTACTCCCTTCCTTTCCCTTTTCCTTCCTTCCTCTCCTACTTCCCCTCCCTCTCTGCCCATTCCTTCCTTCCTTCCTTCCTTCCTTCCTTCCTTCCTTCCTTCCTGTGCTCCCTCCCCTTTCTTCCCTCCTTCCCTCCCTCCCTCCTTCCCTTCTTTCTTTTCCTTCCTTCCTTCCTTCCTTCCTTCCTTCCTTCCTTCCTTCCTTCCTTCCTTCTGTACTCTCTCTCTTCCCCTTCCTTCAGTCATCTCCTACCTCCCCTCCCTCTTTCCCTCCTTCCTCCCTTCCTCCCTTTCCTAGGCTCACATCCAGTGGTGGGTTTCAAATTTTTTTAGAACCTACTCTCTAGGTGTGGCCTATTTCATGGGCATGGCTTGGCAGTCATGTGACAGGGTGGGAGTGGCCAACTTGTAAAATGTGGTGAAACTCATTTAACAACGCTCTTGCTTAGCAACCAAAATTTTGGGCTCAATTGTGATGATAAATTCTCTTTCTTTCTTTCTTTCTTTCTTTCTTTCTTTCTTTCTTTCTTTCTTTCTTTCTTTCTTCCTTCCTTCCTTCCTTCCTTCCTTCCTTCCTTCCTTCCTTCTTTCCCTTTCCTTTCCTTTCCTTTCCTTTCCTTCCCATTGGGTTACTGGCAGCGGCAGGCCAGACTTACTTCTGGGTCCGCCGGTGGAACCCCCCTCTCACCCGCTCTCTAAATTTCACCATCTGGCTCTTGTGAGTAGGTGCGAGCCTGCAGAAACCCACCACTGCTCACATCCCAAGTCTTAGTAAGAGGAGCCTTTCTTTTAAAAAGATATATATATATATTTTCCCCAAAGGTCACCCGTAAAAGAGCACAGAAATCTTTTACCCTTGGGGGAAACCATTTGGCAGAGAGAAAGTAAAAATGGCAAGTCCTGTTTAAAAGCAGCTCTAATGAGCAGAAAAGACGAGATGGCCGGTTTTATGAGAGGCTCACAGCGTCCCCTGAAAAGTCGCACGTCAGCTCAGTGCCCCTATTTCCATTTCCCCGAAATCTTTTACCTTTAATTTGGGAGAGAGGAAAAAAATGCTACAGTGGATTGGGTTTTGCAACAGCTCAGCAGTACAAATTCACAGGAAGCCTCTTGCAGTTCATGAAATTAATGACATAAAGCTAACAGCTTTCCGAGAAAATAAAGCAAAGCTACGTCTGATTAAATAACTATTTTACTATTTTATATAAATAGCACGAATTCCCGGGCAGCCTTGTAAGATCGTTGATAAGGCACATAGTACATGCCAACTTTTTAATCAGCATTTAGGCCATCGCTGGAACTTAAATTCACAAGCGCCCGGGAACTTTCTTTATTTGAAAGCACTTGTTTATTTCTCTGGTCTATTAAATTCTGAGTTGGAGGCTCATCTTGGATGTGACCTGCCTGGAAGATAATTGATTCGGCAGTGAAACTGCCTCTTCCTGGGGCCCCCAATAGAGATGGGGAAAAAAATGGTTTGGTTGACATTTCAAGGGAAAGTTAACTAATTTCCATGTGTTTGAAACAGTATGCGCACTCCGGAGTCAACCATTCCTGGAAAGTCTCACTTTTCAACATTTTGAAATGCTGGTCCTGGTTTTTTTTTCTCGTTTTTCCCTGGATATAATACAATAGAATATCAGAGTTGGAAGGGACCTTGGAGATCTTCTAGTCCAACCCCCTGCCTAGACAGGAAGCCCTATACCATTTCAGACAAATGGATATCCAACATCTTCTTAAAGACTTGCAGTGTTGGAGCATTCACAACTTCTGGAGGCAACTTGTTCCACTGATTAATTCTTGTAACTGTCAGGAAATTCCTCCTTAGTTCTGAGTTGCTTCTCTCCTTGATTAGTTGGGCTAACCCATCGCTTCTTGTTCTGCCCTCAGGTGCTTTCAAGAATAGCTTGACTCCCTCTTCTTTGTGGCAACCCCTGAGATATTGGAAGACTGCTATCATGTCTCCCCTGGTCCTTCTTTTCATTAAACTAGACATACTCAGTTCCTGCAACCGTTCTTCATATCTTTTGGCCTCCAGTCCCCTAATCCTCTTTGTTGCTCTTCTCTGCACTCTTTCTAGAGTCTCCACATCTTTTTTACATCGTGGTGACCAAAACTGGATGCCGTATTCCAAGTGTGGCCTTACTAAGGCTTTATAAAGTGGTATTAGAACTGTGTTAGCTTTTTGGCAGCTGCTGCACACGGCTGGCTCATATTTAAATTGATAAAGGGGAAATTGCACAAAACTACACTAAATTGGAGAAAACAACTTTCTAAACATGTATTTAAGAAATGCTACACACCAAAGGCACAAAGGCACACCGGGATTTTAATGTGTTTTTAATTATTATTTATTTTAAATACCCCCAAAATAAGACCTCCCCAGATAATAACCCAAATCCAGCTTTTGAGCACATGTGCTAAAATAAGCCCTCCCTGAAAATATTGCAACACAACAGCAGCCATGAGGTGACCACACGTGCTGCCTCCTGCACCTCAAAAATAATAAGGCCTCCCCGAAAATAAGGCCAAGCCTGTCTCATTTTCAGGGAAACACAATATTATTTAAAATATCAAAATAAAATGGAAATGGACTAATTCACAAAAATGAGAAACTGTGTCAGGGAATTGTGCAGCAGGTATCCAAATGTAGTCAGAGAAACTGACACAAACTTGTAGTTTTATATAAATAAGTATATGTTACATCTATATGTACAGCGAACAAGGTTGTCAGGCAGATAGGAACAGCATGAGGTAAATCACAGAGCCCACAGAAGAAAAAGGCGAGAAAACAAAGAAACTCCCCCCTTAGACCCATAGCAACCAATCACAGTGCAGATTGTCTCACGCAGGAGTCAGCACTCACCAATCAATCAACGCCCAAAGGTGCTTATTCACCCGGTCACTGGACTTTCTTGGGTTTTTTGAAGAGGTTTCACTTCTCATTCAAGAAGTTTCTTCAGCTCTGAATTAATGGTGGCAAATGGAAGGATTTATAGTCCTTGCTGATGGTTGGTCATTTGCATTCGTTTAGAGCAGGGATGTCCAAACTTGGGAACTTTAAGACTTGTGGGCTTCAACTCCCAGAATTCCCCAGCCAGCACAGCTGGCTGGGGAATTCTGGGAGTTGAAGTCCACAAGTCTTAAAGTTCCCAAGTTTGGACATCCCTGGTTTAGAGAGTCATTGAACCTTTGGGACAACCAGGACCTGGATGTTTGAGAATCTCCATGGATGTCCAACCAATCAACCATAACTGTGTGTTCTGACTCACAGCATAACCCTACTACTAAACTTAAAGTATGTTAACAAACTGGGAAATCCAATTAATGGATTTCCTATGCCAAGATCTTGGGAAGATTATTTCTTAAAGAATCTTCTGCAGAACATTAGAAGTTCCCTAAAGATATGGTTGAAGAGACTCCAGAAGCTTTTTCCAGGTTACAAAGAAGAGGAATATTTTTTTGCAGGCTTTTGAGCCATTTCATGTCACTATTGAAAGAAGTCGCCAAACAGAAATTTGCCAGAAACTTCTCTTCAAATGTCACATTGAATCAATTAAATAAAAATCCATTGGAAGATTTTTGGGGGGTGAACGTTTGCAGTGTTTAAGTGAGAAGGCGCTGACAATCTTACCACCCTTTCTTTCAAACTGTCTCTATAGAATTGCCTTTGCTGGGCTCATTATAACCAAAACTAACTATGGAAATACGATGGATGCTATGCCAACTTTCCTTCTTGAACAAATCTCGCTCCAGATAATAATAGGATAAGCTGTCAGAGGCAGGCTCACACATCCCATTACAAAGTATAATCAATTTGTGAAATGACAAAGGAGGAAAAAAATGTATCAACTGGGTTGAATTCATATATTTTCTTCTTTTTTAAAAAAAAAGAAAGAAAAAGTTATGGGTGCTTCATAAATATATCTACCATGGATGCTTGAGCTTATTTAATTTTATTAACTGTAAGGAATTCGAGAAGACCCATCTTCAGAAGACAAAGGAATATTTTAGCTCCATCTCAAAAAAAAATTGCTAAGAAGTAATCAGACGTTTTTGATGGATTTAATAACACAGACTTAACTTTGTTTATTTGATAGTAGCTGATAACCCGGCGTTGCCCAGGTATTTATTTATAGGGGGGAAATGTCCAGACCAAAAGTAATTTCTAATGTTGGATTTTCCCCCTTACCAGAGGGAGCCCTCTTGTGGAGTACTGTGAAGTTATGGCACTGTGCTGTACAATAGAAGCCATTTTACAGCAGTACAGTAGAAGCCATTTTAAGGCACAGCAGGCTGTATCTTAACAGAACACACATCCCGAGGGCTTTTAGGGGCATCTTGCACCCACAGTATTTGTTTCCATAGAGTAAGTCATCTGTGTACCAAGTTTGGTTGAAATTGGTCAAGGCGTTCCAGAGTTATGCTGGAACACACGGACACAAACACACACACTCATGGAGGGTTGGTTAGCAGCCAACCCTCCTAGAAGAATGAAATAGGAAATATTAAAAAGGCAGAATATTATATTTTCCCTAAAAGAGAAATGGAAATCTTAAGGGAGACAGAAACTCAGCCCCATCTCCCTGCCCCCAGCAGATATTTGGTGCCCATTAAGAAGGGCTGGGCCAATGTATCTCCAAGGCAAAAGACCTTCAGCTCCAGGGTGATGGGATTAAGACATGCATGACATAATAAGATTATCTATCAGCAGAGCTCACCACATTGCACAATCTAAGGACATTGCATCATCCAGCAAGCTTCAACCAAACCTAGGAGCTAAGACAACCTCAGCTATGACCCCTCCATAGCCCCTTGGGTGTATGACAGCAGCCAATAGAACACATATTCTTGCATAGAAACAGGAAGCTGAAGCGCAAGTCCCAAGAGAGGGTATAAATAACCCTCATGCTCCACTCCATGTGTTCAGTTGCACCAGGACCATGTGCTTGATGATTCTTGTTAGAAACTCTGGGTTCAGAACCAGTGTTACAACTCTGGTCCCGTAACCAGTGTTAGGGATAACAAACACCCCCATTTGAAAATTAATGCGGAATAGTGTAATACACCAGACAGTAAAGAGATACGTTGCTTTAACCACACACAAACTCTAAAACAGTGATAGTAAGAAAATAGTCTTTACTTTGTAGCAACTAAAATACTTTTTCCGACCAGTGATACTAACTTCTCAAAACAATAACAGTCCTTCACCAAACACAGATTTATCTTACAGTGATGCAAAACAAATACTTCTTCAGTATTCAGCTTCAGCTCCTCAGCGGCAAACAGTAAACATAGGAATCAAAGGGAATCGAAAAGGGAATGAACTGTGTTCCTGAGCTTGCTTATATGGTAGAGCTGAGAAGCACAGCCAATTAGAATTTAACATAGTTCTTAAAGCTACATATACTCTTTAAGAATACTGGCATATATATTGTCAACCCAACATAAGGATAAATATCCTAATAGTTCTGCTTTATTAAAAACCATCTTTCCAACTAGCCTCCATGTTTCCAGTGTCTTTCTCCCCGCTTGGAACTGAACCGGATGGATATTTCTTCTAACAACATCTACACCCAATTTTAAAATTTTCCTTAAGTGTCTTCCATTTTAGATTCCCAAGAATGCTACCGAATATGTGAAATAATTGACTTCTTCTCTGAAAGACTGATCAAATGAGGCCAACCTAGATCCTATTATTGCCACCCAATGAAGAAAAAGAAAGGAAGTTTAGTGAATCATAAAAAGAATGGCAAAACAGCCACTGAACCATTTTTGTCTCTAAACATCGTTGTTAAGAAATGGCAGCATCCAAGTCAGAGTCCAATACTTGTAAAAGTCAGGCTTTTGTCATTATCCCAAGTCATATCGTAAAAGGCAAAATCACTTTCCCTACTTCACAGATACCACACCATCCCATTTCATCCCTCCTAATGCTGAAGAGTCTTCCCTAATGCGAGAAGACTCAGTGACTCAACAAGGTGAACTTATTTCGCCCGGCCTTGGCATTCAAAACCCTGAAAACCAATCAAATCAAGACAAAAGGAATCAACTGTCCTGCCAGGATGTCCAGTTCCCATTAACACTGCCCGTTCATTTCTGATCTCTTTTGTTTAAAGCTGCCTTTGATCTCTAAAGAAGATAAAATGTAGACAATTGGTTCCTGGATGCTGGAGGAGATTGAAAATGGCAGCTCACTTCTTTAGCCCTCCAGATGGGTGTCTATCTGGATGGAAGGAGGGAGGGAGAGAGAGAGGGGAGAAGGATCAGGGGTGAAATCCAGCAGGTTCTGACAAGTTCTGGAGAACCGGTAGTGGAAATTTTTAGTAGCTCCAAAAACTGGCAAATGCCACTTCTGGCTGGCTCCAGAGTGGGGAGGGAATGAAGATTTTGTAGTATCCTTCCCCTGCTACACCCACCAAGCTACACCCACAGAACTGGGTAGCAAGGGTGAAATCCAGCAAGTTCTAAGAAGTTCCGTAGAACTGGTAATTGGAATTTTGAGCAGTTCAGAGAACCAGTAGCAGAAAAATTGAATAGTTCAGAGAACCAGTAGCAAATCCTACCTCTGGCTGGCCCCAGAGTGAAGTGGGAATGGAGATTTTGCAGTATCCTTCCCCTGCCACACCCACAGAACCAGTAGTAAAAAAAAATGAATTTCACCACTGGGATGGATGAATAGATAGATTGATGGATCAATGAAGGGAGGCAGGGACGCAGGGAAAGAAGGGGATGGATTGAGGGAGAGATAGATGAATGGAGGGATGGAGGGATGGAGGGATAGAGGGAGGAGGGTTGGAGTGATGGAGGATGGATAATGGATCAACTCTGAAGAGGACATTGGTCTTGGAAGTGTTGGAGAATGCACTGAGGTTGGTTTCACTAAGAGAAAGGAAGCAGCCACAAGGGAGATAGGAGGTGGCCTACCTTATTTCTTTTATTGTAGTTGACTTCACTTTAGAATCATGCAAACCACTTTGAGGAATGCAAAGTTGAGGCAGTGCAGAAATGTCATAGCGAATAAGCAAAGCAATGGAGTTTCTTCTGCTACCATTGGAGATGGGTAGATGTATTGTCCCTTGCCCAAACTTTCTGGAATCAAATCAAAACGTTCTGAGAAGCACACTCCTGCATACAGGAATATGAGCATTCTTTGCAAGTTTATGTCCCAACTGAAGCCCTTTAGCTGCTCATGTAGTCTTCATCCCTACAATAGATTTATTCTGAAAAGACAGGCAACCCCTCAGATGAATTCTGCATGGCAATTGTAGCATAGAACAATAATACCAATAAAGGAGAATGTTTGTAATTCAGTTGAAATGTGGCATCCTTGGTGCTCTCGGAAACTGGTTGTTTTCTTCCAGATGTTAAACTAGGTTACATCCTCAGTGCCTCTCAACAATAACACTGGCATACACAGGGAAATCTATTGGAATGGAATGGAATAGGAATGGAATGGAATAGAATAGAATAGAATAGAATAGAATAAAATAGAGAAAGAAGGAAGGAGAATGGAATGGAATGGAATAGAATAGAATAGGGAAAGAAGGAAGGAGAATAGAATAGAATAGAATAGAATGGAATAGAATGGAATGGAATGGAATGGAATGGGGAAAGAAGGAAGGAGAATAGAATAGAATAGAATAGAATAGAATAGAATAGAATAGAATAGAAGGAAGGAGAATAGAATAGAATAGAATAGAAGGAAGGAGAATAGAATAGAATAGAATAGAATGGAATGGAATGGAATGGAATGGAATAGAATAGAATAGAATAACAGAGTTGGAAGGGACGTTGGAGGTCTTCTAGTTCAACCCCCTGCTTAGGCAGGAATCCCTGTACCGTTTCAGACAAATGGCTATCCAATTCTTTCTTAAAAATGTCCAGTGTTTATAAGTAGTTCCACTGGTTAATTGTTCTAACTGTGAGGAAATTTCTCCTTAGTTCTAGGTTGCTCGTCTCCGTGATCAGTTTCCACCCATTGCTTTTTGTCCTGCTCTCAGGTGCTTTGGAGAATAGTTTGACGCCCTCTTCTTTGTGGCAACTCGTGAGATATTGGAACACTGCTATCATGTCTCCCCAGTCCGTTTTTTTCATCAAACGAGACATACGTAATTCCAGCAACCATTCTTTATATGTTTTAGCCTCCAGTCCTCGAGTGGAGTGGAGTGGAGTGGAGTGGAATGGAGTGGAGTGGAGTGGAGTGGAATAGAATAGAATAGAATAGAATAGAATAGAATAGAATTTTTTATTGGCCAAGTGTGATTGCACAAGGAATTTTCTATGGTGCATATGCTCTCAGCGTACATTAAAAAAATACATTCATCAAGAATATGTACTTGCTTTTACCTTGTAGTGTTATGAAAAATGCTTTTTTTTTGTTATCTTTTTATTGTGTATTTTGAGGTCTCGGAAGGGCCGACGACTCTGACGTGAATGCTCTCAAAATTTCTTTGTATCCCTTACCCTACCCTATAGAAAAATGTAAAACCAATAAAACTTTTTCAATATAAAAAAGAATCATCGTCTTTGTTGCTCTTCTCTGCATTCTTTCTAGAGTCTCAGCATCTGTTTTACATCGTGGGGACCAAAAATGAACGCAGCGTTCCAAGTATGGCCTTACCAAGGCATTATAATGTGGTATTAACACTTCATGTGATCTTGATTCTACCCCTCTGTTGATGTTTATTGGAGGCAGAGCAAGAGACAGATACATTTTTGCACCATGCCAAAGAACCCTTTGCTTCTGGAAAAAGGACAACCCTGAAAACCTTATCGATTCTATCCTTCCCCATACATAAAGATCTAACCTTCTCTCTGATCCTGGCAAGCAGAGAAAAAGCTGGCTGCAGAAATGCAAAGAAGAAAAGTGTTTGTAAATCAGCTGACCTGCAGTAGAATCTCAATGAACCCAGTCCAGTTATCCAACACCCCTATGGTGCGAAGCTTCTGTTGCAACCTAAATGACCCCCCACCACCACCAATGAACTGAAAAGCTGGTGAAAAGGGAGCAATTGCAGGAGCCGCTGAGGCCTGGCCTTCAGCGAGAATATAATAGAATAGAATAGAATATAATAGAATATAATATAATAGAATAGAATAGAATGCAATACGGAAGGGAAGGGAAGAAAATAGAGTAGAGTAGAGTAGAGTAGAGTAGAGTAGAGTGCAGTGCAGTGCAATGTAATGCAATGCAATGCAATGCAATGCAATGCAATACGGAATAGAATAGAATGGAGTGGAGTGGAGTAGAGTACAGTGCAGTGTAGTGCAATGCAATACGGAATTAGAATAGAATGGAATGGAGTAGAGTAGAGTGCAGTGCAGTGCAGTGCAGTGCAGTGCAATGTAATGCAACGCAATGCAATGCAATGCAATACGGAATAGAATAGAATGGAGTGGAGTGGAGTAGAGTAGAGTGCAGTGCAGTGTAGTGCAATGCAATACGGAATTAGAATAGAATGGAATGGAGTAGAGTAGAGTGCAGTGCAGTGCAGTGCAATGCAATGCAATGCAATGCAATACGGAATAGAATAGAATGGAATGGAGTGGAGTAGAGTAGAGTAGAGTAGAGTAAAGTAGAGTAGAGTGCAGTGCACTCTATGCAATGCAATGCGGAATAGAATAGAATAGAATGGAATGGAATGGAATGGAATGGAGTGGAGTGGAGTGGAGTGGAGTGGAGTAGAGTAGAGTAGAGTAGAGTAGAGTAGAGTAGAGTAGAGTAGAGTAGAACAGAACAGAACAGAACAGAACAGAGCAGAATTATTTATTGGCCAAGTGTGATTGGACACACAAGGCAATTGTCTTTGGTGCATAAGCTCTCAGTGTACATAAAAGAAAAGATGCATTTGTCACGAATCATAAGATACAACATTTAATGATAGTCATAGGGTACAAGTAAGCAATCAAATCATACTAGGAAACAATCAATATAAATCGTAAGGATACAAGCAACAAAGTTACAGTCATAAAGTCATAAGTGGGAGGAGATGGGTGGTAGGAACGATGAGAAGATTAATAGTAATTGTAATGTAGACTTACTAAATAGCTTGACAGTGTTGAGGGAATTATTTGTTTAGCAGAGTGATGGCATTTGGGGAAAAAACTGTCCTTGTGTCTAGTTGTTCTGGTGTGCAGTGGCCTATAGAATCATTTTGAGGTTAGGAGTTGAAACAATTTATGTCCAGGATATGAGGGGTCTGTAGATATTTTCACAGCCCTCTTTTTGACTGGTGCAGTGTCCAGGTCCTCAATGGAAGGCAGGTTGGTAGTCATTGGTTTTTCCTGCAGTTCTGATTCTCCTCTGAAGTCCGTGTCTGTCTTGTTGGGTTGCAGAACCAAACCAGACAGTGATGGAGGTGCAGATGACAGACTCCATCGTTCCTCTGTAGAAGAGAATCAGCAGCTCCTTGGGCAGGATGAGCTTCTTGAGTTGGCGGAGAAAGAACATTCGTTGTTGTGCTTCATGAAAGAAAGCATGGGAGAATTCTAATTGCAAGCATTGGTTTGACCAAGCAGCTAGGTAGGTAGCTAGCACAAACACTGCTAAATTGTGGCTCTTGTTATGTTTGCCTCCCTCCCCTCCCCCCCCCTTTTTTTAAATGGCTCAGGGCACAGCACCTCATGCAAACGGTTGACCTTCTGGTCTACACCCCTCAGCTCTTCATTTAGATGGCACAAAAGTATAGTCGCGGCTACAGTTCACTGCCTCCAGCTTTGGAATGCTTTTCTTTTTATAAATCAATATAATAAATCCATATGCACTTTTTTTGGGCCTTCCGTTGAATCGGACACGATTGAACAGACTGAGGGGGGTGGGGAGTGCATATGGATTTATTCTAAAGCTGAACGGCGTCTCTCGAAATCAGCCCAAGCTCGTTCAGCTTTTAAACTAAGTTGAAGCTGATCATGAAAGTCAAGATCCTATCAAACTGACTAGGATTCTTGTTTCACGGTCCTCTTCTGACCTGGGCTTCCCAAGATCATGAAGGAGACTCCTTGTCCCGATAAAAACCTCTTTTATTTAGGTCATTCCTCTCCTGCAAAGTCCCCGTCAACAGTCTTTCGTGAAATTTCAGAACTACAGAGCTTTGTCAGGCTTGGAGAGCTGCCAGGCCGATATCTTCCAAACGCCACGCTGTAGCAGCAATTACTTGGCAAGAAGTCAGGAACAGATCTTCACCCGAATGAATTGAACTCATTGTCTCCTGCAAACTCCCCTCCCCTTTCACTCCTCTCTATTGAGTTTGAGTTTTATTGGTTTTTTTATACCGCCCTACTCCCGAAGGACTCAGGGCGGTGTACAGCCAGAATAAAAACAAATATATAAAAGTTAAAAAAGATTTTAAAAGACATATTAAACTTTGGCCTAAAAGTGGGGGAAAAAAACACCCAACCAACCCTGATTAAAATTAATAAAAATTTGAATTTAAAAATCATGTTTTATGCCAGCCCGGCTTGTTGGAAGAAAAAGGTTTTGAGAGCACGGCGGAAGGTGAGTAAGTCAGGGATAGTTCTTAATTCTGGGGGCAATTCGTTCCAGAGGACAGGTGCTCCCATGGAGAAGGCTCTCCCCCTGGGTGTCGCCAGTCGACATTGTCTAGCCGACGGCACCATGAGGAGACCCTCTCTATGGGAGCGTACAGGCCGGTGGGAGGCTCTCGGTGGCAGAAGGCGAACTTGTAAGTACCCAGGTCCTAAGCCATAGAGCGCTTCTCTATGGGAGGGGCCATTCACCATCCACTCCCGAGTTGGCCCTTGTTCCTTAGCTGTTCCCTTCTCCTGGCAACTCTGTCCATGTGTTCATTGGGAACAGGCTCCAGCTGCTCTTCTGCCCCACTAATATCCAATGCCGTAGGTAGCTGATCACTGTCAGAAAGCCCTGGCCCCATCTCTGCTTCCGATTCAGAACACTTGTCAAAGCCTTCCCCAGACTCCAGGAGTGGCCCATGTTCCTCCCCAACCTCCTCACTGTCTGAGTCTGCCACCAGCTCCGTTGGCTGCTGGTGGGCCACAACAGGCCCAGTCTAGCCTACAATGCTGGCATTTCTTGACAATTTCATATCCAGGTACTAAGTTGGATACGGTTGTGCTTGGCTTTCTGTTAGGGTGTCACTCAAGGTAATCTGGGTGCCACAGGTGATAAAAAGGCAAAATAAAGGTACAGAAATTTGTTAAGTCTGCCTCCTAAGTTATGACACCTGCTCTCTGGGACAGCCTTACCCCCCCATCTCCAAAGATCTGAATGTCTCCCATTCTGATGATCTTCATGATGTTCTCCCATCATGTTTGGCTAATAAGCACTCCTAAGAGTTTCCTCTTTTAAATTCTTAGGAGTGCTTATTAGCCAAGATCTCACCTGGAAAAAGAACACGTCTCTGGTGATTGGAAAAGCTCAACAGAGACTTCATTTCCTTAGAGTCCTGCGGAAAAATCAGGTGGAACAACGGCTGATGACCTCTTTCTATCGGTCCACCATAGAAAGTGTCCTCACATATTGTATCACAGTGTGGTATGCTGGTTTAACAGTTGCGGAGAGGAAGGCACTACAGAGAGGGATCAATTCGGCACAAGAAACCATCGGTTGCCCTTTGACATCACTGGATGACATCGCCAGATCTCGCTGCTTTAGCAGAGCAAGGAAGATTCTCAAAGATGATTCACACCCTGGTTGGTATCTCTTTGCCCTTCTACCATCAGGCAGAAGATATCAAAGTATAGCCAGCCGAACAAACAGGTTTAAAGATAGCTTCTATCCTTCGGCTGGGAGACTTTTAAATTCAACCGCAATCACTCCATGCACATGCTAGTTTTTTCTTTTTTTCTTTTCTCTCTCTTTTTTGTTTCTGTTATAATTTTGCACCAGTGAAGTTAAAACCAATTTCATTGTAATTTTAGTACAATGGCAATAAAGATTATTGTTGTTGTTGTTGTTGTTGTTGTTATTATTATTATTATTATTATTATTATTATTATTATTATTATTATTATTATTATTATTATGTTTGAAGAGGATCTTGACATCTAAGAGGTTGTGGGCTGTCCACGATGTGTCTGCAGGGGGCTGGTAAGGCCTATATGGGCACAAAATGTTCTGCCACATGTCGGGCAGACATGTGTGGGCACCACTGTTGCCGCATTTGCATCTCTGGCTTTGCGGAGTGCTCGCTTCTCTTGTGCTTCGGTTGTTCTTCTGTACTCAGCTGTCTGGTAGGATCTTAGTGGATCAGCATGCAACTTGTCGATCTATCTTGTGCCAGGGTTTCCCATGAGGTGATGTCGATATCCTGGGACTCGAAGGCGGCTTTCAACATGTCTTTCTATCATTTCCTTTGTCCGTGCGATCACTTTCCTTGAGACAGCTCACCATAGAGGACCGGTTTGGGGATGTGATGGTCTGGAATCCTTGCAACATGGCCTGCCCAGCGTGTCTGGGCTTTCATCAGGAGGGTGTGAATAGATGGCAGGTCTACTCTAGAGAGGACTTCTGTTCAGGCACCTTGAACTCCGGACCTCCGCTCCTTCCGCCAAAAGCTCAAAACGTATTTCTTCCAACAGACCGGCCTGGCCTAATCCATCTTTCCTGCCTCCACTCTGTATATGTAAATTTTAATTGGGTTTTTAGGGACTTTAGGGATTTTAGTATTTTAGGTTTTAGCGCAGGGTCACTGTAGTTTAATTTGTTTTTAGGTATTTATATTGCTGTATGTTTTATATTTTATAATTCCCTGTGCACCGCCCCGAGTCTTTTTGGGGAGAGGGAGCGGTATATAAATAAAAGTTTGATTGATTGACCTTGTCCTACCACCAGATCCTCAGACCTCTACGGAGGGAGGTCATGTGGAAGTGGTGGATGTGGAAGTGATGATCTCTAAGAAAGTTATTAAAAACCTGGTCTGTCTTTACACAGTTTAACTATGATGAGATTTATTCAGGGGTGAAATTCAGCAGGTTCTGATGGGTTCTGGAGAATTGGTAGCAGAAATTTTGAGTAGTTCAGAGAACCGGCAAATGCCACCTCTGACTGGCTTCAGAGTGGGGTGGGAATGGAGATTGTGCAGTATCCTTCCCCCTGGAGTGAGGTGGGAATGGGGATTTTGCAGTACCCTTCCCCTGCCATGCCCACTAAGCCACGCCATGCCCACCAACCCTCACCCACACAACCGGTAGTAAAAAAAAATTCATTTGACCACTGGCTTTATTCCTGCCAATCTAGGAGCCACCCAGAAATCCTTCTGTGTGTGTTTACTATTTCACAGCAGCAAACCCAAAACTATGGCATCGCACCTCTGCTCAGCCAACTGGCCCTTAATCAAATTGCTTGCCCCATACTGACATTCACAACAAAACAGCCTCAGTAATTAACTAGAATTTTGCCTCCCCTCTGATGAGGACGAAGGTAATAATAATAGTTTAATTTCTTGACCGCTCCTCTCCCCGTAGGGACTCGGAGCGGTGCACAGGGAAACTAAAACCATAAATATACAATCAAAAACATCTTAAAAACAAATTAAATAGTACCTGTGCTAAAATACCCAATCTAAGCTAAAATTCCCACTATACAACTAAAGGTGGGCTGCCCAATGAACAATAAGGTGTTTTGTTTTTTTTAAAATTGAAATGTCAGTTTGATTTGGGGTCATGTCCCGGTGATGGCCCAGACTTTTAATTAAAGCCTTTTATTGAATGTCTACCAGAAGAACTGAGTGAAATAATGAAGGGAATGTACCCTCTGATTGCCAGGAGCCTTGTCACATTCCAAGTCAATAGTAGGTCTGAAGGGTTGGGAGAGAGTATTTTTGAGTTCAAAAGGACAAGCTGCCCTGTCTTAGTCACACACACCCCTCCATAATTATACACAATGGCTCAGTTTTTTTTTTTTTTAAAGATCCACAGAAACAAAATGTAATTACAGCACTTAGATATAATGGGCACAGCCACTTCACTTACCCATGTTTCTCTTTTAATCTTCCTCCAATAGATAGCATTTATCAAGCATGCATGATAGAAATTGAATGTTCTTTAAAAAGAAGGATTGTCGGTGGTAAGAAAGTCAGATATAGGAGAATATTTACAGCCCAGGATTGAAACGAGGGGTCCTTGGTGCTCTCTGAGCTCGGTTGTTTTCTTGCAGACGTTTTGTAATCAAACTAGGTAACACCATCGCTGCTAGAAGGGAGTGGGATGGGCTCCCGGTTTATATTCTAGTGCAGGGGTCTGCAAAGTTGGTTCTTTTAAGACTGGTGGACTTCAACTCCCAGAATTCCCCAGCCACCTGGCTGGGGAATTCTTGCAGTTGAAGTCCACCAGTCTTAAGAACATAAGAATAGCCTTGCTGGAACAGGCCACAGCCCATCCAGTCCAGCATTCTGTCTCACACAGTGGCTCCCCATTTGCTTCAGGGTCTTCCCAAGCACATGTCTTCACCTGCTTATGATTCCCTGCAAATGGCCTTGAGAGATATCCTGCCTATCTCTCCAACCCGGAGGGTGTCCTTAGGCATCCATCATGATAGCCATGGATACCCTCGTTCTTCATGAACTCGTCTAATCCCTTCTTAAAGGTGTCGAGGCTGACAGCTGCCACCACTTCTTCTGGCAGGGAGTTCCATAGACCAGTGATCCTCTGGGGGAAAAAGTACTTCCTCTTATTTGTTTGAGGTCTAGCTTCCAAAAGTTTCATGGAGTGCCCCCTAGTTCTAGTGTTGCACGATAGGGAAAACAGTTTTTCCTTTTCTACTTTGTCCACACCGTGCATGATTTTATAGACTTCAATCAGGTCACCTTTCAGGCGCCGTCGTTCTAGAGTGAAGAGGCCCAGCCGTTGCAGCCTCAGAGGGTAAGGAAGGTGTCTTAAAAGAGCCTACTTTGCAGAGCCCTGTTCTAGTGCAATGATGGCGAACTTTTTTTCTTACGGCGTGCCAAAATTGCACACACGCAATAGAAACACAGGTCTACCGAAGGACCACCCAGATCAACAAGGTGTTCCACTATCAAAGTAATAACCCCCTTCCCACAAGAGAAGCGGCGCATGAAAACTATTTAGATGTGTGCAAACGCACTGCAGCAATTCTGAACACCAGGGAAAGTGTTGTCCCCAATTCGGGTCTGAGCCTGGTGCCGAAGCCAATGATGGACGCCAGACACGAGGGGCAGGTTTTCTGATTGCTTTTTATTGGAGAACCAAGAACAAAGCTTTATACATTTTCAGTAAAGAAGAAGGCGAGACAAGGTGAAACAATAAGAAATATCCTCTAATAAACATTTTAGCACTAAATCTACAATTTGTTCTATTGGTCTATAGTTGCCCCATTCCTAAGCCTTGGCCAATGAATGCCCCAGGAGTTATCTAATAGACATTTCATTTGTTGCCAGCCATCTCCATCTCTGACTTTTAGCCGTACGGATCTGGATGGGTAGTAACAAACTCAAGCTCAACCCGTCCAAGACTGAGTGGCTATGGTTTCCGGCACCCCGGTTCAGCCAGATTACTCCAACTCTGGCCATTGGGGGCGAAACACTGGCCCCCGTGGAGACGGCGCGCAATTTGGGTGTCCTCCTGGATTCCCGGCTGTCCATGGAGGACCATGTGGCGGCTGTGGCCAGGGGGGCGTTTCATCAGGTACGTCTGATGCGCCAATTGCGCCCCTTACTGGACCGGGCTGCCCTTCGCACAGTCACTCAGGCCCTCGTGACATCCCGACTGGACTACTGCAATGCTCTCTACATGGGGCTTCCCTTGAGGTGCACTCGAAAGCTACAGTTGGTGCAGAACGCAGCCGCGCGGGTGATTACAGGAGCCCCTAGATGCTCCCACATAACACCGATCCTGCGCGAGCTGCACTGGCTTCCTGTGGTCTTTCGGGTGCGCTTCAAGGTCCTGACGACCATCTTCAAAGTGCTCCATGGCTCGGGACCTAGTTATATGCGAGATTGTCTTCTGCCCCATACATCCCTGCGACACCCAGGGGAAGGGCCTTCTCTGTGGCAGGCCCTACCCTGTGGAACGACCTGCCCCCTGAACTCCGCACCATCACCGACCTCCGCCTCTTCCGCCAGTGTTTAAAAACACACTTATTCCATCAAGCCGGCCTTGCATAGCCTCTGCTGCGACTAATTTTAGATAGTTTTAATTGGGGGATTTTAATTGGTTTTAGCACAGGTTTCATTATTTAATAGATTTTAAATTATATGTTTTGTATTATTTTGTATATTGTTTTAAATTCCTGTGCGCCGCCCTGGGTCCTTTTTGGAGAAGGGCGGGATATAAATTGAATAAAATAAAATAAAATAAATAGCTGAGGTCTGCAAGTTGTCTAATTCTTGTTGCTTTTATCAACTTTCCAACTACCCATAATTGCTACAAGGTTCACACATGCATATTTCCTGTTGATAAGCATTCTTTGTTCTTGTGAGACAGACAGACAGACCTCCCCTATTACAGTCTTCCTGATTTACTTTCATGTGTGTGCCATGACCTTGCTTTAGCAGCCGGTCCATCAAAAGAACCGTCTATACAACATCTTCCAACAAAACAAATATCTACGCAACTTCATCATCGCAATTAGCAACCAGAACAAACCACACCTAGCTTAAAATGCAAGATAGGAGGCAACGGTTGAGAGAATTTCGTGGGCCGGGAGAACATAGTGTCCTTGCTGAAATCCAGCATGAATCTTCTGTCAGGGCTGGCAAACTGAAACTGAAATCAAGAAGGCATCTGGTGAGAATGATAGGAGGGGTGCGGTGGCCTGGAGGTAGGGCTCTCGCCTCACAATCAGGAGGCTGTGTGTTCGATCCTAGGTAGAGGCAGATATTTCTCTCTCTGGGCGCCATGAGAATTTATAATTACTGAACAAAGCTCCACATCGGCAACTGGAAGGGCATCTGCAATACAGTACAATAGCAGAGTTGGAAAGGACCTTATGTAGCTTGGTAATGAACTGTCTGCAAGCAAATAACCAAGCTCAGAGGGCACTAGCAACTCCACAGTTCAAACCTAAGCTGCAAATATTCTCTTCTAACAAGAAAAAAATGAGTTCATAAAAAAAAACATGGAAATTTTTAAAACGGGATTGTGACACCATGGATATTTTCTTTTGTAAGCCATTATGAAGCTGAATGGAGTAGGTGACATACAGATTTAATGCATACATATTAACTATATTCTGCGATATGGTTGACTTTTGGGGGGGTTTTCATCTATTTCCAGTGGTGGGTTTTAAATTTTTTAGAACCTCCTCTGTAGGTGTGGCCTATTTTGTGGGCGTGGCTTGGCAGTCATGTGACAGGGTGGGAGTGGCCACCTTTTAAAATGTGGTGAAACTCATTTAACAACGCTCTTGCTTAGCAACCAAAATTTTGGACTCAATTGTGATGATAAATTCTTTCTTTCTTTCTTAGCCTCCTTGTCCTGGGGTTTTTAGGTTTTAGTGCTTAGGGGTTTTAGGGACAGTTTTTTAGTTTTTTATAGATGTTTTTAGCGCAGGATTTGTTGTTTAATTGTGATTTTAAATTATGTATTCTGTTGTGTTTACTGTTTTTTAATTTTCCTGTGCCCCGCCTCGAGTCCCCTGGGGAGAGAGCGCGGGTAACAAATAAAATTTATTATTATTATTTATTATTATTCTTTCTTTCTTTCTTTCTTTCTTTCTTTCTTTCTTTCTTTCTTTCTTTCTTTCTTTCTTTCTTTCTTTCCTTCTTTCTTTCTTCCTTCCTTCCTTCCTTCCTTCCTTCCTTCCTTCCTTCCTTTCCTTTCCTTTCCTTTCCTTCCTGTTGGGTCACTGGCAGCAGTGGGCCAGATTTACTTCCAGGTACGCCGGTGGAACCCCCTCTCACCGGTTCTCTAAATTTCACCAACCGGTTCTCGCGAGTAGGTCCGAGCCTGCAGAAACCCACCACTGTCTATTTCTCATTGTTTTATTTCATCCAATTGATTATGCTGCTCAGCTTTCAGGTTAATTTTAGTCTGGCCAAAGCTGGCCAAGCTTATTCAAATGAGGAAGACGCCAAAATGGATTTGGAAATAGGACTTGCTCTCTATGCATGGAGCAGCTATGCATTCCTTGGTGCTCCAAGAGAAATGCTTTTAGAGGCATAATGTCATCATTTATGGCCCATTAACCTTTACAAGCAGAAGTAAAATCCAATCAATCAATAAAATATAAATAAGAGACAGAAAGGCATCAATAATAATATAGACTTAGAAAGACAAAGAACGAGTGAGCAGTCAAAAGCATAATGCATCTGGAAGAAAAGCACAGATTTTCAGCTTTGGGGGTAAGCTGTGTATGCTTTTTTGTGTCTCCCATTGTCTTCATCTAAAATGACTGAGGCTGATCTTTACCAGCCAAAGTAAAAGTCAGTAAATCGATAAAATATAAATAGCAACAGCAATAAGATTTATATAGCATCCCACAGTGCTGCAAGATGTTAGCACCCACCTGTCTCCTAGAAAAATGTAATAGTTTAGGAAATATTAAAAGGACATAATATTTCCCCAAAAATGTTGGCAGAAAATCACACACACACCCCATCTTTGTCAATGGGCCATTAAGGCCTGGGCCAGCCTATTCTACATTACAAAGATCTACCTCCTTCAGGCAGAGCCGTAGGAAGAATTGCCCAAAGCCCTTTCATTACATCATCACCCAGCAAAGACTCAACCAAGCTTGGCACTCAGGACAGCCTACAGAGTTGTCCCTGCATGGCCCCATTGGAGTCTGACAACCAATTTATTTATTTTATTTATTTATTTATAGTCGAATTTATATAACCGCACCCTCTCCCCGAAGGGACCCGGGGCAGTGCACAGGAAGTTAAAACAAACAATATAAAATATAAATAATTAATATCAAATTAGATAGGTTATCCCTGTGCTAAAATTTAAAAAGTTAAAACATAATCCATTAAAAACCCAATTAAAACAATTTATGATACAGACTGAAGGCTAGGTAAATAACTTAGGCCAAACCGGCCTGATGGAACAGGAGTGTCTTTAATTTCTGGCGGAAGGTGCGGAGGTCTGTGGTTGTTCTGAGGTCGGGGGGTAGGTCGTTCCAGAGGGTTGGGCCCACCACAGAGAAGGCCCTTCCCCTGGGCGTCGCCCGCTGGCATTGCCTGGTGGACGGCACCCAGAGAAGTCCCTCTCTGTGGGAGCGGATCGGCCGCAGGGATGTATGAGGTAGGATGCGGTCTCGCAGGTAGCTTGGTCCCGTGCCATGGAGCGCTTTAAATCAGAACACAAGCTCAAATTCAAAAGCCAGAGAGGGCATAAAACCCAAGCATTCTAATCATTTCTTCCCTTTTTGCCCAGGACCTCAAACCATGTGATCCTGTCCACCAGGGGTGGATTCCTGCTGGCATTACTATTGGTTCGGCATGCAAAAAAATGTTTTGCATGTGCGCGCTTACTTTGCTCACGCACACGCCAGATGCACAATCTACATGCATGCACATTTGCACCTGAAAAGGTCTGTGCATGCACACAACATTTTAAAAAAAAGGCGGGTAAAATTAATTTCTTTTCAATGAAGATTGTTCTGCGCAGGTGCAGAACAGAAAATCAAGATGGCGGCCCCAAGGATAGAACCGGTTCAGGCGCGTGTCCAACTGAGTTACTACCTACTCAGCTAAACCTGTCCAAACCGGTAGGAACCCACCTCTGTTGTCCACAATTAAACCATCTTTCCAAGCAGCCTCCATGTTTCCAGTGTTTTTCTCCCCAAGACCGCCTCCTGCTACCAAATACCTCCCACTGACGAGTTCGCTCCCACAGATTAGACCTCCACAGGGTGCCGTCGGCCAAACAACGGCGCCTGGTGACCCCCAGGGGGAGAGCCTTCTCTGTGGCAGCCCCTGCCCTCTGGAACGACCTACCCCCCGACCTACGTACGATCACCGACCTGTGCCTCTTCCGTCAGGCTCTGAAAACGCACTTATTCCGTGTGGCCAGCCTGGTTTAGTAGCTTTTAATTGGTTATTTTAAATTGGTTTTATTCAACTTGGATTTTAGAATGGGCCCTAATTTAATTTAATATTATTTTAAAATATGTTATTTATTGATGTTCTTATATGTTTTTTATTGATGCCTGTTCACCGCCCTGAGTCCTGCAAGGGAGAAGGGCGGTATACAAATTTAATAAACCATAAACCATAAACTTGGAACTGAACCCAGAAGGACATTTCTTCCAACAGTGCTTTACCGCAGTCTCTGGATGGTTTATAATGTCCCCAACAATCTGGGTCCTAATATTACTGACCCCAAAGAGTGGAAAGCTGAGTCAACCTTGAGGATTGAACTCCACGCTGTGGGCAGATTTAGCCTGCATTCTGTTGTAGTTCTTTCAAACTCCCTCTTTTTAAAGCTTACCTCAGATAAAATCTGTCTCCCCCCCCCCATTTTGCACACACAAATGATCAAAATTCTGCAGTTCTCTGATGCCTCAGGATCTTTTTCCTCACTTTGAGATCACTTTTGCTTTGTGTTTCTCAACCTCAGTTACATGGAATGGAATGGAATGGAATGGAATGGAATGGAATGGAATGGAATGGAATGGAATGGAATGGAATAGAACAGAACAGAACAGAACAGAACAGAATAGAATAGAATAGAATAACAGAGTTGAAAGGGACCTTGGAGGTCTTCTACTCCAACCCCCTGCCTAGACAGGAAACCCTACACCACTTCAGACAAATGGCTATCCAATATCTTCTTAAAGACTTGCAGTGTTGGGGCATTCACAACTTGTGGAGGCAACTTCTTTTCCACTGGTTAATTGTTCTAACTGTCAGGAAATTTCTCCTCGGTTCTAAGTTGCTTCCCTCCTTGATTAGTTTCCACCCATTGCTTCTTGTCCTGCCCTCAGGTGCTTTGGAGATTCTTCCAATTCTTCTTTGGGGACTATTAAGCTAGGTGGGCTCCAACTCCCAGAATTCCCCAGCCAGCAATGCTGGAATTCTGGGAGTTGAGGTCCACACAGCTTAAAGTTGCTGAGATTGAGAAACACTGCTGTAGCCAGCTAAACCCGCTGTTTTTATTATCTATGACAGTCTACAGGGCTGGATGAAGGCCAACAGACAGCCTGAGTTCATCTTAACAATAATGCTTCTTGAGGGAAGCCAAACTCTCAAGCCAGAAGTTGAAAACAAACATAATATCCAATGACACCTCCAAACCAAACTTTTAAACTTTACCCATACTTGCTGCCAAAGAAAACTTTTTTTTTTAGCAATGAAGAATTCGCTTTAAGATAGGGGAGAGGGAGGGAGAGAGGAAGGAAGGGTAGGAAGGAAGGAAAGAAAGAAGGGAGGAAGGGAGGGTGGGAGGCAGGCAGGCAGGCAGGCAGGCAGGAAGGTAGGAAAGGAAAGAAGGGAGGGAGGGAGGGAGGGAGGGAGGGAGGGAGACAGGCAGGAAGGAAGGAAGGAAGGAAGGAAGGAAGGAAGGAAGGAAGGAAGGAAGGAAGGAAGGAAGCAAGGAAGGAAGGGTAGGAAGGAAGGAAGGAAAGTAAAGAAGGGAGGAAGGGTGGGTGGGTGGGTGGGAGGCAGGCAGGCAGGCAGGCAGGAAGGAAGGAAGGAAGGAAGGAAGAAAAGGGAAGGAAAGGAAAGGAAAGAAGGGAGGCAGGCAGGCAGGAAGGAAGGAAGGAAGGAAGGAAGGGAAGGGAAGGAAAGGAAAGGAAAGAAGGGAGGAAGGGAGGGTGGGAGGCAGGCAGGCAGGCAGGAAGGTAGGAAATTAAAGAAGGGAGGAAGGGAGGGTGGGATGCAGGCAGGCAGGCAGGCAGGCAGGAAGGAAGGAAAGGGAAGGAAAGGAAAGAAGGGAGGCAGGCAGGCAGGAAGGTAGGAAGGAAGGAAGGAAGGAAGGAAGGAAGGAAGGAAGAAAGGAAGGAAGGAAGGGGAAGTAAAGGAAAGGAAAGAAGGGAGGAAGGGAGTGTGGGAGGCAGGCAGGCAGGAAGGTAGGAAAGAAAAGAAGGGAGGAAAGGCGGGTGGGAGGCAGGCAGGAAGGGTAGGAAGGAAGGAAAGGAAAGAAGGGAGGAAGGGAGGGTGGGTGGGAGGCAGGCAGGCAGGAAGGTAGGAAATTAAAGAAGGGAGGAAGGGAGGGTGGGATGCAGGTAGGCAGGCAGGAAGGCAGGCAGGCAGGCAGGCAGGCAGGCAGGCAGGAAGGAAGGAAGGAAGGAAGGAAGGAAGGAAGGAAGGAAGGAAGGAAGGAAGGAGGGGTTGGAAGAAATATCCATCTGCTTCAGTTCCAAGCCAGGAGAAAGACACGAGAAACATGGAGGCTGATTGGAAAGATGGTTTCATGATGAAGCAGAATCATCAAGCACATAGTTCTCTGGTGCAGCCAACCACATGGAGTTGGGAGGGGCATTTATACCTTCTCTTGGGCTTTGCACTTGAACATGCTGTTCCTGTGCAAGAACATTTATTCTATTGGCTGTTGTAGAGATAATGGCTGGCTCTGTAGGTAGCTCCCAGGTTTGGTGGAACTTCGGAGGGTGTGGTGCAACCTGAGATGATGCAATGAAGGAGCTTGTGCTGTGAAAGAGCGCTGGGCAATCCCTAATGTGTCTTAATGGCTTTGTCCCGGTTTGGATCTTGCGTGAGGGCTAATCCCATCACCCTGAGGCCGAAAGTCTTTTGCCTTGTAGATGGGCTGGCCCAGTCTTTCTTAATATTTCTCCTTTAGGGAAATATAATATTCTTCCTTTTTAATATTTCTCAAAATATTTCATTCTTGTAGGGTTAGGGTCATTAAGAAAGTCATATGTTGTTCCTGACTCTATTGATGGGCTGGCTGCTAAAGCCAGGTCACGGCACACACTTGAAAGTAAATCAGGAAGACTGTAATTGTGGGGGTCTGTCTCGCAAGAACGAAGAATGCTTATCAACAGGAAATATGCATGTGTGAAGCTTGTAGCAATTATGACTAGTTGGAAAGTTGATAAAAGCAACAAGAATTAGACAACTTGCAGACCTCCGCTAAAAGTTAGGAATAGAGATGGCCGGCAACAAATGAAATGTCTATTAGATAACTCCTGGGGCATTCATTAGCCAAGGCTTAGGAATGGGGCAGCTATAGACCAAGAGAACAAATTGTAGAATTATTGCTAAAATGTTTATTAGGTGATATTTCTTGTTATCTCACGTTCTCCTGCCTTCTCCTTTAGTGAAAATGTATAAAGCTTTCTTAATCCTTTGTTCTTGGTTCTTGGCCTTTTGACCAGGAACCATTTTCCTTGGAATAAAAAGCAATCAGAAAACCTGCCCCTCGTGTCTGGCGTCCATCATTGGCTTCGGCACCAGGCTCAGACCCGAATTGGGGACAACACTATGGGGTGCTGCTCATCTCCGTTTCAAAGCTGAAGAGCCAGCGCTGTCCAAAGATGTCTCTGTGGTCATATGGCCGGCATGACTAAATGCTGAAGGCGCACAGAACGCTGTTCCCACCAAAGGTGGCCCCCATTTTTCTACTTGCATTTTTTACATGCTTTCGAATTTCTAGGTTGGCAGAAGCTAGGATAAGTAACAGGAGCTCACTCCATTACGTGGTGCTAGGGATTCGAACGATGAAACTGCTGACCTTTCTGATCGACAAGCTCAGTGTCTTGGCCACTCAGCCACCACGTCCCATCTTCGTACTGTTTGGAAATTTCTTCTTCATTCCAGGTTGCATTTCTTTCAGATGAGCTTCCACCGATTGCTTCTTGTCCAGCCTTCAGATGCTTTGGAGAATAAGATGATCCCTTCTTCTCTGTGTCAGCCCCTCAAATATTGCAAGGCTGCCACCCTAAACCTTCTCTTCATTAAGCTAGGCATATCTAGTTCCCTTAACCCAGGGGTCTGCAAAGTCGGCTCTTTTAAGACTGGTGGACTTCAACTCCCAGAACCCCCCAGCCAGCTATGCTCGGTGGGGAACTCTGGGAGTTGAAGTCCACCAGTCTTAAAAGAGCCGACTTTGCAGACCCCTGCCTTAACCGTTCATCATACGACTTAGCCTCTCGAGCTCTTGTTATCTTTGGCTTCCATGAAGACTGATACTTATTCATTCATGGATTTAAAGATTGGAGGATCTGTATATTTGTGCCTTGCTGGAAGAGCAGCTGAAATAACATATTTCCCTTTCCTCTTTCCCTCTTATTTTGCTTGAATAATGGAATATGAAATCCTATACAACAGCTCTTTTGAATATTGTAGGAGAGACATATATTAGCCTAAGGCAGGGGTCTGCAAAGTTGGCTCTTTTAAGACTGGTGGACTTCAACGCCCAGAATTCCCCAGCCAGCCTTGCAAGGCTGGCTGGGGAATTCTGGGCGTTGAAGTCCACCAGTCTTAAAAGAGCCAACTTTGCAGACCCCTGGCCTAAGATAAAGGTAAAGGTTCCCCTTGCACCTATGTGCTTGTTGTTCCTGACACTAGAGGGCGGTGCTCATCTCCGTTTCAAAGCCAAAGAGCCAGTGCTGCCCAAAGACGTCTCCGTGGTCATGTGGCTGGCATGACTCAATACTGGAGGCGCAGGGAACGCTGTTACCTTCCCACCAAAGGTGGTCCCTATTTTTCTACTTGCACATGCTTTTCATGTGCTTTTGAACTGCTAGGTTGGCAGAAGCTGTGACAAGTAACGGGAGCTCACTCCGTTATGCGCCGCTAGGGATTCGAACCGCCGAACTGCCGACCTTTCTGATCAACAAGCTCAGTGTCTTAGCCACTGAACCATCCGCTTTATTGCTTGCTTCGGCTGCCATTGAAACGGGGAGGGAGGGGCTGTGGGTATTGGACATTAAGTGTGCTGGAGGTGTTTGGAGCCAGGACTTGATATCGCCAAGGCCAATGGTCTCGCGTTCCATTCTGATGATGTTCCTGGACGTGCTGCCCACCTGACATTGTGGAGGATTCTGAATTGGATGATATCCTGGGGGTCATGGGGTAATGCTGTGATATGTATGCTTCACGCCCAATTATCTCATTCCTTGCTTGACTTTCGCTGCTGTCTTTTCATAATCAGTAAAAGTTTTATTTATTTTATTTATTTTCGAATTTATACCCCGCCCTTCTCCTTGTTAGGACCCAGGGCGGCGCACAGGCATTATTAAAAACCATAACAAAAGACAATATACATTATTAAAAACATATTAAATTAAATCCCGTGCTAAAAAAACCATTTAAAACCCTGCAAATTAAAATTTCTAGATAAAAGTCAGAAACAGGGGGCTATGCTAGGCCGGCTTGTTGGAATAGATATGTCTTAAGAGGTTGGCGGAAGAGGCGGAGGTCCGAGGTGGTGCGTAGGTCGGGGGGTAGGTCGTTCCAGAGGGCTGGGCCTGCCACAGAGAAGGCCCTTCCCCTGGGCGTCACCAACCGGCATTGCGCGGCCGATGGTCCCTGGAGAAGGCCCTCTCTGTGGGAGCGGAGCGGACGAGGGGATGTATGGGGCAGTAGGTGGTCTCGTATATAGCTAGGCCCCGAGCCATGGAGCGATTTGAAGTAAGTAACCTTAAAACTTCAAAATGAAGTCCCGCAATGGAGAAGGGCGGTATACAAATATCAGGAGGCGTCCGGTAACACCTCTTCAGGCTAACGTGTCTGCTTTTGTAAACAAGTTTTCCAAACTTAGCAACTTTAAGATGATAATAATAATAATAATAATAATAATAATAATAATAATAATAATAATAATAATAATAATAATAATAATAATAATAATAATAATAATAATAATAATAATAATAATAATAATAATAATAATAATAATTTAATTTATAAACCACTCTCTCTCCCCGAAGGGACTCGAGGCGGTGCACAGGGAATTTAAAAAATACATATATAAGACCACAGACATAATACAATATTAAAATGAATTTAACTAAAACCCTGCGCTAAAATCCCATATTAAAACTAAACTCAACCCCTAAAAAACCCTAAAAACAGTTAAATTACCCCAGGCCGGCCAAGCAGAAGAAGTGTGTTTTTAGTTTTTGATGGAAGGAGCAGAGGTCCGTAGTTGTTCTAATTTCGGGGGGAAGGTCGTTCCAGAGGGTCGGGCCCACCACAGAGAAGGCCCTTCCCCTGGGCGTCGCCCACTGGCATAGCCTAATGGACAGCACCCGGAGAAGTCCCTCTCTGTGGGAGCGAATCGGCCGCAAGATGTAGACCCAAAGGTGCTTTTTCAGGAGGTAACAGGACTTTCTTGGTTTCTTTTTTTTCTCTGAAGATGTTTTGCTTCTTGGATGAGAAACAAAACATCTTCCCAAGAAAAAACAAGAAAGCCCAGTTGCCTCTTGAAAAAGCACCTTTGGCGCAACCATGACCTGGATGGCTGAGAATCTCTATAGACCAGAGGTCTCATTCTGGCGGCCTGCGAGCCAATTGCGGCCCGCCGGACGGTATCTTGTGGCCCCCACCGTGATATGAAAGTATAATATTAGTGCAGCCCGCAGGGGTAGTGGACCTCTGTGGAATCCCTTATGCGGCCCAGCCTCACCCAGCCTCTGCCTCCAGCGGCCCCCAGGTAAATTGAGTTTGAGACCCCTGCTATAGACTTTTAAGATGTAGAGTTCCCCAGTTAGCAAAACCACTGCTGAGAATTCTGGGAGCTGAAGTTCACAAGAGCAGCTTGCCTTCAGAAGTTGTGGGAGCTTCATCATTGGAAGCTTTCAAGAAGAGACTGGGCTGCCATCTGTCTGAAACGGTGTAGGATCTCCTGCTTGGGCAGGGGTTGGACTAGATGACCTACAAGGTCGCTTTCAACTCTGTTATGCTGTTAACATGTCTAAAGGTTGTCTAGATTGAGAAGCGTTGTGCTAAAATGAAAAACGGAGGAATTTCTCGAGTCTTGCTAATCCATTAATTCTGCTTTGCAAAAAAAAAAGAAAGAAAGAAAGAAAGAAAGAAAGAAATGGCATTTTGAAATAAAAGCGGCCAACTTATCTTATGTGCCTTGAAAATCCGTGAGAAGTGACATTTTTATTTTGTTTTGAGTTTTCAAGCCGGGGCAAAGATAAACAACGAGTTGAAATTGAAGTAAGATTGCAAAATGTCACTTTTCTGGATGATTTGATTGTTCTTATGCGTTTGGGAAGGTTTGCTCTTGAACAAATATTGGGAGAGGACAAGAACTGGCTAAACGATAGATCAGTCGGAAGAATCTCTGCGATAAGGCTTAGCTTCCAGTGAATAGGATCAATCAACTTTTTATTTATAAAAAGGAAAATGCAGCTCTTAGGAAGAAGCTTTGTGCTAAAGATTTGTTATATCTATTGGGGGGGAGCCTTTAACAGAATCAATCAATCTCTCTCTCTCTCTCTCTCTCTCTCTCTCTCTCTCTCTCTCTCTCTCTCTCTCTCTCTCTCTCTCTCTCTCTCTCTCTCTCTCTCTTAGGCCATTGAAAAATGCAGGTATTGCAGGATCCAAAGTAGGTTGGTCACTGGGACCCAGTGGAATGGCCTGCCTTCAGAGGCTGTCAGTGTTCCATCACTAGAGGCTTTCAAGAAGAAGTTGGACAGCCATTTGTCCAGAGTGATATAGGATAGGGTAGGGTAGAGTAGGGTAGGGTAACATAGAGTGGAATAGAAATAGAAATAGAACAGAATAGAATACAATAGCAGAGTTGGAAAGGACCTTGGAGGTCTTCTAGCCCAACCCCCTGCCTAGGCAGGAAACCCTACATCACTTCAGTCAAATGGTTATCCAATCTCTTCTTAAAAACTTCCAGTGTTGGAGCATTCACAGCTTCTGGAGGCAAGTTGTTCCACTGTTCTCACTGTCAGTAAATTTCTCCTTAGTTCTAGGTTGTTTCTCTCCTTAATTAGTTTCCACCCATTGCTTCTTGTCCTGCCTTCAGGTGCTTTGCAGAGTAGCTTGACTCCCTCTTCTTTGTTGCAGCTCCTGAGATTTTGGAACACTCTTGTCATGTAAACCAGTGGCGGGTTCCGGCTCCCGTTGCAACTAGTATGCTGCAACAGTGCTGGGCGTCCACCACGTGCATGTGTACCCACTGGCTGCGATGCTCCAGCTGTTTGGTGGAGTGTTGCGCAGGCGCCGTATGCACCATGTGCATGCGCAAATGCCCCGGTCGGCTCAAATAGAGGTAAGGAGAGCTGATGGGTGGGTGGGCCCTCCGGAGCACTGTACCAGAACGGTACCGGTTGTAGCCCAACACTGATGTAACCACTAGTCCTTTTTTTTCATCAAACTAGACATACTTAGTTCCAGCAAGCGTTCTTTATATGTTTTAGCCTCTAGTAATAGAATAGAATAGAATCGAGAAAGGAAAGAAAAGGAATGGAATGGAATGGAATGGAATAGAATAGAATAGAATAGAATCGAGAAAGGAAAGGAAAGGAATGGAATAGAATAGAATAGAATAGAATAGAATAGAATAGAATAGAATCGAGAAAGGAAAGGAAAGGAATGGAATGGAATGGAATGGAATAGAATAGAATAGAATAGAATCGAGAAAGGAAAGGAAAGGAATAAAATAGAATAGAATAGAATAGAATCGAGAAAGGAAAGGAAAGGAATAGAATAGAATAGAATAGAATAGAATCGAGAAAGGAAAGGAATAGAATAGAATAGAACAGAATAGAATAGAATCGAGAAAGGAAAGGAATGGAATGGAATGGAATGGAATGGAATAGAATAGAATAGAATAGAATAGAATAGAATAGAATCGAGAAAGGAAAGGAATGGAATGGAATGGAATGGAATGGAATAGAATAGAATAGAATAGAATAGAATAGAATAGAATAGAATAGAATAGAACAGAACAGAACCTTGGATGTCTTCTAATCCAATCCCGTGCTCAGGCAGGAAACCCTATACCATTTCAGACAAATGGTTGTCCAATATCTTCTTTAAAACTTGCAATGTTGGAGAATTCACAACTTAATAATAATAATAATAATAATAATAATTTAATTTTATATCCAGCTCTCTCTCCCCAAGGGGGACTCGAGGTGGGGCACAGGCAATTAAAATACAAATAAGACCACAGACAAAATACAAAATACAAAATTAAAAATGGATTAAATTGATCCTGCGCTAAAACCCATAAACTAAACTAAAAATACCCCTAAAACCCCTAACCTAAAAAGAGACTACCCAAGGCCGGCCAAGCGAAAAAAGTGTGTCTTTAATTTTAAGCGGAAGGAGCGGAGGTCCGTGGTTGTCCTGATATCGGGGGGAAGGTCGTTCCAGAGGGCTGGGCCCGCCACAGAGAAGGCCCTTCCCCTGGGCGTCGCCCGCTGACAAAGTCTAGTGGACGGCACCCGGAGAAGTCCCTCTCTGTGGGAGCGAATCGGCCGTGAGGATGTATGGGGCAGGATCCGATCCCGCAGGTAGCTAGGTCCCGAGCCATGGAACGCTTTGAAGATGGTAATTAACACCTTGAAGCGCACCCGGAAGACGACAGGTAGCCAGTGCAGCTCGCGCAAGAGCGGTGTTACGTGGGCAAACCTAGAGGTGCCCATAATTGCTCGCGCGGCTGCGTTCTGGACCAACTGAAGCCTCCGGGTACACCTCAAGGGGAGCCCCATGTAGAGAGAGTTGCAATAATCCAGTCGGGATGTCACGAGAGCATGAGTGACTGTGCGAAGGGCGTCCCGATCCAATAGGGGGCGCAACTGGCGTACCAGGCGAACCTGGTAAAACGCCCTCCTGGCCACGGCTGTCACTTGATCTTCCATGGACAGCCGGGTATCCAGGAGGACACCCAAGTTGCGCGCCCCATCCACAGGGGCAAGATGTTCGCCCCCTATGGCCAGCGATGGAGTCAGCTGGTTGAATCGGGCAGCCGGAAACCACAGCCACTCGGTCTTGGTCGGGTTGAGCCTGAGTCCGTTACTTCCCATCCAGATCCGCACGGCTTCCAGGCACTGGCACATCACCGCTACGGCATCGTTGGGGTGGTTTGGGGTAGATATATACAGCTGAGTATCATCAGCGTAGAGATGATACTCTACCCCAAAACCACGGATGATCTCGCCCAGCGGCTTCATGTATGTGTTGAACAGGAGAGGCGAGAGGACCGACCCCTGAGGCACCCCACATGTGAGGGGTCTCGGGGTCGACCTCTGCTCTCCTGCCAACACAAATTGCGATCGGCCAGAGAGGTAGGAGGAGAACCACCGCAGAACGGTGCCTCCCACCCCCAACCCCCCCAGCCGATGCAATAGGATACCATGGTCGATGGTATCGAAAGCCGCCGAGAGGTCTAACAGAACCAGGATGGAGGAGCAACCCCCATCTCTGGCCCTCCAGAGATCATCCACCAACGCGACCAATGCCGTCTCGGTGCTATGCCCGGGTCGAAAGCCGGACTGGCGCGGGTCTAGATAATCAATTTCCTCCAGATGACGGGGAAACTGTTGTGCCACCACACTCTCAACAACCTTCGCCAGGAAGGGAAGGTTGGAGACTGGACGATAGTTGGTTAATAAAGCTGGATCCAAAGAGGGCTTCTTGAGGAGGGGCCTCACCCTGGCCTCTTTTAGGGAGGCAGGCAAGGAACCCTCACTCAAGGATGCGTTGATAACCTCTTGGAGCCAGCCTCGTGTCACCTCCCAGGATGCCAGTACAAGCCAGGAGGGACACGGGTCCAATAAACATGTGGTGGCTCGCAGTCGCCCACGTAACCTGTCCATATCCTCGGAAGTAACGGAGTCAAACTCCTCCCAAACAAGATCCCCCTCGTGGCAATCCACTGGACCAGCAATGGGGGCTAACTCATTCTGTATCTGAGCGATTTTCTCCTGCAGATAAGACACAAATTCCTCTGCTCTACCCTGTAAGGGGGCTTCCCGCACCCTCTGTTGAAGGAGGGTACGGGTCACCCTAAACAGGGCGGCAGGGCGGTTATCTGCGGATGCTATGAGAGTGGCGCAATGATGGCGTTTGGCCACTCTCAGCACCACAATGTAAGTCTGTAAATGGGCTCTTACCTGTGTCCGGTCAGATTCAGAGCGGGTATACCTCCATCTTCTCTCTAGGCATCTCTTGTGGCGTTTCATCACCCTCAGCTCCTCGGTAAACCAAGGAGGCAGGGTGGCTCGCCGCCGCAAGAGAGGCCGCAAGGGCGCGACCCGATCCAAGGCTCCCGTGGTCGCAGTATTCCATGCGGCCACGAGGTCCTCCATCGGGGCGCGGGTCAGGGGTACAGGAAGTGGCCCAAGCGCCGCTTGGAACCCATCTGGGTCCATCAGGCGCCTGGGGCGGAACCAGATTGGTAACTCAGGTTCCACCTCCCCACGGAGGGGAGTAGCGGTCGGAAAGTCAAGCCGGAGAAGTGAGTGGTCTGTCCATGACAAGGGTGTGATGACTATATCCCCTATACCCAGATCACTCTTCCATTGGCCTGAGACAAAGATGAGATCCGGTGTGTGTCCACCCTCGTGCGTGGGGCCTTGAATTACTTGGGTCAGGTCCATGGCCGTCATGGAAGCCATGAACTCCCGAGCTACCCCGGATGATTCGCCCACCGATGGCAGGTTAAAGTCCCCCATGACTAGAAGTCTGGGGGTCTCAACTGCCACCGTAGCGATCACCTCTAGGAGCTCGGGCAGGGCTGCTGCTACATAGCGGGGAGCCAGGTATACAACCAGCAAGCCCAACTGCCTCCCTAGGCCCCACTTCACGCAGAGGGACTCACAACCGGTGGTCTGTGGCACAACGGTCTCTCTCGGCTCAAGACATTCCTTCTTCTGGAAGAAGTCGTTCCACTGTTTAACGCTAACTGTCTGGAAATTTCTCCTTAGTCCTAAGTTGCTTCTCTCCTTGATCAGCTTCCACCCATTGCTTCTTGTCCTGCCCTCGGGATCTCCTGCTTGACCAGAGGGTTGGACTAGAAGACCTCCAAGATCCTTTCCCACTCTGTGATTCTGTCCAGTCGTGTCACTTTGGATTGCAACATGGGCCTCCTATCCCCCCCGCAGCCTAATTTGGATAGGAGCCTGTTCTGAACCCCCTTTCTCCGACTTACACAAGACTGGCTGCCTGCCACTAACTCTCTTCGCTGCTTGCCTGAATGACTCTGAACAGATACGAAGCTTCCTAACGTGACTAAACACGAACCTGAAAATCAACACGAATAAACGTTGTTCTCTGCAAGGACTTCCTTAGCAAAGACTTCCTTTTAAACCCCCTTGGGAGGGGCCAGTCATTAGGCAGCTGAGACTAATTCAACTCCTTCGAGTTCCCTTCTGATGCAATTGAAGCCTCCTTTTTTCAGCCCTTCTCAATCTAGCATCAGGGACAAACTGGCCTTGATCCTCCCCACTACTCCAAGACCCAGGTGCCTCCTGATGACCAGCCGGGCCCTCTGCTCTCTCAAGGTCGCCCTCCTCCTCCAGAGCAGACTCATAGGACTCCTCACTAGAGGAGTCCATCAGCAGCTCATCCGGAGCCGGCTGGGCCACAACAAGAGCCTCACGGGCTTGTGTGCCTTTGAACCTTCGCATGCCGACAAAGTGCTGCTTTTGTCCTAGAGAACGTGTCAATCCTCCACCCCTCCTTCCTCAGATGTCTCCGTCTAAACCGCACACACCGACCAGGTTCCAGCTGCCAAGTTGATTTCCAGAGACTGCAGCTCAATTACACCATCGCTTCAGGCCAAGATGACAAGGCAAAAGCCCCCCCTCCCCCCGCCCCGAAGATCTGGGACGCTGTTTTTCTCATGGCTTCATTTGCCCATCTGCTAGCTATTACAAAAGAGAACTAAGTTAGCTCTCTGCTTCCTCAACAAGCGATGTTTCACGGTTGTGTCGTTCTTTGTTTGTAGAATCCTGGGGGTTTGCCTTGAAAGGTTCTCATTTAACTTTTATCTACACACGGAGGTGTTTCCAAATTGGGGGCATTTCAAACAGGCTGCGTTGCATATGAAGTTCCCTAATTTTTCCTTCACCCCCCCCCCCCATTCATCTCAGCTCCTTAGACCCCCCCACCTCGGAAACCAGGGAAGAGTTCCCATCAAACGTACCGGTGTATCAAACCCAAGGCTTTGTCGGCTGCTGACAGCAACTCCGGGGTGACCTGCCTCTGATTGCCACCATCAGCTCCGATTCATCACACAACACGTACGGCGACTTCCTTCTCCAAGGACCTGTCAAGCCATAGTTCAGATCTGGGGGGAAAATAAAGCATAAAGACCCAGAACACCGGAGGTTGATCAAAGGAGAACTTCATTGCTTTCAGGCATTTTGGAAACAAAGGAAACCCACCTGCCCAGCCTTTTCTTTCAAAAACTTACACTCAGAGCCGCAGTAGGAGGCTTTTGAAGAGTTTGCAGATGGGTGCTGCGTTCGCTGCTTTGACACAGTCAGCGGGAGAGTTGCGTTCTCTTCAGCAGAGTTCTATACATCGGTGGCGGGGCTTACCTCTGGAAGCTGTAGGTGCTCCATTTCTGGAGGGTTTCCAACAAGGGACTGCATAGCCATTTGTCCTGAATGGAAAGAGTTCAGAGAAAGAGTGCAGAGAAGAGCAACAAAGAGGATTAGGGGACTGGAGGCTAAAACATATGAGGAACAGTTGCAGGAACTGGGTATGTCTAGTTTAATGAAAAGAAGGACCAGGGGAGACATGATAGCAGTGTTCCACTATCTCAGGGGTTGCCACAAAGAAGAGGGAGTCAAACTATTCTCCAAGGCACCTGGGGGCAGGACAAGAAGCAATGGGTGGAAACTAATCAAGGAGAGAAGCAACTTAGAACTGAGGAGAAATTTCCTGACAGTTAGAACAATTAACCAGTGGAACAGAAGTTGCCTCCAGAAGTTATGAATGCCCCAACACTGCAAATCTTTAAGAAGATGTTGGATATCAATTTGTCTGAAGTGGTGTAGGGTTTCCTTCCTAGGCAGGGGATTGGACTAGAAGACCTCCAAGGTTCCTTCCAACTCTGCTATTGTATTGTATTGTATTGTATTGTATTGTATTGTATTGTATTGTATTGTATTGTATTGTATTGTATTGTATTGTATTGTATTGTGCCTTCTGCTTGAGCAAGAGATTGGTCTAGAACTGTGATAGCAAACCTATGGCATGCCTACCACAGGTGGGACATGGATCCATATCGACCAGCGCATGAGCCATTCAGCTCCAGCATGCATAGGTGCACTGCAGTGGTGGGTTTCAAAATGTTTTAGAACCTATTCTGCTGGTGTGGCCTGTTTTGTGGGTGTGGCTTGATGGTCATGTGACCGGGTAGCATGGCCAATTGGAAAATGTCATGAAACTCACTTAACAACACTTTTGCTTAGCAACCAAAATTTTGGGCTTAATTGTGATCATGTTTTCTTTCTTTCTTTCTTTCTTTCTTTCTTTCTTTCTTTCTTTCTTTCTTTCTTTCTTTCTTTCTTTCTTTCTTTCTTTCTTTCTTTCTTTCTTTCTTTCTTTCTTTCTTGCCAGCTGATTTTTAGCCTTCCAGAGGGCCACGGGAGGGCATTTTAGCCATCCCATGTCTTCAGGAAAGCCTCCCGAGCCTGGGAAGGGCAAAAAACAGACCAAATGGGCCTACCGGAAGTTTGTTTCCAAACTTCCGGTTGGCCCTTTGTGCCTCTTTTTAACCCTCCCCAAGCTCCGGAGGCTCTCCTGAAGACTTAAGGGGTGAAAACGGCCTCCCTCAACCCCCCAGAGGAAACATCAAGCTCAACTTGGAGGTGAGCAGTGCGACGCGTTTGGGCAAGAGTGTGTGTATGTGTGTGGGGGTTGGGTGCACATACGCATGTTGGGGCGTGCTTTGCATTATGGGTGAAAACGGCCTCCCTCAACCCCCCAGAGGAAACATCAAGCTCAACTTGGAGGTGAGCAGTGCGACGCGTTTGGGCAAGAGTGTGTGTATGTGTGTGGGGGTTGGGTGCACATACGCATGTTGGGGCGTGCTTTGCATTATGGGTGAAAACGGCCTCCCTCAACCCCCCAGAGGAAACATCAAGCTCAACTTGGAGGTGAGCAGTGCGACGCGTTTGGGCAAGAGTGTGTGTATGTGTGTGGGGGTTGGGTGCACATACGCATGTTGGGGCGTGCTTTGCATTATGGGTGCCAGTACACACACACACGCACCATCGCATTTTTGGCACCCAACCACAAAAAGGTTCGCCATCACTGGTCTAGAACAGGGGTCCCCAACCTTTTGGACTTCAGGGACCACTAAATTCATAATTTTAAATCCCACGGACCACTAATATGATCTGCCTAATGATTGGCTGGGTGAGCGTGGCTATGGGGGACAAGTGACATGGGCATGGCCAACTCGACGTGACTCATGTTGAGGGCCGCCTCACTGGCCCCTATTCACCCCTCCCCTCCCAGTGACTTCTTGCCTGCCCACCCAGGCTCCTTAGGGCCCCAACAGGAAGCAGTTGCTGGAGCTAAGCAGCCATCATGAGAAAGAGTTGGCAAAACAGCTCAGTTCAAATTGGATCTGACTGAGAAGGAGGCTCAGCAGAAGCACCTCACTGAGGACTAGGAGCATAGGCTTTCCAAGCAGAGGGAAGACCTGCGGGAGTGCAAGGCCAGGTACTGGCACCTGGAGGCTCAGTGGGCTGAGATGGTCAGCCAGTTCCAGGCCATGATGCAATCCCACTGGAATGAGGCCCTCCGGCTCTTCGCCACCAGCAGCGCTTCTCTCCAGCCTTCACCCAAAGCCCTGCACCAGGAGGATGAAGGAGACCCCAAGTCAGAATTTCTGCCCCCTACAAAAAGACCCCAAAGAGGGAGACTCTCTGCAGCAACACAAGGGTTCATTGCATGTATCCAGCCAGGGGGCCGTAGTTTGAGGGCTCCTGATTTAGTGCAAATAATTTTTGGTGGACCACCAAATTTTCTCACTGACCACCAGTGGCCCATGGACCACTAGTTGGTGACCACTGGTCTAGAAGACCTCCAAGGTCCATTCCAACCTTATTATGCTTTGTTCTAAACCACTATGCAAGCTCCATAGTCAGAATGAAACAGCCACTTCAGATGCTGGATTGGAATGCCCAGAGAATCAAATCAAGCCATTTGGCATCAACTTTGCCCATTCCTCTCTCTGTTACCCTTAAGGCAAGGGTCTCCAACCTTTGCAACTTTAAGTCTGAAGGACTTCAACTCCCAGACTTCTCCAGCCAGCAAAGCTGGCTGGAGAAATCTGGGAGCTGAAATCCTTCAGACTTAAAGTTACAAAGATTGGAGACCCCTGCCTTAAGGCATGGCACAGAGTAAAAAGGTATGCCTAACACAGGCAACATTAGCTATAAATAATGCACAGTTACATAGCTTGTAGATAATACACACTTCATAACACTCTTTGAAGATACGGTATCAGATTTTTCAACAGCTGCTCCCAAGAGAAGGACTTTGTAGCTTTTGGAACTATTCTACCTAGCGTTCAAGAGGAATTGTAAAATTCTTTTATTTAGGAAAATTCAGAGTCACTGGTGAGTGGCGCAGCATATAAATTTAATCAATCAATCAATTCCACCAGCAAAACAAGTCACCTATCAATGAAAGAAGCAATGTTGACAGATCTTTTTTCAAGTGTCACATCCAAAATTGTAAAAAAAAAATACCTCTTCACTAGAAGACATTTGTATGAAAATTCCCCAAAGATCAGACTTGGAAACCATTGTCAGGTTTCTTACAAGACAGAGGGAGGTGGCGGGGGGAATCAATATTTGACTTTGGGGTGTGAGATTAGGTTGGGTTTGATTAGAGAAATAGTGCAGCTTGTTATTATGATTGATTAAGTTGATGATCTAGCTTTCCACCAGGAACTCAAGTCAACATACACCAAAGCATAACCTCCAAAGCACCTGAGGGCAGGACAAGAAGCAATGGGTGGAAACTAACCAAGGAGAGAAGCAAGTTAGAAATAAGGAGAAATTTCCTGACAGTTAAAATAATTAATCATTGGAATCAGTGGTGGGTTTCTGCAGGCTCGCACCTACTCGCGAGAGCTGGTTGGTGAAATTTAGAGAACCGATGAGAGGGGGTTCCACCGGCGTACCTGGAAGTAAATCTGGCCTGCCGCTGCCAGTGACCCAATGGGAAGGAAAGAAAAGGAAAGGAAAGACAAGGAAGGAAGGAAGGAAGGAAAGAAGGAAGAAAGAAAGAAAGAAAGAAAGAAAGAAAGAAAGAAAGAAAGAAAGAAAGAAAGAATTTATCATCACAATTGAGTCCAAAATTTTGGTTGCTAAGCAAGAGCGTTATTAAATGAGTTTCACCACATTTTAAAAGGTGGCCACTCCCACCCTGTCACATGACTGCCAAGCCACAACCACAAAATAGGCCACACCTACAGAGTAGGTTCTAAAAAAATTTGAAACCCACCACTGATTGGAATCGATTAGATTTTATTTCCTGCATTAATAGGATGAGACTGACTACTAGGACTTAACCAGAGGTTGCTCTTTCTAAAAAATAATAATAATATTCCAGAATATTTAATTGTCTACCCCTGGTTTGGGTGGCTAATTTTTTAGTTTTGCTTTCTTCTTGATTATTTTTTAATCTCAAATTATTTTTAAAAAAATGTAATTTGGGATAGGTTTATGTATATGAACAGAAGCCTGAAGAGGAAGGGTACAGTGGCCTAGAGGTGGAGCTGTCACCTCATCATCAGGAGGCTGTTAGTTCAATCCTAGGTAGAGGCAGATGTTTCTCTTTCTGGGCACAATGAGAATATACCTGCTGAACAAAACTCCGTATTGGCAACAAGAAAGGCATCTGGGCTAGCGCCATTCAGTTGCCCAGATTCCACACTGCAAGGGATTCTGGGGTCATTAAATAAAGATGATTAACTGGTAGAAGACCTGAAATTGAGGAAGTGTTGTGGTCCACCAGCGACCTGCGGAGCTGGCGGCAGAGTTGGACAGTGAGGAGGTTGGGGAGGAACATGGGCCAGTCCTGGAGTCTGGGGAAGGCTCAGGTGAGGGCTCTGCATCACTCATGCCCTCGTGACATCCCGTCTAGACTACTGTAACGCTCTCTACATGGGGCTTCCCTTGAGGTGCACCCGAAGACTACAGCTAGTCCAGAATGCGGCCGCGCGGGCAATTTTGGGAACCTCTAGGTACTCCCACGTAACACCGCTCCTGCGCGAGCTGCACTGGCTGCCTGTGGCCTTTCGGGTGCGCTTCAAGGTGCTGATCACCATCTTAAAAGCGCTCCATGGCATGGGACCTAGTTATCTGCGGGATCGTATCCTGCCCCATACATCCCTTGGGCCGATTCGCTCCCACAGAGAGGGACTTCTTCAGGTGCTGTCCACAAGGCAATGCCAGCGGGCAACGCCCAGGGGAAACGCCTTCTCTGTGGCGGGCCCAACCCTCTGGAATGACCTACCCCCCGAACTTACAACGACCACGGACCTCTGCTCCTTCCACCAAAAGTTAAAGACCTATTTTTTCCATCTGGCCGGCCTGGCCTAATTCTACCTCACCTAGCCTGTAGTCTGAGGTCTAAATTGTTTTAAATAGGGATTTTAAGGGGTATAGTTTTAAGTTTTAAGATTTTAGCACTGGGTGATAACTATTTAATTTGGGTTTTAAATATTTATATTTGTTATGTATATATGTTTTTTAACTTCCTGTGCACCGCCCCGAGTCCCTTCGGGGAGAGGGTGCGGCTTATAAATTGAAATAATAATAATAATAATAATAATAATAATAATAATAATAATAATAATAATAATAATAATAATATTATTATTATTATTATTATTATTATTATTATTATTATTATTATTATTATTATTATTATTATTATTATTAATAATAATAATAATAATAATAATAATAATAATAATAATAATAATAATAATAATAATAATAATAATAATAATAATAATAATAATAATAGAGGCAGAGGCAGAGGGGGGGGCTGGGCCATCTGGGAGTTATGTGCTGCCTCTGGAACTTCCAGAGTCAGGACATCAGCAAGGCAGAGGAACAGGCTCCCCCTGTTCCCAGTGTGCCCATGCACAGAGCTTCCAGAAGGCAAGAACAGTTAAGACAGAAGGGATGACTTGGGAGTAACCCTTGGAGGTGATTGGCCCCTCCCATAGGACATAAAGGAGGAGCAAAGGCACATGAGACTTTGCGGGAAGCAATTTGGCTCATGCTGGTCAGTTTACCTTCCGAAGCTCTGTTTTGACTCTGTGCTCTGTGGGGCCTTGCCAAGCTAATTGCCAATTAAGTCTTCGGCGGTGTTTCAAGGAAGATAAAGGTGGGTGCTTATCAGCCTTATCCCGAAAGACTTTGGCAGCCTACTGTAGGACTCTTTACAACTATTTGGGACTCATTGCGGGCTGTGTGAATGAACATAATTCACCGCCTTTGAAATAAAGAGAGGGCTTTGGGGATTAAGTGTGTGCCTTTTACTGCATCAGGAAGTCCAGGGCAGAAAGAGGAAGACACAGACCGTCCATAGGTTGAGAAAGGATTTTTTTGTTTTGTTTTTAAATTAAACCACAATCCCCTTACTCACGTAAGCTTTCATGACTGGTACCTCCTGACCGTGAGGAACTTCAGGGTTCAGCATCTGTGGTCTAGCACAGGGGTCTCCAACCTTTGCAACTTTAAGTCTGAAGGACTTCAGCTCCCAGACTTCCCCAGCCAGCTTTGCTTTAAGTCTGGGAGCTGAAGTCCTTCAGACTTAAAGTTGCAAAGGTTGGAGACCCCTGGTCTAGCAAACAGATTTCCTGATCTTTTGTCAAAGCTGTGGCCGGCATCTTCAGAGGTGAGATGGTCTGCCTTGTAGAACATGAGCCACTGAGCAGGGACTGTCTGGGCTCCTGTCTTTATAGTCACAGTGACTACAGCCTGAAGCTCAACCCTGCCTAACAACTCTCATCCATCTCTAGTTGGTGTTAAGGAAGCTCATTTAATAGATAATCAAGACATGTAAGACCTGTATCTGCACACCATCTCCGAAGAGATACAGCACCGTCTGTGTCCAGACTTCAGTTGGCAGTTTAATTAAGTGCCTTTCCTACCCCATTCGGGTTTTTTTTTTCCCTGGGACACTTATTACTTTCAAGCCTTGGAAATGAATGGCTAAGAAGTGATGGATTGCCAGCAAATGCAAATGCTTACAGACATGAAGTTCATGCAAGAACACTCCAATTTGCAGCTCCAGTCTAAATAACTTTTGATTGGAAACCTGAACCTTTCATTTGTTGTTATTGGCTGGGATGAAATATATAAATTGAGGAAGAGGCTCTTTTTTTCCACAGTGTATTGACAAAACTGCATATTTTTGTTGTTAATTGTGAAGTCATACCTGACCCATGGACAACGTTCCTCCAGGCCTTCCTGTCCTCTATCATCCCCTGGAGTCCATTTAAGCTCACACCGACTGCTTTGGTGACTCCATCCAGCCACCTCATTCTCTGTCGTCCCCTTCTTCTTTTGCCCTCCATCGTTCCCAGCATTAGGCTCTTCTCCAGGGAGTCCTTCCTTCTCATTAGGTGGCCAAAGTCTTTGAGTTTCCTCTTCAGGATCTAAAGAGCAGTCAGGGTTGATCTTCTCTAGGATTGATCCGTTGGATCGCCTTGCAGTCCAAGGGACTCAATGCAGGAGTCTTCTCCAGCACCAGAGTTCAAAGGCCTCAGTTCTTTGGCGCTCAGCCTTCCTTATGGTCCAACTTTCACAGCCATCCATTGCAAATGGGAAAAACCAGTTTTTCTATATATAGATGCATATAGATGGTATAAAATCAGTTAGGGAGAATGGGTAGTGGCGGGGATGGGGGGGAACCCTACATAACTCTACCTCCTCTACAGTGGTGGGTTTCTGCAGGCTCGCACCTACTCGCGAGAGCCGGTTGGTGAAATTTAGAGAACCAGTGAGAGGGGGTTCCACCGGCGTACCTGGAAGTAAATCTGACCCACCGCTGCCAGTGACCCAAAAGGAAGGAAAGGAAAGGAAGGAAGTGTTGCATTATGACACTGCATCACGTGCTAAGCATTTCTGTTAGTGTAGACTGGTTCTGACCGGTCGGACATAAACAAGGAAGCTGGCATGGAAAGTTACTAGCACACCCTCTGACATTCAACACCTTGGAGAAAAGTTCCCACCTTCTTGCAACGTGCTAACTATCAACAAAGAGCACGTGACTCCTATTCTACTGTGTGAATTTCCTTATATGGTCATGATTTATGTATTGTTTACATATGACGATGTATGCTTAACCCTGCCTTCTGATAAAGTTAATAAAAAGGCCTGCGGACCTTTGTCCGTTGCGCAGTCCCATTCCATTCAAAGAAGATCCTGGTGTCGTGGTCTTTTTTCCCTATCCGTGGGTCCGCCTGCCTGATAACGGCATGAAAGTTATCACTTCAAGGAAGAAAGGAAAGAAAGAAAGAAAGAAAGAAAGAAAGAAAGAAAGAAAGAAAGAAAGAAAGAAAGAAAGAAAGAAAGAAAGAATTTATCCTCACAATTGAGTCCAAAATTTTGGTTGCTAAGCAAGAGCGTTGTTAAATGAGTTTCACCACATTTTAAAAGGTGGCCACTCCCACCCTGTCACATGACTGCCAAGCCACGCCCACAAAATAGGCCACACCTACAGAGTAGGTTCTAAAAAATTTGAAACCCACCACTGCTCCTCTGACTATTTTCCAGTTTAGAATTATACTCTGCCAGCAATTGTTTTTTGGTTTTTTAAAATAGCAACCACATTTGGGCTTGTTAAATAAAATGCATTCCGGTCCTGAGCCAGCATAAAAGTAAATTTCTCTGCTGTAATCGCTAAGCCACATTCTGCCAGGAACTGCTGCTGTCTTTACAGGGCTTAAGTAGGACAAGTAAAAGAAAGTTAGTCATGGCAGGGCAACCTTACTTCTTAATAGAGTTACTAGCTTAGTCGATCAGGCAATGTCCTAGATCGGCATTTCTCAATCTCAGCAGCTGCAAGATGTGTGGACTTCAGCTCCCAGGTTTTCCCAACTTGGGGAATGTTTCACATAGCGCTCCCAAATCTTAGTAAAGCCTTTCACAATGTGTCTTGTGATATTGACCTTCACAAAATGAGAGAATTCATGGAAGTTTGCCATTCAGATGAATCAGCCACCAGCAGACACATAGAGATAAATAACATCTACCTATCATTTAAAAGAAAAGGCTAAAAAATCACCATGATCTCCTGACCAGCAGTCAACACCTAGATAAGCAGAGATTAAGAGCCACGGTGGCACATAGAGTTATCTCTAGAGACAATGGAAAGCAATGGTATAACATGGGAAGACTTTCTTTTCTCCTTCCATTTCTTTATTTAACACCTTGTTTATATATTGAAGAATTAGGGGGGAAAGATTGATTCGATAAATGGAAATGTTGTTATATGAAACAAAAGTGATATATATATATGACCAAAGAAATATGGATAGATATTTTTGTGATTTCAAGCACTGACGCACAAAATGTTTGGCCGAACGACATGTTGTATAAACACAAAATGAATGATGTTTTTTATTTATTCTTAATATTAAAAAAAAAAATTTTTTTTAAAAAAGAGCCACGGTGGCACAGTGGTTAGAACCAGGAGTGTGATTCAGCTGGTTTGGACCAGTGTGGATGAACCAGATACTAATTTTACATCTGGTTCAACAAACCAGTAGTTGCAAGAACTAGCTGGCCCTGCCCACTCCACTCCGCCGCTCCCAGAAGTCTCCATGTGGCCTGCTTTGAATGCCAAATAGGTGCAGGGCCCATAGGGAGGTTCTGGGAGGGCAAAAAACAGGCCTCCTGGAAGTTCCAGAAGTCTAGAAATAGGCCCATTTCTGGCCTCTGGAGCCTGGGGGACTTCTGGAGCCTGGGGGTGGCTGTTTTTGCCCTGCCAAAGGCTCTAGGAAAGCATCCAGAGCCTGGGGAGGGTGAAAATGACTCCCTCACTGTGGTGTAGGAGGCTGAGTAGGCCATGCTGACCAATCCATGCCCACCCAGCAACTGGGCTGAGAACCAGTTGCTAACATTTTTCAATCCCACCCCTGGTTAGAATGTAGTATTGCACGCTCACTGCCAGGAGTTCAATTCTGACCAGCTCAAGGTTGACTCAACCTTCTATACTTATGTGGTTGGTAAAATGAGGACCCTGATTATGGGGGGCAATATGCTGACTCTGTAAACCACTTAGGGAGGGCTCTAAAGCACTGTGAAGATGTATATACATCTAAGTGCTACTGCTATGGACATTAAGCAGTAAGCAATACCCCAATCAAGATATTATTAACTCAGTAAGCAACAGCCTAATCAAAGAATCATCAAGAACACCTAAACCAATACTGGCAGGCCAAGCTACTCATATATAAGCCGAAGGCAAACCCCATTCCCTTCTACCAGTGATGATGTTACCTAGTTGAGTAATGAAATGTCTGCAAGAAAACAACCAAGCTCAGAGAGCACCCCACACTTCATGGAGTGGTTAAATATGGACTCCATGATACCATTTTTTTTAATGAAAAAAGTTTTATTGGGTTTTATAAATTTTACATACAAAAGGCAAGGGTAAGGTGTGAAAAGACATTTTGAGAACTTTCTCGTCGAAGTCATTGACTCCATCTGAGTCTTCATGCACAAAATAGATATTTCAGTTATACATTCATACTACAAAGTGGACAGAGATGCAAATAAAGTTATAATAAAAGAACAGTGCTAGCAAACATGCTTAAACATCCAAACAACATTGTATTATACTAAAATAAAGTCATTTTTGAGATCTAAGTCTCTTAGCAATTGTATCTTCTTCCCCCTGGCCCCCAGCGGGCGGAGCCGCGGGCGCCTCTGCTCCCCCATTGTCATCTTCAAGGGTTGAGGAATGTTTTTCAAGAAAGGCTTGTGCCTCTGCAATTGTTTTAATTCTTACTCTTCCCCCTTCCCAAAACACCAACATTCCCTCCGGCATCACCCACTTAAACCAGACCCCCCTTTTAAATAATCTTTTGGACAAGAAGGAATACTTCCTTCTTATCTCTCTAATCTTCTTCGGGACCTGTTTCAAGATGGTGATCTCTTTCTGTTGATAAATTAGGGGGTTGTCTCTCTGCGCCCTCAATATCCTTTCCCTTGTCGACCTTCTAACAAATTTAATATGTATCTCTCTAGGCACTTCATTTATCCTGGCATATGCTGCATGATACCATTATTGAGTGGTCTCACTGTTGGCTGAATTAATACAACCAAATAGGACTCATGACCTTGATTGTCTCTTCCAACCTTTCTTCTATGATTTAATGATTCTTAGGTTCTGCTGGAAAAAGAAAAAGAGATGGTCAGGAAGAGAAGTCTGACAGATGGCAGCCCAATCTCTTCTTGAAAGCCTCCAGTGATGAAGCTCCCACAACTTCTGAAGGCAACTTCTGTTCCATGGGTTGATTGTTCCCACTGTCAGAAAATTTCTTCTTATTTCCAGTTTGCATCTCTCCTCGTTCAGTTTCCATCCATTATTCCTTGTCTGGCCTTCAGATGCTTTGGAAAATAGCTCGACTCCCTCCTCTCTGTGGCAGCCCCTCAAATATTGGAACACTGCTATCATGTCTTCTCTTCACTAGACTAGCCATGCCCAGTTCCTGCAACTGTTCCTCATATGTTTTAGCCTCCTGTCCCCTAATCATCCTGGTTGCTCTTCTCTGCACTCTTTCTAGAATCTCAACATCTTTTTTATAGCGTGGTGACCAAAACTGGATGCAGTACTCTAGATGTGGTCTTACTAAGGCTTTATAGAGTGGTATTAGTACCTCACTTGATCTTGATTGTATCCCTCTGTTAATGCAACTTAGGGCTGCATTGGCTTTTTGGGTTGCCACTGTACACTGTTGGCTCATATTTAATTGATTGTCCACTAAGACTCTAAGAACCCTCTCACAGTCACTGCTATTACCGTACTTTTCAGACTATAAGACACACCTTTTTGTCTCCCAAAAGGAAGTGAACATGTCTCTGCATCTTATAGACTGAAAATTGCCAAAGCCCCTGCCAGCCATTTTTGGGCTCTGCACACTCCGTTTTCAGGGTCTTCTTTTTTGGGCCCATTTTTGAGGCTTTTTTCAGCTTGTTTTTTTTTTTAAAACAGCCCGAAACAAGCCTCAAAAATGACCTGAAAAAAGCCTGAAAAATGGCCTGAAAAAGCCTCAGAAATGGGCTGAAAACAGCCTTGAAAATGGCCTGAAAAAAGCCTTCAAAACAGGCCGAAAAAAAGTCTCAAAAACAGGCCCCAAAACCCTTGAAAATGGGTAGAAAAAATGCTGGAAAATGCCCCCCCTCCAAAAAAAAGGCTAAAAATGAGGCATGCGGAGGCCAAAAACCTTATGTTGTTTTCCTCTTCTAAAATTAGGTGCATTTTATAGTCAGGTGCATTTTGTAATCCGAAAAAATAAGCCTGGTTTCACCCTGTCTACTGTAACGCTCTCTACATGGGGCTCCCCTTGAGGTGCATCCGGAAGGCTCCAGTTAGTGCAGAATGCGTGGGGGATTCTGGGAGCATCTCGAAGCTCCCACGTAACACCTCTCCTGCGCGAGCTGCACTGGCTGCCGGTGGCCTTCCGGGTGCGCTTCAAGGTGCTTGTTACCATCTTCAAATCGCTCCATGGCACGGGGCCTAGTTATTTGCGGGACCGTCTCCTGCCGCATACCTCCCACCATCCGATCCGCTCCCATAGGGAGGGCCTCCTCAGGGTACCATCCGCCGGTCAATGCCTGCTAGCGGTGCCCAGGGGAAGGGCCTTCTCGGTGGCAGGGCCATCCCTCTGGAACGATCTACCCCCCGAACTTCGGACTATCACAGACCTTCCCCTCTTTCGCCGCTCACTTAAGACGTATCTTTTCCATCAAGCCGGTCTAGCTTAGAGCTTAGAGCTCTGATATAATTTAATCTTAGCCAACGAGTAAATGTATTTTAGAATTTTAATGGGAATGTTTTAGCAGAGGTCCTTAGTTTAATTCATTTTAGACATTATTACTGTATTTATTGTTATTTATTGATTTTAACTCCCTGTGCACCGCCCTGGGTCCATTTCGATGGAGAAGGAGCGGTTATATAAATTGAAATAAATAAATAAATAAATATACTTTTTGGTTTTTCTTGCCTAAGTGTAAGACGTTACTTTTCTCTACATTGAATTTCACTTCGCTAGGTAGTTGGAGGGGTCTCTGCGTACGTGAGAGAGATGTAGGTGTTTCTCCTGTCAGCAAGTTTGAGGCTCTTGGAAACCTTTTCCTCTCCGTGCAATAAATTTAAGCTACACCCCCATCACGTTCCTAACTCTGTCCAGTTTCCCTTTGGCTTCCAGCTGCAGATCTTGCTTTTCCCTGCCTTGGCATAAAAATCAGGTCGTGCTTGATGATTAATAAGTCAAACAGGAAAAGTAACCATCTTTCTGTTCCTCCCAGCCTGGAAAATCTGAGGGACGTTTTTGCCGCACCTGCTTTCCATTCTCAGTCCTGGGTTTTATTTGTCTCTGTAGAAGGACTCTGAGCAATTATATCTTCTCCGGACTTCTGTTGCGTTGCCTGAGCCCTCAGTGGAGGGACTGAAACTAGTTTATGGCACCCAGAAGCACCCAGGCAGGATTCAGGGGCTTGATGCTCATGGAAAAGTAGTTTTCTTTAAAAAAAAAAAAGTTACACTATTTTTTTAAAAGGAAAAATCACATTGGAATCCTAGGCTCGTGATGGCGAACTTATGGCACAAGCCATATCTGCCAGCATGCGAGCTGTCAGTTCAATGGTGGGTTTCAGCCGGTACACCCCGGTACGGGTGTATTGGTGCCTGCCAGGAGCACCGGGTACCATTCTGGTATGGTGCTCCGGAGGGCCTGCCCACCTGCCCGCCATCCTTACCTGTATTTGAGCTCTTCAGCGCTTCCGCTGGTGTTTCGCCCCCAATGGCCAGAGTTGGAATAATCTGGCTGAAACGGGGTGCCGGAAGCCACAGCCACTCAGTCTTGGACGGGTTGAGCCTGAGTTTGTTACTACCCATCCAGATCAGCCTGTGCCCCCACCCCCACAAGTCCATCACACGGTCCAATCTCCCACTGCCATGCTGGCAGCTTCCACCCATCCATTTCCGGCCAGGTGCAGAGGTACAAAGACAAAGGATGACCTTGGCTTTCTAGAAAGAATTTTGTCATGGCTACATAGCATCAAACTCCGTACAACCCCCCCTCCCATTTTCCCACCATAGAAAACGCATAGTAGAATAATAGAAAGTGTGGCAGGCCAAAGATCCAAAAGAAAAGATGGCTGCAGGCCTGACAGTTGGATTGTCAACTTACTTTTCCATCACTGTCATAATTGCCAATTGTTGCTGAACAAGGACCACCTGTAATGATTGCCTTGTATGTTGCTTTCAGCAGTCAGTGACAATGAAGTCCTTTGCTGGTTGGCTTCAAAGTGCTTTTGAGAGATTGGACGGTGGAGATTTCTATGTGCCCATAGAACTATTCCACATTATGTTTTATTTTAAACACGGCCAATTATTTCTGACTTCTCTGTCCTAGTTTCTTTAATAAGGCTCAAAATGGAAACTGAAGGTGATTTAGTCTTTATCAATCTGGAAAGTTACCTTCCTCCAGTCTATACATGCTTACCTGGTTCTTGAGATCTTAAGATTGGGGTTCTCAGAAGTTGGAAGAGAATTCTGTTCTTCTCTAGATGGAAGTTTGACTTTCATGGGCTTGGATTGAGCTGCTTGAATTGCTGTAAATCACACAAGTGGTGGCAGCCTATATATAAAGGTGTGATGAAGGTCAGCAGTGGGTGAGAGAGAAGAAACCTAGAATGAAGGAGAAATTTCCTGAAAGTTAGAACAGTGGAACAACTTGCCTACAGAAGTTGTGAATGCTCCAACAGTGGAGGGTTTTAAGAAGAGATTGGACAAGAATTTTTCTGAAATTATATAAGTTTTCTTGCTTGAGCAGGGGGTTGTCCTAGAAGACCTCCAAGGTCCCTTCCAACTTCCTTACCATCTGAGGCTGCAACGGCTGGGCCTCTTCACTCTAGAACAACGGCGTCTGAGAGGTGACCTGATTGAAGTCTATAAAAGCATGCATGGTGTGGACAAAGTAGAAAAAGGAAAACTGTTTTCCCTATCACACAACACTAGAACTAGGGGGCACTCCATGAAACTTTTGATAGCTAGACCTCAAACAAATAAGAGGAAGTACTTTTTCACCCAGAGGATCACTGGTCTATGGAACTCCCTGCCAGAAGAAGTGGTGACAGCTGTCAGCCTCAACACCTTTAAGAAAGGATGAGAGGAGTTCATGGAGAACAAGGGTATCAATGTCTATCATTATGGATGCCTAAGGACACCCTCCGGGATGGAGAGATAGGCAAGATATCTCTCAATGCCATTTGCAGGGAATCCTAAGCAGGTGAAGACATCTGCTTGGGAATACCCTGAAGCAAATGGGGAGCCACTGTGTGAGACAGAATGCTGGATTGGATGGGCTGTGGCCTGTTCCAGCAAGGCTGTTATGTTCTTATGTTCTTAACTGTTATTTTGTTATACTTCATTACTATTTCTCTCTCCTCACTCTCAGTTCTGATGCATTCCTCCTCCTCCTGCTCCTCCTCCTCCTCCACCACCACCACCTCACCCTCTGCCTTGCCTGTTCACTTATTACGGGCAAGAAGGAGAAAATGATAATTTATCCCACCCCAAGTAGTCAGCTCTTCTAGTTCTGTTTCCTGTCTGTTTACCTGGTGGATGGATAGAATGACAATAGTGCAGGGATGTCCAAACTTGGGAACTATGCTGGCTGGGGAATTCTGGGAGTTGAAGTCCACAAGTCTTAAAGTTCCCAAGTTTGGACATCCCTGCAATAGTGTATTACTTCCATAGAGTCATTAGAAAGGCTACTCTGCCGGTGGCACCTCCTCCCAGCGAGATTGGCCAAAATGTACCTGAACATATCACCGGACTTCAGGAAATGTAGGCAAAACCGGGGAACATTCTACCATATGTGGTGGAGGTGCCCAAAAGTAAAACAATATTGGAATAGATTAAGAAAATGGCTCAAAGAGATAACTAAGCAGCAAATAGACATGAAATATAAAAAGTTGTAAAAAAGGTAGGAAGATGATACAGAGAGAGCAGTGGGCCACAGGTATTATGTCATCCTTTATGACATAAAATACTCTGAGGAAGAAATACAGTAGGTAGGTAGGTAGGTGGATAAAGAGAGGGAGAAATACAGTAGGTAGGTAGGTAGGTAGGTAGGTAGGTAGAGGGATAGAGAGAGGGAGAAATACAGTAGGTAGGTAGGTAGGTAGGTAGGTGGATAAAGAGAGGGAGAAATACAGTAGGTAGGTAGGTAGGTAGGTAGGTAGGTAGGTAGAGGGATAGAGAGAGGGAGAAATACAGTAGGTAGGTAGGTAGGTAGGTGGATAAAGAGAGGGAGAAATACAGTAGGTAGGTAGGTAGGTAGGTAGGTAGAGGGATAGAGAGAGGGAGAAATACAGTAGGTAGGTAGGTAGGTAGGTAGGTGGTTAAAGAGAGGGAGAAATACAGTAGGTAGGTAGGTAGGTAGGTAGGTAGGTAGGTAGGTAGGTAGGTAGGTAGAGGGATAGAGAGAGGGAGAAATACAGTAGGTAGGTAGGTTGGGGGTTATACGGTGGTTGTGTGTACGTGTTTGTGTGTGCAGGTGTAGATCTACACACAGATTGGTTGGCCATTTAACCAGACTGGGCCACAGCAACGCGTGGCCGGGAACAACTAATTAGTAATAAATATGTATAAATTATACAATGATACATACAACGAATGACTGCAACTCAAGAAATGAATATATTTGTATGTATAAAAACAGTAGAATTACATGTATAGACAATGGCATATTGGAGTAGGGGATGGGCAATGCACATATAATGGATGTATATTGCTATGGAAATGTTGCATAGAAGGAAACTCTTAATTTTGTTTCTTTTTTGTTTTAAAAAATTGTGCAATAAAAATATTTTTAAAAAGAAAGAAAGACTACTCTGCCACAGATCAAATGCCCCAGTGGAATTCTTTTCTTTACAGGTTTCTCCAGGAATCATGATCTGGAAAACACAGACAGATTTATTTTCCAGGAGAGACAAATGTGGATTTGTTTTTAGTGGCAACTAAGTCAAGGGTGAGACTTTGGGCTGGGAGCCATAAGGTGATCTATCCTGTGAGTTGGAGAAAGCTTGGAGAACTGGCTGGTCTCCTTCCATCCTAATTTATTTTATTTTATTTTATTTTATTTTATTTTAATGAAAAGCAGGTTATGCTTTCAGGGAGCTGTTGCTTTGTGGAAAATCTTTACCCCTTCAGATGTCCCAAAGATGCTTTTTCAAGAGGCAACTGGACTTTCTGGTTTTTCTTAGAAGACGTTTCTCTTCTCATCCAAGAAGCTTCTTCAGCAATGTTCTGAAGCTGAAGGAGCTTCTTGGATGAGAAGAGAAACGTCTTCAAAGAAAAACCAGAAAGTCCAGTTGCCTTTTGAAAAAGCACCTTTTGGGATAACTATGACCTAGAATCAGGGGTCTGCAAAGTTGGCTCTTTTAAAACTGGTGGACTTCAACTCCCAGAATTCCCCAGCCAGACTGGCTGGCTGGGGAATTCTGGGAGTTGAAGTCCGCTAGTCTTAAAAGAGCCAACTTTGCAGACCCCTGACCTAGATGACTTGGAATCTCCATAGACATAGAATCTCCTTTAGAGGTTCTTGGATTCCAGTTTTCAGTTCCAACATGGCTGAGGGCAAAAGGAAACATAGTCCAATAATAGATGGAGAACCACAGATTCTTACTCAACTACTACATGAATAAATCTGCAGTTGATGCTGAATTATAACCCCCCACATTTTTGCAATCATAGTTAACTGTTCTGTCCCCGGCTTGTGAATAGACCAGAACACAGGCTTGGCTGTTTGCCACTGTTTAATTAACAAGATAACAAGTCCTTTGGCTGAGAGCCCAGACAACTCACGTTAGCTCTGCAGCGACTTTTCACATGGATTTTCCAAACGAAAAGACACGACTAGAATTCACAGATAGATTTTCTTGACTACTAAGTCTGAATGGTTGTTTCCTGCAAATGTCCCCTCCCATCGCCTCACCTATAAGCTCTCTTGGGAGGGGCCACTCAACAATCACCTGGTGCCTAATCATCGTCTGTGAGCCTGCCTATGATGTTGCTGCCTCCGCCTCAGCTATGCTCACTCTTGCATCATGGACAAACTGCCTTTGATCCCCCCCACTGCTCCATGACCCAGGCACCTCCTGGTAGCCAACTAGCCTCTTTGGCTCCTGCTCTGACTCTGAACACCACCCCCCCAGGGTCTTCCTCGGCTTCCAGGGCAGACTCATATGGTTCCTCACTAGAAGAGTCCATCAGCAGCTCATCCGGTCCCTGTGGGGCCACAACAGTTAACAATCTGACATACTGGGAGTTATAGTGTAATACACTATATTACTCTGCCCTTTTCTTTACAGATTACTGTCTCATGTTCCTTGCTTCTCTGTGTGCTAAAAGCATGAAGGCAGCTTTTATAGGGAAACTCCCCTGAACCTGTTCCAATTTGTCTGAGTTCTTTTTAAAGTATATAATCAAGCGAGTCCAGAGATATTTCACGAGAAGAGTCCTCCACCCCTCTGCTCACAACAGAATCCCTTATGCCACCAGGCTTGAAATTTTAGGCTTAGACAAATTAGAACTTATGCCGCCTTCGGTCTGACCTAAGCATAGTACATAAAATTATCTGCAACAATGTCCTACTGTCAATGACTACTTCAGCTTCAACCGCAACAATACACAAGCACACAATAGATACAAACATAAGGTAAATTGCTCCAAACTCAATTGCAAAAAATACAACTTTAGCAACAGAGTGGTCAATGCCTGGAATTCTCTACCTGACTCTGTGGTTTCTTCCCCAAACCCCCAAAACTTTAAGCTAAGACTGTCTGCTGTTGACCTCACCCCTGCTCCTAAGAGGTCTGTAAGGAAGGTGGGGTGCATACCATCCAGTGGTGGGTTTCAAATTTTTTAGAACCTACTCTGTAGGTGTGGCCTATTTTGTGGGCGTGGCTTGGCAGTCATGTGACAGGGTGGGGGTGGCCACCTTTTAAAATGTGGTGAAACTCATTTAACAACGCTCTTGCTTAGCAACCAAAATTTTGGACTCAATTGTGATGATAAATTCTTTCTTTCTTTCTTTCTTTCTTTCTTTCTTTCTTTCTTTCTTTCTTTCTTTCTTTCTTTCTTTCTTTCTTTCTTTCTTTCTTTCTTTCTTTCTTTCTTCCTTTCCTTTCCTTTCCTTTCCTTCCCGTTGGGTCACTGGCAGCGGCGGGCCAGATTTACTTCCAGGTACGCCGGTGGAACCCCCTCTCACCGGTTCTCTAAATTTCACCAACCGGCTCTCGCGAGTAGGTGCGAGCCTGCAGAAACCCACCACTGCTACCATCCCTGTCCTACTGTCCCCACCTTATTCGTATCCATTTCCTGTATTCACAATCATGTTTATGCTTATATCTGTTATCTTATACATGCTTGGCAAAAATAAATAAATAAATAAATAAAGTACAGTGGCCAGAACTGGACACAGTGCAGAAGATGAGAATTTGACCTGTACAAAATATGGAAGAAACATTACTTGTCATAATTTGGTGATAAGATCCATTGATTCAGACCATAACTCGGGGGGAGGGGGGGCATCTGAAGGATCAGCAGTGGAAAATTTTAGTCCAGAAGAAAAGAATCTGTTTCTATCCCTAACATAGTTACGAAATTCAAAAGAGGCCTGTAAAAGAGTATACGTATAGCTCAGAGTTGAACTGTGGACTCCTCAATGTTCTCTGACGTTGGTTGTTTCCTTGCAGATGTTTTATTACCAAACTAAATAACATTATCAGTGCCAGTTAGAGTCCAGGAGATACCCAGTGGTTTGCAAGGGCATTGAAAATGGTGAACTGAACAGAGGATAGAGTTTCTCCTGGATATTTCTGATTGGAAAATGGGGACGGGACTACACTACATAACATTACATATTCTAACTGCAAATAGAATCGTATTAGCACAGAATGGGAAACAAACAGATTCTCCTCCAGACCCGATTATAAGAAGGAAAATCTATGAATGTGCAGAAATGGATCGACTGTCTATGGAAATGAAGGAGAGGGAAGAGACCGAGTACTATCAAATTTGGAATACTCAATTTGGATGGTATTCCTGGTTTGAGAATAATCATAAAACTTAGGGTATAAACTGTTAAACTATAATTTATAGAATGTAAAAGGTATAAGAAATATATGATGTTGACTTGATGTTACTACATAATAATATGTTATTATAACTTAAATGAGGATATAACTTAGGATAGTGAAATTGGGATAGAATTTTTGTAACTAGGTTTGTTACAAAAGATATTGATACAGATATGGAAAAGCTGTTATAAGTGTAAATTTGTGTTTTGTGTTCTATCTTTTAAATGTTGAAAAATTCAATAAATATCATTTTTTTAAAAAAAGAAAATGGTTAAAGACGTGAATTCTAACATGTAAAAACCACTAAGGTGGATATGTAGGTAGGAGGTGCAGTTTGGAGGAAGAGATCAGAAGAGCTTTTCAGATATACATAGCCCAACCACAGTTGCAATCATCCAACCTGGTGGTGACTAGGACATGTGTAACCATGAGTAGAGCCTCTTGATCAGGAACAGGTATAACTGGTGTATACTATGAAGTTACGCAAAGACCCTCCTGGTCACAACTGCCATTTGCCCTAGACCAGGGGTCATGAGTGCAGGAGAACCTTCAAATTGTGCATAGGGTCTATTTGGGGCAGTGTAGCCCCATCCAGAACCAAAGATGGCATAGTCCCACAACCGGAGGATCCCAAAACCCAAAACCAAACTCATAAAGTTGCCATGGGAGGAAAGGGGGGGAGCGCATTCCACGCATACCTTCGGCTAGAGTCAGATCTCAGATTACTGCAGCAGGCTTGTGAACAGTGCACCTCATTGGAGAATGTGATTTATGACACAAACTGAAGGGAGGGAAGGAATAGGGGTAAAGTTCAGCCATACTTCAAATGAGGCTTTGATCTGACTGCAATTGGGTACTGCCATAATGGTGCTCCTAGTTTTTTTTAAAACTTGACTCGAGGCTCATGAATCAATTAGGGCATCTTTTGGAAACCTGACAGTAGCCCCATCCAGAACCAAAGATGGCATAATTCCAGAACCGGATGATCCCAAAACCCAAAGCCATTCTGTCTTGACATGGTTCAGTTGCTGTTGCATCTGTTATTCATTCTGGTTGCTCCACAGAGAATTTTACAATATGGATACCACAGACCACTTGTGGGCAGGCCTCATATTCACTTGTTTCCCTACTGGCTCGCCAAATGTGTGTGTGCACACCTCGGCCTTCCGTGCATTCTCTTTGATCACACGCGCAGCTTGTATCCCTGCTTGGAAACGTGCCTAAATAGGATGGCCTAGAGCTGGGACAGGTGGGTGCTATATCCACTACCACTTCGGGTTGAATCAGTCCAAACCGGCAGAGTACCACCTCTGCTTGTGGGATGCCTGTATCAATACAATACAATACAATACAATAGCAGAGTTGGAAGGGACCTTGTAGGTCTTCTAGTCCAACCCCCTGCGTGGGCAGGAACCTTATACCATTTCAGACAAATGGCTATCTAACATCTTTTTAAAGATTTCCAGGGTTGGGGCATTCACAACTTCTGGAGGCAAGCTGTTCCAGAGGTTAATTGTTCTAACTGTCAGGAAATTTCCCCTTAGTTCTAAGTTGCTTCTCTCCTTGATTAGTTTCCACCCATTGCTTCTTGTCCTGCCCCCAGGTGCCTTGAAGAATAGTTTGACTCCCTCTTCTTTGTGGCACCCTCTGAGATATCGGAACACTGCTATCATGTCTCCCCTGGTCCTTCTTTTCATCAAACTAGACATACCCAGCTCCTGCAACCGTTCTTCATATGTTTTAGTCTCCAGTTCCCTAATCATCTTGGTTGCTCTTCTCTGCACTCTTTCCAGAGTCTCCATGTCTTTTCTACATCGTGGCGACCAAAACTGTATACAGTATTCCAAGTGTGGCCTTACCAAGGCACTATACAGTGGCATTAACACTTCACGTGATCTAGATTCTATCCCCCTATCGACGAGCTTGCACAAGGCAGAGACTAAGCAAAGCGAAAGAACATCAGAATGCAGCATCCGACTTCCGAGTGCTCCAGAGTAAAGCCACATAGAAGCGTTTTATAAAAAAATGAAAAATGGCAATCAAATGAAAGGACCAGACAGCAGTTCAGATTTTTATGGACGTGAACCAATTACCAGATTTGATCTCTTGTGTCAGATGTGCCTGCCGTTTCCCCAGAGGGCTTCTAATGGAGCTAGTTGGTTGTCTGTTTTTCATCAATGACGACACCATGTTTTCCAAATAGATCTGGTTATAATCTCCTTTCTCAAAAACGTAGTTCGTTTAAACAAAATCTCAGCTATTTGCATTTAAAACCTCATTAACACTATGGGCTCATTGGATGGAACTTGTCAGAAATCTGGCCCATAACAAGAGGTGAAAGGTCACAATGGAATGTATTTACAGATGGAGTAAAGCATAGTTTAGTGCAGGGGTTCCCAAACTTGGCAACTTTAAGACTTGTGGACTTCAACTCCCAGAATTCTCCAGCCAGCATAGCTGGCTGGAGAATTCTGGCAGTTGAAGTCCACAAGTCTTAAAATTGCCAAGTTTGGGAACCCCTGGTTTAGTGTGATGTGTAAATCCAGTTGCTTGAGCAAGAATTTTGTTTGTTTTTAATTTGTGTTATAACTGATGTAATTACAACTGAGCCCTGGTGGCACAGTGGTTAGAATGCGGTATTGCAGGCAAACTCTGCCCACAGCCAGGAGTTTGATCCTAACCAGTTTAATGTTGACTCAGACTTCCATCCATCTGAGATCAGTAAAGTGAGGATCTAGATTGTTGGGGACAATATGCAAAAGGATGCTTCCACATTGCAAACTGCCCAGAATGTGCTGTAAAGCATTATGGGTTGGTATATATTGCCCAAATGCTATTGGTATTGCTATAAAGCATAAGGCAGTGATGGGTAATCTTTTCCCCATCATGTGCCAAAAGCAAGGGGAACGCAGGGGGGTCGTGCATGGGCATGCCCATCCCTTTGTGCATGCATGCACGACCCCTGCCCTCCCCCCGTGTTTGGTGCGTGATGGACCTGATTTTTGCCCTCCCCAGGCTCCAGAGGCTTTCTAGGAGCCTGGGAAGTCATTCCCGAACTTCCGGTTTGCACGTTGGGTTGGGCGAAAATGAAGGCCAAAGTCAGTTGGCCACCGTGCGCATGCACGCTGGAGCTGACAGGGCAATGCCTCGCGTGTCCTAACAAACGGTTCCATGTGCCACAACAGAATAACCGAATGAGTTGAAAGGCATTGAAAGTTGGAGGTCTTCTAGTTCAACTCTGCTCAAGCAAGAAACCCTATAACATTTCAGACAAATGGTTGTCCAATCTCTTTTTTTGGAGCATTCACAACTTCTGGAGGCAAGTCATTCCACTGATTAATTGTTCACACTGTCAGAAAATTTCTTCTCAGCTCTATGTTGGTTCTCTCCTTGATTAGTTTCCAGCCATTGCTTCATGTTCTGCCCCCAGGTGCTTTGGAGAATAAGTTGATTCACTCTTCTTTGTGGCAACCCCTGAGATATTGGAACACAGAGTACAGATTAGCAGAGATGAAAGGGACCTTGGAGATCATCTCATTCAACCTCATGCTGAAGAAGGAGATCATGTACCATTCTGGACAAATGGCTGTCCAATCTCTTCTTAAAAACCTTCAGTGATGGATCACCCACAACTTTTGGATGCAAGCCACCCCACTGATTTAATTGTTCAAACTGTGAGGAAATTCCTGCTTAGATTGGTTCTCCCCTTGATTGGTTTCCACCCATTGCTTCTTGTCTTGCCCTCAGGTGCTTTGGAGAATAGTTTGACTTCCTCTTCTTTGTGGCAACCCCTGAGATATCGGAACACTGCTATCATGTCTCCCCTAGTCCTTATCCTCATACATACCCAATTCTTTCATATCCAAGTGGAGAGAAGAAGTTCATGGCATCACTTGTAACCACAGCAAAGAAAAACTATGCATCCTAAAATACCATTCATTATCACACTACTCAATACACAGCCAATAGTACTTAGTTAAGGACATCATCTTCACAAGAATTATGTTTTATATAAAGGTCAGATGCTAATAATATTGCAGACTTTGCACACTATATAAAGATGTAACATCACACATACACACACACAGGCTAAGTGAAACCCAAGCAAATCAGATTACAGTTTAGGCTAAAAATCTGGAAGCTGGTCATTCTCATAAGCCATAATATGCCTTGTTTTCTTTCAGAATCTATATATATTATATATAAATAGCTCTCTCTCTCTCTCTCTCTCTCTCTCTCTCTCTCTCTCTCTCTCTCTCTCTCTCTCTCTCTCTCTCTCTCTCTCTCTCTCTCTCTCTGCGTGTGTGTGTGTGTGTGTGTGTGTGTGTGTGTGTGTGTGTGTGTGTGTGTTCCAGCATAACTCTGAAACGCCTTGAGCAATTTCAACCAAACTTGGTACACAGATGACTTACTCTCTGGAAACGAATACTGTGGGGGTAAGACACCCCTAACACCCCTCAGGGTGTGTGTTCTTTTAAGATACAGCCTGTTGTGCCTTAAAATGGCTTCTACTGTACAGTGCAGTGGTAATGGCTTCACAGTACTCCACAAGGGGGCTCCCTCTGGTAAGGGGGAAAATCCAACATTAGAAATTACGCTTTTGGGGGCAGAGGGAAAACATTTTTAACTAATTTAATTGTTGCCGAATTCAGGGCTCAGGGAGATGTTGCTATTGCAGGTTTCACAGTACTCCACAAGGGGGCTCTCTCTGGTAAGTGGGGAAAATGCAACATTAGAAATTACATTTGGTTCGGACATTTTCCCCCTATCAATAAATATCAGGGCAACACCAGGTTATTGGCTAGTGGACTAAAAATACAGCTATGGTCATTTGTTAACCTTGTTTGATGCATCCTGTGTTATCACAACCAATTAACTGTCTGTTCTTTTTCAACTGCTTTCTTGCTGTTATGCTAAAGCTTAAAGATCCATTGCAAGCAGGAGAAATTTTGGCTTGCTTCCTCTTCAATCATCAATTAACACATCCTGCACAGTTACTGATTCTTTCCTACCACCGAGGTCCGACTTCTACAAGGCTGGCTGGTTTTGTTTCTAGGATGTTTAATTATTAGCAAAAGTAATTCACACACAGCAATTCTAGCACTATGGCAGTGTTTTCAATCTTGGCAACTTTGAGATACATGGACCAATGCCCAAAATCTCCCAGCCAGCATAGGGAACAAGTCCTCACAGTCACAGCTGGCTGAAGAATTCTAGGAGTTGAAGTAGACACACCTTAAACAGTGATGGGATTCAAAATAATTTACTACCGGTTCTGTGGGCATGGCTTGATGGGTCTGGCATGGATTGGTGGGCATAGCAGGGAAGGCTATTGTAAAATCTCCATTCCCTCCCCACTCCAGGCGAAGGATACTACAAAATCCCCATTCCCTCCCCACTCCAGGGGAAGGATACTGCAAAATCCCCATTCCCTCCCCACTCCAGGGGAAGGATACTGCAAAATCCCCATTCCCTCCCCACTCCAGGGGAAGGATACTGCAAAATCTCCATTCCCTCCCCACTCCAGGAGAAGGATACTGTAAAATCTCCAATCCCTCCCCACTCCAGGGGAAGGATACTGCAAAATCTCCATTCCCTCCCAACTCCAAGGGAAGGATACTGCAAAATCCCCATTCCCTCCCCACTCCAGGGGAAGGATACTGCAAAATCCCCATTCCCTCCCCACTCCAGGGGAAGGATACTGTAAAATCTCCATTCCCTCCCCACTCCAGGGGAAGGATACTGCAAAATCTCCATTCCCTCCCCACTCCAGGGGAAGGATACTGTAAAATCTCCATTCCCTCCCACTCCAGGGGAAGGATACTGTAAAATCTCCATTTCCTCCCCACTCCAGGGGAAGGATACTGCAAAATCTCCACTCCCTCCCAATCAGCTGGCACTCGGGAGGCAGAGAATAGATGGGGGAGGACAGAGGCGGTATTTACCAGTTCTCCAAACTACTCAAAATTTCCGCTACCGATTCTTCAGAACTGGTCAGAACCGTCTGAATATCCCCTCTGATCTTAAAGTTGCTAAGGTTGAGAAACACTGGACTTTAGAAGTAAGAAAGCAAAAAGAAGTATGTTGAACCTTTCCAACAGGACAACACTTTAAGAGTATTAAATAGCAATATTTTGTCTGTTTCTTTGTTACAGAGGTCTCCAGAAGTTTTGGAACCCAAATGCAGAAAGTTAGCACCCACCCACCTCCTAGAAAAATGAAATATTCTAAGAAATATTAAAAAGGTAGAATAGGCAGTCTGCGGAGCTGGAAGCAAATTCGGACAGTGAGGAGGTTAGGGTGGAACATCAGTGATGAGTACTGCCCCCTTGAGTCGGGAATGACTAGCACATATGTGTGAGGGGAATCTTTAACTTTTACCCACATGTTATGGAGAAACTTTGAGCTCCCTTCATCTGACTGGCCTCTCATGAGCTGGAGGCGTTCCTAAATGCCTACTTTGAGAACAATACAACACAGCTATCCTTGGTTTCCACATGGACAGCTTTCATCAGCCTTAAATTTTCTGGTTTTTGAAATGAACCTCACAGGGGGGGGGGAAAAGGAAATAAAATCCTAGGGAAATACAGAGCACATACACATTAGACTATAATGGGTCCATAACGCCGCCTTATTAAAGCCATCTTGATAATGGAGATTTATTATTGGGTTAATCATCCATAATGAATCTTTAGCAAGCCGATTCCTGGCTGCAACGTTTCACTCTCTTCCAACCAGTCATTTGGTTAACTTTTCATTAGATGGATTCACGGTGCTCTATTAATATTATTTGCCCTTTTAGGTTGATCCTGCGATTGTTCTAAGAACAATGATAAGCGGGTGGCTGGTGAGTTAATGCAGAAGTCGCGTTGAGACCTTGGCATCCGACATTTCTCAGGAAGACACAAACATGAATGCCTGGAGTCAGGGGGAGTCAGGGGGCATGCCCTGTTTTCTGACTTTTAAATGTGTATAAATTTTAAATGCTTAGGGTTTTATAATGGGTTTTAGCACGGGATACAATTTAACAGTTTTTTAATAATATATTTTTGTATTTTGTATGGTTTTTAATATTGCCTGTGCGTCGCCCTGGGTCCTTGCAAGGAGAAGGGCGGGGTATAAATTTAATAAAATAAATAATAAATGCAAATGTGATTAATAAAATAGAACCAATCATTCAAATAAAAATAATATGGTGAGCTATAGACTAGACCAGGGGTCTGCAAAGTTGGCTCTTTTAAGACTGGTAGACTTCAACTCCCAGAATTCCCCAGTCAGCCATGCTGGCTGGGGAATTCTGGGAGTTGAAGTCCACCAGTCTTTTTTTTTTTTTAATAGAAAAAGTTTTATTGAGTTTTACAAATTTTTTAACAAAAAAGGGTAGGGTAACGTGAATTAAAAAGATATTTTGAGAACTTTCACGTCGGGAACGTTGGCCCTCCCGGGCTTCTTAACAAGACATTGGTAATACATTTTTCAATAATACAACAAGGTGAAAATAAATGCTTACATATAAATTCTGAATTCTATGTTCTATGCTGGCAGTCGTGTACAAACATCCAGACAAAAATTATACTGTATTAATAAAAATAAAAATAAAAGTCATTTTTTAGATCTAAGTCTCTTGGCAATTGTGTCTTCTTGTTCTCCTTCCTGGCCCCCAGCGGGCGGGGCTGTGGCCCCCTCTGTCCCCCCTGAATCTTCCCCCAGGATAGAGGAATGTTTTTTAAGAAAGGCTTCCGCCTCAACAACTGTTTTAATCCTAACTCTTCCTCCTTCCCAGAACACCAGCATCCCTTCTGGCATCGCCCACTTAAACCAAATCCCGTGGTTAAACAATTTTTTAGATAAGAAGGAATATTTCCGTCTCATCTCTCTAATCTTTTTTGGGATCTGCTTCAAGATGGCGACTTCCTTTTGTTGGTAAATTAACGGACCCTCCCTCTGCGCCTTCAAGATTCCCTCCCTTGTCGGGGGGTGTTTGTTCCTAAAAAAAACCCCTTGGACTAAAAGCGGCACTCGGAAATGCCTCGTTGCGAGGAATCGGAAACTATAAATCTGGATGGTCTCTAACAAGGGAAAGTACTTTGCGGCTTGTTTGCAATTATGTCTCGAGGTCTGGCTGAAACAGTTTCTTTTTTGCTTTTTAACCGCTTTCTCCCTCGGGCTCTGAGTTTGGGCGGAAAATGGCTTCTCTTTGTCCCCGACTGACTATGACCTATGGAAAATTACCAGTGTCTCTTTGCGATTTGGACTTCCTCTAATTGTTGATGAAGAATTTTTTTTTTTGGATTTGTGTTTTCCTTTCTGGATTGCCTTCGTTATTATACCTATGGAGTTGGAAAAGTGTATCTCTGTTGGCTTCTGAATTTTGCAGCTGTACAACTTTGAGAACTTTGGACTCCTGATCTGCCTTACCAGCCCCACCCTAAAAACGCCATTTTACTGGCACGGATTTTAACAGCTAAACATGGCACAAGAAGCAACGCTCGCAAGCCTTGAACAAAGAATGACTGCCCTTGAAACTGTTATACAAAATTTGGTGTCAGAAATTAAGGCTCAGAGGGCAGAAAATGTCAACTTTAAAAAGGAACTATTGGACACTCGAAAACAAGTGCTTGAGAATACACAGAAGAATGAAGAATTGAAAGGGGGGCTGGAGGGGGCTAAGGGAGAGATTAAAAATGTTTCTAATGAGGTTGTGGAAATAAATGCGCATGTGACTAGGATTGATTTGGAAAGGATGACATATTTTTTGAGATTCCAGAATGTTTCTGAGACGGATGGTGAATGTCTCCCTGATCTTATGAGTACAATTATTGCAGACTATTTACATAAACCCAAAGATGAGATCAGAGGGGACATTGACCTAGTCTACAGAATAAATTCTGCATATGCTAGGATGAATGAAGTACCTAGAGAGATACATGTAAAATTTGTTAGAAGGTCAACCAGAGAGGAAATCTTGAAGGCGCAAAGAGGGAGTCCTATGATTTACCAACAAAAGGAGATTACCATCTTGAAGCAGATTCCAAGAAAAATTAGAGAAGCCAGAAGGAAATTTTCCTTCTTGTCTAAAACATTGTTTGATCATGGGATCTGGTTCAAGTGGGTGATACCCGAAGGGATGCTGGTGTTCTGGGAAGGAGGTAGAGTAAAGATTAAAACAGTTGCTGAGGCGGAAGCCTTTCTTAAAAAACATTCCTCTGTCCTGGGAGAAGATCCAGGGGGGGCAGGGGGAGCCATGGCCCCGCCCGCTGGGGGCCCGGGGGAGAAGGGGGAAGATACAATTGCCAAGAGACTTAGATCTAAAAAATAACTTTGCCCTGGTTTTTCTTTTGAGTAATATTGTATGATATTTGTAATCTGGATTTTTGCAATTGACTGACAGTATATAACTGAAAAATTTAGGAATATGTACTTGCTCCCAGCTTGTAGTGTTATGTGAAATGTTTCTTTTTTTTTTCTTTTTAATAATGTAATTTGAGGTTCCGGAGGAGCCGACGACTTTGACGTGACCACTCTCAAAATTTCTATGTAACCCTTACCCTACCCCACAAAAAATGTAAACTCAATAAAACTTTTTTAATACAAAAAAGATTCCCTCCCTTGTCGACCTTCTAACAAATTTAATATGTATCTCTCTGGGTACTTCATTCATCCTGGCATATGCTGAGTTTATTCTGTAGACTAGGTCAATGTCCACCAGTCTTAAAAGAGCCAACTTTGCAGACCCCTGGACTAGACCCATGATGGCGAACCTATGGCACGCAGAGCCATTTGTCTGGACACACGAGGCGTTGCCCTGTCAGCTGGCCAGCGCACATGCGCACGCTGGCCAGATGACTTCGGTCTTCTTTTGAAGCCATTTTTCGCCCTCCTGAGGCTTCAGGAGCTTCCCTGAAGCCTCCGGAGTGTGAAAAACTGGACCTTCAGGCAGACCGGAAGTTTGGGGACATACTTCCGGTTTGCCCATAGGGCTGGTTTTTCGTGCTCCGGAGGCTTCAGGGAAGCTCCTGAAGCCTCCGGAGGGCCTCCAGGGGGGTGGGGGTGGAGGGAGAGGCTGTTTTCATTCTCCCCAGGCTCTTATGAAGCCTCTGGAGCCTGGGGAGGGTGAACAAAGCACGGCAAAAATGGGTGGAGCGCTAGTCACGCGCACATGTGATTCCCTTCCTGTGCTCCCCCCTGCTTTTGCCACGCGAGCCACAAAAGGTTCGCCATCACTGGACTAGACCTTCATCACATCTAAGGTTGTGGAATCCAAGTAAGGTTATCGGTGGCATTTCCTTTTTTTTTTTTTTAATTTTTTTTTTTAATGGTCTTTATTGGTATAAATATAAAATATAACATTTAACAAATATACAACGTACATTTTTAGGGCAGAAAGGGGGAAAAGAAGAGTGGGAGGATAGGAAAGTGAGAAAAAGGGGTTGGACATACCGGGGATATAGCTATTCCCCCAATTCAAAAGTTTTTGTATGTCCCAGTCTGTTCTATCCATTGTTATATACATTTTAATATAACTGTCTGTATATGTATCTCTACGGTTGTCTTAAGTTCACTATCGCCTCACTTGTTCCTTGTATTTATTTCACATTTATATTAGTTGGTTGTTTGCTTTGGTATCCTTTTATTCTTTTATCATACCATAAGTACCACCTTTCCCATGATTGAGCATAAGTTGATTCTACTTTGTCCCTTAAAACATATGTTAGCCTATCTGATTCAGCACAGTTAAAAATTTTTGATATGATTAGTTGGTCCGTTGGTATGTTGCAGTCTTTCCATTGTTGGGCAATGGCCATCCTTGTTGCAGTTGTTATATGTATGAAAAGGTACCAGTCTCTGTTCTCAATTTGGTTTGGTTTAATGCCAATTAGGTAATATTCCGGTTTGAGGGGAAAGTTGATACCTACTATTTCCAACAACCAGGTCTGTGTCTTCTTCCAAAGTTGATTGATTAGATCAGATCTCTCTTAAATTTGTCTGGCAGGGAAAAAAAGCACGTATTAAAAAAAAAATGCTCCAGGAACACAAATTGAAAGGAGGCCTGGGACTACCAAACTGGGAGCTCTATTATTATGCATCAACATTAACCTGGGTTAAAGATTGGGTCACTCTCTCAAGGAATCGAATATTGGCACTTGAAGGCCATGATTTGCCCCAGGGTTGGCATTCATATCTCTGGCCCAAAAATAACAAACATCCCAAAAGTTTTATAAACCATCATACTAGGGCGACTCTTTTTATGTCATGGTTAAAAATCAAACAACTTTATATCCAAATTCCAAGATGGTTAGCACCAATTGAGGCAGTGACTTACCCAACAGTTCATAACTCAAAAAGAAACTTAACCTATGATGATTTGATAGACGAAATTGGCAATATTAGAACAAGGGCAGACTTAGAGCAAAGGAGGTGGAAAATAGACTGGTGGTCCTACACCCAAGCAATGTCTAAATTTAACAGGGATAAAAAACAATTTGGAATTTACTCATCAAAACAGGATACTGATAAGATTCTATGGGACTCACCGACTAAATTTATCTCCAAAGCATACAAATTACTTTTACAAGGTTACATCGGTGAGGAAATAGTCAAAGGTGCTATGATCGCTTGGGGAAGAAACATAGGAAGGAACATTACACTGGATGAATGGCAAACAATTTGGAGCAAATCTATCAAAATGACCCTGGCCTCCTCATTTAAGGAGAACCTATACAAAATGTTGTACAGGTGGTATTTACCACCAGCCAGAATAGCGCACATGTTCCCGAATACTTCTGATAGATGCTGGAAATGTAAAACGGCCAGGGGTACGTTCTTCCACCAATGGTGGACTTGTCCAAGAATCAATCAACGTTATCGGTGGCATTTCCAAGTGGCAGTCAAGAAAATCTTGGTCATAATACAAGTGTATTTATATAAAAACGGGAAAAAAATGTTTGTGTCATCACACTTGCAGAAAATACAATAGATCTAAAGAAGGCCAGTCAGATGAAGGAAGGGAGCTCAACGTTTCTCCATAACATGTGGGCAAAAGGTAAAATGTTCCCCTCAGACATATGTGCTAGTCGTTCCCAAATCTAGGTGGCAGTTTTATATAGCATTTCAAAAGTTGCACACCAATACAATAGCAGAGTTGGAAGGGACCTTGGAGGACATCTAGTCCAACCCCCTGCCTAGGCAGGAAACCCTATACCGTTTCAGACAAATGACTATCCAACATCTTCTTGAAGACTTCCAGCGTTGGGGCATTCACAACTTCTGGAGGCAACTTCTGTTCCACTGATTAATTGTTCTAACTGTCAGGAAATTTCTCCTCAGTTCTAAGTTGCTTCTCTCCTTGATTAGTTTCCATCCATTGCTTCTTCTTCTGCCCTCAGGTGCTTTGGAGAATAGTTTGACTCCCTCTTCTTTGTGGCAACCCCTGAGATATTGGAACACTGCTATCATGTCTCCCCTGGTCCTTCTCTTCATTAAACTAGACATACCCAGTTCCTGCAACCGTTCTTCACATATTTTAGTCTCCAGTCCCCTAATAATCTTTGTTGCTCTTCTCTGCACTCTTTCTAGAGTCTCCACATCTTTTCTACATCGTGGCAACCAAAACTGAATGCCGTATTCCAAGTGTGGCCTCACCAAGGCATTATAAAGTGGTATTAACCCTTCACATGATCTTGATTCTAGCCCTCTGTTTATGCAGCCTAGAACTGTGTTGGCCTTTTTGGCAGCTGCTGCACATGGCTGGCTCATATCTAAATGGTTGTCCACTAGGACTCCAAGATCCCTTTCCCAGTTGCTACTATTGAGCAAGGTACCACCTATACTGTACCTGTGCATTTCATTTTTCTTGCCTAAATTTAGAACCTGACTCTTTTCACCATTGAATTTCATGATAAGGGACAGAATAACAGCAACAGCAATACCGATAGCACTTAGCCTTATATACCACTTGCTAGTGCTTCACTGCCCTCTCTAAGTGGTTTGCAGAGTCAGCGTATTGCCCCCAACAATCCGCGTCCTCGTAACACACAATACAAAAAAGTGAGGGAGAAAATAAAATATACAAATACGATTTTAAACATGAGAAAGGCAAACAAACCTTCATAAATACAAACACGCACACTTTGCAATCGTTGGCCAGTGGTGTTGATTTTGGAAATAGCTGTTGCAATGTGCTTATTTGCTGTGTCTAGCTGGTGAGGAGGGAGGGAGAGAAAATGAAAAGGCGTTATTTAAAAAAAATCAAACAGACCATTGCAACAACATTTAATTTAACACACGTACCTTGCTCAATAGTAACAACTGTGAGAGGGATCTTGGAGTCCTAGTGGACAACCATTTAAATAGGAGCCAGCCGTGTGCAGCAGCTGCCAAAAAAGCCAACACAGTTCTAGGCTGCATAAACAGAGGGATAGAATCTAGATCACGTGAAGTGTTAATACCACTTTATAAGGCCTTGGTAAGGCCACACTTGGAATACGGCATCCAGTTTTGATCGCCATGATGTAGAAAAGACGTGGAGACTCTGGAAAGAGTGCAGGGAAGAGCAACAAAGATGATTAGGGGACTGGAGGCTAAAATATATGAAGAACGGTTGCAGGAACTGGGTATGTCTAGTTTAATAAAAAGAAGGACTAGGGGAGACATGATAGCAGTCTTCCGATATCTCAGGGGCTGCCCCAAAGAAGAGGGAGTCAAGCTATTCTCCAAAGCACCTGAGGGCAGAACAAGAAGCAATGGGCGGAAACGAATCAATCAGTGGAACAGCTTGCCTCCAGAAGTAGTGAATTCCCCAACACTGCAAGTCTTTAAGAAGATGTTGGATAGCCATTTGTCTGAAACGATATAGGGCTTCCTGCCTAGGCAAGGGGTTGGACTAGAAGACCTCCAACTTCTTGTATTGTATTGTATTTAGAGCAACCTGACTATTCATTTCTCTTCTAGATACAAAAAACAAAGACATTAGCGTGAGTGTGGGTGTACGCAGCAGCTTTTCTGCCAACATTCAGTTGGAAGTCACATTTCTTCCGATTTTGGATGATAAATGAGGAAGATGCTCTCAGAAATGTAGCAAACTCTGAGGTGGTGGGATAGGGATGAGCTATTAACGCAGAACCGTTTGTTTCAACCCGGGTGGAAGTCAATGATTCTTAAATGCCATACAGAGGATTATAATTGTATCCAAGAAGGTGAGTCTGCAACAATTCGCATCCCCAATTAGCATCACCTCTGGATAGATTTCCAGTGCTGTTGAAATGCACAAGCAACAGGATACTGCAAAGAAGAAGCGAAGGTTAGGTGCTGGAAATATGTGCTTGAGGGGTCCTTGGTGCTCTCTGAACTTGTTTGTTTTCTTGGGGACATTTCATTACCCAAACTACGTAACATCATCAGTGCAATGGTGGGTTTCAAATTTTTTTAGAACCTACTCTCTAGGTGTGGCCTATTTTGTGGTCGTGGTTGGCAGTCATGTGACAGGGTGGGAGTGACCACCTTTTAAAATGTGGTGAAACTCATTTAACAACCCTCTTGCTTAGCAACCAAAATTTTGAACTCAATTGTGATGATAAATTCTTTCTTTCTTTCTTTCTTTCTTTCTTTCTTTCTTTCTTTCTTTCTTTCTTTCTTTCTTTCTTTCTTTCTTTCTTTCTTTCTTTCTTTCTTTCTTTCCTTCCTTCCTTCCTTTCCTTTCCTTTCTTTCCTTTCTTTCCTTCCTTCCTTCCTTCCTTCCTTCCTTTCCTTTCCTTCCCGTTGGGTCACTGGCAGCGACGGGCCAGATTTACTTCCCCCTCTCACCGGTTCTCTAAATTTCACCAACCGGCTCTCGCGAGTAGGTGCGAGCCTGCAGAAACCCACCACTGCATCAGTGGTAGTGATGACTAGCATTGACTATCTCATCTGTCATTGACTAGCACTGATGAGTCCCAAAGGTGATTTTTTTTTTTCAAGAGGCGACTGGACTTTCTGGTTTTTCTTGGAAGACATTTCGCTTCTCATCCAAGAAGCTTCTTCAGCTCTGACTGGAAATATTTTAGGAAATATTAAAAGGGAAAAATATGTCTCCTAAAAGGAAGACACTCATCCCCTACCTTTGTCAATGGACCATTAAGGCCTGAGCCAGTCTATTCTACATAAAAAAGATCTACCTCCTTCAGGCAGAGCCCTAGTAGGAATTGCTTACAATACAATACAATAGCAGAGTTGGAAGGGACCTTGGAGGTCTTCTAGTCCAACCCCCTGCCTAGGCAGGAAACCCTATACCATTTCAGACAAATGGCTATCCAACATCTCCTTAAAGACTTCCAGTGTTGGGGCATTCACAACTTCTGGAGGCAAGCTGTTCCACTGACTAATTGTTCTAACTGTCAGGAAATTTCTCCTCAGTTCTAAGTTGCTTCTCTCCTTGATTAGTTTCCATCCATTGCTTCTTGTCCTGCCCTCAGGTGCTTTGGAGAATAGTTTGACTCCCTCTTCTTTGTGGCAGCCTCTGAGATATTGGAAGACTGCTATCATGTCTCCCCTAGTCCTTCTTTTCATTAAACTAGACATTTTTCCCCTATAAGTAAATACCCAGGCAATGTTGTTTTATCAGTTAGTATAAAATAAATATGCCTCAGACAAACACACAAGCACACTTTCCCCTTTAGTCTTCATGTAGTTGCCCGGGTATTTATTTATCCCAACCCTCCTTCCATGAATGTTGCCGCAATTTCTAATGTCCCTTACCAGAGGGAGTCCCCTTGTGAAGTACTGTGAAGCCGTTACCATGGCAATTCCACAGCGCTGTAGAGCAGAATCCATTTTAAAGCCGTATAGAAACCATTTTAAGGCACAACAGGCTGTATCTTAACAGAGCCTACACCCTAAGGGGTGTTAGGGGGTTCTTACCCCACAATATTTGTTTCCAGAGAGTAAGTCGTCTGTATACAACGTTTGGTTGAAATTGCACAAAGCATTCCAGAGTTATACTGGAACACACACACACACAGAGAGAGAGAGAGAGAGAGAGAGAGAGAGAGAGAGAGAGAGAGAGAGAGAGAGAGAGAGAGAGAGAGAGAGAGAGAGAGAGAGAGAGAGAGAGAGAGATTAGTTTCCTTTTATTTTTGGACACAGGCCAATAAATTGCCAAATTCCAAGAATTTCTTTCACAATATACCGAGAGTTCATGGATTGTTTCCAGAGTTCAGCTGAGAAAAATCACTTCAAAACTCATTTTGTTCTCCGATAAATTCCGAATCATTTCCCCAGAAGCTTACAAGATATACTTGACTATACTCGTGACTCCTCTTATGATCAAGAAGTGCTGTGGTTTTACATTAGAGGGAGATTGAAAACCATGAGTTTATCAATGAAGGCATTCTTGCAAAAAAGCACAATCATTCTTCTTTTGAAATAGTGGAGGGCCAACGCAATTGGCCTTTGAATTCAGGAACAATTCTGGATTTTGAAACCTTGGTAGCTATCAAACCACCTGTTCACAAAACAGCCTGTAAATTTAGATTTAATTAAATCAGAACCATCACTTCAGGATTTTCTTCTCTAGTTGACACTGTGAGTTCAACACCTTTTTTTTTTACAGTCCCTGTAGTTGCTTATACACAGTGGTGGGATTCAAATAATTTAACAACCAGTTCTCTGCCCTAATGACTAGCTGGGTAGGCGGGGCTCGGGGGTCATGTGACTGGGTGGGCGTGGGCAACTTCATGTCACTCACATCGGTGGGTGCTTCGCCTTAACTGTGACGATGTAATCAGGGTTAACCGGAGAGGCAGTTTCTGTAAGCAGGGCAATCAAGATGAGGCTAGAAACAACACCAGAATCTTTCCTTCCTGCCTTCCTTACAGGATTAGCTCAGTAAAGTGGAAAAATCCAAAATGAGATTTCTTCCAACAACCGGTTCTCCGAACTGCTTAGAAAGTTAACAACCGGTTCTCCCGAATAGGTGCGAACTGCCCGAATCCCACCACTGCTTATACAGTATCTAAAGTTACTATAGTTTACAGTTTGGGGCCTTATATACCTACAGATTGTGCTTTGTAATCTAATCTAATCTAATTTATGATCCTCCCTGCTGCATGATTGTGAACTCAACAGTTTCTAAGATAATCAGGCCTTCACAGCATCTATCCATATTTTCCTTCAGAGAAGAGGATACCATGGGGAGTAAGAGATAAGCATGAATTATTAGGGAGTTTTCTCATCCAGATAGAAACCACAGCTCTGGGAATATATAGTATCCACCGGAAGTAAAACCTGGATATATCATGAACCTCAGGGGCTTATAAGATAAGCAGAGGTTCACAGTAATCATCCATTTTTCTTCCAGATATGAGGATACCAGGGGGAATAAGGGATAAGTATGAATTATTGATGCAGGAGATGACCAGGCAGAACCTGAGGGAGGAGTCAAGCACATCATCAGTCTTGGGTCCTTTTGTGCTCATAATAGGTCTAAATTCCATTGAATTCCATCAATTCTTATCTACCCCCAAATTTGACCATTAGTAGTTCAGATTCTCGTAGAGAGCATTAGGATACAATGCCATCTATGTTCATTGGAACTGCCTGGACTTCTGATTTCATGTGCGTGACATTAGGGAAATCTTCTCTTCCAGATAAAAACCTTTATCTAGAAGATATCATTTTATGCAGCTTTGTGGCTATATAGTATCCACAGGATATATAGTATCCATAGGAAGCATGGATTTATGGACAGTTCAAAAAAGTTCAAAACATCCTTAAAGATCCATCTCATCCTGGACACCCTTTTTTAAAAAACTATTACCATCTGCAGACGGTACAGGACAATAAAAACAAGGACAAATAGGCTGAAAACAGCTTCTATCCCAGAACAGTAACCTTATTGAATTCTACTGCATAGTGCAATACTAATGCAATATCAGGTTTTCAGTTCAATTTTGTAGAATGTGAAGGATGTGTGCTTTTGTTTTATTTATTTTTTATAGCTTTCTTATGTAGGATGTACACTGGAGATGGCATTTAATTTCATTCTACGAGGTGCAATGACAATAAAGCAAGTTTAACTTATCTCTTTGCAGTTCAGTGAATTAGGAAGGTGCCTAAATTGCTTCTGAACATTGTATAGACATTCAAGGAAGCCTGCCTACCTTCCTCGAATGATCTTCTTTACTTTCAATAGTATATAGAATAGGCTGTAGATTCACGGATCCTCCAGTTCTGTGAGTTTACCAACAGAGGGATAGAATCTAGATCACGTGAAGTGTTAATGCCACTGTATAGTGTCTTGGTAAGGCCACACTTGGAATACTGCATACAGTTTTGGTCGCCACGATGTAGAAAAGACGTGGAGACTCTGGAAAGGGAGCAGAGAAGAGCAACCAAGATGATTAGGGGACTGGAGACTAAAACATATGAAGAACGGTTGCAGGAGCTGGGTATGTCCAGTTTGATGAAGAGAAGGACCAGGGGAGACATGATAGCAGTGTTCCGATATCTCAGAGGGTGCCACAAAGAAGAGGGAGTCAAACTATTCCCCAAGGCACCTGAGGGCAGAACAAGAAGCAATGGGTGGAAACTAATCAAGGAGAGAAGCAACTTAGAACTAAGGAGAAATTTCCTGACAGTTAGAACAATTAACCTCTGGAACAGCTTGCCTCCAGAAGTTGTGAATGCCCCAACCCTGGAAGTTTTTAAGAAGATGTTAGATAGCCATTTTATCTGAAATGGTATAAGGTTCCTGCCCACACAGGGGGTTGGACTAGAAGACCTACAAGGTCCCTTCCAACTCTGCTATTGTATTGTATTGTATTATGTTCTGGATGAAGTTGCACTCAGATGGAACCAGCACATCATTTGGGTTTGGGTTTGGTTTGGACTTACAGCTGCTACTCAAAGATCAGATGGCAGCTATAGCCATGAAATCCTTGACCCCCAGATGCATCTGTTGCACCAATTGCACCCTTTTCTGAATGAAGATACCTTGGTGATGGTCCCTCATAGCTCAGGTCACCATCTCTTATGTGGGTTATTGCAATGCAGGCTACACGGAGCTGCTTTTGAAGACTGCAGCTCAGGGGTCTCCAACCTTGGCAACTTTAAGCCTGGAGGTCTTCAACTCCCAGAATTCCCCAGCAAGCAAAGCTTTGCTGGCTGGGAAATTCTGGGTGTTGGAGTCCTCCAGGCTTAAAGTTGCCAAGGTTGGAGACCCCTGATGTAGCTGGTCCAAAGTCCAGCAGTCATAGCTGATTGCCATGGGTGTGCCCCACCAAAATCATATTTATTTATTTTTTTATTTTATTAAATTTATATCCCGCCCTTCTCCAAACGGACCCAGGGCGGCGCACAGGAATGTTAAAATACATACAAAACATATAAAATTTAAAAAACTTATTCTAGTAAAACCTGTGCTAAAAACCGAATTAAAATCCCAAATTTAAAACTGTCTAATGGTCAATACAGGGGGTTACGCTAGGCCGGCTAGATGGAATAAATGTGCCTTCAGACACTTGCGGAAGAGGCGGAGGTCAGAGATGGTGCAGAGTTCAGGGGGTAGGTCGTTCCAGAGGGCTGGGCCCGCCACAGAGAAGGCTCTCCCCCTGGGTGTCGCCAGTCGGCATTGTCCAGCCGACGGCACCCTGAGGAGGCCCTCTCTGTGGGAGCGTATCGGTCTGAGGGATGTATGGGGCAGGAGGCGGTGTCGCATATAACTAGGCCCCGAGCCATGGAGCGCTTTAAAGATGGTCGTCAAGACCTTGAAGCGCACCCGAAAGACCACAGGGAGCCAGTGCAGCTCGCGCAGGATAGGTGTTATGTGGGAGTGTCTAGACGCTCCCGTAATCACCCGCGCGGCTGCGTTCTGGACTAGCTGCAGCTTTCGGGTGCACCTCAAGGGAAGCCCCATGTAGAGAGCATTACAGTAGTCGAGTCGAGAGGTGACGAGTGCTTGAGTGACTGTGCGTAGGGCACCCCGATCCAGTAAGGGGCGCAATTGGCGCATCAAGCGTACCTGATGGAACGCCCCCCTGGCCACGGCTGCCATAGACAGCCGGGAATCCAGGAGGACACCCAAATTGCGCGCCCTCTCCACGGGGGCCGGTGTTTCGCCCCCAATGGCCAGTGTTGGAATAATCTGGCTGAACCGGGGCGCCGGAAGCCACAGCCACTCAGTCTTGGACGGGTTGAGCTTGAGTTTGTTACCACCCATCCAGATCCGTACGGCCTCCAAACACCGGGACATAACCTCGACGGCATCGTTGGGGTGGTCTGGGGTGGATATGTACAACTGAGTATCATCAGCGTACAGATGATATCCCACCCCAAAACCACGGATGATCTCACCCAGCGGCTTCATATATGTGTTGAATAGTAGGGGCGAGAGGACCGACCCCTGAGGAACCCCACATATGAGGGGCCTCGAGGCCGACCTCTGCCCCCCTGTCAACACATATTGCGACCGACCAGAGAGGTAGGATGAGAACCACCGCAAAACGGTGCCTCCCAGCCCCAACCCCCCCAGTCGGCGCAATAGGATACCATGGTCGATGGTATCAACAGCCGCTGAGAGGTCTAATAGGACTAGGATAGAGGAATGTCCTCTATCCCGCGCCCTCCAGAGATCATCCACCAACGCGACCAATGCCGTCTCGGTGCTGTGCCCGGGTCGGAAGCCGGACTGGCGCGGGTCTAGATAATCAACTTCCTCCAAGTGTCGCGGAAACTGTTGGGCCACCACACTCTCAACAACCTTCACAAGAAAGTGGAGGTTGGAGACAGGATGATAGTTCTCTAATAATGCTGGATCCAGGGACGGCTTCTTGAGGAGGGGCCTTACTACCGCCTCTTTCAAGACGGCAGGCAAGGACCCCTCACTCAAAGATGCGTTGACAATGCCCTGGAGCCAGCCTCGTGTCGTCTCCCAGGATGCCAGTACAAGCCAGGAGGGACACGGGTCCAATAAACATGTGGTAGCCCTAAGTCTCTTTGACAACTTGTCCATATCCTCGGTGGTAACAAAATCAAACTCCTCCCAGGATGGTGTCACAAGATCAGCCTCGGCCCGCTCGACTGGACCACTGTCGATGGAGGGTAACTCGTTCCGAATCCGAGTGATTTTCTCCTGCAGATAAATCCCAAATTCCTCTGCTCGACCCTGTAAAGGGGCTTCCCGCGGCCTCTGTTGAAGGAGGGAGCGGGTCACCCCAAACAGGGCGGCAGGGCGGTTATCTGCGGATGCAATAAGAGTGGCACAATACTCACGTTTGGCCACTCTTAACGCCACTAAGTAAGTCCTAATATGGTCTCTCACTAGTGTTCGGTCGGCTTCGGAGCGAGAAGATCTCCATCTGCTCTCTAGGCGTCTCTTGTGGCGCTTCATCTCCCTAAGCCCCTCGGTGAACCAAGGAGCCCAGGTGGTTCGTCGCCGCAAGAGAGGCCGCAAGGGCGCGACTCGGTCCAAGGCCCCCGTGGCCGCACTTAACCATGCGGCCACTAGGTCCTCAGTCGAGTCGCGGGGCAAGTCCACAGGAATTGGCCCAAGCTCCCTTTGGAACCTTATCGGGTCCATCAGGAGCCTGGGGCGGAACCATATAGGAATGTCCGGTTCCGCCTCCCCGCAGTGAGGTGCGGCGATCGGAAAGTCGAGCTGAAGGAGAGCGTGATCTGTCCATGACAGGGGTGTGATGACTAGATCCCCTCTTCCCAGATCACTACTCCACTGTCCCGAGACGAAGATTAGATCCAGGGTGTGTCCGCCCTCGTGGGTAGGGCCTACAACTACTTGGGTCAGGTCCATGGCTGTCATGGAAGCCATGAACTCCCAAGCTACCCCAGAGGTTTCGCCTGCCAACGGCAGGTTAAAGTCCCCCATGACTAACAGTCTGGGGGTCTCAACCGCCGCCTCGGCTATCACCTCTAGGAGCTCGGGCAGGGCTGTTGTCGTATAGCGAGGAGCCAGGTATACAACTAACACGCCCAACTGCCACCCTAGGCCCCACTTCACAAGGAGGGACTCGCACCCAGTCGTCTGAGGGATCGTGGTCTCCTTTGGCTCAAGACCTTCCCTAACCATAATCGCCACCCCCCCACCCCTCCCTTGGGCCCTAGGCTGATGAAAGACTCGGTATCCTGGTGGGCACATTTCTACGAGGGGATGTCCTCCCTCGTGGCCCAACCAGGTTTCCGTAATACCTACCAGGTCCGGGTCCCCCTCTGACACAAGGTCTTGGATGAGGGGGGCTTTTTGTACCACGGACCTGGCGTTACACAACATCAGCCTAGGGCCCCGGGTCTGTGGTTCTTGCCCACCTAGTCTGCGATGGGAGCATGGGGGGTTGGAGCGCATAACCGCCCGTAGCCAGCAGCCGCGGTCCTCCAACCAATGATGTCCACCCCGTCTCCCACCGCCCCTGCCCCTCCCCAAGACCGAACTGATGGAAAATGCCTCAATGGAAACGACCCCCCCTCCCTCCTCCTCCGTTCCTCTGCTTCCGCCAGCCGGCCCAATAGATTGACGCCCCCCCACTTGACTATCCCTACCCTCCTCCCTGGAACCCCCTAAAATCCGAATTAAAAAGTTAAATAAAAACCCCCCGAGTTTGCGCTTCGCCCACCTCTCAGGAGCAATAAGTCCATCCTCGAGGTGGGCCCGTGATAAACTAGGGGGCCAAGCCTGCGAGAGGGTAGACTCCCGCAGGCGAAGGAGAACTGACCTTGAATAAGATAACATTAGACGGCATTGACACTAAAAAAAAGGGGGGGGAATCCCCAAAGATGATACACTGCAAGTCCATGGTTGAAACAGCGAGCATAAAGGCCCATTATACAATAGATGGTAGAAATGGTAAAAGATGGTAAAGATGGTAAAATCGACAATTAATTGATTAAAGGGACAAGTACAAAATATAAAAGCGGTGGGCAGTTCGGGTAGGTTAAAACATTCTCTCTGGAGGAGGGAGGGGGTGGTAGCAGATGGATCAAGTTAAATCTGTGGACATCAGCCCATCCAATCGGAGAAAAATGGTTTAAGTCTCCGCAAAGTCACTGTCTCTGTCCATAGGCTGTATCCACAGATTGTCTCTCCCCTCTCCCGTTGGATCAAAGTACAGGCCACATGGCTAGTTGTAATGCCATGTGGGGCTTTTCCAGCCATTAGCTCTCAGTTCGGTTGTAACGACTGTTCCTCTATACCGTCCATCTCTCCATGGTCCTCCACAATAGGGGCCACATGGGCCGGGTAGGGGGGGCCGTGCGGGCAGCTGTTATCCCTGCGCGGCCTGATGGTCTCATCCCACCCGGCCCAGCCTCCTCCGTCTTCACCCTGGGCGCCCGGCCTGCCTCCTCTACTCGGCCACCTCCAGTTAACACAAGGGCCGCGCCCGGGCCATCGGGGCTGCTCCGAACTCCCACGTTGCCTGATGTTCGGCCCGATGTTCGGCCTGGTGGTCTACGGCCTCGACTCGGTCCTCCCGCCTTTCGCGGCCTCCAACTCGGCCCTCTCGTCTTTGTCCCGGCCACCTGGCCTACCTCCTCTCCAGCCGGCGCCGAGATGTGGCCGGGCCGCGGGCCGCTCCGGGCATCTTGTCACTGCTTCCTCGCTCGCTCGCTCGTTTGCCCGTCGCCCCCACCGCACACAGACAGGGTGCTCCTCTGATCTTCGCCCAGACCGCCTGGCCACCCGGCCTACCTCCTCTCCAGCCGGGACCAGGCCGCACCGGGGCCGCGGTAGGGCAGCTCCGGGCCACTCCGGGCGTCTCCACTGCTCCCATGCTCGCCCGTCGCCTCCGTCGCCCCCCGTCGCGGCCAAAGCACTCCGTCGTGCCGGCGAGCGGCCGGCTTGCAGGGCCGGCCCTCCTTGATGTTGTGGAGGGCCGGGACTAGGCCGCGCCTGAGCCGCGCCAGGCCGCTCTGGGCCGCTCCGGGTGTCTCCGCTGCTCCTCGCTCGCCCGTCGTCCCGTCGCCCCCCAGCCGCGAACAAGCGCACCTGCTAAACCTGCGAGTGGCCGGCTTGCAGGGCCAGCCCTCCTAGATGTCCGTGGAGGGCTGGAAACATCCCCTCTGGGCCATAAGACCCCTGTGCCTTGCCGCGTTCAAGGCAAGAACGCCATTTTCGCGCATGCGCAAACATAACATCTCTGTTACATGAGCCACACTTCTGACTACTAGATTTCTGGGTACAATTTAAGGTGTTGATTGACATCTACTGAACAAATCCCTACTTAGGTTAAGACCTGGATATTTCTAGAACTACTTATATTCAGTTGCGTCTTCCTGCCTGATAGGTTCAGGGCTGTCTTAACACATGAGCCTGATGGACACTTGCCCAAGGGCCCCATGAGCATAGGGGCCCCATATTAATATGTGTATGTTAACCCTTCAATGCACATTGTATCCTATAAATACAGCAACATATTTGTTACATGTTACTGCATTTTTAAAATTAATACTAACATGCAAATATGTTTAATGTTATTGACCATTTACATTTTTATTCCTGTGAGTATTGTCATTGGGGCCCTAGTACACTGCTTTGTGCGGGGCCCATAATGCTGTTAAGATGGCCCTGGGTAGTTCCTACATGATCGCCATGCTTCAGGCCCTCTAAAGAATCTCATCTTGGAGGTATGTCTCAAAGAACAGGCTAAGAACATACCCATCAAATCCCCAGAATTTGTGATTCAAAGACATAGAATAGAATAGAATAGAAGAGAAGAGAAGAGAATAGAATAGAAGAGAATAGAAGAGAATAGAAGAGAAGAGAAGAGTTGGGAGGGACCTTAGAGGTCTTCTAGTCTAACCCCCTGTCAGGCAGGAAACCCTATACCACTTGAGACAAATGGATATCCAACATCTTCTTAAAAACTTCCAGTGTTGGCAGTGGCGTAGCGTGGGGGGTGCAGGGGGTGCGGGCCGCACCGGGCGCAACATCTGGGGGGGCGCGCTCGCACTCGCAGCTCCCCGTCGCTTCGGGAAAGGGGATCGAGTAAGGCAGGAACAGCGGCAGCCGGGGAATGTGGCCACCGCCGCGGGGACCGGAGAAGCGTAGCCCGAAGCAAGAGCGGCTGCAAGAGGAGGCGTTTTCTCCCCGTCGCCCCGTCTTCTTCCTTGGGGAAAGGATCTTAGGGGATTTTTCATATTTTTATTAGTATTATTTCTCGGGCGGGGGAGGGGGGATCCGGAATCCAGGAAACCGGGAGGGGGCGGGAAATCGCAGGGAAAAGGAAGAGAGCTCGGCGGGCGGAAGGTGGGGAGAGCTCGCGCGTTCCAGCTGATTCAGCAGCGGTCTTGTGAATGCGCTGAGATGTAGCTGACAGGGCGGGAGAGGCGTCCCGCTCTCCGGATCGAAGGGAGGCCAGCTCTTTCGGGTACCTGCCGGCTGCGGCTGCCTCCCCTACCCCGCTGCCGTCGGATCTTCCTGCACCCCTCCTCTCCCCCCTTCCCGTTTCTCGCTTCCCCGCCGCTCCGCATGCTGCGCCCTCCCCGTCCTCGATGCCGCTGCTTCCCCCGGGGGAGGGCTAGAAAGGCACCGAGAAGGATGAGCGAAGGGGTTGCCTCGCCGCCGGGTGCCACAGCCGCTGCCGAGGAGGGGGCGGCGGCGGGCGGGGGCCCTGCGGCGGGCGATGGAGTGGAAGAGACTCGAGTGCTAAAATCCAGGGGTTAGGGGGCGCAAATTACTTGCCTTGCCCCGGGTGCTGACAACCCACGCTACGCCACTGAGTGTTGGAGCATTCACAACTTCTGGAGGCAAGTTATTCCACTGGTTAATTGATCTAACTGTCAGGAAATTTCTCCTCAGTTCTAAGTTGCTTCTCTCCTTGATTAGTTCCCACCCATTGCTTCTTGTTCTGCCCTCAGGTGCCTTGGAGAATAGTTTGACTCCCTCTTCTTTGTGGCAACCCCTGAGATATCGGAACACTGCTATCATGTCTCCCCTGGTCCTTCTTTTCATGAATCTAGACATACCAAGGTTCATCCAACCATTCTTCATATGTTTTAGCCTCCAGTAGAAGGCTAAAAAAAAATCCCAATAAAAGAGAATATATGTAGCTCAGGACTGAACTGTGCTACTCCCTGTTTATTCATAGTAGCTTGCCCTACCAGTTTAGGTGAAGGTGTGGTTTTCTCCTTGGTGGCACCATGATCCCTGTTTACCTGGGTGTTGGCTGATGATGGAATGTGTTCCAGTTGACCAGACAACCAATCAAGCAGAAAGCAATGCCCTAATCAAAGAAATATCAAGGCGAAAACCACAATCCCACAACATGGGCTGGGCAAGCTCCTGTAGGACTCCACAATTCAGCCTTGAGCCGTGAGCTATTCTCTTCTATCGGAGGTCTTCTATGAATCAAGTTCAAATTCTAGTAATTCCATAGGCATGTTCTTAGCAGCACCACAAAATAATTGGCGATTACCTTCGTCTGGTCTAGCCTACATAATCTCCTATGTAAACAATAGGAACATATTAGCCAACTTTCATTGCATTTGTATGTGTCAGATTAGGAGTGGCAGAACCTGGCGGTGGAGTGGAAAGAGCGATCAGCCTAGAATCCCTTAGTAGCCACAAGAGAACTAACAAGTCCAACCTCCCTTGAATTCCATTGGCCCTGAGATAACTCCAAGCAAGCGCTAGCAGTTGGTTGAGAAATATCCCTGTGCATAGGCTGTTTAGCCATAAATCCGTTTAACTGAACATTCCTGTGCGGACCTGAAGTTTCAGGCCTGACATTCTGGGATAATTTCATTTGCTCTAAAACAGTGGTGACATCTATTTATTTTTTTTTGCCACCGGTTCTATGGGCGTGGCTTGGTGGGGGTGGTCATGTGACTGGGTGGGCGTGGCCAACTTTCCCCTCCTTTTTAAAGCCTTTTTTTCCTGCCTATACGCCTGAACCAGCAGGGGAAAAAAAACGCTTTAAAAAGCAGGAAGAAATCTTCTGATGATTGTGTGGCTCACAGCTGAGTCGCGCTGTCAGGTCTGTAGTTATATTCCTTTTAGGATCTTTGGCCTGCCACACACTCTATTATTTCACTATGCTATTTCATTAGTGTAGTAGTTGGGAGGGGGAACAGAAAAGAGTAGAATTGTAGGATGTTGTCATTCCTTTCTAAAAGCCCAAGGTCATGTACTGTCTCCGCACCTCTGCATCTGACTGGAACTAGATGGGTTCTACAATAGAATAGAATAGAATAGAATAGAATAGAATAGAATAGAATAGGATAGGATAGGATAGGATAGGATAGGATAGGATAGGATAGGATAGGATAGGATAGGATAGGATAGGATAGGATAGGATAGGATAGGATAGAATGCAATGCAATGCAATGCAATGCAATGCAATACAATACAATACAATAGCAGAGTTGGAAGGGACCTTGGAGGTCTTCTAGTCTAACCCCCTGCTTAGGCAGGAAACCCTATACCATTTCAGACAAATGGCTATCCAACATCTTTTTAAAGACTTGCAGTGTTGGGGCATTCACAACTTCTGGAGGCAACTTCTGTTCCATTGACTAATTGTTCTAACTGTCAGCAAATTTCTCCTCAGTTCTAAGTTGCTTCTTCCTTGATTAGTTTCCACCCATTGCTTCTTGTTCTGCCCCCAGGTGCTTTGGAGAATAGTTTGACTCCCTCTTCTTTGTGGCAGCCTCTGAGATATCGGAAGACTGCTCTCATGTCTCCCCTGGTCCTTCTTTTCATTAAACTAAACACACCCAGTTCCTGCAACTGTTCCTCATATGTTTTAGCCTCCAGTCCCCTAACCCTCTTTGTTGCTCTTCTCTGCACTCTTTCCAAGAAGATTGGATCATATGATGGATTGACGGGTGTAGGGATAAGATCGTGAACTTTCAACTGGGTGGAATCCCAGGAAGCTTTTAGATTTGGGATTTCACAGTTGTGCTAACATGTCTGTCTTATTAAATTGGAACTTTAAGGATACCTCTGCCTTGGACTCTGATTTAATTCTGCATGATATTTGGAACACTGACATGTGCGATCCTCGGAAGCTTTTTTTTTTTTTTTTACTACCGAACCCACAGCAGAACCAACAGCAATTGTGGTTTTTGCAGAACCAACAGCAATTGTGCCTACCAGTTCGGCTGACCCGGGATGAACCAGGAGGATTTCACCCCTGGTCTAAGACAAAAGGAAGATGTTCGTGGGAGCTAACAGACAAATGCAAGCTCCTGTAGGAGAAGGAATGGCAGCACTTGGTGATGCCAGCTCAACGTCACTCGTGCCAGGGGTACCTGTGGCAGCCTGAGAGATCTAGCAGTGAAAACAGGCTCCCAAGCTCCGTTTTCAGTTGCAAGAGCCTCCTGCGACCCTCTGCCAGTGAAAATGGAGCTCGGAAGGGCCACATGCGACCCTCGCAGGCTCCGTTTTTGCTGGGCCGGTCCTTCGCTGTTTCCAGGGCAGCTCTTCGGACCAGGTCAATGCACCACATGGATCTGGGGCCGGGGCCTTGAGTTTGACACCCCCAGTATAGGGTCTCCTGCTTGAGCAGGGGGTGGACTAGAAGATCTCCAAGATCCCTTCCAATAATAATTATTCTGTTATTTTTTGAGTTTGCATATAACACCGGATTTTGTAAAGGTTTGTGGCCGAATAAATCTAGAAGATAAGTTGGAGAAGTCCTCTTCCTGATGCCTATTTTGAAGTCAAAAGAATTGCACACACCCATCAATGGGACTACTTCAGTTATGCCCAGGATATGAAATCCATAAGATTAGATCAGGAAACAACTTTTAATTATTCTTTCTTGAGCTTCTTATAATCAAAGGATACAATCAAGATCAAGTGAAGGACTAATACCACTCTATAAAACCTTAGTAAGACCACACCTAGAATACTGCATGCAGTTTTGGTCACCACACAATAAAAACGATGTTCAGACTCTAGAAAAAATACAGAGAAGAGCAACCAGGATGATTAGGGGACTGGAGGCTAAAACATATGAAGAATGGTTACAGGAACTGGGCATGGCTGGTCTAGTGAAGAGAAGGACCAGGGGAGACAGGATAGCAGTCTTCCAATATTTGAGGGGTTGCCACAGAGAGAAGCGGGTCAGGCTATTTTCCAAAGCACCTGAAAGCCAGAGAAAGAATAATGGATGAAAACGTTACAAGGAGAGATTCAACCTGGAAATAAGGAGACATTTTCTGACAGGGAGAGCAATCAACCCGTGGAACAGAAGTTGCCTTCGAAAGTTCTGAGAGCTTCATCGCTGGAGGCTTTCAAGATGAGACTGGACTGCCATTTGTCTGAAATGATGTAGGATCTCCTGCCTGGGTGGAGCGTTGGACTAGATGAGCTACAATGTCCCTTCCAACTCTGTTAATCTGTCTGTTAATCCTATTTTGACTCACTGGAAAGTGAGTCAACGGGAATTCCTTCTATTCTAAAGAAAATTCTTCACATGTGTCAAGCGACACGTTCCACATTGTGCGCATGTTCCAATCCCAGGTCACATTAGGGTCCTACATATAGGCAAGAAAAACCAAATGCACAAGTACAGTATAGGTGGTACCTTGCTCAATAGTAGCAACTGTGAGAGGGATCTCGGAATCCTAGTGGACAACCATTTAAATATGAGCCAGCAGTGTGCAGCAGCTGCCAAAAAAGCCAACACAGTTCTAGGCTGCATCAACAGAGGGATAGAATCTAGATCGCGTGAAGTGTTAATGCCACTGTATAGTGCCTTGGTAAGGCCACACTTGGAATACTGCATACAGTTTTGGTCGCCACGATGTAGAAAAGACGTGGAGACTCTGGAAAGAGTGCAAAGAAGAGCAACCAAGATGATTAGAGGACTGGAGACTAAGACATATGAAGAACGGCTGCAGGAGCTGGGTATGTCTAGTTTGATGAAGAGAAGGACCAGGGGAGACATGATAGCAGTGTTCTGATATCTCAGAGGGTGCCACAAAGAAGAAGGAGTCAAACTTTTCTCCAAGGCACCTGGGGGCAGGACAAGGAGCAATGGGTGGAAACTAACCAAGGAGAGAAGCAACTTAGAACTAAGGAGAAATTTCCTAACAGTAAGAACAATTAACCTCTGGAACAGCTTGCCTCCAGCAGTTGTGAATGCCCCAACCCTGGAAGTCTTTAAAAAGATGTTAGACAGCCATTTGTCTGAAATGGTATAAGGTTCCTGCCCATGCAGGGGGTTGGACTAGAAGACCTACAAGGTCCCTTCCAACTCTGCTATTGTATTGTATTGTATTGTATTAATCAGCTAGATCCATCATATTTCTTCATCCATCTCTGGCTATAACTATGGCGTGCTTCTAGTTTTTGCATTTTTGTATTTCTTCCTTCGTTATTCTGCATTCATTATTTTATATGAATACCATCTGCTGGCTCTTTTTTTTTTTTTCCCAAAAGGGATTTAAGAAAAAAAAACCTCTTCCTTTTTTTAAAAATCCGAAAGAACCCTTTCAATAATGGAAGCCAAGTGATTTACATCTTGGTTGAGGAAAACATTATTCTGCTTCTGGAACAATGAAAAAGATTTGTCCTGCGTGTTCTCCCCAGAGGCAGATTTTGTAGCCAACTGGGGGATGTTATTATAATTATCATCTGCAAACATTCAACGTCCTACAGATGTAAATCCTGATGGATAAACTGTGGGATCCATGTATATATTAGAATCCTCCGGAAATAATCGCCTAATAATTCCAGGCACCCATTAAAAATGGGGCAAAGAAGAAACAGCACACTTGCTTTTTATAGAACATAGAATCTTAGGGCTGGAAGTGACCTCAAAGGTCTTCTAGTCCAACCCCATGCTCATGGTAGGAACCTCATTTCATCCCAGTCAAATGCAGTGGTGGGTTTCGAAATTTTTTAGAACCTCTTCTGTAGGTGTGGCCTGCTTTGTGGGAGTGGCTTACAGGCCATGTGACTGGGGTGAGAGTGGCTAGGCAGTCATGTGACTGGGTGGGCGTGGCCAACTTGTAAAATGTGGTAAAACTCACTTAACAATGCTCTTGCTTAGCAACCAAAATGTTAGGCTCAGAAACTCTGGCATTTGAAGCACGCAAGTCTTAAAGCTGTCCAGTTACAAGACCCTTTGCACCCCTAACCCGTTAGAAAAAAAAACCCCAGGGGTGTTCAAACTTGACAGCTTTAAGACTTGTGGACTTCAACTCCCAGAATTCCTCCTCTCGCTCTTCATCTTGATGATGTGCGGACGGGCAGGGGGAGGGAGCTGGAACCGGTTCTAAACGGCACTGTAGATTTGTGGAACCTCTTCTATAGAAGAGGTCAGAACTGGCAGGAACCCAGCCCCTGGTCAAATGGTATAGAAATTTTATTTTATTTTATTTTAATCACATTTATATCCCGCCCTTCTCCACAAAGGACCCAGGGTGGCGCACAGGAATTTAAAAACATACAAAACAATAAATACAAAATTTAAAAACATATTAAATTATAATCCTATGCTAAAATCTGAATTTAAAATCCCCAATTTAAAAATAGTCCCCACGGGAGGTTAGGCTAGGCCGGCTTGCTGAAAAAGATGTGTCTTTAGACACTGGTGGAAGAGGCGGAGGTCCGAGATGGTACGCAATTCAGGGGGTAGATCGTTCCACAGGGCAGGGCCCGCCACAGAGAAGGCTCTTCCCCTGGGTGTCGCCAGACGGCATTGCCCGGCCGAGGGCACCCTGAGAAGGCCCTCTCTGTGGGAGCAGATCGGCCGAAGGGATGTATGGGGCCGGAGGTGGTCTCGCATATAACTAGGCCCCGAGCCATGGAGAGCTTTAAAATGGTCATCAGAACCTTGAAGCGCACCCGAAAGGCCACAGGAAGCCAGTGCAGCTCACGCAGGATAGGTGTTATGTGGGAGCATCTAGGGGCTCCCGCAATCAGCCACGTGGCTGCATTCTGGACTAACTGTAGCTTTCGAAATAGAATTATTTATTGGTCAAGTGTGATTGGACACACAAGGAATTTGTCTTTGGTGCATAGACTCTCAGTGTACATAAGGAGAATAAAAATACATTCATCAACAATAAAAAACATACGACACTTAGTGATAGTCTAGGTTACTAATAAGCTCTCAAATCGTACTAGTAAACAAATAAAACAATTTCAATTGAAAGATACAAGCAACATGATTATAGACATAAGTGGGGAGAGATAGATACTAGGAAGGAAGTGAATAATAATAATAATAATAATAATAATAATAATAATAATAATAATAATAATAACAACAACAAATTATTCAATAATGAAAATAAGCAGCAAAAAAAAATCACAAAGTACCAGGACTTGCAAATTGAAGTTCAGCGACTGTGGAAAAAGAAATCGTGTGTTGTCCCAATTGTAATTGGAGCCCTTGGAGCAAGACCTAAAGGGCTACCTCGCTATTTGGAAATTCTAAATTTACCAGACTTGAACATTTTGACTCTACAAAAAACCACCCTATTTGGAACAGCTTCTATCCTCCGACGTTACCTTAACAGTTCTTTTATCCTTGGTTAGGACTCGAGCTGTTGAGCTACCAACCAGCCCCAAAGGCTGTGAATTTCACCAAAGATTAACATCATCATCATCATCATCATCATCATCATCATCATCATCATCATCATCATCATCATTATCATCATCTATTCAGCTGGAATCATCAACTGGACTCTGGCTGAACTGGAAAACTTGCACTGGAAAACATGCAAACTTTTGAATACATACCATGCTTTACATCCACGAAGTGACATCTGTTTCACATTCAATATGTGAATGCAGCAAAATCGCACAAACTGATTACAAAGCTAGACACGACCGAGTTGCTAAATTAATCCACTGGTCATTATGTAAAAAATATGATTTACTTGTATGCAGAAAGTCATGGGAACATAAAGTGGAAAACGTTATCGTAAAATGAGAAGGTGAAGATCTTGTGGGACTTTCGAATACAAACAGATCGTCATTTGGAGCACAACACGCCAGATATCACGGTTGTAGAAGGCCGAAGTGTACAGTTTACAGATATTGCTATTCCTGGAGATGCCAGAGTCGAAGAAAAAGAACTAGAAAAAATAATGAAATATCGCGACCTGGCCATTGAAACTACACGGCTATGGATGAAGCATGTCACAGTGACACCCATTGTCATCGGGGCACTTGGCACCATGTCCAAAAATTTTACTAAATACATCAGCAAATTGCAGCTTCCTGCAATAACACCAGCGGAACTGCAAAAAACGGCGCTACTTGCAACATCTTACATTCTAAGAAGATACTTGGTTGATACTTAGGATGGTGGAAGCAAACCGTATCAACCATTAGCACCAGTCAATGGTATTTGCAATGCATTTTTAAATGTTCAGTTGGCTGAGTTTCATGTTTCATGAATAAAGTAAATAATAATAATAATAATAATAATACAGTAAATTATTTGGCAGTGTTGTGGGAATTAGTTGTTTAGCAGAGTGATGGCATGGGGGGGAAATTGTCTTTGTGTCTAGTTCTGGTGTGGAGTGCCCTATAGCGTCATTTTGGAGGCAGAGGTTGAAATTATTTATGTCCAGGATGTGAGGGGTCTGTAGATATTTTCACAGCCCTCTAATTTTCACTATCCAGTCTAATTTTGAAAACTTTCGATGACAGAGTACCCATAACTCCAGGAGGCAAGCTATTCAATTAATGAATTGTTCTCCTGATCAAAAATAATAATAATCCTTACTTCTAGGTTAGATCCCTCTTTAACAAGACTCCACCACTTACTTAGGGGTGGCTTCCGGCAGAGACTACTACCGATTCGCTCAGGGCCGCGGGGCACCACACTTGATGCACACTGTGTGTGCATGCGCAGTACAACTAAAATTGCTATGCGCAGAAGCAAAAAACAAGAGAACCGATACGGCGGCATGGCAGGCCTGGGTCATTGCTGGTTCCAGAGACCCAGGCCGCCAAGCTACTACCAGTAGGAAACCACTACTGCGCTTACTGCTTGTCCTGCCCTCTAGTGCTTTGTAGAATAAGTCAAGCCCTTCTTCTCTTTAAGTACTGGGACAGTTGCCATGTCCCCCCTAATCCTTCTCTTTGATAGGCTGGATGAGTGGTGAGATTCAGCCGGTTCGGGCCTGTTCAGGTGAACAGGTTCTTAAATTGCTGACTGGCCATGCCCCTTCCTGGCCCACCCCTTACACGAATCCCCAGATGCCGCATTTTGGCTCCCAGGTAAGTGCAGGTAGCCTACTGGGCCCAAAACAGGGCATGGGGGAGGTGCGGTGCAGCCCCACATGTCCCATTTTTGCTCCCTAGAGGCTGCAGGGAGACTTCTAGGCCCAAAACAGGGTGTGGAGGGGAGGTGCACCCTTACAACCTGTTTGTCTCCTCGCAGGGTGCAGAAAGCCGAATACTGCCTGTCACACACCCTGGTCTTGCTCGCCATGGTCACGCCCACCCAGCCGGTCATTAGGGCAGAAAACCGGTTGTTAAATGATTTGAATCCCACCACTGGACATGCACATCTCCCAACCTACCCCCTTGAAAAATAAAATATGAAGAGAGTGCTTCAAACGTGCAATGAATGGGTGGGAATTGTAGAGAAACAGATTGAAGCTAAATAATAATAATAATAATAATAATAATAATAATAATAATAATAATAATAATAATAATAATAATAATAATAATAATAATAATAATAATAATAATAATAATAATAATAATAATAATAATAATAATAATAATAATAATAATAATAATAATATGGTTGGATTTTCCCTGGACACCCTTCCATCTGCTAGGCATCTTTCTGATGGGAGCTTTCCAAATCCAGCAGCTGTTTAGTCCAAATAGTTCAAGCCCATTGCTGCTTTTAGAACACAAGCAGGAAGCTCACATCTTGTAAGCAGAAATAGTAGGCGCCCGCCAGCATTCCTCGTTGCAATTTTAGGCTCTGTTTGCTATCTCAGTTTAGCTTGTAGAGTAGAGTAGAGTAGAGTAGAATAGGATAGGATAGGATAGGATAGGATAGGATAGGATAGGATAGGATAGAATAACAGTTGGCCCCTCCTTAGGCAGGAAACCCTACACCACTTCAGACAAATGGTTATCCAACCTCTTCTTAAAAACTTCCAGTGTTGGGGCATTCACAACTTCTGGAGGCAAGTTGTTCCATTGATTAATTGTTCTAACTGTCAAGAAATTTCTCCTTAGTTCTAGGTTGCTTCTCTCCTTGATTAGTTTCCACCCATTGCTTCTTGTGCTGCCTTCAGGTGCTTTGGAGAATAGTTTGACTCCCTCTTCATTGTGGCAACCCCTGAGTGTATATGTTTTTATGTAGTGTATATTGGAGATAGACACCCTTTGAGAGCAGTATGCAATGAAATTTCCTTTTAATGTAGGCTCATTAGTGCACATTCAAAGTGACAGTAAAGTTATTCTAAGTTATTCAAGGGATGCGGTGGCTCAATGGCTAAGATGCTGAGCTTGTCGATCAGAAAGGTCAGCAGTTCAGTGGTTCGAATCCTTAGTGCCACGTAACAGAGTGAGCTCCCGTTACTTGTCTCAGCTTCTGCCAACCTAGCAGTTTGAAAGCACATAACAAATGTAAGTAGAAAAAATTGGAACCATTTTTGGTGGGAAGGGAACAGCGTTCCATGCACCTTCGGCGATTAGTCATGCCAGCGACATGACCACGGAGACGTCTTTGGACACCGCTGGCTCTTCGGCTTTGAAACAGAGATGAGCACCACCCCCTAGAGTCAGGAATGACCAGCACATATGTGCGAGGGGACCCTTCGCCTTTAAGTCTAAGTTCTAAGTCTACATGCAGTTGGTCCACACATTTTAGATTTTGCAGTGCCCAGTTTAGGGAACGGACTATGTTGGGAGACGGCGCCATGTCCTCTGCCTGGCATGTTTCAACAGAGCTCCATTAGGGATATTTTGCTTCCAAGAGCCCTTCCAGCTCTACTTTCGAATGATGTCAAGCTTTTCAAGCCATCCAAGCTGACGGTCTTTGTTGCATCCTGGGGTAGAAAAATCCCCTGTTACTGTATATCTATTCTGTGAATGAATCCTTTATTTCTGTCTGTTCTTAACTTGATCCCAGAGGCAGCTTCTGGACATTTTCTGCTGTTTTTGTGGACAGGGAAATTGCAAGGGCGAAGGATCATGTTATATTATCAAGTGTTTCTAGCCGGACTACCAGATTCTGTAACAGCTTTGTTTCCTAGGCCAGTGGTCGACAAACTGCGGCTCGCGAGCCACAAACGGCTCTTTGGCCCCTCGAGTGCAGCTCTTCCTCCACCCTCGCCGACGGCGGGACTCCTAGGCTGCAGCAACCCTCCCTACCGGCCACCAGATCCATCCCTCTCCCCGTGGAGCCTCTTCAGCCCTTGGGAAGTGCAGCGGCTACCCAAAAAGGCAGCTGTAGCCTCCCCAGCCGGCATGCCGGCCACTCGTCTACTTCCAGGGGCTGCAGAGGCTCTGCGGGCAGGGAGAGGGAACCGGCCTCTGGTGGGTGAGCCAGCAGGGCGGGCAGGCAGCAGTCGTAGCCTCCCCTGCTGTGCTTCCCAGGGGCTGAGAAGGCTCTGCAAAAGAGTGAAGGAACCTGCGTCTGGTGGGTAAGCGAGCAAGCGAGTAAGCGTGGTGGGCGGGCGGGCCGACCAGGCTACTTCCAGGAGCTGAGGAGGCTCCGTGGGGGTGGGGGGGAGACAGACAGAGAGAGGCACAGACACAGAGAGGGAGGGAGGGAGGGAATCAGAGAGTGACAAACACACAGAGAGAGACAGGGAGAGACAGAGAGAGGGAGGGAGGGAGAGAAAGATAGAGACACAGAATGAGTGATTAAGTGAGTGAATGCGACACAGACAGATACACACACACACAGAGTGACAGAGATGGGTGGACGAAGGAGAGAGAGAGAGAGAGAGAGAGAGAGAGAGAGAGAGAGAGAGAGAGACAGAAAGAAAAAGAGAGAAAGAGAAAGAAAGAAAAAGAAAGTGGGAGAGAAAGAGAGAGAGAGAGAGAGAGAGAAAGAAAGAAAGAAAGAAAGAAAGAAAGAAAGAAAGAAAGAAAGAAAGAAAGAAAGAAAGAAAGAAAGAAAGAAAGAAAGAAAGAACTTATGACCACAATTGAGCCCAAAGGTTTGGCTGCTAAGCAAGACCATTGTTAAGTGAGTTTCACATTTTCCAAGTTGGCCACGCCCACCCAGTCACATGACCACTGGGCCACTCCCACAAAACAGGCCACACCTTCTGGCTCTCAAAAGAAATTTCAGTTGTAGTATTTTTGATATTTGGCTCTGTTGACTAATGAGTTTGCCCACCACTATCCTAGGCCAACCATCTGGTAAACTCGTAAATTTCGTTTCTCTCGCCATTGATATGTATACATCCAAACGAAACTGTGTTGTTTCTCTGTGTCATATAATAGTATATGTGGGTGTGTGGGTATGTGCCTAATTTTTGTTTGTTTGTTTGTTTCTCATATTTATGTAGTGCTTATTGGAGGTGGGGACCCTTTGAGAGCTGAATGCAACAAAATTTATTTATTTCTATTTTTTATTTATTTATTTTATTTATATTTATATCCCGCCCTTCTTCACAGAGGACCCAGGGCGGCGCACAGGAATTTAAAAAACATATAAACAATAAATACATAATTTAAAAACATATTAAATTAATCTAATCCTATGCTAAAACCAATTTTAAAATTCCCAATTTAAAACTCTCTAAAATAGTCCCCATGGGAGGTTAGGCTAGGCCGGCTTGCTGGAAAAGATGTGTCTTCAAACACTGGCGGAAGAGGCGGAGGTCGGTTATGGTGCGCAATTCAGGGGGTAGGTCGTTCCAAAGGGCAGGGCCCGCCACAGAGAAGGCTCTTCCCCTGGGTGTCGCCAGACAGCATTGCCCGGCCGACGGCACCCTGAGAAGACCCTCTCTGTGGGAGCGGATCGGCCGAAGGGATGTATGGGGCAGAAGGCGGTCTCGCATAAAATTTCATTTTAATGTATGCCGCTGAGTGTACATTCAAAGTGACAATAAAGTTATTCTAAGTCTGAGTTTTCAAATACTTTGGCCACCTAATGAATTCTAGGATGACCACCGAGCTACCTCTACCCAGCTGGTCAGAGAGCCGGTTGTTAAATTACTTGAATCCCACCACTGGTTATCTTGGATCCCATTCATGGAGAAGAGGAGCTGATGGTGACATGGACTGCCAAATCAAATTAGACCGGATGTAAAATGATGGCCGCCCCCTTCATCCACTATTGTATTCCTCCTATTTGTAATTTATTCGCTGCCTGGTATAGGGACATAATTCGTTCTGCAGCTCATTCGGCAGAACATGACTGCCATAAAGAGTTCCTCACCTTTGTTATTTGCTCAGATATTTAGAAGGGCATTTCTGAGCCTTCCTGTCAGGATTTTATCGTCAACACAAAGTTTACTGGTGTCTTATTGATCTCTGCTTCTGAAAGGTTTGGCATAGCCAATTTGAAATCTGTCAGGATTTTATAGCTGTGGGTAAGGTTACATTAGGAGAGGAAAAAAAATCTAATGGGATTTAAAGAGACTTTATTATGGGGTGACTTGACTCACGTATGTCTGGAGATTGTTCCCAAATGAGTCAGATTTTCTTGAGTCAAATTAATAAAATGGAGTCCTCAAGTAGAGGCCCGAATAAACCAAAACCAATAAACAAATAAACAAAACCTCATTTTTGCTGTTGTGTCAGGCTTGCAGTCATCTTTTCTTTGGGATCTTTGGCCTGCCACACTTTCTTTCATTCTGCTATGCATTTTCTATTGTGGGAAAATAGGAGGGGGGGATTGTACGGAGTTAGATGCTATGTAACCATAACATGCGAACACCGATTCTAAGCTGGATTTCGAGCTGGAGGCCAGGAGGATGTGGTGGCCGGGGCTGGAGCGGCATTGGGACGATCTGTGGAGCTGCGTTTACTGAGCTGGGACGATCCATTGAGCTACGGCTATCGGGGAGGCTTGGAAATGGAGGAGAGGCCGGATCGGGCCGGGCCGGGAGAAGAGCGGCCGGCCCGAGGCCTCTAGGAGGAGGTGAGACTCTCTTTTTGGGCGGCGGAATGAACGGCTGGAAGATTTTAACAACGTGGCCGTGGCCTGTGCGTCCTTTGTGTCATCGTCCAGCCACTGGAGCCTCTGGATGGGCCGGTTTGGGCCGGACCGGGGGCTTCACTGGTTGTGGGGAGGCCGGGCCTGGGAGATGGAACAGCGGTCGGCCCGAGGCCTCCAAGGAGGAGATGAGTCCAGGCGGCCGGAAGGACCTTGAGATTTTTTAACAACAGTATGGTCGAGGCCTATAAGAACTTTTATCCGGGCCTGGCCAGGAGCAGGAAGAGCGTCCTGGCCTGATCTTTTCTGAGAGGACGCAAGGCCAGAAGAGCCCTTTCAAAATCTGGGCTCCAGAGACTGCCCACTTCCCCCCCCAATATTCCCCAAATTACACCCATGTTACCCCACCCGGACAGACAGACAGACTATTTTAACACCTGCGATGAATTTTAAGATCAAAGCCGGACTATATCTCATTGAGCATGTGAATTTATTTATTTATCATTTTTAACATCTATTTTACTATTTAAATTGCCAACGATGCTCCCTATAATCAACTATACGACCCATTTTATATCTTATATTTATATTTGTATTGTATTTATATATCTATATATCTATGTATTTATGTATTTATATATTGATATACTTATGTGTCTATGTATTTATATATTTATATTTATATAGTATAATTATAATTATAATTATGTATTCTAAGGCAGACCTTATGCTACTGCGAGAGTCCCCGCTCTCGCAGGTCTGGCCCTCCTCTTTAACGAGGGCCCGCCTTGATGAGGGATTTATTAATCCGGAGAGGTGGGCAAAGCGCGGCCTCAGGGGTTTTTTAATAAGAAATTTGTTGTCTATTTTAGGGGGTACCAGGGAGGGGGGAGGGTATAGACAGGTTGAGACTAGCAAGAAGGGAACGGGCCGAGCCAGCAGACTACGGAAGGAGGCGGATGGTTCCGCTAAGAGGGGGGATACATGAGTTGTTTCCATGGAGGGCCTACCCATCGAGAGGGTGGCAGGGAGAGGCAGATCCGATGGGAGACAAGTTCCATCCTCCCGGTTGGGGGCACGAGGCCGATGGTTACAAACGGTCAAGTGCCACAACCCCCGCAGGCTAGGTGGTCAGGGAGTACAGAGCCAGGGCCTGCGGCTGATGTTTTGCAATGCCAGGTCCGTTGTCAACAAAGCCCCCCTCATCCATGACCTTGTGTCAGAGGGGGAGCCGGACCTGGTAGGAATTGCGGAGACCTGGTTGGGCCACGAGGGAGGACTCCCCCTCGTTGAAATGTGCCCACCAGGTTACCGCGCTTTTCATCAGCCCCGGGCCCTAGGCAGGGGTGGTGGGGTAGCAGTTATTATTAGGGAAGGTCTGGAGCCGAGAGAGACCATTGTGCCACAGACCACCGGTTGTGAGTCCCTCTGTGTGAAGTGGGGCCTAGGGAGGCAGTTGGGCTTGCTGGTTGTATACCTGGCTCCCCGCTATGTAACAGCAGCCCTGCCCGAGCTCCTCGAGGTGATCGCTACGATGGCAGTTGAGACCCCCAGACTTTTAGTCATGGGGGACTTTAATCTGCCATCGGCGGGCGAATCATCCGGGGTAGCTCGGGAGTTCATGGCTTCCATGACGGCCATGGACCTGACCCAATTAATTCAAGGCCCCACCCACGAGGGTGGACATACACCGGATCTCATCTTTGTCTCAGGCCAATGGAAGAGTGATCTGGGTATAGGGGATATAGTCATCACGCCCTTGTCATGGTCAGATCACTCACTTCTCCGGCTCGACTTTCCAACCGCTACCCCCCACCGCGGGGAGGTGGAACCTGAGTCATCTATTTGGTTCCGCCCCAGGCGCCTGATGGACCCCGATGGGTTCCAGGCGGCGCTTGGGCCACTTCCTGTACCCCTGACCCCTGCCCCGATGGAGGACCTCGTGGCCGCATGGAATACTGCGACCACGGGAGCCTTGGATCGGGTCGCGCCCTTGCGGCCTCTTTTGCGGCAGCGAGCCACCCTGGCTCCTTGGTTTACCGAGGAGCTAAGGGTGATGAAGCGCCACAAGAGATGCCTAGAGAGAAGATGGAGGTCTACTCGATCTGAATCCGACCGAACACAGGTAAGAGCCCATTTACGGACTTACATTGTGGCGCTGAGAGTGGCCAAACGCCATCATTGTGCCACTCTCATAGCATCCGCAGATAACCGCCCTGCCGCCCTGTTTAGGGTGACCCGTTCCCTCCTTCAACAGAGGGTGCGGGAAGCCCCATTACAGGGTAGAGCAGAGGAATTTGTGATTTATCTGCAGGAGAAAATCGCTCAGATCCATAACGAGTTAGTCTCCATTGATGGTCCAGTGGGAGGCCACGAGACAGATCTTGTTTGGGAGGAGTTTGACTCCGTTACTTCCGAGGATATGGACAGGTTACGTGGGCGACTGCGAGCCACCACATGTTTATTGGACCTGTGTCCTTCCTGGCTTGTACTGGCATCCTGGGAGGTGACACGAGGCTGGCTCCAAGAGGTTGTCAACGCTTCTTTAAGCGAGGGTTTCTTGCCTGCCTCTCTTAAAGAGGCTATGGTGAGGCCCCTCCTGAAGAAGCCCTCTTTGGACCCAGCTTTATTAGCCAACTATCGTCCCGTCTCCAACCTTCCCTTTTTGGCGAAGGTTGTAGAGAGTGTGGTGGCACAACAGTTTCCCCGTCACCTGGAGGAAGTTGATTATCTAGACCCGCGTCAGTCCGGCTTTCGGCCCGGGCATAGCACCAAGACGGCATTGGTCGCGTTGGTAGATGATCTCTGGAGGGCCAGAGATGGGGGTTGCTCCTCCATCCTGGTCCTATTAGACCTCTCAGCGGCTTTTGATGCCATCGACCATGGTATCCTATTGCATCGGCTGGGGGGGTCGGGGGTGGGAGGCACTGTTTTACGGTGGTTCTCCTCCTACCTCTCTGGTCGATCGCAATTTGTGTTGGCAGGAGAGCAGAGGTCGACCTCGAGACCCCTCACATGTGGGGTGCCTCAGGGGTCGGTCCTCTTGCCTCTCCTGTTCAACACATATATGAAGCCGCTGGGTGAGATCATCCGTGATTTTGGGGTAGAGTACCACCTCTACGCTGATGATACGCAGTTGTATATATCTACCCCAAACCACCCCAACGATGCCGTAGCGGTGATGTGCCAGTGCCTGGAAGCCGTGCGGATCTGGATGGGAAGTAACAGACTCAGGCTCAACCCGGCCAAGACCGAGTGGCTGTGGTTTCCGGCCGCCCGATTCAACCAGTTGACTCCATCACTGGCCATATGGGGCGAACACCTTGCCCCTGTGGATGGGGCGTGCACCTTGGGTGTCCTCCTGGATACCCGGCTGTCCATGGAAGATCAAGTGACAGCCGTGGCCATGAGGGCGTTTTACCAGGTTCGCCTGGTACGCCAGTTGCGTCCCCTATTGGATCGGGATGTCCTTTGCACAGTCACTCATGCCCTCGTGACATCCCGACTGGACTATTGTAACTCTCTCTACATGGGGCTCCCCTTGAGGTGCACCCGAAGACTTCAGCTGGTCCAGAATGCAGCCGCGCGAGCAATAATGGGGACCGCAAGGTACACCCATATAACACCTCTCTTGCGCGAGCTGCACTGGCTGCCTGTCGTCTTTCGGGTGCGCTTCAAGGTGTTAGTTATCATCTTTAAAGCGCTCCATGGCTCAGGACCTAGCTATCTGCGGGATCGGATCCTGCCCCATACATCCTCCCGGCCGATTCGCTACCACAGAGAGGGACTTCTCCGGGTGCCGTCCACCAGACTTTGTCAGCGGGCGACGCCCAGGGGAAGGGCCTTCTCTGTGGCGGGCCCAGCCCTCTGGAACGACCTTCCCCCTGACATTAGAACAACCACGGACCTCCGCTCCTTCCGTCAGAAATTAAAAACATACTTTTTCTGCTTGGCCGGCCTATGTTAGTCTCTATCTTTTTAGGGTTTAGGGAATATTAGTTTTAATATGGGGATTTTAGTGCAGGGACAATTAAATTTAATTTGTTTTTATTTATTGTATCTATTTTTGTATATTTTTATGTGTTTTAATTTTTCCCTGTACACTGCTCCGAGTCCCCTTGGGGAGAGAACGCGGTATATAAAAATAAAATATTATTATTATTATTATTATTATTATTATTATTATTATTATTATTATTATTATTATTATTATTATTATTATTATTATCAAAATTCTTTCTAGAAAGCCAAGGTCATCTTTGGTCTCTGCACCTCTGCACCTGACCGGAACTGAATGGGTGGAACTGCCAGCATGGCAGTGGAAGATTGGACCATGTGATGGGCTTATGAGTGTGGGGGCAAGATCTTGAACTTTCAACTGGGTGGGGAAAACCGGAAAGCTTTCAGATTCGGGTTTTCCCAGATGTGCCAACATGGCTCTCTTAATAAATTGGAACTTGGAGCAATACTTTGCCTTGGACTCTGATTTACTTTTGGATGCTATTTAGAACCTTGACATGTTGTTTTAAACACATTTTAAAGACAGGGCTAATGAAGGGAAATTCTAAATGCTCCACAGAAATCATCTCTCAATGCACAGGAGCACCAACAACTAGGTCTAGATTAGGAATTGCCAACCTTAAACACTCAAAGAGCCATTTGGACCCATTTCCCACAGAAAAGAAAACTCCGGGAGCCACAAAACCCTTCCCGTGCCTGACTATTTCCTGAGTGCCCACAAAACCAGCATGTGTATTTGAATTAAAGGTTCTTTTTTCTTCTGAAATTTTCTTTTCTTGGATTTATCCATGATTGGCCTATTGGGAGGTCAAAAAACTCAATAAATTGCATGCTGGCATGTGTCACACATTGGCGGTTGCAACACATATTTTGAGTGACAGGGAGCCGCAGCAGAGGAATGAAAGAGCCACATGCAGCTCCCAAGCTGTGGGTTGCTGACCCCTGGTCTAGGTTGAATGACGAAAGGTCTTTTTCTAAATATCTTTTTCATATTCACTGAGATCTTCTGAGAAGGTAGAACTTCAGTTGCTGAAGTCCTGACTCAGGGTTCCAATATTTGAGGAACTGTCACAGAGAAGAGAGGATTGACTTTTTTCTCCAAAGCTTCAAAGAAGAGAATTTAGGAGAAATTTCTTTACAGTGAGAACAATTAATCACTGGAACAATTTGCCTCCAGATGTTCTGGGTGCTCCATCTCTAGAGGTTTTTAAAAAGAGACTAGCTGTACCTGGCATTGCTGTGGCCCAGTCTAGTTAAATGGCCAACCAATGTGTGTAGATCTACACCTGCACACACAAACGCCTACACACAACCACCATATAACCCCCAACCTACTTACGTACTGTTTTTCTTCCTCTCTCCCTCTACCTACCTACCCACCTACCTACTGTATTTTTCCCTCTCTCTCTCTATCTGTGAAGGAACATTGGAGGCTTATTTGGTTGCTGAGGAAATGACTGTTGGAAATGTGAGGGGCGTGTGCGTGACGCATCATAAGAAGCAGCCGGGTGGGAGGAGCTTAAGGGAGAAAAATAACCGAGAAGTCCATACCTTTTACATTTGTGCTGCTTGCACATGACACAGGTGTGGCAGCCACACAAAATGTATGTATGATTGTTACTCCCTTTCTTAGCAACATTGTGTGAAAATGTGGTGCCGATCGGTGCAGTACTTTCTGAGATTAGCGATTTTGCACAAACTATTTTAAATTTTTATTTATATAGATTGGACAGCCATTTGTCTGGAATGATATAGAGTCTCCTGCTTGGGTTTGGATTATAAGAACCTTGAGGCACAGATGGGCTGCTACAGGTTCACCCAAACCTGAGCAAACCCATAGCAAATGTTAAGGCTGGTTCAGAGAACCTCCAAATCCCACTCCTGGCTGGCCCCACCAACCCCACCCCTCCCAGGAGCCTACACGTGGCCTGTTTTGGATGCGAGGTAAGCACAGGGCCCATGCAGAGGCTCCGGGAGGGGGGAAATGGATCTTCTGGAAGTTCCAAAAGGCCAGAAATGGGCCCAGTCTCCTGAGGGCCTCTGGAGCCTGGGGAGGGTGAAAATGCCCCCCTCCACCATGGTGCAGGAGGCCACGCCCACCATGGCCACGCCTACCCAGCAACCAACCAGAGAACCCGTTGCTGAAATTTTTGAATCCCACCCCTGCGCTGAGGTGTTTTCCAAGTGTGTTATTCTGAACTCTCAAAGGCTGTCCCAGTATCTTGAAATCGACTTATGACTAAATTAAAGGGCTAATTCATTTGATTGTGTCTACAGGATGTAGCATCTGGTCTTCCTGGCTTTGAACTTTTGAAACTCAGCAAGGATGGGTTTGGTTAGGCCTTGGAGGAAAGTCTAGACAGAAATTCAAAAGGAAAACCACAGAAGAATAGTGGCCAGCCACTTTGTGCCATCATCAAAGACCTGTCTGTGAAATCATCAGGTGTTTCAAGAGGCTTGACTTCATCCCTTCGTTGGCCTTCAAAAAGAGCTCAAATTGTTAATTTTAGATATCTCCATTTGTGAGGCTACGCCTTTCTGTAAACCTCTAAGAGGCCTTGGCGATCCCTGGTAGGATCAATTGAACAACGGTGGTGCCAGGGCTTCTTAATTTGAAGTGGTTTGTTGGCTAGCTGCTAACATATCTCCAAACACAGCCTCTCTCAAGGAGAGACAGAGGTGGGATTTGGGGGAAGAATGCTCGGCTTTAGGAAGAAGGACCCGAAGAAGAAGGATTTCATAACTCTAGATTTAAGAATTCAGATTCAACTCCTAAAACTCTGGGAAGACAGGAACCAGTAAGCTCAAGTGGTCAGGGAATGTTTAGTTAGTTGTAAGAATCATTTAAGGGACATGGTGGCTCAGTGGCTAAGACGCTGAGCTTGTCAATCAGAAAGGTCGGCAGTTCAGAGGTTCGAATCCCTAGCGCTGCGTAATGGAGTGAGCTCCCATTACTTGTCCCAGCTTCTGCCAACCTAGCAGTTCGAAAGCACGTAAAAATGCAAGGAGAAAAATAGGGACCACTTTTGGTGGGGAGGTAACAGCGTTCTGTGCGCCTTTGGCATTTAGCCATGCTGGCCACATGACCATGGAGATGTCTTTGGACAGCGCTGGTTCTTCGGCTTTGAAATGGAGATGAGCACTGCCCCCTAGAGTTGAAAATGACTAGCACTTATGTGTGAGGGGAACCTTTACATTTACTTACGAATCATTTATTTGAATGTTTCCCAACTTTGGCGACTTTAAGAAAGATGGACTTCAACTCCCAGAAATTCCCAACTAGCATGGTAAACTGGAGAAATCTGGGAGTGGAAATTCTTTTCTTTTTCCCCCCCTTAATGGTGGATTATTTCCTTGCTTGTTCAATTGAGATGGGTCAATCTATTCTTCAAAGCATTTGAAGACAGAACAAGAAGCAATGGATGGAACGTAAACAAGGAGATAATCTACGTAGAACTAAGAACAAATATTCCAGAGATCAGTGGAAAGATATAGCTCCAGAGGATTGTGGGTACTCAATCACTGGAGGTTTTTAAGAACAGATTGGACAGCCACTTGTCAGAAATGGCATGGGCTCTTCTGCTTCAGCAAGGGGTTGGACTAGAAGACCTCCAAGTTCCCTTCCATCTCTGTTAGTGTGTCTGTTATAGTCTTGTACCTGCCCCACTTCCTTGTCTGTTACTAAGACTGTTTACAGGTAGTTATTAACTTCCACATATAAATCTTCTAGGTAAATTGTGACAGCAAACTATTATCTTCAGATCTTAACGTTGTTTCCTTCCTAAAGATAGAAATCTATTCCCTTGATTACAACTGTGTTGGGTATGTAATCAAACCACATGCACACCCAAAAGGAGCTAAATAATTCTGGTTTTTAAAAAAGGAGAAATTGGAACCATCCATTTAAATATTTATTCTTAGCTTTCCTGTTCAACCTGCTCCATGGAGGACATCTCTCCATCCAAGAAGAGCAAAATTATCTGTCCAAGCGTAGTGTTTTTAACTGTGGGGGTGTGACCATGCACAAACTACAAGAATCTCACAAGGGCTATTCCTTTGCAATTAATTTTCCTGCTGGCTGGAATGATCAGGGATAGCATCAATTGGCTGATTGGTTGATTTGAACCATTTATACAGCTGCCCAGCTCATGCATCTTAGATATCTGACATGGGCATAACCACAAGACAAACACACCAATTAACATCAAAACCACAAAACCACCGCACAATGCAACACAACTAAAGCCCGCCCATCGTTGTTTTAACAATCATTCCAGGACAAAGTCGGTCAATGCCTGGCTCAATGTCCAGGAAATACCAGGCTTTTAAAGTCTTAAAAAGAATTGGGGTTGTTTGTAAAAAATGTAAGATGCATTGTATATCAAATAATACAGAATAATAGTTATAAGAGGAATATAGGTACATAGAATGATATAAGATGTATTGTAGTGAAATAAGTACATGGGGTTGCCCTTGAGATGCACCCGGAGGCTCCAGTTAGTTCAGAATGCGGCCGTGCGGGGGATTCTTGAAGTCTCAAGATACTCCCATGTAACACCTCTCCTGCACGAGCTGCACTGGCTGCCTGTGGCCTTCCGGGTGCGCTTCAAGGTCTTAGTGACCATCTTTAAAGCGCTCCATGGCATAGGTCCTGGTTATTTACGGGACCGCCTCCTACCACATACCTCCCTTCGACCTGTCCGCTCCCACAGGGAGGGCCTCCTGAGGGTGCCGTCGACCGGTCAATGCTGGCTGGCGACTCCCAGGGGAAGAGCCTTCTCTATGGCAGGCCCCGCCCTCTGGAATGACCTGCCCCCCGACCTTCGTACAATCAGGGACCTGCGCCTCTTTCGCCGGGCATTAAAAACATACTTTTTTCATGTGGCCGGCCTGGCATAGTCTTTTATTATTGATTTTTAGTCAGGGTTTTAATTATGAATTTTAGCACGGGTTTTAAAATTGATTTAATTTATTTTTAACCATGTTTGATTGTATTTATGACTTCTGTTTTATTATTCCTGTGCACCACCCTGAGTCCCATTGGGGAGAGAGGGCGGTATAGAAATATAATAAATTCAAATTCAATTGAAAGAGTAATGTGTATAGAAGAAATATAAGTATAAATTATCATATTAGTAGATGAAAAATGTGTAAATATATATTTATAGATATATAGATTATATCTCCAAGTGGCCTCAATGACTCTCTAAAAGAAAGGAAATGACCAGCTACAGTATCTGCAAGGAGTATAAATCCTTCCATTCCCCACCATCCAGTCAGAGCTGAAGAAGCTTCTTGGATGAGAAGTGAAATGTCTTCAAACAAAAACCAGAAAGTCCAGTTTAATTTACTTTACTTTATTGCCATTGATTGTACCTCCTACAACAAAATTAAATGCCATCTTCAGTGTTCATTATAACTATAAAAATAAAATACAAACACACTCATTTCATTTCATTTATTCGACTTATTAACCGCCCCCTCTCCCCATAGGGACTAGGGGCGGTGCACAGAAAAATATAAAAATACATACATCACAATAAATACATAAATACTTAAAACTATATTAAATTACACCCTGTGCTAAAAACTACCCCATTAAAAATCCCTAAAGCCCAATATAAAATTTCTCTACTAAACAACTGAGGCTGAAAATGGTAGGTTAGGCCAGGCCGGCCTGTTGGAAAAAGTAGGTTTTTAGTTGCTGGCGTAATAGATCTAAGTTTGGGGGGTAGGTCGTTCCAGAGGGTCGGGCCCGCCACAGAGAAGGCCCTTCTCCTGGGAGTCACCCGCTGGCATTGCCTAGTGGATGGCACCCGGAGAAGTCGGCATTGCCTAGTGGATGGCACCCGCTGGCATTGCCTAGTGGATGGCACCCGGAGAACACATCCTTGACCATCAATGCAGTTGCCTCTTGAAAAAGCACCTTTGAGTTTCTCCTGGATTGCAGCCACTTTGGAGATTAGTTTCCACCCATGGCTTCTTATCCTGCTTTCGGGTGCTTTGGAGAATAGTTTGACTCCATCTTTTTTCTGGCAGCCCTTGAGATATTGGAACACTGCTATCATGCCACCCCTGGTCCTTCTTTTCATCAGATTAGACTTACCCTATTCCAGCAACTAGTCTTTATATGTTTTTACTGCCACAATTCACAACGACTGTGGCAAGAAGGGTCATCAAATGGAGCACAACTCACTGAACAACTTTGTTTAGTAACAAAAATGTTGGATTCAATTGTGATACGTCAAGCAACTACCTGTCCCACGTCTAGAGGAAAATAACTATTTCTTGGACAAATAAAAACCGGATAAAATTATGGAAGACTTTGTCACCAGTCTCCTTGAGGCTTAATACGCAGCGGGCCTGCATCGGTAACCCCCTTAGCTAATGATACTGATTAGGACTGCATGAAGCATGCAAATCTGCCCAGCCTTTTGTGCAGCAAAGACATATGGCTTAATTAGACGCTCGCTAGCACCTGAAAAAATTGGTGCCAGATTCATTGAGAAATTAAGTGGAGTAGCCTCCTATCTTCCGAGCTTCACGCTGCTGGAGAATTTGCACCAAATGTTTTCGCTTAACGGCTTCTTGCTCCCACCTGGAATCTCCGCGGCGGGTTCTGGCAGGGCCCTGGCATCATTACTCAGAGCAGCATGGATCTGGAGAGAGTTTGAGGCATGAAAGGTTTGCTGGCAGAGTTTAAGGAAACGAGGGCGACCCCATCATGAAGGAAGCCACGGGGTATTCAGAGGAGCTGTAAATAACTCAGCAATGTCCAGATGCTAATAGTCAAGGATGGGTTGCTACTGGCATTACTGCCGGTTCGGTGCACAAAAAAACCCATGCACATGCAATTACACCTAAAAAGGGTCTGCGTGTGCGCACAACGTTAGAAAAGGGGGGAGAAATTAATTTTTGCAATGAAGATTGCAAATCAAGATGGCGCCGATGCCTCTAGAACCGATTCAGGGGGGTGGCAGGCTGAGTTACTACCTACTCACCCGAACTGGTTCAAACCAGTAGGAATCCACCTCTGCTAATAGTTTTTTTTTATCTAGGTAGTGTTCTGACCCAGCCTTAGCAGAACCAATAGACAGACTCTGCCAGAGTATGTTCATAGACTGGAATAGACATGGTAACAGGTCAGCCAATGGGGGACTGTTTGGATAGACTTGGCAGCAGGTGAGTCAATGGGGACTGTCTGGATAGGGAAACATAGTAATTGTTTGTATGGGGCCATAAGAGACAATTTGAAGTCTGGGTGTGGCTTAGACTTTCTGAACTGTATATAAGAGTTGGTTAGGCCTCTGTAACTTTACCTCAGCCTCTGTATAATATAGGGTACCTCTCTAGTCTGTAATGACTTGCTTCTATGAATATTGCTTCTGTGTTCCTGATTTTGTATGCTGAATTCTGCTGTTTGGTATTGTATACAAAGAAGGTTCTTATATGTAATTCAATCCTGCTGAAGTGCATTTCCTTGTCTGCTTGCTGGATGTTTTTATCTGGATATCACTTCTGGAATTTGTACTTGTGAAGGAGTTGGGGTTCTAACTGGCATTACTGCCAGTTCGCTCTTGTGCATGCTTTACGTGTGCATGCTGGAAGCGAGCTGTGTACACATGCACAGTTCAATGGAAATTGTTCTGCGCATAAACAGAACTCAAAAAAAAAAAGATGGTGGTGACCACCGACCAGTTCGGGGCTGTGGCCAGCCTGGGTTGCAGCTGGTTCTGCGACCCAGGCCGGCATACCACTACCAGTTCATCTGAACCAGGCCAAACCGGTAGGAACCCATCTCCCTACCCCCTGAATTACGTACCATCACCGACCTCCGCCTCTTCCGCCAATGTCTAAAGACATATTTGTTCCAACAAGCCGGCTTAGCCTAAGGGGGCTTTTAGGAAGTTTTTAAATTGGGTATTTTAAATTTGGTTTTAGTACAGGATAGGACTGTTTAATATTTATTTTAAATTATATATTTATCTTTGTATTGGTATGTTTTAAATTTCCTGTACGCTGCCCTTGGTCCTCTGTGGGGAAGGGCGGGATATAAATTTAAATTAAAAAAAAATCTCTGTTGTGAAGAAAAATAAATGAAACTTTGATCTTGGTTTGTTGATTAGATAGAGCTGGTGTTAGGGAAATGGCTAGTTATATATTAATGTGTAAAAGCAAAAAGTTGATATTGGAGTGTGTTTATTTTGTACTGAGCTGGGAAGAGTTTGAAGTCAATGCCTTCTTTTCTTTCTTTTTCTCTTTCCCTTTGCATTCCACACCCCCTTTTCCCGTTCCCTTTCCCACCCTTAATTTCTTATTTTCTTTTCTTTTTTTTTGTATTTTATATTTTAGCGTAGCACTTACACTTATAGACCACTTCATAGTGCTTTTACAGCCCTCTCTAAGCAGTTTTACAGAGTCAGCCTATTTGCCCCCAACAATCTGGCTCCTCATTTTACCCACCTCAGAAGAATGGAAGGCTGAGTCGACCTTGAGCCGGTGAGATTTGAGCTGGTGAACTGCAGCTAGCAGTCAGCTGAAGGAGCCTGCAGTTCTGCACTCTAACCACTGTGCCACCTTGGCTCTATATCAGTGTTAGAAAAACCTTTTTGGCACCAAGTCCGGGGGGGGCGGAGCACCAGAAACCGCGAGAGCAGCTCCCTGGCATGCATGCATGCGCTGGGAAGCTGAGCTTCTGCTTTCCGGCATGTGCATGCACACCGATCAACTGGTCTTCCAGTTTCTGGCACGCATGCATGCACAAACACCAGCTGGCCAGCATGCATGCATACACCAGAAACTGGAATCTCAGCTTCCCGGCATAGTCATGTGTGCAGGGAGCCGCCCTTCCAGTTTCCAGTGCTCCCACACATGTGAAGACCAGCTGGCCGGCACACATGTGCGTGCTGGAAACTGGAAGAGTGACAGGCAACAACTGGCATGCCCAGAGAGATGGCTCTGCATGCCATTTCCAGCACACGTGCCACAGGTTCGCCATCACAGCTCTATTTAATAAATAAAAATATATAATAAAATTTAAAAAATTCTAAAAAGAAGCAGCATTACTTACAGAGAACCAGCCTTCAAATGAACACAAGCTATGAAGCCAAAACGAAGCATGTTCACTGAAGCAGGCAGTGCTTACATTTCTGAACTTGTGTGATGATAATCTAATGCAATGCAACTAACGCACCACCACCACCCCACACACAAAATAACTTAACAGAATCAAAGGCAAAGAAAGAAGTTTTGATACTGTTGCAAGTATCACAAAGTAATTTGGCTATTGACGTAATGCATCTTCTGGGAAGCCTACACAAAATGCCTTTAGTTCTAGGATGAACAAACAGCAGGATCGAACGGCAGTTCACAGATGTATAAGAAGAAGGAAAAGAAAGCTAAACCTCAAAAAGAAATAGTGGAATTAACTGGGTCATATGTCAAGGATGGATTTTGAAAGGATGTCTTACTTTTTAAGGTTTCAAAATGTTCCTGAAGCAGGCTCCGAGAATTTAAAAGATTTAATGTGTATGATGTTAGCAGATTATACTAACAGGAGCAAAGAAGATATTTGGGAGGACATTGATTTGAATTAACTCAGCATATGCCAGAATAAATGAAGTACCCAGAGAGATACATATTAAATTTGTAAGAAGGTCGACGAGGGATGAGATCCTGAGAGCACAGAGAGATGGTCCCTTGATATATCAACAGAGTGAAATTGCCATTTTGAAACAGATCCCGAAAAAGATTCGAGAGATAAGAAGGAAGTATTCGTTCTTATCAAAAAGATTATATAAAAAAGGGGTGTGGTTCAAATGGTCGATGCCCGAAGGAATGTTAGTGTTCTGGGAGAGAGGGAGAATAAGAATTAAAATAATTGCAGAGGCGGAAGCCTTTCTTAAAAAAACATTCCTCAATCCTGGAGGATGAAAATGGGGGAACAGGAGGGGCCACGGCTCCGCCAGGGAGAAGAGGATACAATAGCTAAAAGACTCAGATCTCACAAATGACTTTCTATTATATAGCGTAACCCTTATCTGGATGTCTATAGAAATAAATGATTGATTGCATGAAGTTGTGAAATGATGTATGTATGTATCTCTTTCCACTTTGTAGGGAAATGGAAAAATTATTGCATTGGGTTTTTTTTCTGTATGAAGCCTCAGAGGGGGCCAACACCTCCGACACAGATGTCCTCAAAATGTCTCATTTATACCTTATGCCCTTTTCCTATCCAAAAATTTGTAAAAACCAATAAAACGTTTTTGACACGAACAAAAAGAAAGCTAAACAAAATCCTCCGAGGTGAGGCAATTCTCCAGAACAAAATCCAGGCTAAGGGCTTGAAATAATTCCAGCAAGGAACTCAACTGTGCATACCAAGATGTTCATCAGCTGCTTGGAGAAACGGTTGCCTAGACAGCTCTATCAACACGAGCATCTTCTCATCCCAGAAGCTTCCCAGTGGATCATCCTACTTCCAGATGTTCTACAGAAGACCTTCAAGGAAACATTTTTCTAGGTATTTTATGCTAAAGTAAAAATGCAGCATAATATAAATTGTCCAGAAATTTGTGGCTTGTGGGTCTCAGGGCTTTAAGAAAAACAATGCTTTACCTAAGAGAGATTTGCAGTTGGATCTTGTTCTGACCTATGCTTCTGGAGAAAGCATAAATGACAATCTTACTCCCCCAAACCCTCTTTTATTTATATAGCTGTAAATTATGGTCATTCACAGCCCGCAAGGCTTCACAAACAGTCTGTGAAGATTCCGACAGATGTCTGCTCGAGTTGCCACAGTCTTTCAGGGGAATGTTGAGAAACACCCACCTTATCTCCCTGGGAATGCGGCCAGAGACCTAATTGCCAAATGCAGAACAAGGCCAAACTTAGCACAGAGTCAAACAGAACTTTTCAAAGCTTGAACCAACCGGATGAATTAATTGCTTCCTGCAAAAGCTCACGTCCTGTTCGCTCCTCTTTTGTGTCTTATGGGAAGAGCCAATCATCTCCAAGCCTTACTCCCGAGTCGACCCTGTTTTCTTAATTGTTCTTGCCCTCGGGCAGCTCTGGGCATGCACACACTAGGAACAGGCTCCTGTTCTTCTTCTCCCTTGCTGATGTCAGGCTCCAGAGGTTCCAGAGGCAGCAAATAGCTACCAGATGGACTTGGCCCCCTCTCTGCCTCTGACACAGAGCCCTCATCCAAGCCTTCCTCAGACTCCAGGACTGGTCCATGATCCTCCCCAATCTCCTTTCTGTCCAAATCTGCTGCCAGCTCTGCTGGCCACTGGCAGGCCACAACAGATCTCAGAAGAGAAAGGGCTAAATATTCATTACGGTTAGTCCTTGACTTGTAACCAAACATTCAGCCCAAAGTCTCTGTTGCTAAGTGAGACATTTGTTAAGTGAGTTAAGCTCCATTTCATGAGCTTTCTTGCCACAGTTGTTGAGTGAATCAATGCAGTTGCTTAGTTAGTAACACGGCTGTTAAGTGAATCTGGCCTCCCTATTGACTTGGCTTGTCCTAAGGTCACAAAAGGGGATCACATGTCCCCGTCATAAAAGTGAGTCAGTTGCCAAGCCATCTGAAATTTGATCATGTGGAGATACTGCAGCGGTTATAAGTGTGAAAAATGGTCATCAGTCAGTTTTTCGGTGTGGTTGTAACTTCGAATAGTCACTAAATGAACTGTGGAAAGTGGAGGACTGCCCATCCAAAGGAAAAAAATTAGGGTGAACTCTCAGGATCCATTTGTGGATCAGGGCGATCCACTTCCGAGAGTGGATTAGCCATTCATTGATGATGGTGTTCTCCATTCAGTCATGTCCAGCTCTTGTAGCAATAGCATTAGCACTTAGACCTATATATCACTTCACAGTGCTTTATAAGTGCTTTACAAAGTCAGCCTATTGCCCCCCAACAATTTGGGTCCTCATTTTACCCACCTCAGAAGGATGGAAGGCTGAGTTAGGATTGAACTACTGACAGTGGGCAGAGTTAGTCCAAAATACTGCAATCTAACCACTGGGAAAGGAAGAACGGAAGGAAGGAAGGAAGGAAGGAAGGAAGGAAGGAAGGAAGGAAGGAAGGAAGGAAGGAAGGAAGGAAAATAGTAGTAGCACTTAGACTTATATACCGCTTCACAATGCTTTACAGCCCTCTCTAAGCGCTTTACCAAGTCAGCCTATTGCCCCCAACAATTTGGGTCCTCATTTTACCCACCTCGGAAGGATGGAAGGCGGAGTCAACCTTGAGCCAGTGAGATTTTGAACTGCCAAATTGTAGGCAGCTGGCAGTCGGCAGAAACAGCCTGCAGTACTGCACTCTAACCACTGCACCACTAAGGCTCTAGACCAGTGGTGGGTTTCAAATTTTTTTAGAACCTACTTTGTAGGTGTGGCCTATTTTGTGGGTGTGGCTTGGCATTCATGTGACAGAGTGGGAGTGGCCACCTTTTAAAATGTGGTGAAACTCATTTAACAACGCTCTTGCTTAGCAACCAAAATTTTGAACTCAATTGTGATGATAAATTCTTTCTTTCTTTCTTTCTTTCTTTCTTTCTTTCTTTCTTTCTTTCTTTCTTTCTTTCTTTCTTTCTTTCTTTCTTTCTTTCTTTCTTTCCTTCCTTCCTTCCTTCCTTCCTTCCTTCCTTTACTTTCCTTTCCTTCCCGTTGGGTCACTGGCAGCGGCGGGCCAGATTTACTTCCAGGTACGCCGGTGGAACCCTCTCTCACCGGTTCTCTAAATTTCACCAACCGGCTCTCGCGAGTAGGTGCGAGCCTGCAGAAACCCACCACTGCTCTAGACCAAGGGTAGTCAACCTTTTTATACCTACCGCCCACTTTTGAATCTCTGTTAGTAGTAAATTTTTCTAACCGCCCCCCACTTCCACAGGAATGGTGATTTATAAAGTAGGGAAGTCAATTAAATTAAAAAAAAGGAAAGTGCTTCAGTATCGGACCAAACCCCTACCTCCCACCATGAAAGCTGGAACGCCCACTAGTGGGCTGTAGGGACCAGGTTGACTACCACTGCTCTAGACATTGGGCTGTACCCAATTCCTGCAGCCGTTCTTCATATATTTAGCCTCTAATCATTCTTGTTATTCTTCCCTGAATTCTTTCTAGGGCCTAAACATCTTTTTTATATTGTGGTGACCAGACCTGAATGCAGAATTCCAAGTGTGGTCTTCGGAAAGCTTTGTACACCAGCCACGGGTGTGTGCAATGGAAGCAGGAAGTGTTCTTTACATGACTGTGGTCCTCAAGCTTGTACTGAGGGCAGTACAAGCTCAAACTTTTGTTGAATGCAACAAAAAATACTGTATTCTCTTCATCATCTTCAAAGCGCTCCATGGCACGGGACCTAGCTATCTGCGGGATCGCATCCTAACACATACATCCCTGCGGCCGATCCGCTCCCACAGAGAGGGACTTCTCTGGGTGCCATCCACTAGGCTATGCCAGCAGGCGACGCCCAGGGGAAGGGCCTTCTCTGTGGCGGGCCCGACCCTCTGGAACGACCTTCCCCCCGAAATTAGAACAACTACGGACCTCCGCTCCTTCCATCAAAAATTAAAAACACACTTCTTCTGCTTGGCCGGCCTGGGGTAACTAAACTGTTTTTAGGGTTTTTAGGGGCTTAGTTTTAGTTTTGGTATGGGATTTTAGCGCAGGGTTTTAGTTTAATTTATTTTAATATTGTATTTTGTTTGTGGTTTTTATCTGTATTTTTAAATTCCCTGTGCCCGGCCTCGAGTCCCTTCGGGGAGAGAGAGCGGGTTATAAATTAAATTATTATTATTATTATTTCTTTTTAGGTCACATTTTCCACTCGGTTGTTTTCCATAACTTTGTTCACGAGACATGCAGCATATTTCTCTCCATTTTCTCTCCTTACATGTACAAGTTCATCCACTGTCATCCCAAAGAGCAGCAGGCGATCCATCTGAGGTAGGTAGATTCCTCAAAGAATAATTTTATTGGATGTGTCATATTAGCACAAGCTGGTGAAAACCAACTCTGACTATTCCTGCGGTTTTCACCTAATTAAAAGTAGTTTTTCACTATCAAAACAATCAGTGACACGATCCAATCAGAATAATGTCCAGTTGCTAGGTGACTCCAGTCCCCTCCTTCCAAGCACCTGCAGGAATTTGCTTTGGCTACAACACCCCGACTATCTCTATCCCCCCGCTCCCTGTCCCTCTTCTCCAGAGTGTCAGTGCTGGAGTCTCAAAATGGCCTCAATCAGGCCAGCTTCAGAATTGACACATATATTCTCATCTGCCTGATTCCCACGACTAACACAGATGCCTAGATGAGAATATGGTTTTCATCTGGCTGGTGAAGCCAGCCAATATGTTTTTGCCCCTTGGTTGGTGCAGTAAGCCAACATTTCTTGACTTGAGCTATTGATCTTCTGCTCCTGACCAGCTTGCAACCAAACTTAAGTATCTGTTGTGTTGGGGTATTGCCAATAATCTGTGCTGAGCATTTGAACACCAAAGAATCTTTATGTATAGTTGGCATGCTAACTGCACTGAACTGTTTGTACAGTTTCTACAAAATAGATACTTGGAAAGCTTTGCCCATAATAAATAGAGAATATATTCCTTTAATGATAGAACTATTGATCCGAATGAGTTTCCAAATCTAAATCCATTGTCCTCTACTACTGTTGTGTTGAAAGCTCTCCATGTGCTTGTCCTGAAAGCTGGTCAAGAAGCAATGGATGGAAACTAATCAAGGACAGAACCAACCTGGAACTAAGGAGAAATTTCCTGAGAGTTGGAACATTTAATCAGGGGAATGACTTGTTTCCAGAAGTTGTGAGTACTCCAACACTGGAGGTTTTTGAGAAGAGATTGGACGATGATTTATCTGAAATGGTATATAGGGTTTCCTTCTTAATAGTGGGTTGCACTAGAAGATTTCTAAGGTCCTTCCAACTTTGTTACTCTGTTATTTGTGTATTGTATAAAAATTAAATTATTATTATTATTATTATTATTATTATTATTATTATTATTATTATTATTATTATTATTATTATTTCTTTTCAGGTCACATTTTCCACTCGGTTGTTTTCCATAACTTTGTTCCCGAGACATGCAGCATATTTCTTTCCATTTTCTCTCCTTACATGTACAAGTTCATCCACTGTCATCCCAAAGAGCAGCAGGCGATCCATCTGGGGGAGTTTTATTTGGCCTCATTAACACCGACAGCCAATATCACAGGTAGCCATTATGCAGAGTCCTCGTAGATCACGCAGGGCAATGCCATTAACCCGAGAGACAAATAAAGCCCAGTTGCATTTGTATGTGTCAATAGGTGTTCCATGGAATGGAACAAGGCAGGCCAAGGCAGGCAATTGTTCACTGGTGACCGCCTGTCTTCTCGAGACTTTATCTTGACTTTGCAAATGGTCCTGAGACAGCGTGAATGGTTGTCTGTATTTCAGAGGCCCTGGGAAGGCTGACATTTTTATGGAACCCTCTCAATGGGGAGGGGGGGGAGGGAAAGAACAACGATCAGATTGATGTGGTATCCATTTGATTTTGTTGGCACTCTGGGTTCAGAACCAGTGTTGCAACTCTGGTCCCGTATCCAGTGTTAGGGGTAACAAACTCCCCGTTTGAAAATAAATGCGGAATAGTGTAATACACCAGACAGTAAAGAGATATGGAGCTGGTCACCATCTTCAAACCACTCCATGGCACGGGACCTATTTATCTGCGGGGCGTCTCCGGGTGCCGTCCACTAGGCAATGCCAGCGGGCAACGCCCAGGGGAAGGGCCTTCTCTGTGGCGGGCCCGACCCTCTGGAACGACCTACCCCCCGAACTTAGATCTATCACGGAGCTCTGCTCCTTCCGCCAGCAACTAAAAACCTACTTTTTCCAACAGGCCGGCCTGGCCTAACCTACCGTGCTTAGCCTTAGTTTTTTTAGCAGAGAAATTCTACCTTGGGCTTCAGGGATTAGTTTTAATGGGGTAGATTTTAGCACAGGGTGTAAATTTAATATAGTTTTAAGTATTTATGTATTTATTTTGTGATATATTGTGTTTTTGTATTTCCTGTGCACCGCCCCGAGTCCCTTCGGGGAGAGGGGGCAGTTAATACGTTGAATAAATGAATGAATGAATGAATGAATATGTTGCATTCAACCACAAACAAACTCTAAAACACTGATAGTAAGAAAATAAATAGTCCTTACTTTGTAGCAACTAAAATACTTCTTCCGAACAGTGATACTAACTTCTCAAACAATAACAGTCCTTCACCAAAACACAGAGTTATCTTACAGTGATGCAAAACAAATACTTCTTTCTTCAGTCTTCAGCTTCAACTCCTCAGCGGCAAACAGTAAACATGCGAATCAAAAGGAATCGTAAAGGGATCGAAAAAGGATCGAAAAGGAATGAACTGTGTTTCTGAGCTTCCTTTTATGGTAGAGCTGAAATGGTATAAGGTTCCTGCCCATGCAGGGGGTTGGACTAGAAGACCTACAAGGTCCCTTCCAACTCTGCTATTGTATTGTATTGTATTGTAATATAGTTCTTAAAGCTACATATACTCTTTAAGAATACTGGCTCATATATATTGTCAACCCAACATAAGGTTGAATATCCTAACAGATTTCCCTATCAATAAAATGGTCTGACGTTGATGGGTATGGAGGTGACCTCATCCCTTAGATCAGGGGTCTGCAAAGTCGGCTCTTTTAAGACATGTGGACTTCAACTCCCAGAGTTCCCCAGCCAGCATAGCTGGCTGGGGAACTCTGGGAGTTGAAGTCCACATGTCTTAAAAGAGCCGACTTTGCAGACCCCTGCCTTACATGATTTTGGCCTGTGGTCTTTTAGTTTGCTTTTTGGCTTTTTGATTGTCCCTTCAGAATGGTATGTAGGTGTAACATAAAGACCTCAATCAACGCCTGGATAAGCAGAGATTAAACCCAAGTTAATACTAAGCCAACAATCAAGAAGTAAACAATAACCCAGAGCTACCAACTCAGACAAACAAGCAGTCAATAACAGCCAAATAAAGGAATCACTCAGAACATTCCTTCCAATACTGACAGGACAAGCCACTGGTGTATAAGCAGAGAGTGAGCCCCACGCATTTCTAGCACTGATGATGTTACCTAGTTGGGTAATGAAATGTCTGCAAGAAAACTACCAAGAACCCCAAGCTCATCCCTGAGCTACAAATATTCTCCTCTATTGATACTTCTGGACACTAGGCTCTGGTTCATTTAGGAACTCAGGATATATGTTGGAGTCAAAGTGGGTAGATTGTTGGACTAGTAACAGAAAAAGGTCCATTTCAGAGCTTTAAAATATATTTAAGCTGTGTAGCCTACAGGCTTGAGGAAATGATCTCTTCTTTCCTTTTCTGTCTCAGGAGGGAAGGTTTTATAGATGTTGGTTGCCTTAAGCATTCAGTCCAGAAATATGTCTCAAAAGCACCAGAGGGCTGGACAAAAAAAATATGGATGGAAACCAATCAAGGAGAGAAGCAACCTGAAATTAAGGAGAAACTTTCTAACAGTGAGGATAATTAACCAGTGGAACAGCTTGCCTTCAGAAGTTGTGGGTTCTCCATCACAGGAGGACTTCAAGAAAAGACTGGATAGCCACTTGTCTGAAATGGTATAGGGTCTCCTGCTAGAGCAGGCGGTCGAACTAGAAGACTCCAAGGTCCCTTCCAGGTCTATTCTAATTTATTCTAACTTTCTACAATGTCAGGGTGCAAATTACCCAGAGATGAGCTGTGACACTGAAGCAATTTTGCCTCTGAGGTAAACTTCCTTTGTGGCCCTATGTTTATCGTACAAATAGCAGCCTGTTATACAGAACAGAATTTCTAGTCTTCAGTTTGTAATTTTTTAAAAAAAATATTCGTTTTAGTTCTGTGGAGCAGATCATTCTTAGCCTGAAAAATGCTTTTCTTGTATAAAATCGTCATAATTTATATCAGGGTAAATAGACACAGCTCATTTCCAATAGGATGGGCCATTAGAATTGACAAATTATCTCAGCATACGCAACAACACTGACATCACCAACAGAAGAGAATATTTGTAGCTCAGGATGATGTTTATTTGAGTTTGGCTGCTTTCTGAGCTCGGTTGTTTTCTTGCAGACATTTTATTACCCAACCAGATAACCTCAACCTGATGATGTTATCAATTTGGGTAATGAAACATCTGAAAGAAAACAACCAAACTCAAAGGGCACCCAGAACCTCAAACTAATCACAGTGTCAAAATGTGCATCCCAATACAAATCCTGGCTTTTTTGGTATGCCAGCACCAGCTCCAGGTATGTTGGACATATAGTCAGCATTGTAACATCACTGTTAGGGGTAAAAAAAAACACCCCCGTTGGAAAATAACAGGCGGAATTGTGCAATACACCGGACAGCAAGAGATACATTGCTTAAACCACACAAAAATTCTAAAACACTGATAGTAGAAAAAATAGATAGTCTTTACTCTTGATGTAACTAAAATACTTCTTCCAAACAGTGATACTAACTCCTCTAACAATAAACAGTCCTTCACCAAAACACAGTTATCTTACAGTCAGTCAAAACAATGATCCTTCTTCAGTCTTCAGGTTTAGCTCCTTCCTCAGTGGCAATCAGGAAACAAAGGAAAAACAAAAAGGAATGAACTGTGTTTCCAGCTGCCTTTTTAGATTGAGCTGAGAAACACATCCAATCAGATTCCACATAGTCTTTAAAGTTACATATACCTTTTATAATTCTGGCTTATATATATATTGTCAACCCAACATCAGGATAATTATCCTAACAATCACAAGTATATGGTCAGGGTTCCAAGTAACATACCCATAGCAAACAAAACTCTGAGGTAGGTAGATTCCTCAAAGAATAATTTTATTGGATGTGTCATATTGGCACAAGCTGGTGAAAACCAACTCTGACTATTCCTGCGGTTTTCACCTAATTATAAGTAGTTTTTCACTATCAAAACAATCAGTGACACGATCCAATCAGAATAATGTCCAGTTGCTAGGTGACTCCAGTCCCCTCCTTCCAAGCACCTGCAGGAATGTCCTTGGTTCCCAAGAGAAAGTATTTTGCTTTGGCTACAAAACCCCGACTATCTCTATCCCCCCGCTCCCTGTCCCTCTTCTCCAGAGTGTCAGTGCTGGAGTCTCAAAATGGCCTCAATCAGGCCAGCTTCAGAATTGACACATATATTCTCATCTGCCTGATTCCCACGACCAACACAGATGGCTAGATGAGAATATGGTTTTCATCTGGCTGGTGAAGCCAGCCAATATTTTTTTGCCCCTTGGTTGGTGCAGTAAGCCAACATTTCTTGACTTGAGCTATTGATCTTCTGCTCCTGACCAGCTTGTAACCAAACTTAAGTATCTGTTGTGTTGGGGTATAGCCAATAATCTGTGCTGAGCATTTGAACACCAAAGAATCTTTATGTATAGTTGGCATGCTAACTGCATTGAACTGTTTGTACAGTTTCTACGAAATAGATACTTGGAAAGCTTTGCCCATAATAAATAGAGAATATATTCCTTTAATGATAGAACTATTGATCCGAATGAGTTTCCAAATCTACAGTAAATCCATTGTCCTCTACTACTGTTGTGTTGAAAGCTCTCCATGTGCTTGTCCTGAAAGCTGGTCAAGAAGCAATGGATGGAAACTAATCAAGGACAGAACCAACCTGGAACTAAGGAGAAATTTCCTGAGAGTTGGAACATTTAATCAGGGGAATGACTTGTTTCCAGAAGTTGTGGATGCTCCAACACTGGAGGTTTTTGAGAAGAGATTGGACGATGATTTATCTGAAATGGTTTATAGGGTTTCCTTCTTAATAGTGGGTTGCACTAGAAGATTTCTAAGGTCCTTCCAACTTTGTTAATAATAAATAATAATAATAATAATAATAATTTTTATTTATATACCGCAACCTCTCCCCTGGGGGACTCGGAGCGGTGCACAGGGAAATTAAAATAACTATAAAAATACATAAATAGAATGAATAAAAAACAAATTAAACTAGATTATCCCTGCGCTAAAATCCCCAAATATATATTCCCTAAAATCCCTTTCACCCTATTAGATGGAGACTAACCAAGGCCGGCCAAGCAGAAAAAGTGTGTTTTAAGTTTTTGACGGAAGGAGCGGAGGTCCGTAGTTGTTCTGATATCGGGGGGAAGGTCGTTCCAGAGGGCCAGGCCCGCCACAGAGAAGGCGGGCCTCTGTTACTCTGTTATTTGTGTATTGTAGAAAAAGAAAGGGAGAGAGGAGGAGCGAATGAAAGGAAGATGGGGGAAAGAAGAAAGAAGTAAGGAGAGAGGATGGAAGGGGAAGAGGAAGAGTAGGAGTAGGAGGAAGGGAAGGAAAGAAAGAAGGAGAAGGAGAGGAGGAAGGAAGGAAGTAGAGAAGGGAGGGAGAAAAGAAAGAGAAAACAGGTGGTGTTACAAAAGGAGGAACAGATGGTAAATAAAGCAACTGGGTTTTAGTATTGGTTTTATAATAATGGGCCAAATTGTTTAATATTTACTAATTTGTTGTTTTAACTTTTGTATTTCCTCTTTTTATTGTGGCTGTTCACCGCCCTGAGTCCCGAGAGGGAGAAGGGCGGTATATAAATTAAATAAATGAAATGAAATGAAATAAATGTTAGATAGCCATTTGTTAGATAGCCATTTGTCTGAAATGGTATAAAGTTCCTGCCCATGCAGGGGGTTGGACTAGAAGACCTACAAGCTCCCTTCCAACTCTGCTATTGTATTATTGTATTGTAAATGAAACCCAAACTGTATATTATAACCTATTAAATGAAATAGGGGACTGGAGGCTAAAACATACAAAAAACAGTTGCAGGAACTGGGTATGTCTAGTTTAATAAAAAGAAGGACCAGGGGAGACATGATAGCAGTGTTCCAATATCTCAGGGGTTGCCCCAAAGAAGAGGGAGTCAAACTATTCTCCAAAGCACCTGAGGGCAGAACAAGAAGCAATGGGTGGAAACTAATCAAGGAGAGAAGCAACTTAGAACCGAGGAGAAATTTCCTGACAGTTAGAAGAGTTAACCAGTGGAACAGCCTGCCTCCAGAAGTGGTGAACGCCCCAATACTGGAAGTCTTTAAGAAGATTTTGGATAACCATTTGTCTAAAATGGTATAGGGCTTCCTGCCTAGGCAGGGAGTTGGACTAGAAGACCTCCAAGGTCCCTTCAACTCTGCTATTGTATTGTATTGTATTGTATTGTAAATAATAAATGTAAAGAAAAATAACAATTATGTGAGTGTATACTTAAAACGGTATGTAAGAATAAAAAAAATTGTTTGAAAAAAAGAGGGATGTAAAGCACTATAAAGCGGTATATAAGTCTAAGTGCTATTTCTATTGAAACATATTTGCCTCAATGGGGCCGATGGACTTGAGCACTATTTAGCTCAGTGTTTCTCAACCTTGGCGACTTCAAGTCTTGTGGACTTCAACTCACCAAGGTTAAGAAACACTGATTTAGCTGAAAGAAAAACACACATATCTTGTTTTTGTGATACACTTTGTCCCTCAGAAAAAAGGGACCAAAGACGTATTTGAGTCGAAGGGATGTAAAAGAAAATATGAACGCAAAAAAAAAAAAAAAATGGATTGGAGGGGTGGGTGGGAAATACACAAAATATACCAGGGGAAAAAAAAGGATGCAGAATAAAATTAAAAGTCGACAAAGAGGTTATACCAGTATACAAGGAACAAAAAGGAAAGGGCCAGCGCATAGCAGAGTTTAATGTGTGGCTAAAGGAGTGGTGTAAAAAGGAAGGCTTTGGTCTTATTAGTCATGATGCCTGCAGCTGGTCCAATGATAAACTGTACAAAAGAGATGGTTTGCACCCATCCAAGAAAGGGACTGAGTTACTTGGCACTAAATTCACAGATTTCCTGGCTAAACATTTAAACTGAATAGTGGGGACAGAGAATCAATAGATAAAGAATATTTCTGTCCCCAGCAAACTAAAATTCATAGGGTTATCAGTGCGTGTAACATAGATAATTGTGCAGGTAATATTATCAACACTGCTGTCAAGCAAAACCAAACAATTAACAGTGGGTGCCATACCATGTACATGAACCATACAAGTGGCAAAGAAATAGGGGCAAAGAGAACCATAGTCAGGCATAACACAGGTTTCGTAGACAGAAAACACAGGGTCAATCAAAATGGACTCAAATGTCTATACACCAATGCACAGAGTATGAGGAATAAACAGGGTGAATTAGAAATTCAAGTAAATGAGGGCAGATACGATATTGTTGCCATTACAGAAACTTGGTGGGATGAAACCCACAAATGGAACATACAGCTAGAAGGATTTAAATTATTTAAAAGAAATAGACCAAATAAAAGAGGAGGTGGAGTTGCACTATATATAAGAAATAATTACATCTCTACAGAAATAGAGCACAACAATGATGAGAACTATCTCGAATGTATTTGGGTCAATATTAAAGGTTGGGGGGGGGAATGATATTGTCATAGGTCTATACTACAGGCCACCCAACCAAGCAGAGGAAGTGGATGTACTTTTTGCTAACCAGCTAACTAAGGTATGTAGGAAGCACACTGCAATAGTAATGGGAGATTTTAACTACCCTGACATCAATTGGGAAACAAACTCTGCACCAAGTGGAAGATCCAACAGGTTCCTAACAAACCTAGCAGACAACTTTGTTTCCCAAAAGGTATAGAAGGGAACAAGGGGATCAGCAATATTGGACTTAATTCTCACTAACAGAGAGGAAATGATAGAAGGTGTAGAAGCTACAGGAACTTTGGGGGCAAGCGATCATGAAATACTGGAATTCAACATTATGCAAACAAAAGTAGTTGAACAAAGTCAAACTAGAGTCTTAGACTTCAAGAGAGCTAATTTCAATAAACTCAGAGAGAGCTTGGGAAGGATTCCATGGATGAGAATCCTCAAGGGGAAAACAACTCAAGAAGCTTGGGAAATTTTGAAAAATGAGATTATAAAAGCCCAGTCCAGCGCAATACCAATGAAGAAGAAAAATAACAGTTCCCAAAAGAAACCAGCATGGCTGCATAAAGAACTCTCTGACAAATTGAAAGACAAAAAGGATAAATATAAAAAGTGGAAAAAGGGGGACATAACCAAGGCAAAATATCAGCAAATAGCCCGAGCCTGTAAAGATGAAGTGAGGAAAGCTAAGGCTCACAATGAAGAAAGGCTTGCCAAAAAAGTAAAAAATAACAAAAAAAGCTTCTTCCAACATGTTAAAAATAAGAAAAAAGTTAAGGAAACAATTGGTCCACTGCTGGGAGAAAATGGCAAGAAGATGATAAGCAACAGGGAGAAAGCAGAACTATTTAACTCTTTTTTTGCATCTGTCTTTACACAAAGGGATAAAACAGTCCAATCAATCAAAAACAGCACCACAAATATCAGATTAGGAACACAAGTTGAAATAGGGAAGAAAATGGTAAGTGAGCACCTGTCTGACCTGGACGAGTTCAAATCACCAGGACCGGATGGATTACACCCCAGGGTTCTGAAGGAACTGGCAGACGAGATCTCAGAACCACTGAACTATATCTTTCAGAGATCCTGGAGCACCGGGGAACTGCCAGAAGACTGGAAAAGAGCAGATGTGGTTCCCATCTTCAAAAAAGGGAAAAAAACAGATCCAGGAAACTATAGACCCATCAGCCTGACCTCAATACCAGGAAAGATTCTGGAAAAGATAATTAAACAACAAATAAGTGAACACCTAGAAGCAAACAAAGTAATAGCCAAAAGCCAACATGGGTTTGTCAAAAACAGATCATGCCAGACGAATCTAATTGCATTCTTTGACAAAGTAACAAAATCAGTGGACCAGAGGAATGCTGTATATAGAATTTATCTGGACTTCAGTAAGGCATTTGATAAAGTAGACCATAACCTACTATTAGATAAAGTAGAAAATTGTGGGTTAGACAGCAGCACCACCAAATGGATTCGCAACTGGCTGACCAACCGCACTCAACGTGAAGTCATCAATGGAACTGCATCTACATGGAAGGAAGTATGCAGTGGAGTCCCCCAAGGCTCTGTTTTAGGCCCAGTACTCTTTAACATCTTCATCAACGATTTGGATGAGGGGATAAATGGGGAACTCATCAAATTCGCAGACGACACCAAGCTGGCAGGAATAGCCAACACTCCAGAAGATAGGCTTAAGATACAGAAGGATCTAGACAAACTTGAACATTGGGCACTGTCTAATAAAATGAAATTCAATTGTGAAAAAAGTAAGGTCCTACATATAGGCAAGAAAAACCAAATGCACAAGTACAGTATAGGTGGTACCTTGCTCAATAGTAGCAACTGTGAGAGGGATCTCGGAATCCTAGTGGACAACCATTTAAATATGAGCCAGCAGTGTGCAGCAGCTGCCAAAAAAGCCAACACAGTTCTAGGCTGCATCAACAGAGGGATAGAATCTAGATCGCGTGAAGTGTTAATGCCACTGTATAGTGCCTTGGTAAGGCCACACTTGGAATACTGCATACAGTTTTGGTCGCCACGATGTAGAAAAGACGTGGAGACTCTGGAAAGAGTGCAAAGAAGAGCAACCAAGATGATTAGAGGACTGGAGACTAAGACATATGAAGAACGGCTGCAGGAGCTGGGTATGTCTAGTTTGATGAAGAGAAGGACCAGGGGAGACATGATAGCAGTGTTCCGATATCTCAGAGGGTGCCACAAAGAAGAGGGAGTCAAACTTTTCTCCAAGGCACCTGGGGGCAGGACAAGGAGCAATGGGTGGAAACTAACCAAGGAGAGAAGCAACTTAGAACTAAGGAGAAATTTCCTAACAGTAAGAACAATTAACCTCTGGAACAGCTTGCCTCCAGCAGTTGTGAATGCCCCAACCCTGGAAGTCTTTAAAAAGATGTTAGACAGCCATTTGTCTGAAATGGTATAAGGTTCCTGCCCATGCAGGGGGTTGGACTAGAAGACCTACAAGGTCCCTTCCAACTCTGCTATTGTATTGTAAGTCTTCCACGTTTTCAGCCAAATTTGCCAACTGAGGCAGAAACGACCTGACATTAATGTATAAAGAACAAAATGAAAAGAAAAAAGAAATACAGACTGAAATTGAAATGGACTGATCTGCTTCGTCTTGATGCATAGAGAAATTCATTACAACAGAGGCTACTGGGCTCCTTCAAAGAATGCAGAAGTACATTCAACCGTAAAGACTTCAAAATACCTCAGCAGCCAAGCCAGATATTCAGGTGAGAGTAAACATCTTCAGAAGTTTCAAAGATTTTGGTATTTTGGGGCTCGCCTTTTTATCTGATCGTGTTTATCTGATGGATCTCATCCTTCTATGTGTGCATTCCATGGGTTGCCTTCAGATTTATTTCATTCCCAGCTGCCACTCGTTCGCTGAGCAGGAGCTGGGAGTCACGGCATTAGCTCAGATTGCACGCTAGCTGTGAATAGGGAGATGCCGCCCCGTGCAAGGCAAAATGTCCCCAGATCTATGTGGCCCCAACAATTACAGCTACTTAAACCTTGTAGAATTACAGAAGAAGATGGGGGGAGGGAGAGGAGGAGGAAGAAGGAGGCGGAGAGGGTGGGAGGAGGAGAACTGTAGGGTCCTGGGTACTCTCTGAGCTTGGTTGTTTTCTTGCAGAAATTTCTTTATTCAAACTATGTAACATCGTCAGGTTTAGAGGGGAATGGGATTGGAGGAGGAGGAGGAGGAGGAGGAGGAGGAGGAGGAGGAGGAGGAAAGAAGAAGGAGGAGGAAAGAAGAAGGAGGAGGAAGAGAGGAGGGGAGGGGGAGGAAAGAAGAAGAAGAAGAAGAAGAAGAAGAAGAAGAAGAAGAAGAAGAAGAAGAAGAAGAAGAAGAAGAAGAAGAAGAAGAAGAAGAAGAAGAAGAAGAAGAAGAAGAAGAAGAAGAAGAAGAAGAAGAAGAAGAAGAAGAAGAAGAATGCTCTCTGAGCTTGGTTGTTTTCTTGCAGGCATTTCATTACCGAACTAAATAACATCATCAGTCACTAGCAGAGAAGATGTTACTTCGTTTGGTATTGAAATGTCTACAGGACAATCAAGCTCAGAAAACACCAAGAACCCCACAGTTCAACCCCCCAGCTACAAATATTCTCTTCTTTTGATACTCGAGCCAGATAGAGGAGGAGAAGGAGCTGTGGAAATTTTCCAAACTGTATTTTGTGCTCAGAATCTTAATATTACTCATGTCACTGTTCTGTCTTGTAAGATTTGTGCAATTCAGATTGCCGGATTCAAAAAAAAATGGGGCCAAAATAGTTGGAGCAACACATTTAACAGAAGGAAATGCTGAAGAATTAGAATCCAAGTGATTCTGATTTGAGCCTGAATTAGTCTTTGAGGGATGCAGTGCCTCAGTGGCTAAGACACTGAACTTGTTGATTACAAAGGTTGACAGTTCGGCGGTTCGAATCCCTAGCCCCGCATAATGGAGTGAGCTCCCATTACTTGTCCCAGCTTCTTCCAACCTAGCAGTTCGAAAGCATGTAAAAATGCAAGTAGAAAAAAATAGGAACCATCTTTGGTAGGAAGATAACAGTGTTCTGTGCACTGTCAGCGTTTAATCATGCCGGCCACATGACCACGGAGACGTCTTGGGACAGCGCTGGCACTTCGGGTTTGAAATGGAGATGAGCACCGCCCCCTAGAGTCAGGAACGATCAGCACATATGAGGGGAACCTTTATCTTTACCTTAGTCTTTGTTACAAGTGAGTTTGTATAGCTCTGCTGCTGTGGCACACACAGACAGACAAAAGGTGTGATCAAAAGTTTGATATTTTTTAAGCTACACCAAGTTCCCAGCTCCATTTCTCTCTGAAGAGCTTTAAAAGCCATTAAAGGCCTTTGATTAATCCCGAAGTACCTTTCTCTCTGATTAAACAGAGATAAGTATATATAGTATATATTTTTCTAAAGCTATTACATTAGGGGAAGTATTTGTGTTTTTTCCATCAGACAAGAGAAGAGGCTTCATCTGTGATCATCAGCTAGGAATAGTTTAGTGCAAATGGGCTTTATTGAAAAACACAAAAAAACCATGAAATAGGTGTCATATAGAAGAGCAGAGTTGGAAGGGACCTTGGAGGTCTTCTAGTCCAACCCCCTGCTTAGGCAGGAAACCCTACACCACTTCAGACAAATGGTTATGCAACATCTTCTTTAAAACATCCAGTGTTGGAGCATTTACAACTTCTGGAGGCAAGTTGTTCCACTGATTAATTGTTCTAACTGTCATGAAATTTCTCCATAGTTCTAAGTTGCTTTTCTCCTTGATTAGTTTCCACCCATTGCTTCTTGTTCTGCCCTCAGGTGCCTTGGAGAATAGTTTGACTCCCTCTTCTTTGTGGCAGCCCCTGAGATATTGGAAGACTGCTATCATGTCTCCCCTGGTCCTTCTTTTCATTAAACTAGACATACCCAGTTCCTGCAACCGTTCCTCATATGTTTTAGTGTCCAGTCCCCTAATCATCTTTGTTGACCTTCTCTGCACTCTTTCTAGAGTCTCCACATCTTTTTTTAGATTGTGCCACACACTTTTTATCATTTTAATGTAATTAATTTAATTTAAATATATAAAGAAAAAGGGAGAAGAAAGTGGTTAATATGATCTTGATTTTTTTTTTTAAAAAATCCAGCTGTGAGTTTAAACTGTTAAGAAAGTTGTCTTTCTTCAATGAAGCCTATCCTAAATAATATAGGATCTTTGGATCAGTCTTAGAAAACAACCTTTATGGATGAAAGAACATTTCAATGCACCATTCTATTTAGTGATGGGTCCCTAACCGGTTTACTACTGATTCACTGAGAGGGCATTTTGCGCATGCATGCACGGTGCGCATTGCTATGCAGTTGACTGAAAACTGTTCATAGAAACATGCTGGTGACAGCAGAAGAGACGGGGAACTGGTTCAGGGGTGTGGCAAGCCTGGGTCACTGCCAGTTTCGATGACCCAGGCCTCCATACCACTACCCGTTCAGCCGAACCAGTCGGAACCAATAGGAAACCATTGCTGAGTCTATTGCTAGCCATTAAAAGTAAGTAAGGATCAAAGTCAATGAATCCAGGATAATCACAAAAAAGGGCCAAAATAGATTGGGAAATACAATAGCTACTGTTGAGAATGAAAGGATAGGAAACTTTAAAAACAACTGTACAGAAACCATTTGAGGAAATTAAACTCTCGAAGTTCAGAGAGGCATAAGGCAATCAGCTAATATCAAGTTAATCAAGAAGCTGTCGGAAGCAAAATGCCTCAAAATGCCTTCTCATTTCTTCTCATAGGACCACAGATGGGATAGATTCTTACAGCATTATATCGACCCTTAAATGACTGTGTGATGACAGGAATCTATATAAATAAACATGTAACAAGAGTTTGTTCAAAACCGCTAATCTCCGAAAGTACTGCACCGATCGCTTCCAAATTTTCACACAACGTTCCTTTGAAATACGGCACCAATGATCTATATAGATTGTGTAGATGTCACATCTGTGCCAGGTACACGCAATGGAAATGTAAAAAATTGTAAAAATGGTAGATAGATGGATACAGAGAAATAATAATAATAATAATAATAATAATAATAATAATAAATTGGGATTTATTAACCGCACCCTCTCCCCACAGGGACCCGGGGCGGTGCACAGGCATAATTAAAAACAATATACAATAATACAAACATTACTTAAAATAGAATTAAATAAATCTACCCATGCTAAAAATATAAAATTAAAACCCATTAAAATTTGTAATTAAAAGACAGAGAGAACTATTCAAGGCCGGCCAGTCGAAAGAGATGGGTCTTCAATTTTACACGGAAGGAGCGGAGGTCGGTGGTCGTTCTAATATCAGGGGGAAGGTCGTTCCAGAGGGCCGGGCCCGCCACAGAGAGCGCCCTTCCCCTGGGCGTCGCCCGCTGACAAAGTCTAGTGGACGGCACCCGGAGAAGCCCCTCTCTGTGGGAGCGAATCGGTCGTGAGGATGTGTGGGGCAGGATCCGATCTCGCAGATAGCTAGGTCCCGAGCCATGGAGCGCTTTGAAGATGATAACTAACACCTTGAAGCGCACCCGGAAGACGACAGGTAGCCAGTGCAGCTCGCGCAGGAGCGGTGTTACATGGGCAAACCTAGAGGTGCCCATAATTGCTCGCGCGGCCGCATTCTGAACTAACTGAAGCCTCCGGGTGCACCTCAAGGGGAGCCCCATGTAGAGAGAGTTACAATAGTCCAGTCGGGATGTCACGAGGGCATGGGTGACTGTGCGAAGGGCGTCCCGATCCAATAGGGGGCGCAATTGGCGAACCAGGCGAACCTGGTAAAACGCCCTCCTGGCCACGGCTGTCACTTGCTCTTCCATAGACAGCCGGGTATCCAGGAGGACACCCAAATTGCGCGCCCCATCCACAGGGGCAAGATGTTCGCCCCCTATGGCCAGCGTTGGAGAAAGCTGGTTGAATCGGGCAGCCGGAAACCACAGCCACTCGGTCTTGGTCGGGTTGAGCCTAAGTCCGTTACTTCCCATCCAGATCCGCACGGCTTCCAGGCACTGGCACATCACCGCTACGGCATCGTTGGGGTGGTTTGGGGTAGATATGTACAGCTGGGTGTCATCAGCGTACAGATGGTACTCTACCCCAAAACCACGGATGATCTCACCCAACGGCTTCATATATGCATTAAACAGGAGAGGCGAGAGGACCGACCCCTGAGGCACCCCGCATGTGAGGGGTCTCGGGGTCGACCTCTGCTCTCCTGCCCGCACAAATTGCGATCGGCCAGAGAGGTAGGAGGAGAACCACCGCAAAACGGTGCCTCCCACCCCCAACCCCCCCAGCCGATGCAATAGGATACCATGGTCGATGGTATCGAAAGCCGCTGAGAGGTCTAATAGGACCAGGATGGAGGAACATCCCCCATCTCTGGCCCTCCAGAGATCATCTACCAACGCGACCAATGCCGTCTCGGTGCTATGCCCGGGCCGAAAGCCGGACTGGCGCGGATCTAGATAGTCAACTTCCTCCAGGTGACGGGGAAACTGTTGTGCCACCACACTCTCAACAACCTTCGCCAAGAAGGGAAGGTTGGAGACTGGACGGTAGTTGTTCAAAATAGCTGGGTCCAAAGAGGGCTTCTTGAGGAGGGGCCTCACCATAGCCTCTTTTAGGGAGGCAGGCAAGGAACCCTCACTCAAGGATGCGTTGATAACCTCTTGGAGCCAGCCTCGTGTCACCTCCCAGGATGCCAGTACAAGCCAGGAGGGGCACGGGTCCAATGAACATGTGGTGGCTCGCAGTCGCCCACGTAACCTGTCCATATCCTCGGAAGTAACGGGGTCAAACTCCTCCCAAACAAGATCTCCCTCGTGGCATCCCACTGGGCCATGAATGGGGGCTAGCTCACTCTGTATCTGGGCGGTTTTCTCCTGCAGAAAAATCACAAATTCCTCTGCCCTACCCTGTAACGGGGCTTCCCGCTCCCTCTGTTGAAGGAGGGAACGGGTCACCCTAAACAGGGCGGCAGGGCGGTTTTCTGCGGATGCTATGAGGGTGGCACAATGATGACGTTTGGCCACCCTCAGCGCCACAATGTAAGTCCGTAAATGGGCTCTTACCTGTGTCCGGTCAGATTCAGAGCGGCTGGCCCTCCATCTTCTCTCTAGGCATCTCTTGTGGCGTTTCATCACCCGCAGCCCCTCAGTAAACCAAGGAGCCAGGGTGGTTCGCCGCCGCGAGAGAGGCCGCAAGGGCGCGACCCGATCCAAGGCTCCCACGGCCGCACTATTCCATGCGGCCGTGAGGTCCTCCATCGGGGCGCGGGTCAGGGATACAGGAAATGGCCCAAGCGCTGTCTGGAACCCATCCGGGTCCATCAAGCGCCTGGGGCGGTTGATGGGCAGTGGGCCACAGGTATTATGTCATCCTTTGTGACATAAAATACCCTGAGGGAGAAATACAGTAGGTAGGTAGGTAGGTAGGTAGGTAGGTAGGTAGGTAGAGGGAGAGAGGGAAATTACAGTAGGTAGGTAGGTTGGGGGTTATATGGTGATTGTGCGTACGTGTTTGTGTGTGCAGGTATAGATGTACACACAGATTGGTTGGCCATTTAACCAGAGTGGGCCACAGCAACGTGTGGCCGGGAACGGCTAGTAACAAAATAATAGAGTTGGAAGGGACCTTGGAGGTCTTCTAGTCCAACTGTCCAGCTGACTCCGGCTTTCTTTTGATGGCCGTTTTTCCGTGAAAAACCAGCCCTACGGGCAAACTGGAAGTCACTTCCGGTTTGTCTGTAGGGCCATATTTTGCCCTCCAGAGCCTTCAGGAGGCTTCCCTGAAGGCTCCGAAGGGCATAAATGGCCCTATGAGCAAACACGAAGTGACTTCTTGTGTGTCCGTAGGGCCGTTTTTCGCCCTATGGATCCTTCAGGGAAGCCTCCTGAAGGCTCCAGAGGGTGAAAAACAGCCCTACAGACAAACCGGAAGTCTATTCCTGAATTTCTGAAACTCCTGAAGCTTCCGGAGGGTCTCGGAGGTGGATGGGGCTGTTTTCGCCCTCCCCAGGCTCCTAGAAAGCCTCTGGAGCCTGGGAAGGGTGAAAAAAGAGCGTCAAAAGCGTGGGGGAGGATCTTTGGTCATGCACACATATGCACAGAGGGGAGAAGCTTGCACATGTGTAGCACATCCACGCACAACCACCTGTGCTCCCCCTGCCTTTGGGATGTGAGCCAAAAAATGTTCGTCATCACTATCCTATACTATTCCAGTCAAGTGGCTGTCCACTTTCTTCTTAAAGAAAGAAGATGCTCCAGTGATGGCGCATCCACATCTTCTGGAGACAAGCTGTTCCACTGATTAATTGTTGTAACTGCGCAGCAATTTCTTCTTATTTCTAGATTGGCTCTCTCCTTGATAGGTTTATGTCAGAGTTTGTTGCAGAAAAATCAAATCCAGAAAACACTCACAGATAACTGATTCAGCTGGATTCATTGACTTCTTTATATACATAAAAACAGATGAATAAATGTACAATACCAATAGTAGATTCTTTCAGCATGGTAGAAGTTACAAGCAGAACACAAGCAGGAGAGAACAGTTTCAACTCAGAGCAGACAGAGTAGTTTCAGTTTCAATTCTCAGCACAGACTCAGATCTGTCTAAGCTCCCATTGGCTAACTTACTTGCTATGCCTATTCATTGGCTGACCTTGTTACCATGTCTCTCCCAGTCATGAATATTCTAAAAGTTTATTCATAGAATAACAGAGTTGGAATGGACCTTGGAGGTCATCTTGTCCAAATCCTTGCAGGAGACCCTGTATCATTTTAGACAAATAGCTGTCCAATCTCTTCTTGAAACCAGTGACGGGGGACCCGCAACATCTACTGGTTGGTTGTTCTCACTGTTAGGAAATTTTCTCCTTTGTTCTAGAATGCTGCCCTCCTTGATTAGTTTCCCACCATTGTTTCATATAAGAATGTATCCTCCGCTGATTCCAGCTAAGAATTGTATTATATTAGTCATCTCTAGACAAGATGGGCAGTATATAAATCTAATAAATAAACAATAAACGAACCAACAAAAATATTAATAGGTCAAAGTAAAAAATACAGTAGATAGATGCAGTGGTGGGATTCAGCCAGTTCGTACCTATTCGGGAGAACTGGTTGTTAACTTTCTAAGCAGTTTGGAGAACCGGTTGTTGGAAGAAATCTAATTTTTTTTCCACTTTACAGGGCTAATCCTGTAAGGAAGGCAGGAAGGAAACATTCTGGTGTTGTTTCTAGCCTCATCTTGATTGCCCTGCTTACAGAAACTGCCTCTCCTGTTAACCCATGTTACATTGCTACAGCTAAGGCGAAGTGCGCATTGACGTGAGTGATGTTGAGTTGGAAATGCCCACCCAGTCACATGACCACTGAGCCACGCCCACCCAGCTGGTCATTGGGTAAAGAATCGGCTGTTAAATTATTTGAATGCCACCACTGGATAGATGGCACGTGTGTTCTCATTACCTATCTTTTATCTTATAAGCCACAAGCCTGCAATGCAAAGACTTTTCGTTTTGCGATCACAGCTTCCAGATTAGACGAGTTCATGGAGAACAAGGGTATCAATGTCTATCATTATGGATGCCTAAGGACACCCTCCGGGATGGAGAGATAGGCAGGATATCTCTCAATGCATTTGCAGGGAATCATAAGCAGGTGAGGACATCTGCTTGGGAAGACCCTAAAGCAAATGGGGAGCCACTGTGTGAGACAGAATGCTGGACTGGATGGGCTGTGGCCTGTTCCAGCAAGGCTATTCTTATGTTCATATGTTCCCACTTGATTTTTTGATTCTCTCTGTGAATATCCTCAGTTCCTCTTTAAATAGGCAAATCAATTTTCCCCCCCTTTGATAATGAAATATTACATCTTCCCTCTATTTATTAAACAAGCCAAAATTATTAATAGTGATAAGGACATAATGTTGGGAGAAAGCAATGATTCAGCTTCATCTCTGGGTGTTATTGAAATATTGACAAGCCATATGGACTTGAATTACACATTTTGTTTAAAAAATATATTGCTTTTCATCTATAAACAGAAAGGAAGATAATTGCCAAGTACAAAAGTTCAAAAAGGCAAAATACAATGAAATGAAAACAAGCCACACAAAAAAAAAATCACCACAGAGAAAGAAAAACAAAAGGAAGAAAAATAATGTTGAAGAGAAAAAATACACATTGTAATAATTGTGTGTGCTTGTGTGCTGTGGTTTCTTCTGCCTTATCAAGGGACCACCAGGAATACTCCCACCAACGCTGATCGGGCAAACTACATGTAGATAAACTGAGAAACCCTACTCCCTTCTAGCACTGATGGCGTTACCTAGTTGGATAATGAGATGTCTTGCATTACCTAGTTGGATAGCAAAACATCTGCAAGGAACTTATTTATTATGAGCCCTCCGCACTGTCACTCAAGCACTCGTGACATCCCGCCTAGACTATTGCAATGCTTTCTACATGGGGCTCCCCTCGAGGTGCATCCGGAGGCTCCAGTTGGTACAGAGTGCGGCCGCACGAGGAATCATGGGAGCCTCTCGATGCTCCCATATAACACCTCTCCTACGCGAGCTGCATTGGCTACCGGTGGCCTTCCGGGTTCACTTCAAGGTGCTTGTCACCATCTTTAAATCGCTCCATGACTTGGGGCCTAGTTCCTTATGGAACCGTCTCCTACCACATACCTCCCACCGACCGATTCGCTCCCAGGGGGAGGGCCTCCTCCGGGTGCCGACCGCCGGTCAATGCCGGCTGTCGGCGTCCAGGGGTAGGGCCTTCTCTGTGGCAGGGCCCACCCTCTGGAACGACCTGCCCACCGACCTTCGCACTATCACGGACCTTCCCCTCTTTCGCCGCTCACTCAAGACTCATTTCTCCCAGCAAGCTGGACTAGCCTAGAATTTTAGACCTCATATACGCCAAAACTCCAACCAAACTAGTAAATGATTAATAGGTTAATGGGAATTTTAGTACAAGTTAATTTAATTAATTTTAATTCTTTTATTGTATATGTTATTATTTATTATGGTAGATTTATCTGTACACCGCCCTGAGTCCATTTCGATGGAGATAGGCGCGATTTACAAATCGAAATAAAATGTTTTAGATAACATATATAAGTATGAACATGATTTGAATCTATGAAATGGATACAATTAAAAAGAAACAGAACAGGAACAGTAGGCATGCTGGTACACTTATGATGCCCCCTTTACAGACCTCTTAGGAATGGGGTGAGATTGACAGTAGACAGTCTAAGGTTAACATTTTGGAGGGTTGGGGAAGAAGCCACAGAGCCAAGTAATGCATTGACCACTCTGTTGCTGAAGTCGTATTTTCTGCAATCGAGTTTGGAGTGGTTTACCTTAAGTTTGTATCTATTGGGTGCTCATGCATTGTTGTGGTTGAAGCTGAAGTAGTCACTGACAGGTAGGACATTGTAGCAGATAATTGTATGTACTACACTTAGGTCAGACCCAAGACGGCATAGTTCTAAGTTGTCTACACCCAAAATAACATGTCTGGTGGCATAAGGCAGGGGTCTCCAACCTTAGCAACTTTAAGACTAGTGGACCAACTTCCAGAATTGTGGGAATTGATGTCCACCAGTCTTAAAGTTGCCAAGGTTGGAGACCCCTGGCATAAGGGATTCTGTTGCGAGCAGAGGACTGGAGGACTCTTTTCTTGAAATACCTCTGGACTCGCTCGATTGTATTAATATCCGATATGCAGTGCGGGTTCCAGACAGATGAGCTGTATTCGAGAATTGGTCTAGCAAATGTTTTGTATGCTCTGGTTAGAGCAGTGGTAGTCAACCTGGTCCCTACCGCCCCCTAGTGGGCGTTCCAGCTTTCATGGTGGGGGGGTAGGGGTTTTGTCCGATACTAAAGCACTTTCCTTTTTTTTAATGTAATTGACTTCCCTACTTTATAAATCACCATTACTGTGGAACTGGGGGGCGGTTAGAAAATGTTACTACTAACAGAGATACAAAAGCGGGTGGTAGGTATAAAAAGGTTGACTACCCCTGGGTTAAAGCATGGAGGACTTCACAGTCCAACCCTGAGCTATAAATATTTTCTTCTCTTCTCCATCAACATTCGGGTGCCTTTGGACAGTAAGGTCATATACAATACAATACAATAGCAGAGTTGGAAGGGACCTTGGAGGTCATCTAGTCCAACTCCCTGCCTAGGCAGGAAACCCTATACCATTTCAGACAAATGGCTATCCAACATTTTCTTGAAGACTTGCAGTGTTGGGGCATTCCCAACTTCTGGAGGCAACTTCTGTTCCACTGATTAATTGTTCTGACTGTCAGGAAATTTCTCCTCAGTACTAAGTTGCTTCTCTCCTTGATTAGTTTCCACCCATTGCTTCTTGTCTTGCCCTCAGGTGCTTTGGAGAATAGTTTGACTCCCTCTTCTTTGTGGCAACCCCTGAAATATTGGAACACTGCTATCATGTCTCCCCTGGTCCTTCTTTTCATTAAACTAGACCTACCCAGTTCCTGCAACCGTTCTTCATTCTTCATCTAGTCACAGACATCCAATGAGGAGATATGATATTCGCTTTCCCAAATGTGCTGTGTACCTTTGCCCAACCCTTGAGTAAGAAAGGCCCGATTTAGAAGATACAATTGCTCTCTTGAGGATTTTCCTTTGAGCTCAGTCTCAAAGATATCAGGTAGTTTAGGCAGACAACAGCTGCTTTGTTCCAGAGCTCCATTGCAATCAGTTGCTGTAGCACAGGGTGGGGGGGGGGGCATTTGAAAAGGACAAGCCCGATAATGAAAGAGGATGAAATGCAGCTGGAGAAACCTTGAACCCTTAAGCAGAGAAAGAAGTAGGGGGTCAAATTCCACATGGGAAAGTTGAGAGGCTCCTTTTTTCTAGAAGATGGGCTATGTTCTTCGCTTCTCCTGTTGGGAGAAATATCCACCTGGTTCAGGGGTGGGTTTCCACTGGCATCACTGCCAGTTCGTTGCGCGTGCAATTTGCATGCGCTCCATGCATGTGCACAGTTGCATGTAAATAGGTCTGTGCATGGGCAGAACATTAAAAAAGTAAAAAAAACCCACCATGCTTCAGTGACCGGATAACTGATTTCGGGGATGTGGCCAGCCTGCCATTCCTACCGGTTCAGCAACCCAGTCGCAATTTCTCCTACCGGTTCTCCCAAACCAGTGCAAATCAGTAGCAACCCACCTCTGATATGGTTCAATTCCAAGCTGGGAGAAAGACACTGGAAACGTGGGGGCTGGTTGGAAAGATGGTTTGATGATGAAGCAGAGCCACATGGGTTTGAGGTCCTGAGCAGCTGACCACATGGAGTTGGGAGTGAGGGATATTTATACTTTCCCTTGGACTTTGCACTTGAGCTTCCCGTTCCTGTGCAAGTACATGTATTCTATTGGCTGTTGGAGGGTCCATAGCTGGCTTGGTAGGTTGTCTGGGCTCTTGAGGTTTGGTTGAAGTTTGAGGGTGATGCAATGTCCTTAGGAAATTGTGCAATGTACTGAGCTAGTAGGTTAATCCTATTATGACTTGGAGGGTCATGTCTTAATCCCATCATCATCCTGGAGCTGAAGGTCTTTTGTTTTGTAGATAGGCTGGCCTGCCTAGTCTGCTGGTGAGTGAGCACTTTATGTGCCTGAGGCATGCCCGTACAGTGCTAAAAAATGAGCATTTCTGCAAAGGTAAGTAGAACAGCAGGGGGGGAATCCGCTGTGCCACATGATTTAGATTAACTAGAAAGCAGGAAATCCGATGATTCTAGCTAATCTAAATTATGCATCACAGCTGATAGTCAGAAATACCGGTTCGCCCAAACTGGTAGCATTCTTTAACTACCAGATTGAGCGAATTGGTAGCGTTTTTAACTACCAGATCGAGTGAACCAGTAGCATTTTTTAACTACCAGATCGAGCGAACCGGTAGCATTTTTAACTACCAGATTGAGTGAACCAGTAGCACTTTTTAACTTCCAGATCAAGCGAACTGGTAGCATTTTTTTACTACCAGATTGAGCGAACCGGTAGCATTTTTTAACTACCAGATTGAGTGAACCGGTAGCATTTTTTTAGTACCAGATCAAGTGAACCAGTAGCATTTTTTAACTATCAGATCGAGCAAACTGGTAGCATTTTTTAACTACCAGATCGAGTGAACCAGTAGCATTTTTTAACTACCAGATCGAGCAAACCGGTAGCATTTTTAACTAGCAGATCGAGTGAACCAGTAGCATTTTTTAACTTCCAGATCAAGCGAACGGGTAGCATTTTTTTACTACCAGATTGAGCGAACCAGTAGCATTTTTTAACTAGCAGATTGAGTGAACTGGTAGCATTTTTTTAGTACCAGATCAAGTGAACCAGTAGCATTTTTTAACTATCAAATCGAGCAAACTGGTAGCATTTTTTAACTACCATATCAAACAAACCGGTAGCGGTTTTAACTACCAGATCAAACAAACCGGTAGCATTTTTTAACTACCAGATCAAACAAACCGGTAGCATTTTTAAACTACCCGATCGAGCAAACCAGTAGCATTTTTTTACTACTGGTTCAGGCGAACCGGTCCGAACCAGTAGCAGGAGTTCAGACATTTTAGTGAGCAAATGTTCATTCTTTGTCCCCGTTAGTTACAGATTCTGTTGTAGGTTTCCTTTCCAATTACTTTTTTTTTATTCGCGTTAAATCTCTCTCTTAATTGAGCATATGAAAACTATTGTGGAAATACCATCCCAAGAAAACATAAACTGAGATTTGAAAGAGACACCTGTAACAACAGAAAAAGAAAGGGAGAGAAGAGGAGAGAACGAGAGGAAGAGGAGGGAAGGAAGAAAGAGGTAAGAAAACCATTGAAAACCCAACCCTCCTAGAGCCCCTTGTTCTCTCGGTCTCATTTGAAGCACCAATTTTCCAATTTTCGTCTTCCAGCTATGGTCCAAATCTCGTGTCTGGGAAAGCATAGTCAGTCTGTAATCTGTAGGCCTCAGGGGTCAAGGAACATATGCCTTTTTAAATGCTCCTCCTGATTTTGTCTCCATCCAAGCTGTGACTCAAGAGGATGTAATTTTTGTTGTTGTTGTTTGCTTTACTGGAATGCATTGTAACTGCTTTGCCATCTGACCTGAAGTTAAATTTCAGCCTGGAGTGGGAGTTCCTCATTTAGAACAAAATATTCACAATACTGAACAATAGTAGCTTCTGTTAGAAGGGGCCCTTCGGAGATAATTGGGCCAGGCAGCGAGCCAGAATCAAGGGCAAGACCTACTGTCATAATAATCAATTAATTCAGACCTGAGGGTCTTAACAAAGAGGCTACTGTGGAGGAGACCAAAGGACTAAAGGCTTGGGTTAATGCCTGAGGCCATCAGGATGGTCAGGTTCTCATCACACTGGGTGGGATTGCGCAATGCATCCTTGGATGAGGGATTAGCCACTTGGAGCCTTCCGCATGTGAAATATTTCAACTGGCATCAGCTTCAGTCAACACAGTCAAAGGATTAGAAGTAGAATAGAATAACAGAGTTGGAAGGGACCTTGGAGGTCTTCTAGTCCAACCCCCTGCCTAAGCAGGAAACCCTATACTACTTCAGACAAATGGTTGCCCAACGTATTCTTAAATACTTCCAGTGTTGGGGCATTCACAACTTCTGGAGGCAAGCTGTTCCACTGATTAATTGTTTTAATTGTTAGGAAATTTCTCCTTAATTCTAAGTTGTTTCTCTCCTTGATTAGTTTCCATCCATTGCTTCTTGTCCTGCCCTCAGGTACTTTAGAGAATAGCTTGACTGCCTCTTCTTTGTGGCAACCCCTGAGATATTGGAAGACTGCTATCATGTCACCTTTACTCCTTCTTTTCATTAAACTAGGCATACCCAGTTCCTGCAACCATTCTTTCTATGTTTTAGCCTCCAGTTCCCTAATCATCTTTGTTGCTCTTCTCTGCACTCTTTCTAGTCTCTCAATATCTTTTTTACACCGTGGCAACCAAAACTGAATGCAGTATTCCAAGTGTGGCCCTTCCAAGGCATTACAAAGTGGTAGCAACATTTCACATGGTGCATTTGAAAAGATGAGGAGACTGTATACCGGCTGGTTGCAGAAATACCATATTTTTCGGAGTATAAGATGCAGCGGAGTATAAGACGCACCAAGGTTTTGAAGAGGCAAATTACAAAAAAAGAGTAGGTAGGTAGATAGAGAGGGAGAGAAAGAAATAGAAATACAGTAGATAGGTAGGGGGAGAGAGAGTAGGTAGGTAGGTAGATAAAGGAATAGAGAGAGAGAAACAGAGAGAGAGAAATACAGTAGGTAGGGAGGGAGTATGTGTGTGTGTAGGTAGGTAAATAGGTAAAGGGGGGGGAGAGAGAGAGAGACAGAGAGAAATACAGTAGGTAGGTTGGGAGAGAGACTGTGTGTGTAGGTAGGTAAGTAGATAAAGGGCAGGGGAGAGAGAAAGAGAAATACAGTAGGTAATGTATGGAGAGTGTGTGTGTGTGTAGATAGGGAAGTAGAGGAATAGAGAGAAATAGAGAGAGAAATACAGAAAGTAGGTAGGGGGAGAGAGAGTGTGTAGGTAGGTTGGTAGATAGATAAAGGAATAGAGAGAGAGAGAATAGAGAGAGAGAAATACAGTAGATAGGTAGGGAGAGAGTGTGTAGGTAGGTAGATAAAGGAATAGAGAGAGAAATAGAGAGAGAGAGAGAGAGAAATACAGTAGGGAGGGAGGGAGGGAGGGAGAGAGAGTGTGTATGTAGGTAGGTAGGTAGAAGACGAGAGAGAGAATAGAGAGAGAGAAATACAGTAGGAGGGAGGGAGTATGTGTGTGTGTAGGTAGGTAAATAGGTAAAGGGGGGGAGAGAGAGAGAGAGAGACAGAGAGAAATACAGTAGGTAGGTTGGGAGAGAGACTGTGTGTGTAGGTAGGTAAGTAGATAAAGGGCGGGGGAGAGAGAAAGAGAAATACAGTAGGTATGTATGGAGGGTGTGTGTGTGTGTAGATAGGGAAGTAGGGGGATAGAGAGAAATAGAGAGAGAAATACAGAAAGTAGGTAGGGGGAGAGAGAGTGTGTAGGTAGGTTGGTAGATAGATAAAGGAATAGAGAGAGAGAGAATAGAGAGAGAGAAATACAGTAGATAGGTAGGGAGAGAGTGTGTAGGTAGGTAGATAAAGGAATAGAGAGAGAAATAGAGAGAGAGAGAGAGAGAGAGAAATACAGTAGGGAGGGAGGGAGGGAGAGAGAGTGTGTATGTAGGTAGGTAGGTAGAAGACGAGAGAGAGAATAGAGAGAGAGAGAGAAAGAAATAAAGTAGGGAGAGAGAGAGAGAGAGAGAGAGAGAGAGAGAGAGAGAGAGAGAGAGAGAGAGAGAGAGAGAGAAAGTAGGTAGGTATGTTGATGTTTCCAGGTGTATTTAACCATGTCCTGGAGAAGGAAATCACTGACAAACCTTAAGACATTTTTTCTGCTGGCACAGAAACAGTTAAAGAGCTTTCCGAAAAGGGGGGGAAAGCCTTTGCACGCTGCAAATCTCCCCAAAACTGCTAGTTTCTCTGCTAAAATGGCTTTGCTGGCTGGAGAATTCTGGGAGCTGAAGTCCTTCAGACTTAAAGTTGCAAAGGTTGGAGGCCCCTGCTCTAGAACAGAGGTGGGGACTGATGACTTGTGGAGTTCAACTCCCAGAATTCTGGCTTATTGTGGCTGGCTCAGAGATTCTGGGAGTTGAACACGGAAATCATAAAAGGGCCATAGTTCCCCACTCCTGCTCTAGAACCTTGTTTCAGTCCTGCTAACTTTAGGTTATATGGACTTCCAGAATTTCCAGGCTGGGATACTGGTTAGGGCTGGCCTGTCAAACTGGTGGTCCATGAGCCAGATGAGTCAGGGAATTCTGGGAGTTGAAGTCCGCCTCTGGAAGTTGCCAAGGCTGATAAACCAAAATAAACCTAAACGTCACTCCAGAATATGCATCCAATATTAGAGAGAAACTAACCTTGCTGGAGATTATCCAGTCATCTAGATGTCTCTGAAATTCTTGTGTTTTGTTTTGTGTAAAAAAAAAGGCCAGTTACCTCCTGAAAAAGCCCTTTTGGGACAACCAAGACCTAGATGACTAAGAATCTCTGCAGACCTTTAGCTATACAATTTGGGATGAACACCCTTCGAATTGTGTGGGAGTAGGAATGGATTTGAGGGGGGGGCGGGAATTGCAAACTACAGGAAGCATTTAGCACCATTCAGGTGACCCTGAGGACACAGATAAACCTCCAAGTGGCTTCAACAACCTTCTAAAAGGAGGCAAATAACCAGCTGCCTGCAAGGAATATAAATCCTTCCATTCCCCACTGTTGTGGCCCAGTCGGATCTGACTGAGCTGCTGATGGACTCGGATAGCGAGGAACCATATGAATCTGCTCTGGAAGATGAGGGAGACCTTGGGGAGTGTTCAGAGTCAGAGCAGGAACCAGAGAGGGTGGTTAGCCACCAGGAGGCGCCTGAGGCATGGAGCAGTGGGGAGGATCAAAGGCAGTTTGTCCCTGATGCTAGAGTAAGAAGAGCTGAGAAATGGAAGCAGCAACTCGGTAAGCAGGCTCACAGGAGATGATTAAGCACCAGGTGGTTGTTGATTGGCCCCTCCCAAGAGAGGTTATAGGTGAGGTTATGGGAGGGGACATTTGCAGAAAATAACTATTCAGAAAGGATCTATGACTGTCTGTGAATTCTAGCGTCTGTTCTGTGAAGGAGTTTTGAATATTTGTGTGAACGGTCACTGCAGAGCTAAGCTTGTGATGTAAGCTGTCTGGGCTCTCAGCCAAAGGACTTGTTATCTTGCCCAATTAACAATGGCCAACAGCCAAGTCTGTGTTATTGACTATTAGAAGCTCTCAGACAGAACGCCCCACTATCCTGTCAGAGCTGAAGAAGGTTCTTGGATGAGAAGCAAAACATCTTCGAAAGAAAAAAAACCAAGAAAGGCCAGTTGCCAACCATGACCTGGATAACTGCCAATCTCTACAGACAATCATCTAGGTATCTCATGAGATATTCTAATTCAGTGATGGCGAACCTATGGCACGCATGCCACAGGTGGCACGCGGAGCCATTTCGCAAGGCACACAAGGCATTGCCCTGTCAGCTAGTCAGCACGCATGCACAGGCTGGCCAGCTGATTCACCATTTTAAAGCCATTTTTCATCCTCCCCAGGCTTTGTAACAGCCTGGGGAGGGCAAAAACAGCCCCCCCGCTCTCCGGAGGACTAAAAATGACACTCCGAGCAAACTAGAAGTGACTTCCGGTTTGCTCATAGCGTCATTTTTAGTCCTCCGGAGGCTTCAGGAAAGCTCTTGAAGCTTCTGGAAGGCCTCTGAGGGGGGACTAGGGGGGCTATTTTTGCCCTCCCCAGGCTCCTATAAAGCCTCTGGAGCCTGGGGATGGCGAAAAAAGCATGTAAAAATGGGAGCAGTTGTCATGCGTGCATGCACCCTGGGGGCGTGTGCATTGCATTATGGGTGTGGCACGCTGGCACACAACCCCCCCTGCACTCCCCCCCACTTATGGCACGCAAGCCTAAAAAAGGTTCGCCATCACTGTTCTAATTCATTGCACTTGACTGAAATACTTGCAGCTGATCAACGAAGGAATAAAACCAAGTGGTTATTTGCAGGCTGAGTCTTACGGACCTCGGAAATGTAATGAGGTTTCTTGATGACAGAATCATTCACCGCAGACAAGGTGCCCGACAGAATGCAATTCCAGAGTTTCCTTGAAATGCTCCGACGTAAGGAAAGCGATGTGTTCTTTGGGCTTCATGCTTCATTTCAGGTAGACGGACACTTTTAGATGGATCTCTACAAGGCAGGAAGTTTCTGGTGGCCAAAGGACAGAAGCTCCTTCATCTGCAATCTATACAAAAATAGTACCACCTGTGAAAAGGAAGTGTGACTGTCGTTAGAACAGAAGCCCTGATAGAAACGTATGACGAAAACTGTTTCTGCGTGGAAATGGTCAAATTACCATATTTTTCAGAGTATAAGACGCACCGGAGTATAAGACGCACCAAGATTTTGAAGAGGCAATTTTTGCTCTATGCAGGCCTCCCAAAAACAGGCCCATTTTTTTTCCAAAAAAAGGACATCCATAGCCTTTAGGAGGCTAGATGAGTGCTCCTGGGAGAAGGCAAAACCGAGCAAAAAGCGGCCAATTTTTGGTGAACACGGGCCAATTTTTTTTTGTCAAAAATGGGCATGCTTAGCCTTTAGGAGGCTTATAGAGTGCTCCTGTTTTCACTCATTTCTGCCCTCCCAGTCCCCAGCAGCACTCATCAACCCTCCTAAAGGCTATGCTCAGCCATTTTTGCAAAAGGGATGGGGGGGATTCAGCAGGCCACAAATGCTGTATTCAGTATATAAGACACACCCAGATTTACAACCTCTTTTTTGAGGGGAAAAAGGTGCGTCTTATATTGTGAAAAATACGGTAACTTTTAATCTGCAAGATAAAGGAGACAAAGAATACAATAGAGTATGGGATCAATGGGATCATTGGTTAGAGAACATGAAAAACGAATGAACTTAGAATATATGCATATGTAACATTAGGTTATAGGAACTATAAATGTAAAAAGGAAATAGCAAATGTAAAAGAAATGGAAAGTATGTATGACGATAAACAAAATGGGATATTCCGATGTCTTGGGGAATGGGAAGAATGGATGTAGAATGTGGTTTTTATGTTTTGTTTTGTAAAAAGCTCAATAAAAGCTATTTATAAAAAAAAAGAAAGGAACTTAAGACGAAAACTGAAAGGCCTCCACTCTGCAAATTAAAAGTAAAATCATGGTTGCAATGTACAGAATGCCAATGAGTAAGGTGACCAGATTTTGAAACTTCCAAAGCGGGACACCGTCGACAAGGTGGGGGGGGGGAGCACGCGCACATGCTCAGGTGCGGCATGTGCCTGCGCGGAGGCAGTGACGGTGAGCCGGCGGCGTTGAGAGCCGCTGGCTCGGGTGGGAAGGTGGCCCGAGCCGGCCGCTTTCAGCTCAGGCCATCACGCCGGCATGATGGGCTGACAGCGGCCAGCTCGGGCCACCTTCCTCCGTGCTGCCAGCCCGCCTCCCACCGCCGCCTTTAAAGAGGGCCCCGCGGGGGGGCGCACACTCCGGCATGGCTCCCACCCGCCACCGCAGGGCCCTCTTTAAAGGTGGTGGCGCTGAGAACCGCTGGCTCGGGCGGGAAGGGGAAAGGCGGCCCGAGCCGGCCGCTGTCAGCCCATCATGCTGGCGTGATCACTGATGGCCTGAGCTGAAAGCGGCCGCCTCGGGCCCTCTGCGCAGGCATGTGACATGCCAGCGCGCGCACGCCCCTCCCTCGGCCCCGATGCCCGAGCGGCCCGAGCCGGCTCTCAGAGGTGCACGCCTCTGAGTGCGTACAGAGCGCCCACCGCCTGCCCACAAAAAGCGGGACATTCTGAAGAGGGGGTGGGGCGCGGGACATCTGCTGGTGAACCGGGACTGTCCCGCCAGAAGCGGGACAGATGGTCACCTTACCAATGAGCTTACTAACGTAAAACCAGGTGGGGAGCAGGGGGGAGATCTGATACACTAATAGAAGCATGCATGTGTGTCCCGTAACTAATCAGTAAACAACCATAACAAAATTACTAAGGGGAGCTTTGAATTCCAGAGCTGTTAATTAAATGCATAATTGGCAAGAGAGTTCTCCAATTGTGTACACTTCCTCCTCCATTACTACCAATGTAACTGTGGGCTTCTCAACTTCAGCTCCAAGATAATAGGTGGACAACTTACACAACTGCTTATGAGAGGCAGTGGTAATGTTAACTCTTGGTTATGTACTTTTTCTCTTTCTCAAACAGATGTTGCAGGTCTGTTGAGGCAGAAACTTAGACACTGGGACCCTTGTGATCTTCTAGCTCAGGGGTCTCCAACCCCTGGTCCACAGCATGTCAGAAATCAGGTTGTACAAATGTGCAAAGCCCCATCCACGGGACTTAGGCAGCACATGGAGCCACAAAAGATCCAGATGGATCTTGACAGGCTTGAGCACTGGGTCCTATCAAACAAAATGAAATGCAATGTAGAGAAAAGTAAAGTCCTACACTTAGGCAAGAAAAACCTAAAGCACACATATAGACTGGGTGAAACCAGGTTTAATAGCAGTAACCATGAGAGGGATTTTGGAGTCTTAGTGGACAACTAATTAAACACGAGCCAATAGTCTGGGGAAGCAGCCAAAAAAGCCAATGCAATCCTAAATTGCATTAACAGAGGGATACAATCAATATCAAGTGAGGTACTAATACCACTCCATAAAGCCCTAGTAAGACTACACCTAGAGTACTGCATCCAGTTTTGGTCACCACACTATAAAAAGATGTTGAGGCTCTAGAAAGGGTGCAGAGAAGAGCAACCAGGATGATCGGGGGACTGGAGGCTAAAACACACAATGAACGGTTGCAGGAACTGGGCACGGCTGATCTAATGAAGAGAAGGACCCGGGGAGACATGATAGCTGTGCTCCAATATTTGAGGGGCTGCCACAGAGAGGAAGGGGTCAAGCTATTTTCCAAAGCACCTGAAGGCCAGATAAGGAATAATGGATGGAAACTGAACAAAGAGAGATTCAACCTGGAAATTAGGAGAGATTTTCGGACAGTGAGAACAATCAACCAGTGGAACAGAATTTGTCTTTAGAAGTTGTGGGAGCTGGAGACTTTCAAGAAAAGACTGGACTGCCATTTGTCAGAAATGATGTCGGGTCTCCTGCTTGGGTGGCAGGGGCAGTGAGGCTGGACTTTATTATTATTATTATTATTATTATTATTATTATTATTATTATTATTATTATTATTATTATTATTATTATTATTATTATTATTATTATTATTATTATTATTATTCACATTTGTAACCCGCACCCATCTCACCACAAAGGGACTCGGGGCGGCGAACAGAGATTTAAAATGAATATACATAAATACAAAATATTACTAAATAATAACTAAATTAAATCAATACCATGCTTAAGATAAATTTAAAAAACCCATACATTAAACTTTGATTGGGTGCGGAGTAGATCAGGGTAGGCCGGCCAGATGAAAATAGTAAGTTTTTAAGTGCCGGCGGAACAAGCGGAGGTCTGAGATGGTACGGAGATCGGGAGGTAGGCCGTTCCAGAGGGTTGGGCCCACCACAGAGAAGGCCCTTCCCCTGGGAGCCGCCAACCGGCATTGCCCGGTCGACGGCACCTGGAGAAGACCCTCTCCCTGGGAGCGAGTCGGTCGTAGGACCTCCTTGTTCCCTTCCAGCTCTGTTAATATAAAAAACACACACTCTGGTCTATGGAAAAACCTATCTCCAAAGAACCAATCCCTGGTTCCCAAGAGGTTGGGTGAGGGTGGGGTGTGTGGCACTGTTCTAGCTGCACTGATTTTGGACAACTTGCTTCCAATTTAACGCCCCCAAGTTTAGCTAGAGGCCCTCCTCTGGTCTGATTGGCAGCCCCTGATGTCAATCCTGCAGGCTGTGGGTGGGCCAGACGCAATATGACCCTCCCCTTCAGATGCACCGAGGGGGTCCCTGGAAACCACTTGGATCGTCTGCAGCAGAAGCTCCTTCCCCTGCTTTCATGCCTGCCACCTTTCTGCAATGCAAGCATTTCCCCCTCTTTGGCACCCAGAGTTGAAGGCAGAGGAGGAGGTGAGGGGGGGGGGAAGGAGGCAGAACCATGCTTGACATAGACAGATGGCACATTCTTTTGGCTGAGCTATGGCTCCTAATAATGCTTAGTGGTGCTTATCTTGCACTTTGCATCTTCCAGAAACTTTACAAGGCGAGGAGCAGTTAATCATTGCAAAGTTCAGTTCTATGGGCCCCGGCCATTTGTCATAACTCGGGAGGCTGCTATACTGTTGAGATAAGAATTCCAGAGATGATTTGATAGCTTGGGTACCGGACGGATGCATTTAAAGGGGCAGCTTGATTTATGGAGTGCTTGGTTTCCAAGGGAGAACGGCAGGGAGGCTGACAGTCCTGAAGACAGAATCATAGAGTTGGAAGCTGATCCGCGGAGGTGTTGGAAGAAATGTCCATCTGGGTTCAGTTCCAAGTGGGGAGAAAGACACTGGAAGCGTGGAGGCTGCTTGGAAGGATGGTTTAATGGTGGACAGGACCCCATGGTTTGAGGCCCTGGACAAAAAGGGAAGAAATGTTGAGAGTGCCCAGGTTTTATGCCCTCTCTGGGTTTTTGAATTTGAGCTTGTATTCTGATTGATTGTCAGACTCCCATGGGGCCATGCAGGGGTAACTTTGTAGGTTGTCTGTGTCCCAGGCTTGGTTGAGCCTTGCTGGGTGATGATGATGTAATAGAAGGAACTTTGGGCAATTCCTCCTAGGCAAAATTCCTTTGGGCTCTGTGTGAAGGAGGTAGATCTTTGTTATGGCCCATTGACAAAGGTGGGGGGGTATGAGGCTTGACAAACACCTCCAGAGTCTGGGGAGGGTGAAAAATGGGCCTACCGGAAGTACCAGAAGTCTGAAAAGGGGCCTGTTTCCAGCCTCTGGAGGGCCTCCAGAGCCCAAGGGAAGGCATTTCACATGATTTTGGCATGCAAATACAAAAAAAGTTGGCCGTCACTGGACTAGGTTATCGCATCATGTCATAAATTATAGACCCAGAAGGCTGGATCACTCAAGATACAGGTAGTCTTTGACTTACCACCACAATTTCCATTGCTAAGCAGCGTGGTTGTTAAGTGAGTCGCACCCGATTTCACACCCAATTTTTGTTGTCATTACGGTTAAGTGAATCACTGTGGTTGTTACGTGACTCATGCTTTCAATCAGTGAATCCAGATTCTCCCCGTTGACTTTCTTTGCAAGAGGCCAGCTAGAAAAGTCACGAATGGTGATCAGATGCCCCTTTAAAACCATTGCAAATAGATTTGGGTTGCCAGGTATCCAGATTTTAATTACATGGCCATGAAGATGCCGCAATGGTTGTAAGTGTTATCTCTTGAATGTATATAATCGTGGTAAACCCTACTGAAGTGAAACTAACCTTTAGATGACCCTAACTGTTCACCCTGCTAAAGTGAAACTAACTTTTAGATCAGGGGTCTCCAACCTTTGCAACTTTAAGTCTGAAGGACTTCAGCTCCCAGAATTCTCCAGCCAGCTTTGCTGGCTGGAGAATTCTGGGAGCTGAAGTCCTTCAGACTTAAAGTTGCAAAGGTTGGAGACTCCTGTTTTAGATGACCCTAACTGTTAACTTCACCCTGCTAAAGCGAAACTAACCTTTAGATGACCCTAACTGTTAACTGCAACTGTTTTGGAGGGAAACTTAAAACATTCATATTTGGGTGGGTTTTTTAAGTATTGTGTTTGGTTAAGACCCTGAGGGCGCAGAGTATAAATTGCAGGCATTTGCCTGCGGTTCCTCAGTTCCTCAGTTCCAGTTTTGAGTCAAGAAATGCTGTTGTAACTATGCTGGTGTCAGGGTTCCAAAGAGTATCCTCAAACAAATAAAACTCCAAGGCTAGGAGTTACAATTTATTAAAAGAGCCACGTTGGCACATCTGGGAAAAACCCAAATCTGGAAGCTTCCAGGTTTTCCACATCTTCCCCATCCTGCGCCAACACCCACAAGTCCATCACATGGTCCAATCTTCCACTGCCATGAAGACAGAGTCCACCCATCCAGTTCTGGCCAGGTGCAGAAACAAGATTTGCGGGACCATCTCCTGCCGCATACCTCCCTCCGTCCGATCCGCTCCCATAGGGAGGGCCTCCTCAGGGTACCATCCGCCGGTCAATGCCGGCTAGCGGTGCCCAGGGGGAGGGCCTTCTCAGTGGCTGGGCCATCCCTCTGGAACGACCTACTCCCCGAACTTCGGACTATCACAGACCTTCCCCTCTTTCGCCGCTCACTTAAGACGTATCTTTTCCATCAAGCCGGTCTAGCTTAGCCAATGAGTAAATGTATTTTAGAATTTTAATTATGATGTTTTAGCACAGGCTTTTAGTTTAATCTAAACTATTTATGTATTTATTGTTATTTATCGATTTTAACTCCCTGTGCACCGCCCTGGGTCCATTTCGATGGAGAAGGGTGGTTCTATAAATCGAAATAAATTAAATTAAATTAAATTAAAGGATGACCTTGAGTTTTTTAAGGAATGTTATTATGGTTACATATCACCCAACTCCGTATAACCTCCCTTCCCATTTTCCCACAATAGAAAATGAATAGTAGAAAGTGTAGCAGGTCCGAAGTCCAAAAGAAAAGATGGCTTCAGCCCTGACAGCTGGTCCACAACACGATGGTAAGAACCTATCTCTCCCCACCCACCCCAGTGCCTGTGTAACTTTGAACAGTCCTGAAACAAATTGTTGGAAGTCAAGGATTATTTGTATTAAGTTACCAAAACTGGTGAGATCCCACTTGCAATACTGCATTCCGCGTCACCACAATACAAAATAGATTTTGAGTCTTTAAAAAGAGTGCCGAGAAGAGCAACCAAGATCATTAGGGGACTGGAGGCTAAAGCTTACAATGAATGATTGCGGGAATTAGATATGTCAAGTCTAACAAAGAGAAGTCCTAGGGGTGATGTAGAAGTCTTCCAATGTTTGAGGGGCTGTCCCAAAGAAGAGGGGGATCAACCTATTCTCCAAAGCACCTGAGGGCAAGATAAGAAGTAACAGTTGGAAGATTATCAAAGATCCAGAATTAAGAAGAAATTTCCTGACAGTGTGAACAATGAATCAGTGGAATGGCTTGTCTTCAGAAGTTGTGGGAGTTCTGTCACTGGAGGTTTTTATGAAGAGATTGGACAGCCGTATACCCTATTTTTCAGAGTATAAGACGCACCTTTTTCCCCACTAAAAGAGCATGGAAATGTTGGTGTGTCTTATACACCAAATACAGCCATTTTGGCCTCCCGAAGCCCTGCCCCCACATCACATTTTTGTGAAAAACAGCCCATTTTCTTTGCAAAAACTGATGGTTTTTTGCCTTTCCTTAGGCCCTAGCAGGGCTGGGGCAAGGCACAAATGTCCCCATTTTAGTGAATAACAGGTGAAAAACGGGCCATTTTTTCACAATAATGGGGGCTTTTTTGCCTTCCCTCAACCCCCAGCAGCCCTCTGCAGGCTTCAGCGGGGCTGGGGCAAGGTAAAAACAGGGGCATTTTTGCCTTGCCCCAGCCCTGTTGAAGCCTGAAGAGAGCTGCTGGGGGCTGAGGGAAGGCAAAATCTTTTTTTCTCTTTCTTACGTCTTCGAAAGCTTGGTGCGTCTTATAGCCCAAAAAATACGGTATCTGGAATGGTATAGAGCCATGATGGCGAACCTATGGCATGCGTGCCACAGGTGGCACACGGAGCCATTTCTGAGGGCATGCGAGATGTTGCCCTGTCAGCTCCAGCATGCATGCACAGGCTGGCCAGCTGATTTTCATCATTGATTTTCAGCAGTTTTTTGGAAACTGGCTTCAGGAGCTTCAGGAAAGCCTCCAGAGAGCGAAAAATGGACTTACTGGGCCCACCAGAAGTTGGAAAATGGGCAGTTTCTGGCCTCCGGAGGGCCTCTGGGAGGGGGGCATTTTCACCCTTTCCAGGCTGCAAGAAAGTTGTGTGTGTATGCGCGGGGCAGCAGGGTGGGGTGTCACGCATGCATGCACAGGGGGCATGGCATGGGGGGGATTAAATTATGGGATTGGGCACCCGAGTGCATGCAATATTGCACAAGCGTGTGCTTTTGGCACCCAAGGCAAAAAAGGTTCACCATCCCTGGTATAGAGTCTCCTGCTCAAATGGGGTTGGACTAGAAGACCTCTAAGCTCTCTTGCAACTCTGTCATTCTAATGTTTTGGGGTTGGGGATTACCACGTTGTGAGAGCCCAGCTATCCAGAAGAGGAGGAACTAAGGATGGTGATTTTACGTGCTTTCGAAGTGCTTAGGTTGGCAGAAGCTGGGATATGTAACCGGAACTCACTCTGTCACGCGGCGCTAGGGATTCAAACCGCTGAACGTCTGATCGACCAACTCAGCATCTTAGCCACTGAGCCACCACATCCTTAAAGAATGGCTAGAAAGGTTTAAACAGAACCCAGAACCTGTTTCAAACCCTACAAACAAGATTGGCATTCCATTTGCCTCCAATTTTACAGATGTGCTTCTAAAGAGCCGCTCGGCCGGTTCTTATGTTTGTTTTGCTTTTTCAACTTTTATTTGTCTTCAGAAAGCAAGTTCCATTATTTCACAGATGGAGGAACATCTCTGTTGACTAAAGGAGAGGCTGGCCTCCTTTTCATCTATAGATTGAAACTTTCAGAAGGGGGGGGGGGAAGGGTAAAAAAAATCTTCAGATTTTCTTCTTCTTCTGCAATTTGCAGGCTGCTATCGCAACCCAGGTGTTAAAGCAATCAATCTGAAATCTGGAACATGCTACATCTGTGATTTATAGGCAGCTGTTCACAGGAGAGGCGAGATTAGACCATAAAACCACAATGAAAAAGAAGTTGCCAAATAAAAGAGAGAGAGAGAGAGAGAAAGAGAGAGAGAGAGAGAGAGAGAGAGAGAGAGAGACCCAAACAGAAAATAAAAACGTATTATATAGTTAGACCAAATCTTCCCAATACATAATTTGCATCCATTGTGTCAACCCTATGGAAGCCAATCACCTGAGGATTTATGAGAGTAGAACTTTTGTGATGTCAAGAAAACCAACTGTGAAATGTTTGATTATTGAATAATCTTAGGCGATGCAATGGCTCAGCAGATAAAGACAAACCAGGTTCAAGACCCAAGCACTGTGTGACAGAGTGAGCACCCATTACTTGCCTCTGCTCCTGCCAAATGGGCATTCAAAGGCATGCAAATGGGAGTAGATAAATAGGTACCACTTCGGTACCATTTAATAGGTACCATTTAATATGCTTTTAAGAGTTTGTATTGTTTTGTAATGGTTTTTAATGATGCCTGTGCGCCGCCCTGGGTCCTAACAAGGAGAAGGGTGGGGTATAAATTTGATAAAATAAAAAATAAATAAAAAAAATTCGGTGGGAAGGTAGCAACATTCTGTGCACCTTGGCAATAAGTCATGCTGGCTTCATGACCACAACAATGGATCCCTTGGCTAGGAAGTGGAGATGCGAGTCAGACATGACTGGACAGGAGTAATCTTGAGTAACAGGGGAAATCCTATCCTATCCTTCAGGATAGGATAGGATAGGGTAGGATAGGGGTCAGCAATCTGCGGCTCTGGAGCCGCATGCGGCTCTTTCATCCCTCTGCTGCGGCTCCCTGTTGCTGGTCGCCTACACAATTGATAGAGCTTTTGGTTAGGACAGATAGAGGGAAAAGGAGCTAGTAGGAGACTCTGTGGTGGGGGAACCAGACTTCCGGTCGGCTCCAGAATTGAATGGGGGGCTTCCATTTAGGACCTTTGTGGCTCTTTGAGTGTTTAAGGTTGCCGACCCCTGGAATAGGGATTAATGTGAATTGGACTGCAGGATTGAAAAGTTTGTTTAAATCTGGGAATTGTCTGGTTATAGCCATTTGCTGGCAAATTATGCTTTACTAGAATAACAAGAGTTGAAAGGGACCTCGGAGGTCTTCTAGTCCAACCTCCTGCTCAAGCTGGAAACTCTGTAACATTTCAGACCAATGATTGTCCAGGTTCTTCTTAAAAACCTCCACCGTTGGAGCTTCCACAACTTCAGGAGGCAAGTTGTTCCACTGATTAATTGTCATCATTTATGGCATGGGCCATGGGAAAGTCAGCCAAGCTGGGATTTAGTGTTAGATGAAGTCTCCTTTGAATCAAGCTTCATTCAGAGGACCTGTTAGGATATTCAGCCTTATATTGGGTTGACAATATATATGAGCCTATGTTCTTAAGAAGTTATGTAGCTGTAAGAACTGTCTTAAATTCTGATTGAATCTGATTGGCTGTGAGTATCAGCTATGCTATATAATCAAGGTCAGGAATGCAGCTCATTCCCTGTTCGATTCATTGTGATTCCTGGTTTACCTGATTGCCGTTGGAGAAGCTGAACTGTGAAGAAGGAGGATTGTTTTGAATCACTGTGAGATAAACTTTCTTTGGTGAAGGACTCTTATCATTGAGAGTTAGTCGGAAGAAGCATTTTAGTTGTGACAAAGTAAAGACTATTTTCCTACTATCATTGTTTTAGAGTTTGTTTGTGGTTTACAGCAACGTATCTCTTTACTGTCCGGTGAATTACACTATTCCGCATTTATTTGCTAACACTGGTTAAGGGACCAGAGTTTTAATACTGGTTCTGAACCCAGAGTTGCTAACAGGACCCACAAGGAAAGGTCCATATTAATAGGGAGGGAGCTTGCCAATGCATTTCTGTAAGATTACTTGGTAGTCCTCCTTCTAAGTCAGGGCTGTCAAACTCGCCGCCCACTTAAGCGAAAGAGAAAAAAGTCCTGATACGTGACGTGACACTGCCCTGATGACACGAGTTTGACATCCCCCTTCTAAGTCATAAGCATTACTAACTTTCAATCAAGGACCTAACAAGAAAAACCCACACTCCCATCAATACGGGCAGTCAAAGCTATAAACAGGGAGCAAACCACAAACTCACTGGCCCTGACGTTATCAGCTAGTTGGGTACTGAAATGTCTGCAAACAGACAGCCAAGCTCAGAGAGCACCAAGGACTCCACAGTTCAACTCCAAGCTTCATATCTTGGGACACTCCCACATAACACCTCTCCTGCGCAAGCTGCACTGGCTGCCTGTGGCCTTCCGGGTGCACTTCAAGGTTTTGGTGACCATCTTCAAAGTGCTCCATGGCATGGGTCCTGGTTATTTGCAGAACCGCCTCCTGCCACATACCTCCATCCGACCTGTCCGCTCCCAGGGGGAGGGCCTCCTCAGGGTGCCGTCCGCTGGACAATGCTGACTGTCGGCTCCCAGGGGAAGGGCCTTCTCTGTGGCGGGCCCAGCCCTCTGGAATGACCTGCCCCCTGACCATGATACCATCACGGACCTTCGCCTCTTCCGGCGAACATTAAAGACTTACTTTTTTCATGCGGCCGGCCTGGCATAGTGTGTTTTTACTATCATTTCAATAGGGTTTCTTATTATTTTAACACAGGTTAAATTTATTTAATTTAATTTTAAATTTATCTATTGAATGTATTTATATGTATTTTATCCTTTATTATTCCTGTGCACCGCCCTGAGTCCCTACGGGAGAGGGCGGTATACAAATCAAATTAATAATAATAATAATATTGTTGGAAGAAAATGTCCATCTGGGTTCAGTTCCAAGTGGGGAGAAAGACACTGGAAATATGGAGGCTGTTTGGAAGGATGGTTTTAATGGTGGAAAGGACCTCATGCCTTGAAGATGTTGGCTGAAGAAGAAAAAAGGAAAGAGATGCTGAGAGTGCCTGAGTTTTACACCCATGGGGCCATGCAGGGGCAACTCTGTAGGCTGCCCTGAATCCCAGGCTTGGTTGAGCCTTGCTGGGTGATGTAATCTTCCCAGGTGCCATGTAGTGAGAGGGGTAGAGGGCTAATCCTATCGTGTCCTGAGGGCCATGTCTTAATCCCATCACCCTGGAGCTGAAGGTGGGGAGGGAGCTGTAGGAAGCTGCTTTGTCCTTAAAAACATGTTTCTGCTTTTCTCGTCCAACATAATATTCTGCCTTTTTAATATTCCCTAGAACAGGGGTCTGCAAAGTCGGCTCTTTTAAGACTGGTGGACTTCAACTCCCAGGGCTGGGGAATTCTGGGAGTTGAAGTCCACCAGTCTTAAAAGAGCCGACTTTGCAGACCCCTGCCCTAGAATATTTCATTCTCCTACCCTTCCTTCCTTCCTTCCTTCCTTCCTTCCTTCCTTCCTTCCTTTCTTCCTTTCTTCCTTCCTTCCTTCTTGCTCAGGCCTTTAAATGGCCCATTGACAAAGATGGGGGCTATTAAAATTGAGTCTTTTTCCTCCTAAAACATGGTTCTCCTTTTCTCATCCAGGGAAACATAATATTCTGCCTTTTAAAAAAATATTTCCTAGAATATTTCATTCTTCTAGGAGAGGGGTGGGTGCTAACTACCTCCTACAATATATTGTCTTCCATTGATATTTTTAACTTTGTCTACCTTTTCTTGAGATGAAAAGTTGGCCAGGTGATGCCAGGTGTGGTGAGCCTTCCTACTATTGCAATGTTCTTTCTTCTCTCCTCCTATTTCCTTGCTATTCTTTGCTCCCTAAAGTGCACTTGGAACACGTTGGGTAGACTGAGAACATTTGCGGTTTGGAAGAAAGGAGGGTGTGGACAGATTAAATTGCTTCCTTGTCTGTTTGTACAGGGTAGAAAACCAAATTCCAGAAATGCCTCAGTCCTGCTTTGTAAATCCTGCCCCTGAAAGGATTAGAAGTGGGTTAGAATGGAACGGAATGGAATGGAACGGAACAGAATGAAATGGAATAGAGTAAGGAATAGAATAGAATAGGGATAGGAATAGAATGGAATGAAAAGGAATAGAGTAAGGAATAGAATAGAATAGAATAGAATAGAATAGAATAGGAATAGGAATAGGAATAGGAATAGGAATAGGAATAGGAATAGGAATAGGAATAGGAATAGGAATAGGAGGACTGGACTGGACTGGACTGGACTGGACTGGACTGGACTGAAATGAAATGAAATGAAATGAAATGGAATGGAACGGAACGGAACGGAATGGAATGGAATAGAGTAAGGAATAGGAATAGGAATAGGAATAGGAATAGGAATAGGAATAGGAATAGAATAGAATGGAATGGAATGGAATAGAGTAAGGAATAGAATAGAATAGGAATAAGAATAGAATAGGGATAGGGATAGGGATGGGGATAGGGATAGGGATAGGGATAGGGATAGGGATAGGGATAGGGATAGGGATAGGGATAGGGATAGGGATAGGAATAGGAGGACTGGACTGGACTGGACTGGACTGGACTGGACTGAAATGAAATGGAATGGAATGGAATAGAGTAAGGAATAGGAATAGAATAGAATAGGAATAGAATAGAATAGAATGAAATGGAATAGAGTAAGGAATAGAATAGAATAGGAATAAGAATAGAATAGGAATAGGAATAGGAATAGGAATAGGAATAGGAATAGGAATAGGAATAGGAATAGGAGGATTGGACTGGCCTGGCCTGGACTGGACTGGACTGAAATGAAATGAAATGGAATGGAATGGAATACAGTAAGGAATAGGAATAGGAATAGGAATAGAATAAAATATAATATAATATTATATAATAAAATAGAATAGAATGGAATGGAATGGAATGGAATAGAGTAAGGAATAGAATAGAATAGGAATAAGAATAGAATAGAATAGGGATAGGGATAGGGATAGGGATAGGGATAGGGATAATAATAATAATAATAATAATAATAATAATAATAATAATAATAACAACAACAACAACAACAACAACAACAACAACAATAATAATAATCTTTATTGTCACTGTAATAATACTGTAATAAAATTACAATGAAATTGGATGGGGTTAGGGATAGGGATAGGGATAGGGATAGGGATAGGGATAGGGATAGGGATAGGGATAGGGATAGGGATAGGGATAGGGATAGGGATAGGGATAGAATAGAATAGAATAGAATAGAATAGAATAGAATAGAAACAGAATGAAATGGAATAGAGTAAGGAATAGAATAGAATAGGAATAAGAATAGAATAGAATAGGGATGGGGATGGGGATGGGGATGGGGATGGGGATGAGAATGGGAATGGGAATAGAATAGAATAGAATAGTAGAATAGAATAACAGAGTTAGAAGGGACCTTGGAGGTCTTCTAGTCCAACCCCCTGCCTAGACAGGAAACCCTACACCACTTCCGACAAATGGTTAGCCAACATCTTCTTTAAAAACTTCCAGTGTTGGAGCATTCACAACTTCTGGAGGTTGATTAGTTAAGTAAATGAGCCTGTCCTAGAATAGTAATAACCTCTGGGTCTCCTCTCATGCAGCAGTGAGTCAAACTTCAAAGGGCTGATGAATCAGATCCATTAAGCAGTAATGGGATTACTGGCCAGCTGAGAAAACACTGATGGCATCAGATATAGCATCAAGCCATTAATTCCAATTGGTCATTAGTCTGCAAGGAGCACCCTTGCCAAGGTCAGCGGTGGCATTGCAAAGAGAAGGAAGTGGGGTGGGAAACACTGGGGGGAGGGCCCTCTGCCAAAGCCAAGGGATGCAAACACTTGGCAAGTACCAAGGACGTTCATGAAATTGCCCCTGTCTTAATTCTGTTGGAGTCCTTGGAGAGAAGAAAAGATGTTAGTCAGCGTAGGAAGAAAATCAGTATTCCCTCCCCCACCCCAACATCAACCTTACTCTGCTTCTTTCTTGACCTTCCAATGAGCTCTAGGACAATATTCAAGATGGCGGCGGGCTTAGGCTTTGAGCTCCTGGTGTCACAGTAGATTTAGGCAAAAACTAGTCTATACCCGCAGGAAGTTATTAAGTTATTATTAAAGATTGGATCTTCTAGTTGACTCGATATTACCAGCGACTTCCAGCAGTCTCATTATACACCGAGTGACATAGTAAGACTGCCAGGCTCTCCATGGATCGTTGTTTGGCCTAGGAGGCAGCGAAGAGAGCCGAAGCAGAACCGGGGATGCAGAGCAGGTTTGCTAGTTCGATTACAGAAGCAGCCTCACAGACCAGCATTACCAAGCATTTTCCTAACCAACTCTAGATCCTTAGTCCACAAAACTGATGAACTAGAGCTATGGATGGCAGCGAATAAGCTCATTTGTGACTGCTGTGTGATGATCATCACAGAGACCTGGCTTCATCCACTTGTACCAGATACGTCTGTGGAGCTAACTAACTGCACCACACACTGCTTTGACAGAAACAAGAACTCTGGTAAAAGCAAAGGTGGAGGACTGTATATTTACACACATTATAACTGGTGTACTAACAGTAGAGTTGCTTATACACACTGCTCTGCAGACATGGAATTCTCAACTGTCATTTGCCGGCCATTTTATTTACCTAGAGAGATTTCTGTTATAGTTATCACTGCTGTCTATATTCCACCTGATGCAAATGTTAGCACAACGGCTCAAACCAATTATAAAATTACAATGACAATAAAGATGATGATGATGATGATGATGATGATGATGATGATGATGATGATGATGATTATACAGCTTTGCTGGCTGGAGAATTCTGGAAGCTGAAGTCCTTCAGACTTAAAGTTGCAAAGGTTGGAGACCCCTGCTCTACAGTCCTCCTGTTCCTCTTCCTCTTCCTCCTCCAACCCCACTCCCCTCTAAGGCTGATGATGTTACCTAGTTTGAGTAATGAAATGTCTGCAGGAAAACACCCAAGTTCAGAGAGTGCCAAGGACATCACAGTTCTCCTCCTCCTCCTCCTCCGCCTCCAATCCCACTCCCCTCTAACACTGATGATGTTACATAGTTTGGGTAAAAAAAATGTCAGCAAGAAAAAAAACCAAGCTCAGAGAGCACCAAGCACCCCACATTTCACCCCGAACTACAAATATTCTCCCTTATAAAAATTTCCATTGCTAAGCAATTAAGCTCGATTTTATGACCTTTCTTGCCATGGTCATTAGGTGAATCGCTGCAATTAAGTGTACCAGAAGGTCATTCAGTGAATCCAGCTCCCTCCATTTCCTCTGCTTGTTGGAAGGCAGCTGGGCAGATCACAAATGACAATCCCACTGCAAGTGGAGACTCTGGAACGAGTGCAGAGAAGAGCAACAAAGAGGATTAAGGGACCAGAGACTAAAACATATGAAGAACGGTTGCAGGAACTGGGCATGTCTGGTTTAATAAAAAGAAGGACTAGGGCATGATAGCAGTGTTCCAATGTCTCAGAGGGTGCCACAAAGAAGAGGGAGTCAAACTATTCTCCAAGGCACCTGAGGGCAGGACAAGAAGCAATGGGTGGAAACTAATCAAGGAGAGAAGCAACTTAGAACTAAGGAGAAATTTCCTGACAGTTAGAACAATTAACCTCTGGAACAGCTTGCCTCCAGAAGTTGTGAATGCCCCAACCCTGGAAGTCTTTAAGAAGATGTTAGATAGCCATTTGTCTGAAATTGTATAAAGTTCCTGCCCACGCAGGGGGTTGGACTAGAAGACCTACAAGGTCCCTTCCAACTCTGCTATTGTATTGTATTGTATTGTAATCAAGGAGAGAAGCAACTTAGAACTGAGGAGAAATTTCTTGACAGTCAGAACAATTAATCAGTGGAACAGAAGTTGCCTCCAGAAGTTGTGAATGCCCCAACACTGGAAGTCTTTAAGAAGATGTTGGACAACCGTTTGTCTGAAATGGTATGGAGTTTCCTGCCTAGGCACGGGTTGGACTAGAAGATCTCCAAGGTCCCCTTCAGGGGTGGGTTTCTGGGGGATCGGCCAGGATCGCGCGAGCCCGATGGTAAAATTTAGAGATCCTGGCTGATCCCGTTGGACGATGGACCCGGAAGTTACGGTACTTCCGGAACACGTGGCTCGCTCCGTCAAAACCTCCGGCGCGAATGCAGAGGCTTGGAGGGGCTTCGCGCCGAGCCGAGCCAAGCGCGCCCGGCTGGAGCGCACGAGCCACCCGCGAGCACCATAGCGAGCCGGCGCGGGGCGCGCTGCTGCTGTCGCTGCACCTGCTGCTGCTGTGCAGGCCGGGGTCCCGGGGGTCCCGGGGCGCCGACAAGCAGAACAGCCTCTGCAGGGCGGCCAGCGGCGTCTACCAGGATGCCAGCGGCCTCCTGGGCGAGGAGAATATGCGCGCCCTGCAGAAGGTGAGTGGCGCCCGGAGGGTCCCGGGCAAAGGGGAGGGGAGGAAGGGGAAGAGGAGGGGTCTGGGGAGGGAGGGGGGTCTGGCCTTGTGGGGGGGGAGAGGTGCAGAAGGGGGTCCCCGACTTTGGTGTGGGCTGCCAGGAGGGAGATTGGGGAGGTCCGAGTGAGTGGCCGACTGGCCGGAGGGCGGGTAAGGAAAGTTGCTGTGCGCCCCAAAAATCCGCTGGCCCGCTGGCCGCGGTTGCTCGCTCGCTCGCTTGCTCGCTCACCCATCGGACGCCAGGTTCCTTCGTCCGGTGGATGGGTGAGAGAGCGAGCGAATAAATACAGCCAGCGGGCTGGCGGGCCGGTCAGGCTACTTCCTGGAGCTGAGGAGGTTTGTGGTGGTGGGGGAGACAGACACACAGAGAGACGGGGAGGGAGGGGGGAACCAGAGAGTGACAGACACACACAGAGAGACAGAGAGTGGGAGGGAGGGAGAGAAAGATAGACAGAGACACAGAATGAGTGATTTAAGTGCCTGAATGCGAGACAGACAGACAGACACACACACACACACACACACACACACAGAGTGACAGATGGGCAAACAAAGGAGAGAGAGACACAGAGAGAGAAAGATAAAAAAGAAGGTGGGAGAGAGAGAAAGAAAGAGAAAGAAAGACAGACAGAGAGAAAGAGAGAAAAAAGAAAGAGAGACAGAAAGGAAAGAAAAAGAAAGAGAGAGAGAGAGAGAGAGAACTTATGACCACAATTAAGCCCAAAAGTTTGGTTGCTAACCAAGACCATTGTTAAGTGAGTTTCACATTTTCCAAATTGGCCACTCCCACCCGGTCACATGGCTGGCAAGCCACTCCCACCCGGTCACATGGCCGGCAAGCCACTCCCACCCAGTCACATGGCCAGCAAGCCACAGAACCTGTTCCAAAAATTTTGAAACCCACCCCTAGTCCCCTTCCAACTCTGCTATTGTATTGTAAATATCAAATAAAGCTGCCAGTTGCCAGCACCCAAATATTGATCCCGTGGACCGTGGGATCTATCATGGTCATAAATGAGAAGACTGGTCATGAGTCACTTTCATCAGTGCGGTTGTCACTTGAAATGGTCATGAAACCAGTAGTTGTAAGTTGAGGACTCCCCTTAGAACAAAAGAGGCTTAAACCTTTTGACATCTGGACTAAAACTGACAAAGTGTGTTTTACACAAATGTAGTTGGGAAAAGCAGTCAGCTGAACTCGGTAAGGAAATCAAGATATTGCAAGTTCCTCATTCCTAAACTGGAGTTCTCACACAAGCCCCTCACCCTGGAGGTCACTTCCTTGACTCACAAAAGATAAATATTGCAAAACCTTGCAAGGAGCCAAGAAGAGGGTACTACAGTTCTAAGTTACGGCATCCTATATTTAGTAAAGCTAATTTAGAGATGTGAGACCTACTCACACATGCTTAGTTCACTACACATTCATCAAAACATTTCAGTGAGTCATGCAGAACAAGGAAACTGAATTCATGGGATTTGGGTTCAATTAATCGTCATTAATTAATCGTAGATATCACCCTGCCAACAAAAGTCCACATAGCCAAGGCTATGGTTTTCTCAGTTGGAATGGATGGCTGTGGAGGTTGGACCATAAGAAAGGCTGAGGTCCAAAGAATGGAGGCATTTGAACTCTGGTGCTGGAGAAGACTCCTGCATTGAGTCCCTTGGACTGCAAGGCCATCCAACCGGTCAGTGCTAGAGGAGATCCACCCTGACTGCTCTTCAGAAGGCCAGATCCTGAAGAGGAAACTCAAAGACTTTGGCCACCTAATGAGAAGGAAGGACTCACTGGAGAAGAGCCTCATGCTAGGAAAGATGGAGGGCAGAAGAAGAAGGGGACGACAGAGAATCAAATGGATGGAGTCACTGAAGCAGTAGGCATGAGCTTAAATGGACTCCAGAGGATGGTAGACAACAGGAAATCCTGGAGGAATGTTGTCCAGGGGGGTGGACACGACTTCCCAACAAAAATCATAGTTAAGGGCTCTGTACACGCTTAGTTAAGGTGGCCCTGTATCTGAACCTCTGCCAGAACATCCAGATGTTATATGGTTCAACCTCTCTCCTGCCCAGTGGTTGGTAAAGCAAATCCATCTTCTATGGTATTGGCACTTCTTTAAGACATTTTGGGGATATGACTTGGGAGAATACAGGTATCGAGTCCTCAACTTACAACAGTTCACGTAGTGACCGTTCAAAGTTACAACAGCCCCTGAAAAAAGTGATTTATGACCATTTTTCACATTTATAACCATTGGTCACCTGATTTACATTCAGATGCTTGACAATAGACTCACATTTATGATGGTTGCAGTGCCCCGTGGTCACACAAATATCTTTTGAGACCTTCTAACAAGCAACATGCTGCGGGATAACTCATCACAGGACAATTTAACAATCCCATTTAATTTTTTAAAATAAATAAATAATGTTTTAATTTTTGTCATTCAGATTCCGTTCTGTCCCTCCTTTTGCATCCTTTTTTTAATGATTCTATTCCACTATTTCTTGGTTATCAGTGTAACTCTTCCCTGCAGTGAGTTGTCCTGCAGCAAGCTGGCCATGGTGAGTTGGCTGTGATAAGTTGGCCATGGTGAGTTGGCTGTGATAAGTTGGCCATGGTGAGTTGGCTGTGATAAGTTGGGCATGGTGAGTTGGCTGTAGTGAGTTGGGCATGGTGTTGGGCATGGTGAGTTGGGCATGGTGAGTTGGGCATGGTGAGTTGGGCATGGTGAGTTGGCCATGTTGAATTGGCCATGGTAAGTTGGCCATGTTGAGTTGGCTGTGGTAGGCTGCTATGGTGAATTGGCCATGATGAGTTGGCCGTGGTGAGTTGGCTGTGGTGAGTTGGCCATGGTGAGTTGGCCATGGTGAGTTGACCGTGGTAAGTTGGCCATGTTGAGTTGGCTGTGGTAGGTTGCCATGTTGAGTTGGCCATGATGAGTTGGCCATGATGAGTTGGCCATGTTGAGTTGGCCATGATGAGTTGGCCATGGTGAGTTGACCATGATGAGTTGGCCATGGTGAGTTGGCCATGGTGAGGGCCTCAGCGAGTTGGCCATAGTGAGTTGGCCATGGTGAGTTGGCCATGGTGACTTGGCCGTGGTGAGTTGGCTGTGGTGAGTTGGCCATGGTGAGGGCCTCAGCGAGTTGGCCATGGTGAGTTGGCCATGGTGAGTTGACCATGGTAAGTTGGCCATGGTGAGTTGGCTGTGGTAGGTTGCCATGGTGAGTTGGCCATGTTGAGTTGGCCATGTTGAGTTGGCCATGGTGAGTTGGCCATGATGAGTTGGCCATGGTGAGTTGGCCATGATGAGTTGGCCGTGGTGAGTTGGCCATGGTGAGGGCCTCAGCGAGTTGGCCATAGTGAGTTGGCCATGGTGAGTTGGCCATGGTGACTTGGCCGTGGTGACTTGGCCGTGGTGAGTTGGCCGTGGTGACTTGGCTGTGGTGAGTTGGCCATGGTGAGGGCCTCAGCGAGTTGGCCATGGTGAGTTGGCCGTGGTGAGTTGGCCGTGGTAAGTTGGCCGTGGTAAGTTGGCCATGGTGAGTTGGCTGTGGTGAGTTGGCCATGGCGAGTTGTCATAGACCTACCCAAGAATTCTATTGTTTTGCTTAACAACTGTGCCATTCACTTAATGGCCATGGTATTCCCTTAACGACGGCTATAAAAAAATGTAAATTCGGGTCATTTACATGGGTGCCTTGACTTCGACCACTATGACCTATGATGAAAATTCCTGGCTTCACTGCAGTCATAAGTCGAGGACTGCCAGTAAAAGAGAAAGAAAGAAAATGCTGCAGCAAACCGTCCTGTGGCTGGAAAGCTAGGATGGATTTGCCAGGAGTTAAGCTTAACTTCAAGAAGACTTTACTCGGTTATTGGGAGCTCAGCAATAGGGAAGGAAGAGGATTTAGTTCCAAGCTTCTTGTGATTAAGAATTCCCCCACAACGTGCCAGCTTCCCCCATAAACTCGATGTACTTTTAATACAATAAAAATCCGCAATTCTCTTGTTTTGTCCTGCTCAGCTTTTTCAGCACTTAAGTCATGCCAGAGAAATAGCTCTGTAATTTGATCACTGGGATAGTTATTATTACCTTCCCTTGCCAGACTTTCAACTTTTAGATAATTTTAATAGTTAGAAAGTTGTTTGTTTTAGGCACTTATTTATTTAAACTTTTCTTTCTTTCAGATTTGCTGAGATCTCTTCAGCAGTCCTTGGAGGAGAAAGGCCAACTACACAATAAAACTAGAATCATAATGCTAGAAGGGACCAGGAAGGTCTTCTAGTCCAGTGTTTTTCAACCTTGTCAACTTGAAGATGTCTGGACTTCAACTCCCAGAATACCCCAGCCAGCGAATACTGGCTGGGGAATTCTGGGAGTTGAAGTCCAGACATCTTCAAGTTGACAAGGTTGAGAAACACTGTTCTAGTCCAACCCACCGTTTAAGACAGTAATCCTTCTACCATCCCAGACAAAGTTGTCCAATCGATTTTTGAAAACCCAGTGATGAAGCACCCATAACTCCAAGAGACAAGCTGTTCCATTGATTCATTGTTGCAGTCCTGTAGGAAATTAGCACCCACCCTTCTCCTAGAGCAGGGATGTCCAAACTTGGGAACTTTAAGACTTGTGGACTTCAACTCCCAGAATTCCCCAGCCAGCATAGCTGGCTGGGGAATTCTGGGAGTTGAAGTCCACAAGTCTTAAAGTTCCCAAGTTTGGACATCCCTGTCCTAGAGGAATGAAATATCCTAGGAAATATTGAAAAGGCAGAATATTATATTGTCCCTGGATGAGAAATGGAGAATCATGTTTTTAGGCAGGAAACAGACTTACTCTTCATAGCCCCCCATTCCTTTGCCAATGGGCCATTAAAATGCCTGAGCCAGTCTATTCTACATAACAAAGGTAGGATTGGCCTGCAACAGAATCTCACCACGTGCCATCTGGGAACTCAATCAAGCTTGGGACTCAAAAGACGCACAGTCTACAAAGTTAGCTAAAACATACACACGCACACCGCCGCCCGTGGGAGTCTGACAACCAATCAGAATACATTTCTTACACAGCAACAGGAAACAGAGAGGTGGGGCTGAACAGAGAGTATAATAAACTTAGGAACTCTTAGCCACTCCCTTTTCCCCTCTTTTGTCTTCTTCACCCAACATCTGGAAGCATGGAACGACCTGCCCCCTGACCTCCGCACAGCTACGGACCTGCACCTGTTCCGCCGAGCCCTAAAGACCCATCTTTTCCGTACGGCCGGCCTGGGGTAGCTTTTAATCTGGTTTTATTGGGGTTTTTATTGTGCATTTTAGAGCAGGCTTAGTATTTAATTTATTTTTAGCATAGGTATTTATATTGATGTTTTTATTATTGTTTTTTATCATCGCCTGTTCACCGCCCTGAGTCCCGCAAGGGAGAAAGGGCGGTATACAAATTCGAATACAATTACAAAAAGCATGGGATCCCCCCTTTTCCGTTCAGGAGCTAAAGCCATGTGGTCCTGTCCACCATTAAACCATCTTTCCAAGCAGCCTCCATGTTTCTATTCTATTCTATTCTATTCTATTCTTTATTCCATTCGTTATTCCATTCTATAATTCTATTCTATTCCTTATTCCATTCCATTCCATTCCTTATTCCATTCCATAATTCTATTCTATTCTATTCCTTATTCCATTCCATTCCTTATTCCATTCCATTATTCTATTCTATTCTATTCTATTCTATTCTTTATTCCATTCGTTATTCCATTCTATAATTCTATTCTATTCTATTCTATTCCTTATTCCATTCCATTCCATTCCTTATTCCATTCCATAATTCTATTCTATTCTATTCTATTCCTTATTCCATTCCATTCCTTATTCCATTCCATTATTCTATTGTATTCTATTCCTTATTCCATTCCATTCCTTATTCCATTCCATTATTCTATTCTATTCTATTCCTTATTCCATTCCATTCCATTCCTTATTCCATTCCATTTCTTATTCCATTCCATTCCATTCCTTATTCCATTCCATTCCATTATTCTATTCTATTCTATTCTATTCTATTCTATTCCTTATTCCATTCCATTCCTTATTCCATTCCATTTCTTATTCCATTCCATTCCATTCCTTATTCCATTCCATTCCATTCTATTCACCAGAACTCCAATAAATTCTCCTATTGGCCTGGACCAAATAAGTCATTTCACTTTCCAGACACCAGATCCAGGAGTTCTAAAGATCAGAACTGATCAGCAGTGGCAGCAAACACCATCCAAATAGCCCTGCCTTGTTTTGGGTTGGGAAACATCACAGCCCAGGTGGTTTCTCTGGGTAAAGAAGTTACTCTTCCAGTCACATCTGTCAACAGCTGTTTAGCTGTCATCCTGCACCAAGCGGGCCCAAAACAAGACATATCTTCTGCTTGGAAAGCTTTTTTTTTTGGGTTTTTTTTTTACAACTCTTCCCATTTTCAGCCATTCCAATCTTGAGACGTGCAGCAGCAGGAAACTAATTACTTACTTATATATTTGTCTTATTGCCGAATGCAAACACATCAGGGAAGAAATGTGTTTTCCTACATGAATATGCATGAAGGTCTGTATTATTGGGGGAGAGGGAGGTTTCCTACATGAATATGCATGGGCCGGAATACAGGGGGTGGGGTTAGAGCCAGGATCGTGGCCATGAAGTGAGGTGATCATATCTGTCTTACCTTAATGACTGGATTAATTTATGACCATAATTAATAACAGAATAGACTCCAATGGAATGGAATGGAATGGAGCTGGAAGGGCTCTTGGAGGTCTTCTAGTCCAGCCCTCTGCTCGAGCAGGAGAACCTATACTGTTTCAGATAAGTGACTGCCCAGCCTCTTCTTAAAAGCTTCCAGTGATGGAGCACACATGATTTCTGAAGGCCAGTTGCTCCACTGTCCTCACTGTTAGGAAATTTCTCCTTAATTGCAGGTTGCTTCTCTCTCTGGTCCCTCCCTCCCTCCTGCCTTTTCTTCCTCCCTCCCTCCCTTCCCTTCTTTCCTTCCTTCCCTCCTTCCTTCCTTCCCTCCTTGCTTTCCTCCAGTGGTGGGTTTCAAAATGTTTAGAACCTCTTCTGTAGGTGTGATCTGCTTTGTGGGAGTGGCTTGCCAGCCATGTGACCGGGGTGGGAGTGGCTTGCCAGCCATGTGACCGGGTGGGAGTGGCTTGGCAGTCATGTCATCTCCCAACCGATCAAATGGCCGGCAAGCCATTACCACAAAGCTGGTCACACCTACAGAAGAGATTCTAAAAATTTTGAAACTCACCACTGGAGGAAAGCAAATGTGGGTGTGGCCAACATGTAAAATGTGGTGGAACTCACTTAACAACACTCTTGCTTAGCAACCAAAATGCTGGCTCAGGAACTCTGGCATTTGAAGCATGCAAGTCTTAAAGCTGTCAAGTTACAAGACCCTTGGACCCCTAACCCTTTAGAAAAAAAAAAACCCCAGGGGTGTTCAAACTTGACAGCTTTAAGACTTGTGGACTTCAACTCCCAGAATTCCTCCTCTCGCTCTTCATCGTGATGATGGGCGGACGGGCGAGGGGAGGGAGCTGGAACCGGTTCTAAACGGCCATGTAGATTTGTGGAACCTCTTCTATAGGAGAGCTTAGAACCAGCAGGAACCCACCCCTGCTTTCTTCCCTCTCTCCCATCTTTCCTTCCTCCTTTCCTCCCTCCCTCCCTCCCTCCATTTTTCCTTCCTTCCTTCCTTCCTTCCTTCCTTCCTCCCTCCCTCCCTCCCTTCGTTCCTTCCTTCCTTCTCTTGCAATGTCTCCACTGAACCTCCTAGGTGCATGCTTAATAAAATGCTGCAACTGGGCTTTTTCGTCCAGATTTCCACCTACAGTAACTCGTAATTCAAAGTGGCATTTCCAGAAGGAGCAATGATGAAGTTCCCTAAATTGATAATTATGCAGAATGCCATAAATATGCTGGGCGGCAAGGAGTCAAAACGGAATTCCATTCCCCGAAGCCATATTTGTTCATTAGGATGGGGGAGAAGGAAAATGTGTCCCCTGATGCAATTCAGAAATGAGAACCTTACGAAGGAAAAAAATGCAGCGTTCCTTCGATTCATCTTGATATTTTTCTCAAGGTTTATTATATCCCCCCACGCTCTTGGCTGATAATTCCAGAAGGCTTAGAAACCCAAAAACATTGCTGAGATAATGAGAAATTCAACAGACGGTTGGAACAACACCTGTAATTCCTTTAACAAGAAAGGGGCTAAAAGATCTGGATAGTTTATCCAGTTTTAACATTTTTATTGAGTTATAAGATAAAGTAAGATTAAGGTGACTAGATTTTAACATTGGTAAAGCAGGACACCATTGACCGGGGGGGGGGGGTGTTCTTGATTAAAAATTTGGTCTATATGGAGCAACAAAAACTTTTCATAGAACGCAAAAATAGTATTGTGATATATATTTTTTTTAATTTCAACATCATGTAACATTATAAAATTAACAAAAATAATATAGAACTCATATCCTGGCAAAATAGCCACATGGCCGCTGAAAACCGTATATTCCCTTCCCGTTCTCCTGCTGTTCCCTAGCTTGTCGTGCATTCTTTTAAAAAATCGGGACTTTTTAAAAACGCCGTGGGACCTGGGACAAATTGTTAAAAATCGGGACTGTCCTGCCAAAAGTGGGACGTCTGGTCACCTTGAGTAAGATACAAAATACAAAAGTAAATAGGAAAATGGTGGAGAGGAAGAGGGGGAAGAGAAGTGAGGAAGGGTAAGAAAAAAGAAACATTGGCTTCCGACTCTCTCTCTGTTGCAGCAAAGTAAGGCGTTAACATCAAATCACAACGTTTTGTTTTTTTCATAATAATATGAACAAATCTTTTCTATAAAGATTTTTATCAATCCACACGGTAAAACCCAAAATCAAAGTTTCATTCTTTTCCACTCCAAGCACAAAGCTCAGAAGCTGTCTCCATGTGGAAAGAAAAGTATTTATATTTTTTTTTTAAATCAAAATAGTCAATTTTGCCATTTCTGGATAGTTTAAAAACAGAATGAACACACAGCATCTGGCAGGGAAGGGGTCAAAAAAGTCAAAATGGCAGCCACAACCATTTAGTCAAGCCCCACCCCGTTTTAATGTGATGTACGTAAGAAGGAGATCACATAGATGGGCCACTATCAGTGGTGGGTTTCAAATTTTTTAGAACCTACTCTGTAGGTGTGGCCTATTTTGTGGGCATGGCTTGGCAGTCATGTGACAGGGTGGGAGTGGCCACCTTTTAAAATGTGGTGAAATTCATTTAACAACGTTCTTGCTCAGCAACCAAAATTTTGGACTCAATTGTGATGATAAATTCTTTCTTTCTTTCTTTCTTTCTTTCTTTCTTTCTTTCTTTCTTTCTTTCTTTCCTTTCTTCCTTCCTTTCCTTCCCGTTGGGTCACTGGCAGCGGCGGGCCAGATTTACTTCCAGGTACGCCAGTGGAACCCCCCCTCACCGGTTCTCTAAATTTCACCAACCGGCTCTCGCGAGTAGGTGTGAGCCTGCAGAAACCCACCACTGGCCACTATCGTGGCTATTTTAACCCCGGAGTGCCACTCTTGGTTTCTAAAAATACCTTAAGTAGGCCAAAGCCCTTCATGTCATGCTGGTGACTACAATAAACCATGGTTCAAGTTTTACAACTTTACATCTACATTGGCCCATGAACAAAAACCAGACTCCATGATGATGTGCGAATGAACTGCACAAAAAAACATAGAGATAGTCCTTGGCTAATGACCGCAATGGAGCCTGCCCATTACGGTCATAAGTTGTGACAGTCATAAAACAGTCACCCGTGTGACCAACATGGTTTTATGACCTTTTGTTCTGACCTAGGCTTCACAAAATCACAAAAGCAGACTCCTTGCCCCGACAAAATCGCTTTTTATTAAACTCATGGGAATTCCTCTCATTCACATCCAGCAAAGTCCCGGCAAACAGACTTTCAAAGGTAAATTTACAGCCACAGACCTCATCAGGCTTGGAGAGCTGCCAGGCCGATATCTTCCGAACGCAATGCTGTACAAGAAAATACTTGGCAAGGAGTCTCCGAGAGTCACGAACAAATGTTCACGCTAATTAAGTGAACTTTTTCGCTCCTGGGGAGGGGCCATTCACTATCCACCTGTGCCTTTACTCCTGAGTCGGCCCTTGTTCCTTAAAGGTTCCTTTCTCCTGGCAGCTCTGCGCATGCACACATAGGGAACAGGCTCCAGCTGTTCTTCTGCCCCACTGATCTCCGACTCTAAAGGCAGCTGATAACTGTCAGACGGCCCTGGCCCCATCTCTTCCGCCAACACAGAGCCCTCATCAGAGCCTTCCCCAGACTCCAGGACTGGCCCGTGTTCTTCCCCAATCTCCTCACTGTCTCTGACTCTGCCACCAGCTCCACTAGCCACTGGCGGGCCACAACACCTTTTGTGAGGAAGGCATTCAGTAAAAAAGATGGTGGTTAAGCAAATCCCTGATTCATGTTCTTGCACCTTTGCCCAAATCCAGAAGTAAACACGAATTTTAGCAAAAGCGTTGTAAATTTCAGTCACACCACCTTGGGATGCTGGGAACGGCCATAAATGCAGAGTGGTTGCCGAGTGGCTGATATGTGATCACATGACTGCAGGAAGGGCCTCAGTTGTCAAAACTTTGGAACTGGGTCATAAGTGCCTTTGAGAGGGTCCGTTGTAACTTTGAATGGTTTAATTTAATTTAATTTAATATTTAAATTTCTATACCACCCTTCTCCCTTCCGGGACTCAGGGCGGTGTACAGGCAGCAGTAAAATCACGAATAAAAACATAGAAAGCAATTAAAAACCTATTAAAAATACATTAAATAATGAATCGCCTGTCTAAAACCTGTTAAAATCCCTGCTAAAACCATATAAAACTAAAGCGTTTAAAAGTATGCTAGTTTAGAAACTATGCCAGGCCGGCTGCTCGAAATAAGTGGGTCTTCAACGCCCGACGGAAAAGGCGCAGGTCTGTGATTGTCCGTAGGTCAGGGGCAGTGGTGGGTTTCTGCAGGCTCGCACCTACTCGCGAGAGCCGGTTGGTGAAATTTAGAGAACCGGTGAAAGGGGGTTCCACCGGCGTACCTGGAAGTAAATCTGGCCCGCTGCTGCCAGTGACCCAACGGGAAGGAAAGGAAAGGAAGAAAGAAAGGAAGGAAGGAAGAAAGGAAGAAAGAAAGAAAGAAAGAAAGAAAGAAAGAAAGAAGGAAGGAAGGAAAGAAAGAAAGAAAGAAAGAAAGAAAGAAAGAAAGAAAGAAAGAAAGAAAGAAAGAAAGAAAGAAAGAAAGAAAGAAAGAAAGAAAGAAAGAATTTATCATCACAATTGAGTCCAAAATTTTGGTTGCTAAGCAAGAGCGTTGTTAAATGAGTTTCACCACATTTTAAAAGGTGGCCACTCCCACCCTGTCACATGACTGCCAAGCCACGCCCACAAAATAGGCCACACCTACAGAGTAGGTACTAAAAAAAATTGAAACCCACCACTGGTCAGGGGGTAGGTCATTCCAGAGGGCGGGGGCTACCACAGAGAAGGCTCTCCCCCTATTTATTTATTTATTTTTATTAAATTTATACCCCGCCCTTCTCCTTGTTAGGACCCAGGGCGGCGCACAGGCATTATTAAAAACCCCAAAATACAATAAATATCAGTTAAAATGAATTAAATTAATTGACCCGTGCTAAAACCCATGTTAAAACCATTAGCAAATTATAATTTGTTTTTTTTTTTTTAAAAAGTCAAAAACGGGGGCTATCCTAGGCCGGCTTGCTGAAATAAATACGTCTTAAGACGTTGGCGGAAGAGGCGGAGGTCCGAGATAGTGCGAAGATCGGGGGGTAGGTCGTTCCAGAGGGCCAGACCCGCCACAGAGAAGGCCCTTCCCCTGGGTGTCGCCAACCGGCATTGCCCCGCCGACGGCACCCAGAGAAGGCCCTCTCTGTGGGAGCGGATCGGACGAAGGGATGTATGGGGCAGGAGAAGGCCCTTCCCCTAGGGGTCGCCAGCCGACATTGCCTGGCCGACGGCACCCTGAGGAGGTCCTCTCTGTGGGAGCGAACTGGACAGTGGGAGGTATTTGGTAGCAGGAAGCGGTCTTGCAGATAGCCAGGTCCCCTGCCATGGAGCGCTTTAAAGATGGTTACTAATACCATATTTCAGCGACCAGTCATCTGAGTTCAGGACTTCCATTTGTATGAACGGGCATACTCCCGGAAGCTTCTACTTTCTGCGCCATTTTAGCCGACGATAAGAAGAGGGAAAGATTTTCTTTTTTTAAAAAGATTTTTTTAAACTTTTTTATTATAAACTAAGAACAGAAAAACAGAAAACGGAAAAAGGACACTAACAAGGCAAAACTACATAGATACAACTGGGAGTGACCCACCCCCTATATGTATACAGTTTGAAAGTAGCATCATATATCATCTTACTACGTTTCCAGTTATTTCTGTCTATCTATATCTTACATTTATTAATCCTTAGTTCTTTATACTGTTAGATCTCGGGAACAGAGGGAGTCCAGACACAGGCTAGCAAAGAAACAGGCTAGCAAAGAAACGTTTATTGGCAAGAATAGCGTAGGCGCTAAGAACTATATACAGAAAACAAAGTGCGGTAGTCAGGGGCTCCCGCATTTGACAGCTACTTATACGCGAGCTGTCAAACGGGGAGCCAATCAGGTCGCTTCAGGACCCGGTTTCCTGCCAGTCACGTCTGGGCCAATCAGACGCGACTGCCGGTTACAGACTGGCTACAGCCTGTTACCATGGTCCTTCCAGGCAGGGTGGAAGACCTGCGACTGGTCGTATGTCGAGACCAGTCGCAAGTCGAGGACACAACAGTTACTGCTCCCTATATTTATTTTACTTACTATTTACATATCTGTACTGTACATTTTTCCCTATCGCTTATCCCGTAGTCTTTTTACCTCTATCCATTCGAACCATTTTTCCCAACTTTGGTAAAATATTGTTTCTCGTCTATCTTTAAGAATATATGTTAATCTATCACATTCAGCACACCAGAAGATTTTGTTGATAATTAGTTGGCCTGATGGTAGTTCCTTCCCTTTGCAAAACTGTGCGTATGCTATTTTAGCTGCAGTGGTAATATGTATAAAAAGATACCAGCCTTTCCTCCTTATGCCACCGGGGTTTATCCCCACTAAATAAACCTCTGGTTTTAGTTGAAAAGTAACTCCCATGATCTCCATAAGCCAATCCTTTAGATTTTCTTGAGGTGAGATCAGGGGTGGGTTTCTGCAGGCTCGCACCTACTCGCGAGAGCCGGTTGGTGAAATTTAGAGAACCGGTGAGAGGAGGTTCCACCGGCGTACCTGGAAGTAAATCTGCCCCGCCGCTGCCAGTGACCCAACGGAAAGGAAAGGAAAGGAAGGAAGGAAGGAAGGAAGGAAAGAAAGAAAGAAAGAAAGAAAGAAAGAAAGAAAGAAAGAAGAAAGAAAGAAAGAAAGAAAGAAAGAAAGAAAGAAAGAAAGAAAGAAAGAAAGAAAGAAAGAAAGAAAGAAAGAAAGAAAGAATTTATCATAACAATTGAGTCCAAAATTTTGGTTGCTAAGAAAGAGCGTTGTTAAATGAGTTTCATCACATTTTAAAAGGTGGCCACTCCCACCCTGTCACATGACTGCCAAGCCACGCCCACAAAATAGGCCACACCTACAGAGTAGGTTCTAAAAAATTTGAAACCCACCACTGGGTGAGATATAAGTGGGCCTTGATAAATACGGCCAATGGAGCCCCTCAAATGGTTGCATTCTTCGAATTCAATATATTCAGAGTGAGTTTGCTGTGGAAAAATTAGGTAATTGGTTCCAGCTTGACGGAAAGAGGCAATGAAGAATTTTAAATGTAATTATATATATATATATATATATGAAGTGTATATATATATATGAAGTGGATATATTGTTACAGCTTCCTGTTAGGCCTATTCAAGGGAGGAGACAAACTTGTCATCCTTCTCTGTCCTTCGACTCAACCTAGAGACCATCCCTTAAAGAAATTTAACATATATATATATATATATATATATAAAAGAAATTTAACATATATATATATATATATATATATATATATATATATATATATATATATATATATATATATATATATATATATATATATATATATATATATATATATTATATATGCATGAAAAGAAGAGCTTGCAAAGATCAGATGCCTCTGGCATTCATTGCCACAGAAAAGTCTTATTTTCTTACCAGATGGGGAAAGAACAGAGAAAGAACAGATTGTTTTCATAAAGTTTTGGGACTGTCTGCCTTCCTGATTTAAATTGAGATGAACCACAGAGTTTCACTAGACAATAGCTTCCTTATAGCAGGAAACCCAAGCAGATCTCAATTAGAATTATCCAAGCCATGGAAACACCCAGAGTCCTAAAACTTGAATAGATATCCACATTGCGTGTTTTAACTAAGTAAGTAGGAATCTTGGATGGACAGATGGCACGTGGTTTGTGTTCATGGAAAAGATTTGGAAACAAAGAATGGATAAATAAGAACTGAAGAAGCTCCCTGGAGCAGAAGTGAAATGTTTTCAAAGGGGGAAAAAACTAAGTTGCCCTTTCAAAAAACACCATTGGGACAATGCATAACTCTCTTTCCCAAGTCCCTACAGCCATTTATTTATTACTAGCTGATAGCCCGGTATTGCCCAGGTATTTATTTATAGGGGGAAAATATCCGGACCAAATATAATTTCTAATGTTGAATTTTCCCCCTTACCAGAGGGAGCCCCCTTGTGGAGTACTGTGAAGCTGTACAGTAGAAGCCATTTTATGGCACAACAGGCTGTATCTTAACAGAACACACACCCAGAGGGGTGTTAGGGGTGTCTTATCCCCCACAGTATTTTTCTCCAGAGAGTCATCTCAGCGGAGCATCGCGCAGGGGCTGTACACGCTGTGCACGTGCCTGGAAGTGCCGAAGACTTAAAAAACCAGTAAGGAGCTTGGGCGGACGGGCGAGCCAACCTAATTGTTGGAGGAAACCGGTTCGCTCTCAGCTGATCGTCAGAGTTGCCGGTTCACCGAAACTGGTCCGAACTGGCTGAATCCCACCCCTGCATTGCAGTAATAAAGATGGGAGTGTCAGGCCTGCAGCCATCTTTTCTTTTGGATCTTTGGCCTGTCACACTTTCAATTATTGTACTATGCATTTTCCATTGTGGGAAAATGGGACGGGGGATTGTAACGAGTGAGATGCTATGTAGCCATACCAAAATTCTTTCTAGAAAGCCAAGGTCATCCATTGCCTTTGAACCTCTGCACCTGACCGGAACTGGAACATGGCAGTGGGAGATTGGACCATGGGATGGACTTGTGGGTGTGGGGGAGCAAGATCGTGAACTTTCAACTGGATGGGGGAAACCGGGAAGCTTTTAGATTCGAGTTTTCCCAGATGTGCCAACATGGTTCTCTTAATAAATTGGAACTTTGAGCAATAATTTGCCTTGGACTCTGATTTAATTTTGGATGCTATTTGGAACCCTGATCCCCTATGCAAGTAATTAGGGGAGGGGGTCTCTTAGCTCATGTCTGTAACTAAAGTAACAAACATACTTGACTTCCCAAAATGACTTCCAAAACGTTGTTTTCAATACTGAGCAATAAGAAATACAAAATCTTAAGGGCTTCTCCAAATCAATTCTTATTCCAAGAATACTACAACCCCAGCTTCAACACTTCCTTTGCTTTTAACGCCCCAATAGATTTTATTGGAAAAGAAGTTGGAACCTTTACAGGGGGTTGGCTACGGGCATGGGTGACTGTGAGCAGGGCTTGTTTGACTTTTGAGTGGCTTGCTTTCGATTCCCAGGAATAAAACTTTCTCCAGCGATCAACATTGGGCTGATCTAGGAAGAAAGTAGAGAAGGGAGGGAGGGAGGGAGGGAGGGAGAGAAAGGAAGAAAGGAGTAGAGGAGAGGAGAGGAGAGGAGAGGAGAGGAAGAAGAGGGATGGAAGGGAGAAGGAGAGAGGGTAGGAAGGGGAAGAGAGGAGGAGGAGAGAGGTAAGGGAAGAAGGAAGGGAAAGGAGGAAGGAAGGAAGTAGAGAAGGGAGGGAGGGAGAGAAAGGAAGAAAGGAGGAGAGGAGAGGAGAGGAAGAAGAGGAATGGAAGGGAGTAGGAGAGAGAGTAGGAAGGGGAAGAGAGGAGGAGGAGAGAGGTAAGGGAAGAAGGAAGGGAAAGGGGGAAGGAAGGAAGTAGAGAAGGGAGGGAGAGAGAGAAAGGAAGAAAGGAGGAGAGGAGGGAAGAGGAGAGGAGAGGAAGAAGAGGGATGGAAGGGAGAAGGATATGTACGCTGATGATACTCAGTTGTACATATCCACCCCAGACCACCCCAACGATGCCGTCGAGGTTATGTCCCGGTGTTTGGAGGCCGTACGGATCTGGATGGGTGGTAACAAACTCAAGCTCAACCCGTCCAAGACTGAGTGGCTGTGGCTTCCGGCGCCCCGGTTCAGCCAGATTATTCCAACTCTGGCCATTGGGGGCGAAACACCGGCCCCCGTGGAGAGGGCGCGCAATTTGGGTGTCCTCCTGGATTCCCGGCTGTCTATGGAAGATCATGTGGCAGCCGTGGCCAGGGGGGCATTCCATCAGGTACGCCTGATGCGCCAATTGCGCCCCTTACTGGACCGGGGTGCCTTACGCACAGTCACTCAAGCACTCGTCACCTCTCGACTTGACTACTGTAATGCTCTCTACATGGGGCTCCCCTTGAGGTGCACCCGAAAGCTGCAGCTAGTCCAGAATGCAGCCGCACGGGTGATTTATTTTTTTTTATTTATTTTATTTTATTACATTTATATCCCGCCCTTCTCCACAGAGGACCCAGGGCGGCGCACAGGAAATTTAAAAAAAAAAAAAAAAAAAAAAACATACACAATAGAAGATAAACAAATAATTTAAAATATATATTAAATAATCCCCAATCCTGTGCTAAAAACCAATTATTAAAAACCCAATTTAAAACTTTTCTAAAAGTCCCCATGGGAGGTTAGGCTAGGCCGGCTTGATGGAAAAAATATGTCTTTAAACATTTGCGGAAGAGGCGGAGGTCGGTGATGGTCCGGAGTTCAGGGGGTAGGTCGTTCCAAAGGGCAGGGCCCGCCACAGAGAAGGCTCTTCCCCTGGGTGTCGCCAGTCGGCATTGTCCGGCCGACGGCACCCTGAGAAGGCCCTCTCTGTGGGAGCGGATCGGTCTAAGGGATGTATGGGGCAGGAGACGGTCTCGCATATAACTAGGCCCCGAGCCATGGAGCGCTTTAAAGATGGTCGTCAGAACCTTGAAGCGCACCCGAAAGACCACAGGAAGCCAATGCAGCTCGCGCAGGATTGGTGTTATATGGGAGCTTCTGGTGGCTCCCGTAATTACCCGCGCGGCTGCGTTTTGGACTAGCTGTAGCTTTCGAGTGCACCTCAAGGGAAGCCCCATGTAGAGAGCATTACAGTAGTCGAGACGGGACGTCACGAGAGCTTGAGTGACTGTGCAAAGGGCAGCCCGGTCCAGTAAGGGGCGCAATTGGCGCATCAGGCGTACCTGATGAAACGCCCCCCTGGCCACGGCCGTCACATGGTCCTCCAAGGACAGCCGGGAATCCAGGAGGACACCCAAATTGCGCGCCCTCTCCACGGGGGCCAGTGTTTCGCCCCCAATGGCCAGAGTTGGAGTAATCTGGCTGAACCGGGGTGCCGGAAACCACAGCCACTCAGTCTTGGCAGGGTTGAGCTTGAGTTTGTTACCACCCATCCAGATCCGTACGGCTTCCAAACACCGGGACAGCACTTCGGCGGCATCGTTGGGGTGGTCTGGGGTGGATATGTACAGCTGGGTGTCGTCAGCGTACAGATGGTACTCCACCCCAAAACCACGGATGATCTCACCTAGCGGCTTCATATATGTGTTAAACAGGAGGGGCGAGAGGACCGACCCCTGAGGAACCCCACATAAGAGGGGTCTCGAGGTCGACCTCTGCCCTCCCGTCAACACATATTGCGACCGACCAGAGAGGTAGGATGAGAACCACCGCAAAACGGTGCCTCCCAGCCCCAACCCCCCCAGTCGGTGCAATAGGATACCATGGTCGATGGTATCAAAAGCCGCCGAGAGGTCTAATAGGACTAGGATAGAGGAATACCCTCTATCCCGCGCCCTCCAGAGATCATCAACCAACGCGACCAATGCCGTCTCGGTACTGTGACCGGGTCGGAAGCCGGACTGGCGCGGGTCTAGATAATCAACTTCCTCCAGGTGTTGTGGAAACTGTTGGGCTACCACACTCTCAACAACCTTCACCAGAAAGTGAAGGTTGGAGACTGGACGATAGTTCTCTAGTAAAGCTGGGTCCAGGGACGGCTTCTTGAGGAGGGGCCTCACTACCGCCTCTTTCAAGACGGCAGGCAAGGACCCCTCACTCAAAGATGCGTTGACAATGCCCTGGAGCCAGCCTCGTGTCGTCTCCCAGGATGCCAGTACAAGCCAGGAGGGACACGGGTCCAATAAACATGTGGTCGCTCTAAGTTTCCTTGACAGCCTGTCCATATCCTCGGTGGTAACAAAGTCAAACTCCTCCCAAGCAGGAACCTCAAGACTAGTCTCGGACAGTCCCACAGGACCACTGTCGATGGAGGGTAGCTCATTCCGAATCCGAGTGATTTTCTCCTGCAGATAAATCCCAAATTCCTCTGCTCGCCCTTGTAGAGGGGCTTCCCGCGGCCTCTGGTGAAGGAGGGAGCGGGTCACCCCAAACAGGGCGGCAGGGCGGTTATCTGCGGATGCAATTAGGGTGGCACAATACTCACGTTTGGCCACCCTTATCGCCACTAAGTAAGCCCTAATATGGGTTCTCACTAGTGTTCGGTCGGCTTCGGAGCGAGAGGATCTCCATCTGCTCTCTAGGCGTCTCTTGTGGCGTTTCATCCCCCGAAGCTCCTCAGTAAACGGGAGCGCCTAGACACTCCCACATAACACCTATCCTGCGCGAGCTGCACTGGCTCCCTGTGGTCTTTTGGGTGCGCTTCAAGGTTTTAACGACCATCTTTAAAGCGCTCCATGGCTCGGGGCCTAGTTATATGCGAGACCGCCTCCTGCCCCATACATCCCTCAGACCGATACGCTCCCACAGAGAGGGCCTCCTCAGGGTGCCGTCGGCTGGACAATGCCGACTGGCGACACCCAGGGGAAGAGCCTTCTCTGTGGCGGGCCCTTCCCTTTGGAACGACCTACCCCCTGAACTCCGCACCATCTCTGACCTCCGCCTCTTTCGCAAGTGTCTGAAGACACACCTATTCCATCTAGCCGGCCTAGCATAATCCCCATTACTGACTCTTAGATAGTTTTAAATTTGGGTTTTTTAAATTCGGTTTTTAGCGCAGGGTCTATTAGAATAAGTTTTTTAAAATTTTATATGTTTTATATGTGTTTTAACATCCCTGTGCGCCGCCCTGGGTCCGTTTGGAGAAGGGCGGGGTATAAATTTAATAAAATAAAAAAATAAATAAATAAATAGAAGGAGAGAGGGTAGGAAGGGGAAGAGATGAGGAGGGGAGAGGTAAGGGAAGAAGGAAGGGAAAGGAGGAAGGAAGGAAGTAGAGAAGGGAGGGAGGGAGAGAAAGGAAGAAAGGAGGAGAGGAGGGAAGAGGAGAGGAAGAAGAGGGATGGAAGGGAGAAGGAGCAAGGGTAGGAAGGGGAAGAGAGGAGGAGGGGAGAGGTAAGGGAGGAAGGAAGGGAAAGGAGGAAGGAAGGAAGTAGAGAAGGGAGGGAGGTAGAGAAAGGAAGAAAGGAGGAGAGGAGAGGAGGAGAGGAGAGGAAGAAGAGGGATGGAAGGGAGAAGGAGAGAGGGTAGGAAGGGGAAGAGAGGAGGAGGAGAGAGGTAAGGGAAGAAGGAAGGGAAAGGAGGAAGGAAGGAAGTAGAGAAGGGAGGGAGGGAGAGAAAGGAAGAAAGGAGGAGAGGAGAGGAGAGGAGAGGAGAGAAAGAAGAGGAATGGAAGGGAGTAGGAGAGAGAGTAGGAAGGGGAAGAGAGGAGGAGGAGAGAGGTAAGGGAAGAAGGAAGGGAAAGGGGGAAGGAAGGAAGTAGAGAAGGGAGGGAGGGAGAGAAAGGAAGAAAGGAGGAGAGGAGAGGAGAGGAGAGGAAGAAGAGGAATGGAAGGGAGTAGGAGAGAGGGTAGGAAGGGGAAGAGAGGAGGAGGAGAGAGGTAAGGGAAGAAGGAAGGGAAAGGAGGAAGGAAGAAAGTAGAGAAGGGAGGGAGGGAGAGAAAGGAAGAAAGGAGGAGAGGAGAGGAGAGGAGAGAAAGAAGAGGAATGGAAGGGAGTAGGAGAGAGAGTAGGAAGGGGAAGAGAGGAGGAGGAGAGAGGTAAGGGAGGAAGGAAGAGAAAGGAGGAAGGAAGGAAGTAGAGAAGGGAGGGAGGGAGAGAAAGGAAGAAAGGAGGAGAGGAGGGAAGAGGAGAGGAGAGGAAGAAGAGGGATGGAAGGGAGAAGGAGAGAGGGTAGGAAGGGAAGGAGAGGAGGGAGGAGAAGGAAGGAAGGAGGAAGGAAGAAAAGTAGAGAAGGGAGGGAGGGAGGAAAGGAAGAAAGGAGGAGTGGAGGGAAGAGGAGAGGAAGAAGAGGGATGGAAGGGAGAAGGAGCAAGGGTAGGAAGGGGAAGACAGGAGGAGGGGAGAGGTAAGGGAAGAAGGAAGGGAAAGGAGGAAGGAAGGAAGTAGAGAAGGGAGGGAGGGAGGGAGAAAAGAAAGGGAAAAGAAGGTGGTGTCAAAACACGCGAGTGTAAATGGAATAACAATTGTATAAGAATGACAAATGTAAACAATAATTATATGGATGTATATCTATAGTTGTAGATAGAGAACAAAAATAAAAACTTTTCAAAGATAACATTGGGCTGATCTGACTTGAATCACGGGAGGTCCGAAAGAGACATTCTTCGAGAAATTTCCTTGGAAGGAATGAAGGATCAACCCCAGATTGTTTTGGAAGTCAAACGAGCCGTTTGCTTTGAAAGGCACTTTCGTTTGCTACGACATTCAGCACCATCTTCCCATTCGAAGGCAATGAGACACGCTTTGCTGAAGATTGAGCACAAACTGAGACAGCCTCGGCGTTTCGCTCCGTGATATGTTAATGTTGGATGGTGGCCAGAATGTTCTGCATCGAATATGTTATGGAGGCGATGCAATCAGTTGGAAATTGAATGTTGAAAACATCCTCCATCTGTACGGTTGGGAAAATTGTTGTCACTATAACTAAGGCTCTCTTTCTTTTTAAAAAAAAGGTAAGAAAAACTAAATAATGAATCAAAGGAACTCAATTCCAGCACCAGTTAAGACATGTGTAGAAGAGGCTTAGATCTTTGGGTGGCTGTTGATTATTTGCAATTGTCCTATTCATATAACAGTGGCTAAGATATCAGGCTACAAATTGGGAGATAGTACCTTAGGCATGAAAGGTAGTTGGGTTCCTTTGAGCCAATCACCAGGTGACTGTGATTTCTAGTCCCGCTGTCAGCTCGTAAAACGTCTCCAAGGCTACTATCGAGCTGCTGTAGAGAAAAGAGGAGAATTCCATGTATACCTGTGGTCAGAATGGAATCTCAAGCTGGTCTGTGAATGTGCATGTCTAAACCACGATCTCTCGGCTAATGAGATTTATGACGAAAGCTGAAGGGAGGACAGTAATGCGGGCAAAGTTCAGAAGCAGATAAAGAAAGCAAAAAAGATGGCTGCGAATAAGAAATGCCTAATGAGGAATGCTTAATGAAGCTGTTAATAAATCACTGCCTTTTGTATTATAATATTGGGTCGCTTATTATGAAGGAGGCATCGTTAGGGTCCTTGACACCCGCCTTAAGCACAAAAAGTTGGATGGGTGAGTCTGGGCCAATCACCAGGAGACTGTGAGTTCTAGTCCTGCCTTAGGCATAAAAAGTTGTATGGGTGATCCAGAAATCCAGAAAGAATGCAAGGAATCCGGGAAAGTTCAAACATTGGCACTCAACACTCCATGAATTCAGCATTTGTTCCCAAGAAATGCCCCTTCTCCACAGCATCTCCTTAAGTCTCCCTCCCCAGCTGTGTCTTGTGAAGAGGGGAGGGGTGCTCTCCTCCCAAGTAGTCAGCTCAGTCTGCACTGTTCTTGCCTTCTCTCCACTCTCCATGCTCAAGGATCAGGAGAGGGTGGTCCTTGCTCATTGTTTGGACTCTGTCTCTCATGTTAACTGCTTAGCGTCTCTCATGGTCATCCTGCTCCCCTTCCTCCTTGCCTCACAAGCCATCCCAATCCTGAAAATCCCTGGCATGACACTCATCATAAGATCCATCACAAGACTCACTGATGACTCACCCCTGACCCATCACAAGACCCTCACTTGACACACCCACACCAGAAGCCCTTACAAACAGAAAAACACTGATACAGACATACCCTAAACTCTGCTGAAGATGTTACCTAGCCTGGTAATGAAATGTTTGGAAACTAACCCACAAGCTCAGAAAATAAACCTTCACCCTCACTAGAATTTCACTTTGTGTGCCTTCCTTGCACCAAGAGCCAGTTTGTTCTAGTGGTCTGGGCACCATGCTAGAAGCCAGGAGATTGTGAGTTCTAGTCCCGCCTTAGACACAAAAGCTGGCTCGATGACTTTGGGCCAATCACCAGGAGACTGTGATTTCTAGTCCTGCCTTAAGGACGAAAGCCAGGTAGGTGACTCTGGAACATTCTCTCAACTCAACCCATCTTACAGGGTTGTTGTTATGGGGGAAATAGGTGGAGCAAAGAGCTTGAGGCATGTTTTTCGCCTTGAGTTATTTACAGAAATAATAAAGGTGGGATAAAAAATTATAAATATTATTGATATTGTGGAGAATTTGATTTTTTTCTTGAATAAAAGGAGGAGCGTGACTGATGATAAACCCTGAGACACAACTGCACTACAGGGGAATTGTTAAATTCAGCCTCCCTCTCCATATACAGGCATGAATTCTCTCCAAATAAAAATTTAAAAAATCATGACCTGATATCATTTAATACAGCTGATCACAAATGGTTTTTCTCCAGCAACTTTGAGTGCCTGAATCTTGCTCTCATTCAGTAAGGTGGATGCAAGCTTTAAAAACTTTTAACTTTGGGGATAGAGAGTACTAGGACTCCATATTTCAGTGAGGAAGTACCGTATTTTTCGAGCCATAAGATGCACCGGAGTATAAGACGCACCTTAGTTTTTGGGGAGGAAAATAAGAAAAAAAAATATTCTACCTCTACCTACCAGCATCCATGGTATTCATCTGGCTAGCGTCCTGTCAGTATGTGAGAGAGTTGAAAGCTGTTTGGAAACAAACAGTATTTGCTGTGTGAGCAACAAGGAAGAGACGGCGAGGAGCCCGGACGTGGCTTGTTCTGTACTGAAGCTGCATGCTGTTCTGATATCTGAAACTAAAACTGAAAGTGAAACTTATCTCCTCCGCTGAACTACCACGTTGGAAAATCTGCTTTTGGTATTGTATATTTACTTAATGTGTTATATGATATATAAAGAGAAGTTATTGAATCCTGCTGAATCAGTTACTTGTGTGTGCTTTCTAAATGAAATTGCTGCTGCAAACTCTAACATGTCCTTGCAGCAAGTAGCAAACAGCCAGGTCAGCTTCAGCACATTATTTCAGCCCGATTCAGCATGAGCAGCTGATTGGCAGGTGGATACCCCCAATCAGCTGTTCCAGACTGCGGGGATTGCCACAGACCATTGTCTCCTCTGTGCCTCGCATTTTTGGCTACATTCGGTATATAAGATGAACCCAGATTTTCACCCCCTTTTAGCGGGGGGGGGGGGGGGGCGTGCGTCTTATACTCCAAACAATACAGTATGCTGTTTGAGGCCTTCTTGGGGCCTTTCATTAATGCAGTGTATTTCAGCCTTGGCAATTTTAAGATGCGTAGATTTCAACTTTCAGAATTCTCAGCATAGCTGGCTTGAAAATGTTGGAATTCAAAGTCCAGACATCTTCAGGTAGCCAAGTTTGAAAATCACTGAGCTAGAGGTATTCAAATGAGCCAATTTTTGTTCCAGTGTTTTCCAAACTCAAGATCAATTTGCTCCATTTCAACATCAATTTGTACTTTTTCGATTTGCCAATAAATGCACCGCTGAAAGCAATTTTGCTAACCCATGCAGGTTATCCTGAGCAATTCTCTGTAATATAATGCTCTTTTGTCCTCAGCTTCCCCCTGAAAGGTTTATGCTTGTCCATATTTTTTTTTTTTTGAGCCGTGAATAAACCTGCAAAATCTGGAAAACCGTATATGTCGGCAAAGTTCCTTGTTGAAGCTTGCATCGTTGTTTAAGACAGGGGTCTCCAACCTTTGCAACTTTAAGTCTGAAGGACTTTAGCTCCCAGACTTCTCCAGCCAGCAAAGCTGGCTGGAGACGTCTGGGAGCTGAAGTCCTTCAGACTTAAAGTTGCAAAGGTTGGAGACCCCTGGTTTAAGAAATACAATCTGAGGTCTAGAAATGTCTGCAGTTTTAACTCGATACTCTCTTCTTCCCAGTGATGGGATGGGAGGTGACTGCACAGTGTGGTCAAGATAGTGAGCAGAATTGGTAAAAGAAAACTAAATTGGAATTTACTCATCGTTGTTGTTGTTAGTTGCAAAGTTGTGCCTGACTTATCACAACCCCATGGACAACGTTGCTCCAGACCTTCTTGTCCTCTACCATCCTCTGGAGTCCATTTAAGCTCACGCCTTCTGCTTCGGTGACTCCGTCCAGCCACCTCATTCTCTGTCGTCCCCTTCTTCTTTTGCCCTCCACCTTTCCCAGCATTCGGCTCTTCTCCAGTGATTCCTTCCTTCTCATTAGCTACCCACAGTATTTGAGTTTGGCCTTCTAAAGAGCAATCAAGGTTGATCTCCTCTAGAACATAACTTCTAAAGGAATGCTGTTCCATTGGTTGATTATTCTCATCGTCAGAAAGTTCCTCCTTATTTCCAAGTTGAATCTCTCCTTGTTCAGTTTCCATCCATTATTCCTTCTCTGGCCTTCAGGTGCTTTGTAAAATAGCTTGACCCCTTCCTCTCTGTGGCAACCCCTCAAATATTGGAAGACTGCTACCATGTCTCCCCTGGTCGTTCTCTTCATTAGACTAGATATACCCAGTTCCTGCAACCGTTTTGCTTCTTGTCCTACCCTCAAGTGCCTTGGAGAATAGTTTGACTCCCTCTTCTTTGGGGCAACCCCTGAGATATTGGAACACTGCTTTCATGTCTCCCCTAGTCCTTCTTTTTATTAAACTAGACATACCCAGTTCCTGCAACCGTTCTTCATATGTTTTAGTCTCCAGTCCCCTAATCATCTTTGTTGCTCTTCTCTGCACTCTGTCTGGAGTCTCCACATCTTTTTTATAGCATGGTGACCAAAACTGGATGCAGTGGAGACTCTGGAAAGTGGAGACAGTGGAGACTCTGGAAAGAGTGCAGAGAAGAGCAACCAAGATGATTAGGGGACTGGAGACTAAAACATATGAAGAACGGTTGCAGGAGCTGGGTATGTTTAGTTTGATGAAGAGAAGGACCAGGGGAGACATGATAGCAGTGTTCCGATATCTCAGAGGGTGTCACAGAGAAGAGGGAGTCAAACTATTCTCCAAGGCACCTGGGGGCAGGACAAGAAGCAATGGGTGGAAACTAATCAAGGAGAGAAGCAACTTAGAACTAAGGAGAAATTTCCTGACAGTTAGAACAATTAACCTCTGGAACAGCTTGCCTCCAGAAGTTGTGAATGCCCCAACCCTGGAAGTCTTTAAAAAGATGTTAGATAGCCATTTGTCTGAAATGGTATAAGGTTCCTGCCCACGCAGGGGGTTGGACTAGAAGACCTACAAGGTCCCTTCCAACTCTGCTATTGTATTGTACAGTGTTCTAGGTGTGGTCTTACTAAGGCTTTATAGTTGCTATTGTTTATAGTTGCTTAAGGCATGTTTGGAGATGAGATTTACATACTTTTCTAGAAACATGGAGAAAAAGGATTTTGCCAAGACATGCTTGCTCCATGCAAAGAAGGATGATCCTAAGAGCGTGAACTCTTTCATGCTCTCTCAGCTTTATTGCTTTCTTGCAGATTTCTTTCTTTCACATTTCATTACCCAGCTAGGAAACGTCAACAGTGCTGGCCCTTCAGTTTTGGAATGGAGACGTGCACTGCCCCCCAGAGTCGGTAATGACTAGCACATATGTGCAAGGGGAACATTTACCTCTACCTTTAGGGAAGGTAAGCGAATCCCAACAAGTATGTAACTTGGCACAGGTAAAACTTAAAAGTCCAAAATTATTTTTCCAGATTTCTTTTAGGAATATTTCAAAGGAAGGGTTTGCATATCCAAGAAGTCCCTCTTATTCCCATAGCTGTCAAACAGCAAAAAAAAAAAATTTTTTTAAGCCCTTCCTTTATATTTAATGACAATCTGTGCTTTCACTGGAGGGAAATTTGATCCCATCAAAATTACCTCCTTGAAAGCTTCAAAATGATTTTTGCAAAGGTGCCCTAAACAATGTGCTTGATAAGGCTTTTGAATTGCCACCATCCAAATATGATGAGCCAGCCATGTGCGGCAGCTGCCAAAAAAGTCAACACAATTCTAGGCTGCATAAACAGAGGGATAGAATCAAGATCACGTGAAGGGTTAATATCCTTTTATAATGCCTTAGTAAGGCCACGCTTGGAATACTGCGTTCAGTTTTGGTGGCCACGATGTAGAAAATATGTGGAGACTCTGGAAAGAGTGCAGAGAAGAGCAACAAAGATGATTAGGGGACTGGAGGCTAAAACATATGAAGAAAGGTTGCAGGAACTGGGTATGTCTAGTTTAATGAAAAGAAGGACTAGGGGAGACATGATAGCAGTGTTCCAATATCTCAGGCGTTGCCACAAAGAAGAGGGAGTCAAACTATTCTCCAAGGCACTTGAGGGTAGGACAAGAAGCAATGGGTGGAAACTAATCAAGGAGAGAAGCAACTTAGAACTGAGGAGAAATTTCCTGACAGAACAATTAATCAGTGGAACAGAAGTTGCCTCCAGAAGTTGTGAATGCCCCAACCCTGGAAGTCTTTAAGAAGATGTTGGAAAGCCATTTGTCTGAAATAGTAGAGGGCTTCCTGCCTAGGAAGGGGGTTGGACTAGAAGACCTCCAAGGTCCCTTCCAACCCTGCTATTGTATTGCATTGTATTGTAAATATAATAATCTATTATCTTTTTTTTTTGGTCCGCGATGTGGTTTATAGAGAAGAGGACAAGGTTCGTTGGTTAATAGCCACCGTGATACGATATTGAGGAGGAGGTTTTGATGGCTTTTCATGTGGCAACTGGCAAAGGCAGAAATATTGCAAGTAACAGATGACACCGAGCATTTATGGCGACTCTCCCACACAGCAATCATCTTGTGCTGAGATGTGCATTGCGCAGCCGGCTTCACTGGGAGCAGACCCAGCTTTTCCACCGAGACAAGAAAGTGAAACATTTACAAGTGTCAAGAATAAATCTTTTCACTCCCATTTAGAAGGCATTACAATGGACCACCTCATATTTTCCTTTCCTGAGAAGATCCATAAAAGCGATAGTCAGGCCAGTTTTTCCTGCAATAAAACAGGATTCCGATCATGTTTTTGTATGCCAGCAAGTCTTTGTCATGAATAAAGATGGGAGCAAGTTTACAATGATGGACACACAATAAAAAGGTAAAGGTTCCCCTTGCACATATGTGCTAGTCGTTCCAGACTCTAGGGGGCGGTGCTCATCTCTGCTTCAAAGCCAAAGAGCCAGCGCTGTCCAAAGACGTCTCCGTGGTCATGTGACCGGCATGATTAAATGCCGAAGGTGCACAGAACGCTGTTACCTTCCCACCAAAGGTGATTCCTATTTTTCTACTTGCATTTTTACGTGCTTTCGAATCTTTTTGGTCAGAAGCTGGGACAAGTAACGGGAGCTCACTCCATCCCAACTAGGGATTCGAACCGCCGAACTGCCAACCTTTCTGATTGGCAATCTCAATCGGCTGGAGTTGACAGGGCAATGCCTCGCGTGCCCTAAGAAATGGTTCCGCGTGTCACCTGTGGCACCCGTGCCATAGGTTCGCCATCAGGGGCCTAGCCTAACCCAGTAGTCTCCCCTACATTGGGTCCAGCTTCGATTGTGCTGCCAACTTAATTCCTTGCCGGTCTCACTTTTGCAGACTGACCAACACTCCCTGCACACAGCTCCACAGGGACGGGGGAAATCCCTCCCTCCACTTCTCCCCAATTCTTCACTTTCCTGTGCAAGTTCTTGGGAGCATCAACTCCTTGTCTCTATGGTAACTCCCCCTTCCTCATTTCTCGGAAACCTCACCTCGTAAAGGAGCCATGTCCAGAAGGCTGAAACTGCCGCGAGACCAACGTGCAGACAAGCACCCCCGGAAACCGCCTTTCAACAGAGGGTGGAAATTTAACAACTGGTTTGCCCGGGTTCAGGTTGGCTGTCATGGGAGGATCATCCCACATGTGCGGTAGAGTTGGAGGATGGGGATGGACCATGCCTCCTATGACAGCAAACCTGACCCTGGCCAAACAGGTTGTTAAATTATTTGAATCCCACCACTGTCTGAGATGCAGTTTTATGCAGTGGTGGAAGCAGTGGTAGGTTCCAGCTGGTACGCCCTGGTATATGCATACCAGTAAGAGCTGGGAGCAGCTGAGAGCGTATTGGTATGGTGGCTCGTTTGGCCCACCTGCCTGCCCGCGTTCTATACTGGTTTTTAAAGCAACCAGCCAATTGCGCACAGCTTGCAGTACTGGCGTGAGCTCCATCATGCAGCTGGGTGTTGCAGGCACGGTGTGGTGTGCATGCATTCACAGCACATGTGCATGAGAGAATGTGTGGCATTGTGAGCACCATACTGATAGCGACAGGGAGAGGAACCCTCCATTGGGTGTAGGGTCCAGGTTACATACATGCACATACATACATACATACTAAAGGTTCTACATTTAGGCAAGAAAAACAAAATGCACAGGTACAGTATAGGTGGTACCTTGCTCAATAGTAGCAACTGTGAGAGGGATCTTGGAATCCTAGTGGACAACCATTTAAATATGAGCCAGCAGTGTGCAGCAGCTGCCAAAAAAGCCAACACAGTTCTAGGCTGCATAAACAGAGGGATAGAATCTAGATCACGTGAAGTGTCAATGCCACTGTATAGTGCTTTGGTAAGGCCACACTTGGAATACTGCATACAGTTTTGGTCGCCACGATGTAGAAAAGACGTGGAGACTCTGGAAAGAGTGCAGAGAAGAGCAACCAAGATGATTAGGGGACTGGAGGCTAAAACATATGAAGAACGGTTGCAGGAGCTGGGTATGTCTAGTTTGATGAAGAGAAGGACCAGGGGAGACATGATAGCAGTGTTCCGATATCTCAGAGGGTGCCACAAAGAAGAGGGCGTCAAACTATTCTCCAAGGCACCCGGGGGCAGGACAAGAAGCAATGGGTGGAAACTAATCAAGGAGAGAAGCAACTTAGAACTAAGGAGAAATTTCCTGACAGTTAGAACAATTAACCTCTGGAACAGCTTGCCTCCAGAAGTTGTGAAGGCACCAACCCTGGAAGTCTTATTTATTGCAAAAGTTTTATTGGTTTTTACAAATTTCTTCGGGTAGGGTAAGGTAAGGTGAGGTACAAAGATATTTTGAGAACTTTCACGTCGGGATTGTTGGCCCCTCCCGGGCTTCTTAATAAGACATTGGTAATACATTTTTCAATAATACTACAAGGTGAAAAAAAATTCATACAATAAATTCTAAATTCTATGCTGGCAGTCGTGTACAAACATCCAGAAAAAAATTATGCTGTATTAATAAAAATAAAAATAAAAGTCATTTTTTAGATCTAACTCTCTTAGCAATTGTGTCTTCTTGTTCTCCTTCCTGGCCCCCAGTGGGCAGGGCCGTGGCCCCCTCTGCCCCTCCCGGATCTTCCCCCAGGATAGAGGTGTGTTTTTTAAGAAAGGCTTCCGCCTCAGCAACTGTTTTAATCCTTACTCTTCCTCCTTCCCAGAACACCAACATCCCTTCTGGCATCGCCCACTTAAACCAAATCCCGTGTTTAAACAATTTTTTAGATAAGAAGGAATACTTCCACCTCACCTCCCTAATCTTTTTTGGGATCTGCTTCAAGATAGCGATTTCCTTTTGTTGATAAATTAACGGACCCTCTCTCTGCGCCTTCAAGATTCCCTCCCTAGTCGACCTTCTAACAAATTTAATATGTATCTCTCTGGGTACTTCATTTATCCTGGCATATGCTGAATTTATTCTGTAGACTAGGTCAATGTCCCCCCTGATCTCATCTTTAGGTTTGTGTAAATAGTCTGCTAAAATTGTACTCATGAGATCAGGAAGGCATTCACCAGCTTCCTCCGAAATATTCTGAAATCTTAAAAAATATGACATCCTCTCAAAATCCATCCTAGACATATGACCAGACAAATCTCCAATTTCAGTATTAATATTTTTAAGTTCTCCCTTTGCCCCAGCCAGCCCCACTTCCAACTCCTCGGTCTTCTGTGTATTCTGCATTAATTTTTTCTGTGTCTCCAAAAGTTCAAGTTTAGAGCTGCAGTGATCTTTTCTTAATTCTCTGATTTCCAGCACCAAGGAGTTTAACACTGTCTCCATAGCTGTCATTCTTTCTTCCAATCCTGGATTTCCTGGTTGTTTTTTTGAAGCCATGGTGAGCTGTTTAAGTCAGTGCCACTAAGATGACATTTTTTGGGTGCGGCCGCTGGAGCAAATCCAGGGAGAAAAGTTCAGAGAAGTTGTAAAAAAGTTATAATGTCCAGAGAGCAAAACACTTTCCACTATCAATTATTAAAACAAAGAAGGCATTCCAGGGAAGGAATCAATTAATCCAGACAATCCTCCGTTAATAGAGGGAGGCAGTCCAAGTCACAAAGGAATGTTGGTGATTTCCTGGAAGTCTTTAAGAAGATGTTAGATAGCCATTTGTCTGAAATGGTATAAGGTTCCTGCCCACGCAGGGGGTTGGACTAGAATACCTACAAGGTCCCTTCCAACTCTGCTATTGTATTGTATTGTATTGTATTGTATTGTATTGTATTGTATTGTATTGTATTGTATTGTATTGTATTGTATTGTATATATTTAAAGGTTCCCCTCGCACTTATATGTTAGTTGCTCCCAATTCCATTGCAAATGGAGGCAGTGCAGGAGGCGGTGCTCATCTCCGTTTCAAAGCCGAAGAGCCAGCCCTGTCCAAAGACATCTCCGCGGTCATGTGACTAAACGCCAAAGGCACACGGAACACTGTTCCCTTCCCACCAAAGGTGGTTCCTATTTTTCTACTTGCATTTTTACGTGCTTTCCAACTGCTAGGTTGGCAGAAGCTGGGACAGGTTACTAACCAGGAGACCATAAACACAACATCCTGGCTATTGCAAGATTTGTTTCTAGGCCAGCTGTGGTAAAAGCAAGAATCGCACGGCAAAGTGGAAAAGATTAGCTGGCATTGTTTTGCACCCTTGGCTTACGTAAATTAAATGCGTTTTTTTTTTCTTTGACAATGTACTTGTGTAAGCCCTAAGGTAACTAAACCAAATCAATGGAATGATAGATTTGGGCTATTCGGTGGTTATTAACTTCCCTTGAAACGAAATACTTTTTGGAAAAGATGCAGAAAAAAAAACACCCATCCAGAATGATTCAAGAGCGCCTGCGTGTCCATGGTGAAGAAAAGTTGCAGCCATTGTTATGTTTTAGCTTAGAGCAAAGGCAGGGAATTGAAAAAAAAATAACACAAACAAAAAACCTGTGTGGTATAGGAAGGATGAGGTTTTTCCATTAGAACGGTAAAACACAACATTGCAAAATTTAGGAGTAATAAAACGCCATCCTGATAGAGCTCGCTGTAAAACCTTGCTACATTTGAGTGCTGCAATATTTTTTTTTCCTCCATGCAGTCATGTCTAATTCTCAGAAACTGCCTGAAGATAAGTTGCTGCAGTTTCCTTGGCAAAATGTTTCAGAAGCTGCCGTTGCTTCCTTCTTAAGGAAGCCCAATTAAAGTCGCCCAGCTGGCTTCATGTCTAAGGTTGGGCTAGAACATATGGTCTCCTGGTTCCTAGCCTCATGCCTTCACCACAGTAGTGGGTTTCAAAAATTTGTAGAAACTCTTCTGTAGGTGTTGCCTGCTTTGTGGGAGTGGCTGGCCAGCCATGTGACCGGGTGGGAATGGCTTGGCAGTCATGTGACTGGGTGAGCGTGGTCAACTTGTAAAAGGTGGTGACACTCACTTAACAACGCTCTTGTTTAGAAACAAAAATGTTGGCTCAGGAACTCTGGCATTTGAAGCACGCAAGTCTTAAAGCTGTCAAGTTACAAGGCCCTTACACCCATAACCCTTTAGAAAAAAACAAACCAGCTTGACAGCTTTAAGACTTGTGGACTTCAACTCCCAGAATTCCTCCTCCAGTCATGTTGGCTCAGGAACTCTGGCATTGAAGCACGCAAATCTTAAAGCTGTCAAGTTACAAGACCCTTGCACCCCTAACCCTTTAGGGGGAAAAAAACCCCAGGGGTGTTCAAACTTGACAGCTTTAAGACTTGTGGACTTCAACTCCCAGAATTCCTGCTCTTGCTCTTCATCTTGATGATGGGCGGATGGGCGGCGGGAGGAAGCTGGAAGCGGTTCTAAACGGCACTGTAGATTTGTGGAACCTCTTCTATAGAAGAGCTTAGAACTGGCAGGAACCCAGCCCTGCTTCACCACTATACCAAACCTGCTCTCTTCCAGACACTAGATGGCAGCAAAGAGAGATAGAAAAGATTGTTCTGTCTTGCCACCTAGTGGCCATCTGCTGATTTGCAGTTGAGTTATTGTATGGAAATTGTAGGAAGCCACCACCCCCCCCCCCCAGTACCTAAGGGGGAGTCAAGCTATTCTCCAAAACACCCAAAGGCAAGACAAAAAGCAATGGATGGAAACTGATCAACTAGATCAACTGATCTAGAACTAAGAAGAAATTTCCTGACGGTGGGAACAATTAATTGATGGAAGGACTCACCTTCAGAACTTGTGAATGCTCCAACACTGAAGGTTTTTAAGAAGAGATTGGACAACCGTTTGTCTGATATGGTATAGAATCTCCTGTTTGAGCAGGCAGTTGGACTAGAAGACCTCCAAGGTCCCTTCCAATTCTGTTATTATATTCTGTTATTCTGATATCTCCACACAGGAGTCAATATGCTGCCAAACATCAGCTGAAGTATATCTTTCCACCTTCTGCCTGCAAACATCTCACAGAAGGGGTTATCAACCAGTGGTCTGCGGACCACTGGTGGCCTGTGAGAAAGTTTTGATGGTCCCCAGAATATTATTTCTTTGCATTTTTTTATATTGTACTAAATACTATTTCTCTTTTTTAAAAATTCATATGAGTGGTCCGTGGGGTTTAAAATTATGAATTTATTGGTTCCTGTGCTCCGAAAGTTTGGTGACTCCTGTGTTATAGGACTCTGGTTGGCCCCTTCCAGATTGACCTTGGCCCAACCCAACAGGACTTTTTCTTACATTCTTAAGGAAGGGGTTTTTTTTTGTATAATAAGGAGCTGCAACTTTCAGGGGCTGGAGCTTCTCCAAGAAAATTAGACCTGCAAGCTTTAATTGGTTTGGCTGATTAATGCTGTGGGCCCATTTTAAACAGCGAGTGCAAATTTTTAATTGGTGCAGCTTCATGTTAAAGATACACTTGATCATTTATATTGGTCCTGATGTGTCATCATAATAGGTACTGGAAAAAAAAGTTGGAGGGCATTCATCCAATCTATGGCCAACAACAGTATCTGCAGCAAAATCTGAAGACACCGAAATGAGTTCATGTGAGAACGTCATCATCTGAGTGCCACCAATGTCTACTTATTTCCAAAAATGGAAGTCACATTATTATGATGATATCCATGTGAATAGCCTCCCTTAATCCCTCTCCTGCACAGGCATCCATACTTCATGCAGTCTCTTAAGCCAGGGGTCTCCAACCTTTGCAACTTTAAGTCTGAAGGACTTCAGCTCCCAGAATTCTCCAGCCAGCTTTGCTGGCTGGAGAAGTCTGGGAGCTGAAGTCCTTCAGACTTAAAGTTGCAAAGGTTGGAGACCCCTGGCTTAAGCTATCCATAGTCCTTGACTTACGAACCAGGTGCTTCGTGACCATTCACAATTACAATGGACCTATCTTGAGGTATGACCCAGATCCAAAGTTCCAACAACCAGGGTCCCCTGCAGTCATGTGGCTCAACTTCAAATGCTCAACAACATGACATTTCCTTCTGGACTTTGGCAAAAACGTATCCCATTGGTTCACTTAATGACTGCAGCATTCACTTAATGGCTCTGAATTCACCTAATAATTGTAATGATTTGTTTAACAACCACCACAAAAAGGTCATAAAATTGGTAGTTCCTTGAATAATGTATTGTTTTCTGTTTATTTGTTTGTCTGGTGTTAATCCCTGCTTATCTAGATGTTAGCTGGTGGAGCGAATGCGTTTTGGTTTTTTGTTTCCTTCTTAAGATTATTTTTTTATTGTCCCTTTTGAATAATGTGTAAATATTTTTTTATTTAAAAAAATAAAATTTTACAGGCAAAGGGATGCAATGGGCTACAGTGCCAAGAACCTGCTCTTTAAAACTTAATCTGTAGGACAGTGATGGCTAACCTTTTTTGGCTCGTGTGCCAAAAGCAGGGGGAGCGCAGGGGAGTCGTGCGTGAGCGTGCCACATGCAAAATGCTATGTGTGTGACCCCCTGCTTTTGGTGTACTTTTTCCACCCTCCCCAATCTCCAGCCTGGGGATGGTGAAAACAGCCTCCCCCCCCCACCTCCAGAGGGTGAAAAACAGCCTCAAAAGAAGGCCTAAATCAGCTGGCCAGCGCACACATGTGTGTTGGAGCTGACAGGGCAACACCTCGCGTGCCCTAAGAAATGGTTCCGTGTGCCATCTGTGGCACCCGTGCCATAGGTTCGCCATTACAGCTGTAGGAACACCACCAAAAATGATTTTAAAAAAAGATTTTATATTTATAATTGGATGTAATAAAAATTAATTTGAGATTATATTATTACTGATGAGCATTTAATATATTTCTCTTTGGATAACATTCAAGTTACCGTTAGGTAACAATTTTTAAGATTGCCAGGACTGCATCCAAGATTTTGAAAAGCACAGGTGCACCTCTGCATTATGGTTTGGCATTGAAGAGAGATGGATTATTCCCCACCACTCCTGTAGATGGTTTAGAAAATATATGCATTTATGTGCTTTCACTCTTTAGTCACTGACTTATTTTTCTATGGGCTTTTAATTTTTACAAATCACTACAAAGCCAGCTCTCCCCAAAGCAGCAAAACGAATAAAGCATGCATTTCCAGTCCCCTCTTTATCTGTTATGATGTTCCCCCATTTCCAGTGTTTTCAACCAAAGAGGTTACCTCTCCTATTCATCTTTTTTGTGTGCTCCTTTGAAAGTAAAATAAATATTACATTATCCTAACTCCTACAAATCATATTTACACACTATTCCAAAGAAACAATAGAAAAAAGCTTTAAAAACAGAAAGACCGAAACATATCCCCTCTAGCAGCTAACACCCAGATAAGCAGGGATTAACACCAGACAAACAATCAAGCAGAAAGCAATACAAGGAGTCCTTGGTGCTCTGTGAATGTGCCACGTTCAACTATCAGAATCTTTAGCAATATCTATGCTTCATGAAGGATTCTGGGAGTGGCATATTTGCAAAAGCTGAAGAAAATCTCAGTCAGAATTCAAGATTCAAGCCTACAGTCATGAATTCTCAGTGAATGACTTTGATTGGTCACTATTGTTTAATTATCCAATATCTCAGTGTCATTGCAGTAGATTAACAACAGCCAAACAAGCCTTTTGCACCCAATGAAAGGTGGGATAAAAATCTAACATTTCTCCGGTTAATTTTTCTAGTGGCGTTTCCAATTCTCAGCCCATTGTGCAGTGGTGGGTTTCTGCAGGCTTGCACCTACTCGCGAGAGCCAGTTGGTGAAATTTAGAGAACCGGTGAGAGGGGGTTCCACCGGCATACCTGGAAGCAGGGGTGGGGTGGGTTTCAAAATTTTTGGAACAGGTTCTGTGGGTGTGGCCTGCTTTGTGGGAGTGGCTTGCCGGCCATGTGACCGGGTGGGAGTGGCTTGCCAGCCATGTGACCGGGTGGGAGTGGCCAATTTGGAAAATGTGAAACTCACTTAACAATGGTCTTGGTTAGCAACCAAACTTTTGGGCTTAATTGTGGTCATAAGTTCTCTCTCTCTCTCTCTTTCTTTTTCTTTCTTTCCTTCTTTCTTTCTCTCTCTCTCTCTCTCTTTCTCTTTCTCTCTTTGTCTCTTTTCTTTCTCTCTTTCTGTCTCTCTTTTTTCTCTTTCTTTCCTTTCTGTCTCTCTTTCTTTTTCTCTCTTTCTCTCTGCCTGTCTATCTTTCTCTCCCTCCCTCCCACTCTCTGTCTCTCTGAGTGTGTCTGTCACTCTCTGGTTCCCCCCTCCCTCCCTGTCTCTCTGTGTGTCTGTGCCTCTCTCTCTCTGTCTGTCTCCCCCCCCCACCCACCCAAGGCTCCTCAGCCTCTCTCACCCATCCACCGGACGAAGGAACCTGGCGAAAGGCTTCAAAGGCTGCCGGCTAGGAACAGCGCGCTAGGTTGCGCGAACACCCCCCCCCAGTCGCGGCAAAACTTTCCCTGTTAGCGCGACTGGCAGGGGGCGGGGGGGGGGGGTTCGCGCAGCGTAGCGCGCTGTTCCTAGCCGGCAGCCTTTGAAGCCTTTGCTTCAAAAGCCTTTGCTCGCTCGCTCGCTTGCTCACCCATCGGACGCCAGGTTCCTTCGTCCGGTGGATGGGTGAGAGAGAGAGAGAGAGTAAATACAGCCACCGGGCTGGCCGGTTAGGCTACTTCCAGGAGCTGAGGAGGTTTGTGGGGGGGGGGAGACAGACAGAGAGAGAGAGGCACAGACACACAGAGAGACAGGGAGGGAGGGGGGAACCAGAGAGCCAGAGAACCCGCTGGCTGTATTTACTCTCTCTCTCTCTCTCACCCATCCACCGGACGAAGGAACCTGGCGTCCGATGGGTGAGCAAGCGAGAGAGCGAGCAAAGGCTTTTGAAGCAAAGGCTTCAAAGGCTGCCGGCTAGGAACAGCGCGCTACGCTGCGCGAACCCCCCTCCCCAGTCGCGGCAAAACTTTCCCTGTTAGCGCGACTGGCAGCCAGACTAATCCCCTCCAAAGAGTTAAGGTGAGAGAGTTCGTATTCCTGGAAGGGCAGGCGGGTAGGAAAAACGCTGAATAACAAATAACTTCCGGGTCCACGGTAGAAAGGGATCGATGGGGTTCTGAAAATTTGACGAAAGGGATCGCGGGAACCGCCGCGAGCCCTGAGAAACCCACCCCTGCCTGGAAGTAAATCTGGCCTGCCGCTGCCAGTGACCCAATGGGAAGGAATGGAATGGAATGGAAAGGAAAGGAAGGAAGGAAGGAAGGAAGGAAGGAAGGAAGGAAGGAAGGAAAGAAAGAAAGAAAGAAAGAAAGAAAGAAAGAAAGAAAGAAAGAAAGAAAGAAAGAAAGAAAGAAAGAAAGAAAGAAAGAAAGAAAGAATTTATCATCACAATTGAGTCCAAAATTTTGGTTGCTAAGCAAGAGCGTTGTTAAATGAGTTTCACCACATTTTAAAAGGTGGCCACTCCCACCCTGTCACATGACTGCCAAGCCACGCCCACAAAATAGGCCACACCTACAGAGTAGGTTCTAAAAAAATTTGAAACCCACCACTACCATTGTGGCTTCTGTTAGTGTTTTAAGGGAAGATGGAAGCAGGATAAAAGAATAAAACATGTTTTGATATAAAACTTCTCACGGCAGCGTGTGGGTGTTGGCATGTATTGGCTATCAATACTTAGTGAAGCTGCAGATGAAGTTCTTAATACTTTGTCCGGAAATGCCATTCCTAAACATATGCAAAATAGTGGAAAGCATCCTCCGCAGACCTACCATAATTGATCTGCTAACATTTCTGTAATTGGATTGCTTCTATAATTCAACATGATATCCTTCCCAACGGGGAGAAGGTGCATCAGCCTATTGCTCATCTATGAGTCAGATAATTGAACTCCGGTGTTTATGGCTGTCCAGGTGATATAATTGATCGGAGAGCAGCGACTTAAGGAGAGTCATAATAAATGATAAGTGGTGCCTCCTGCTGAGCCACATGCGGGCTTTCTTTTCATCCTTTATTTCCAGACGGTGACTTAATTTATTCCTCTTCCTGGGTTTCTGGATTGATCAGAAGTGGGAGAATAAACAGAACAGAAGTCTTTTCTTGTTGACGAGGTACAAGGCGGCTTTTTCATCCCCATTTCCTCGACTCATCAATAAATGAATAGGGACATCGGCCGGACTCTTGCCAAAACACAAACGCAAATGTTTAACTACATGAGTCAGCCTGAATGATGGGCTGAGGCTTCCAGACATTGGCAAGAGCCAGTTTGGGTTTAATGGAAAAAGAATTGGGGGAGAAATGCTATCAGTCTTGGCGTACCTTTTTGGCACCATGCGCCGAAGAGGGAGTGCGCCCATGTGCATGGGGGAGAGCTGAAAACTGGAAAATCAGCTCCCTGGTGCACATGCACAGGAGCACCAGGAACAGGAAGAGCAGCTGCCTGGTGAGTTTCCGGTTTCCGGCACGCACATGGGCGCCAGTCATCTGGTCTTCCAGTTTCTGATGCACATGCATGTGCGAAGACAAGCTGGTGTAAAGTACCCTAACGATGCCTGCTTCATAATAAGCGACCCGATATTATAATACAAAAAGCAGGTGGTTTTTTTTACAGCTTCATTAGGCATTCCTCATTAGGCATTTCTTGTTTGCAGCCATCTTTTTTTGCTTTCTTCATCTGCTTCTGAACTTTGTTCCCTTCAGTCTGTGTCATAAATCATGTTACCCAATAGTTTTATCCATCTCAACCCAGCTACTGTAATCTGCGATCGGGCTCCGCCGACGCAGATGCTCTGCATGGAATGTCAACACAGAGTGTTGACATCTGGCACCCTGAACCCGGGAGAGCAGCTCCCCAGTAAGCTTCCAGTTTCCAGCATGCACATGTGCGCCAGTCACCTGGTCTTCCAATTTCTGATGCGCATGTACATACAAAGACAAGATGGTACGCCAGAACTCGGAAGAGCAACGGGCGACAGCTGGCATGCCTGGAGAGATGGCTCTGTGTGCCATTTCCAGCACGCATGTTCACCATCACAGCTATATATGTTGACTGCAAGCAAGACTATTGTATGCACAAAAATGGAATGACCCTTCAATTCCTACCATGGATGAATGGCTGCAGAAGGTGATGAAGTTGGCTGAAATGGCCAAATTGACTGTTTTGATTTAAGAAAGAACAGAAGTACTTTTGTTTCCACATGGAAACCACTTCTGAACTTTCTGCTTGAGGTGGGGAAGAATGAAACTCTGACTTTGGGTTTTACCGATTAGACTGGTACAACTTCATAGAAACGGCTTATTCATATTATTATGAAAAGGCAAAAAGCAGTGATTTGAATGCCTTATTTTACTGTAATAGAGAGAGCCGGAAGTCAATGCTCCTTTTTATTTTTTATTTTTTTAAATCTTTTCTCGCTTCTCTTTTCCTCCTGCTTTTCTATTTATTTTGTATTTTGTATTTCTAATTAAAATTAGAATAACAGTGTTGGAAGGGACCTTGGAGGTCTTCTAGTCCAACCCCCTGCTTAGTCAGGAAACCCTACACCATTTCAGACAAATGGTTATCCAACATCTTCTTAAAGACTTGCAGTGTTGGGGCATTCACAACTTCTGGAGGCAACTTCTGTTCCACTGATTAATTGTCCTAACTATCAGGGAATTTCTCCTCAGTTCTAGGTTGCTTCTCTCCTTTATCAGTTTCCATCAGTTGCTTCTTGTCCTGCCTTCAGGTGCTTTGGAGAATAGCTTGGCTCCCTCTTCTTTGTGGCATCCCCTGAGATATTGGAACAATAGGTGGAAACTAATCAAGGAGAGAAGCAACCTAGAACTAAGGAGAAATTTCCTGACACTTGGAACAATTAATCAGTAGAGCAACTTGCCTCCAGAACAAAGGTAGCATTCAGCAGGTTCTGACCAGTTCTGGTGAACCGGTAGAGGAAATTTTGAGTAGTTTGGAGAACCGGTAAATACCACCTCTGAATAGCCCCTCCTCCATCTATTCTCTGCCTCCCGAGTCCCAGATGATTGGGAGGAAATGGAGATTTTGCAGTATCCTTCCCCTGCCATGCCCACCACCACAACCACGCCGTGCCAAGCCACCTCTACCAAGCCAAGCCACAGCCACCAAGCCATGGCCACAGAACCGGTAGTAAAAAAAAATGAATCCCACCACTGCTCCAGAAGTTGTGAATGCTTCAATACTGGAAGTTTTGAAGAAGATGTTGGATAACCATTTGTCTGAAATGGTATAGGCTTTCCTGCCTAAGTAGGGGGTTCGACTAGAAGACCTCCAAGGTCCCTTCCAACTCTGTTATTCTATTCTATTCTATTCTGTTCTGTTCTGTTCTATTCTATTTTCTACATATCATTTTGGACAAATTAAATGAGGTGGGCTCTGGAGATGATGAAAGAAGCAAGTTTTTCTCCCTAAACATATTTTCCCACTACTAATTTGAAAATTAGCAGTGTTGATTTGTAACAGAGATCTCTCCTCTTTTAAGTGCCTGGGAAAAATTACCAAGATGTTTGCTCTTTCAAGGAAGCAAACGTGGAAATAAATACATCTAAAATTTCACTTCACAAGCCAAGGAGTTATGTAAAGATACGGTGTGATCAAATAACTTTTTCAAGTTATGTACAGACTGGGGTTACAAGCTCACGAAGTACTCATGGTTGGCAATATTAATAGCTGTGAAAATTCTCATGCAGTCAGAAATAAGCAACCTAATATAAGAATGAGTCTACTGCTAAAAAAGGAAAAAAAGATGGGCACTGGATTTCTTATCCAAAAGAGATTTGGCTTCTAGATTGGCAACCTAGAAATAAGGAGTATTGTGTACAGTTCTGGTCACCATACCTTCAGAAGGATATTACGGAAATGGAAAAGGTGCAGAGGAGGGCAACCAGAATGATTAGGAGGCTGGAACCCCTTCCTTACCATCTGAGGCTGCAATGGCTGGGCCTCTTCACTCTAGAACGACGGCGCCTGAGAGGTGACCTGATTGAAGTCTATAAAATCAAAAACGGTGTGGACAAAGTAGAAAAGGAAAAACTGTTTTCCCTATCGCACAACACTAGAACTAGGGGGCACTCCATGAAACTTTTGGAAGCTAGACCTCAAACAAATAAGAGGAAGTACTTTTTCACCCAGAGGATCACTGGTCTATGGAACTCCCTGGCAGAAGAAGTGGTGACAGCTGTCAGCCTCGACACCTTTAAGAAAGGATGAGAGGAGTTCATGGAGAACAAGGGTATCCATGGCTATCATTATGGATGCCTAAGGACACCCTCCGGGTTGGAGAGATAGGCAGGATATCTCTCAATGCCATTTGCAGGGAATCATAAACAGGTGAAGACATCTGCTTGGGAAGACCCTGAAGCAAATGGGGAGCCACTGTGTGAGACAGAATGCTGGACCAGATGGGCTGTGGCCTGTTCCAGCAAGGCTATTCTTATGTTCTTATGTTCTTAAGGAGAAATTTCCTGACAGTGAGAACAATTAACCAGTGGAACAGCTTAGCAATAGCACTAGCACTTAGACATATACTGCTTTACAGTGCATTATAGACCTCTCTAAGCGGTTTACAGAGCCCCCAACAATCTGCCTCCTCATTTTACCCACCTCAGAAGGATGGAAGGCTGAGTCAACCTTGTGCCTGGTGAGATTTGCTTCTTGCTTCTGCTGACTGCCAGCTGCCAAATCTGCAGGCAGCCGGCAGGCAGCAGAAGTATCCTGCAGGAGAAATTAGTTGAACCGAACGGCAAAGAAAATTTCAGCACAGCCATAACTATATCTCAATTCAGGTCCCACACCAGCAGCTCTGAAAGACTCACATGTCTCTCGTCCTTTGTAGCCAATTATTTATTCTCTCATGAAACTCAAGTAGCAACATTTGTCTACTTTATAACAACAATAACCACAAAAATGCTCGTTTAAATGTACCAGTTATGATTTAATTGCAGTGTGTGTGTGAAGGTGTCTATCCTGCAAAGAGAGAGATTCATGGGGATGAAGGATGCTTACAGAGGCATATCTCTCTCAACCCTATCTGCTTTTACTGCCAATATCTCAGAGGCTGCCACAACGAAAAGGGCAGGGGGGAATCAGCCTATTCTCCAAAGCACCTGAAGGCAGGACAAGAAGCAATGGATGGATACTAATCAAGGAGAGAAGCAACCTAGAAGCAAGGAGGAATTTCCTGAGAGTTAGAACAATTAATCGGTGGAACAGAAGTTGCCTCCAGAAGTTGTGAATGCCCCAACACTGGAAGTTTTGAAGAAGAGATTGGACAACCATGTGTCTGAAATGGTATAGGGCCAGGATGGCGAACCTATGGCACGCATGCTACAGATGGCACACGGAGCCATTTGTCAGGGCACGCAAGGCGCTGCCCTGTCAGCTGGCCAGCATGCATGCCCGCACTGGCCAGCTGAGTTTAGCCTTTTTTAAAGCCATTTTTCGCCCTCCCCAGGCTCCAGAGGCTTTATAGGAGCCTGGGGAAGGCGAAATGAGCCCCCCCCAGAGGCCCTCCAGAGACCTCATGAGCTTCCCTGAAGCCTCCAGAGAGCAAAAAAAAACCAGCCCTATGGGCAAACCGGAAATTCAGGAACGGACTTCCGGTTTGCTCGTAGGGCCATTTTGAGTGCTCCGGAGGCTTCAGGGAAGCCTTCTGAAGCCTCCGGAGCACTCAAAACAACCCTCCGAACAAACCGGAAGTCACTTCCGGTTTGCTCGTAGGGCTTTTTTTGCCCTCTGGAGGTTTTAGGGCAGCCTTCTGAAGGTCCCTGAAGCCTCCAGAGGGCCTCTGGAGGGGGCAGGGCAGGCTGTTTTCACCCTCCCCAGGCTGCTATAAAGCCTCTGGAGCCTGGGGAGGGCGAAAAAAGCATGTAGTGCCTATAGTGCACGCATGTGCACTGGGGCTGTTACACATTGCATTATCGGTGCCACACGCCCGCGCAGGACCCCCCTATGCTCCCACACACACACTTATGGTAAATGAGCCATAAAAGGTTTGCCATCGCTGGTATAGGGTCTCCTGCTTGAGCAGGGGGTTGGACTAGAAGACCTCCAACTTCCATTCCAACTCTTCTGCTATTCTAGTTCCAATCTCACTTGTCACAGATACAGATTAATTTGGAAGGGACCTTGGAGGTCATCAAGTCAACCCCCCCCCCCAAGCAGACCCTGCACCATTTCTAACATAGGGCAGTCCAGTCTCTTCTTGAAAGCTTCCATGATGAAGCTCCCATAACTTCCAAAGGCAACATCTGCTCCATTTTCTGACTGTCAGAAAATGTCTCCTTATTTCCAGGTTGAATCTCTCCTTGTTCAGTTTCCATCCATTATTCTTTGTCCGGCCTTCAGGTGCTTTGGAAAATAGCTTGACCCCTCTCCTCTCTGTGGGAGCTCCTCAAATATTGGAAGACTGCTACCATGTCTCCCCTGGTCCTTCTCTTCACTAGACTAGATGTACCCAGTTCCTGCAACCGTTCTTCATATGTTTCAGCCTCCAGTCCCCTAATCATCCTGGTTGCTCTTATCTGCACTATTTCTAGAGTCTCAACATCTTTTTTATAGCATTGTGACCAAAACTGGATGCAGTGTTCTAGGTGTGGTCTTACTAAGGCTTTATAGAGTGGGATTCGTACCTCACTTGATCTTGACTGTATCCGTCTGTTAATGCAATTTAGGATTGCATTGGCTATTTGGGCTGCCACCGCAGATATGTTAGCTCGTATTTACAATACAATACAATAGCTGAGTTAGAAGGGGCCTTGGAAGTCTTCTAGTCCAACCCCCCCACCTAGGCAGGAAACCCTATACCATTTCAGACAAATGGCTATCCAACATCTTGTTAAAGATTTCCAGGGTTGCGGCATTCACAACTTCTGGAGGCAAACTGTTCCACTGGTTAATTGTTCTAACTGTCAGGAAATTTCTCCTCAATTCTAAGTTGCTTCTCTCCTTGATTAGTTTCCACCCATTGCTTCTTGTTCTGCCCTCAGGCGCTTTGGAGAATTGTTTGACTCCCTCTTCTTTGTGGCAACCCTTGAGATATCAGAAGACTGCTATCATGTCTCCCCTGGTCCTTCTTTTCATTAAACGAGACATACCCAGTTCCTGCAACCGTTCCTCATGTTTTAGCCTCCAGTCCCCTAATCATCTTTGTTGCTCTTCTCTGCACTCTTTCTAGAGTCTCCACGTCTTTTCTACATCGTGGCGACCAAAACTGAATGCCGTATTCCAAGTGTGGCCTTACCAAGACCTTATAAAGTGGTATTAACCCTTCACGTGATCTTGATTCTATCCCTCTGTTTATGCAGCCTAGAACTGTGTTGGCTGTTTTGGCAGCTGCTGCACATGGCTGGCTCATATTTAAATGGTTGTCCACTAGGACTCCAAGATCCCTTTCACAGTTGCTGCTATTGAGCAAGGTACCACCTATGCTGTACCTGTGCATTTTGTTTTTCTTGCCTAAATGTAGAACCTTACTTTTTTCACAATTGAATTTCATTTTGTTAGATAGTGCCCAATGTTCAAGTTTGTCAAGATCCTTCTGTATCTTAAGCCTAATTAACTATTAATTAGTATTAATTAATTAATTATTTAATTGGTTGTCCACTAAGACGCCAAGATCCCTCTCACAGTCCCTGCTATTAAGCCTGGTTTCACCCTCAGGTTGAATGGCAATCTTCTGCAGAATTAGCTGTTACAGACCTTTGCAAGTGAACATGAAGATATCTATATGGATGAAGCACATGAATTCCCCACTGCTGCAGCTTTCTGACTGATGGGCTTTCCATTCCATTTGTTTTCATGCAAATGGTTCTGCGCCATTCATTTTCATTAGCAACGCTTGTGAGAAAGACGGGAGGGATTAAACGCTCCCCCCTGAAATATTCTTCAGCGGGGTGTAGTGATTATGAACTTCAAACCTGGGAACGTGACAAAAAGAGCCTCTGAGGTGCATCGTGGGTGGCTTATTTGTTTGATGAAAAGGACGCTTGGCGTGCATGTGGCGTTTGTCTTTGAGGCTGGAAAAGGTTGCCATTAATTCTCCTTGGCTTTCTGGAAGTTTCATGTTGATCTGGAATCTTGAATGGTGTGTGGGGATATCCTTCAGAGACAGCTTAGACAATGATCCGATGAATGAAATCTGAATCCGCAGGAGCGCACCTTCACCTTCGCAAACCAGAAGATCCGGACAGCGAGGAGGTTGGGGAGGAAGATGGGCCAGTCCTGGCGTCTGGGGAAGGCTCTGATGAGGGCTCTGCATAGGAGGCAGAGATGGGGCCAGGGCCATTCGACAGTTATCATTTCATTTCATTTCATGATGTTAGTTACCATCTTTAAAGCGCTCCATGGCACGGGACCTAGTTATCTGCGGGATCGGATCCTGCCCCATACATCCCTGCGGCCGATTCGCTCCCACAGAGAGGGGCTTCTCCAGGTGCCGTCCACTAGGCTATGCCAGCGGGTGACGCCCAGGGGAAGGGCCTTCTCTGTGGCGGGCCCAGCCCTCTGGAACGACCTTCCCCCCGAAATTAGAACAACCACGGACCTCCACTCCTTCCGTCAAAAATTGAAAACACACTTTTTCTGCTTGGCCGGCCTAGGTTAGTCTTCCGTCTTTCGATAGGGTTTTAGGGGTTTTTAGTGTAATTTAATTTAATTTAGGGGATTTTAGCGCAGGGACAATTGTTTAATTCGTATTTTAACTATTTATCTTTCTATGTATTTTATATTGGTTTTTTATTTCCTGTGCACCGCTCCGAGTCCCTTTGGGGAGAGGAAGCGGTATACAAATAAAATTTATTATTATTATTATTATTATTATTATTATTGTTGTTGTTGTTGTTGTTGTTGTTGTTGTTGTTGTTGTTGTTATTATTATTATTTATTTCACTTATTTCATTTATTTCATTTATATACCGCTCTTCTCCCTCTCGGGACTCAGGGCGGTGAACAGCCACAATAAAAAGAGGAAATACAAAAGTTAAAATAACAAATTAGTAAATATACTAAGAAAAAATAACAAGAGTAACCAGGATATGAACTTTCATGACCAGGATCTACTCAAGAACAGCTGGAGTAAACAATCTTGCAAACTGTTATGATATTACATGAAAAAGATTGATGGAAGCCAGCTGGTTGGACTCCAACAACAGCTTTCGATTATGAAGTAGGAGATGGTTTATGGTTTATTTAATTTATATACTGCCCTTCTCCCTCTCGGGACTCAGGGCGGTGAACAGCCACAATAAAAAGAAGAAATACAAAAATTAAAATAGCAGATTAATAAATATTAAATAATTTGGCCTCTTAATTATAACACCCAATGCTAAAACCCAATTAAAAGACTATGACAGGCCGGCTGCATGAAATAGATGTATCTTCAAAGCCCGACGGAAGAGACGTAGGTCTGCGATCGTGCGTAGTTCGGGGGGGAGGTCATTCCAGAGGGCAGGAGCTGCCACAGAGAAGGCTCTCCCCCTGGGGGTCGCCAGCCGACATTGTCATCAGCTGCCTTTGGAGTCAGATAGCAGCATTGTGAACACCACGGCTGCATAGCAATAAATTCAGTAAGAGGAAGAGTCCCAGAAGCAAGGAAGCATGGCAAGTAATCCAGCAGTCTAGACAGAATGCAAGGAATCCAGGAAAATTCGGCACTCAAGACGCCAGGAATTCAGCCTTTGTTCCCAACAAATGCCCCTCCCCACAGCATCTCCTTAAGTCTCGGTTCCCAAGTATGAAGAGGAGTGAAGTGCTGTCCTCCCAAGTAGCCAGCTTAGTCTGCGCTGTTCTCGCCTTCTCTCCACTCTCCGTGCTTTAGGATCAGGAGGGGGGGTCCTTGCTCATCGACTGAGCTCTGTCTCTCATGTTCACTGCTTAGCCTCTCAGTCATCCTGCCCCCCCCTTCCTCCCCGCCAACAAGCAATCCTAATCCTGAAAGGTCCTAATCCTGACTGGTCCTTCTCCTCCCCATTTTCCTCCGAAGCCAACGAAGCTGCCTCCTTGACCTCCGTCAGCTGCAGTTCCAGCTCATCTTCCCCCACAGATTCAGGCTCCAATGGGAGCATGACAGGACCTCAGGCTTATGGCTGTAGTAGCATCTCCATAATCACACGATCAAAAATCCAGGTGCTTGGTAATAGGAAAGAATTCACAATGTTTTCAACACCTTTGGGTCATGTAATTGCCATTTGCAAGCTTCTCAGCTGACTTCCAATAAGAAAAGTCAACAGGGGAAGCTACATTTGCTCAATCACAGCAAGATTCACGTAATAAGTGCAGCGATTCGCTTAACAACATGGGCAAAAACAAATCACAAAATTGTGATGCAACTCACTTAACAGACTTGATTAGCAACAGAAATTCTGGCCTCAACAGTGGTTTATAAGTTTAGGACTGCCTTCTATTAAGACTGCTGGGTGCAAGAGACTTTTCAACGTTCTCCATCAAATTTCTTAGCAAAACAAAAAAAGTGTTATCAAGAGTTTTCCTGAATATCTCCAGGGAAGCCGAAAGTCTCCATCCATTTTTCAATAGGATTTGCCATTAGTTACTAAATGCTGCATATTTGCTGCATAACCACCCATGAAAAATTTTCCCTCATGAGTTTCCTTCAGAATTAATAGGCACCTAAGGAAGCAGAGAAGAAGCTGAAGAATAATGCAAAAATGAATCTACAATCATTATTCGGGTTCTTAATATATAGAATATAAAATGATTGGGTTGGAAAGGGACCTTAAAGGTCTCCTAGTCCAACCCCATGCTCAAGCAGAAAACCCTATACCAATGTTGGCGAACCTTTTCCAGATCAACCCTGACTGCTCTTTAGAAGGCTGGATCCTGAAGAGGATACTCAAATACTTTAGCCATCTAATGAGAAGGAAGGAAGCCAAAGAATGGAGGCCTTTCAACTCTGGTGCTGGAGAAGACTCCTGCAAGTCAGTCCTAGAGGAGATCAGCTCTGGCTGCTCTTTACAAGGCGAGATCCTGAAGAGGAAACTCAAATACTTTGGCCACCTAATGAGAAGGAAGGACTCACTGGAGAAGAGCCTAATGGGGGAACGATGGAGGGCAAAAGAAGAAGGGGACAACAGAGAATGAAGTGGATGAATGGAGTCACCGAAGCAGTTGACTTGAGTTTAATGGACTCCGGGGGATGGTAAAAGACTGGAAGGCCTGGAGGAATGTTGTCCATGGGGTCGTGATGGGTCAGACATGATTTCCCAACCAACAACAATAACCTGGTTCCCTATTTCTTGTGCCTGACACCAGTTCCTTCATCAAAGAGCTTAATCTCCAGGCCGCTTTTCATGCATTCCCACATGGTCCTTCACACACAGCCCTTGACCATCTCGTCTCAAAATAACTGCTTGGTCTCCATCCATGATAGGGACACAGTGGCTCAGTAGTTAAGACACTTAGCTTGTTGATCAGAAAGGTCGGCAGTTCAGCGGTTCAAATCCCTAGTGCCGTGAGCTCCCGTTACTTGTCGCAGTTTCTGCAAACCTAGCAGTTCAAAAGCACCTAAAAATGCAAGTAGAAAAATAGGAACCATCTTTGGTGGGAAGGTAACAGCATTCCGTGCACCTTCGGCATTTAGTCATGCCGGCCACATAACCACGGAGACGTCTTCAGACAGTGCTGGCTCTTCGGCTTTGAAATGGAGATGAGCACTGCCCCCTAGAGTCGGGAATGACTAGCACATATGTGCGAGGGGAACCTTTACCTTTACCTCCATCCATGTCAATTACATCCATAATTGCCTTTTGCTTCTTTCTAAAGCGAACTCTATTTCAGCAAATGTTAGGAGAATTACCAGAGAAGCAGGCAGGCCAATTTCTGAGCTTGCCATGAGTAAATAGACCATTTATTATAAAAGGCACCATCGTTCTATATTCTCTTTCTTTCCTAGAATGGAAATTCCCCTCTGGGCAGCCCCTGGCCCTTTTTTGAGTGGAGTCTACCTCCAGGGTCAGCACCTCACACGCTAGAAAAGAAACTGGTTCTCCGCAGGAATGCATCTTTTCCACAGACATCTGCCTTCATGGGGTGCATAAGAAATAGAGAAGGCATTTGAAATGCAAATGAAAGCCTGTGGAAAGAGCTGGGATGCTGGGTAGTAGCTTATACAGCTATTTTAAGTTTCATTTCTTGCTTTTTCTTCTTTTGCTTTGCAACGCCTAGCACTCCTGGTAGCAGGAACCAGAAGGGGAGATGACAAACTTTCAAAGCAGAAAAGCAAAGATTAGAAATGGCTTGATAAAATTGATTTATTATTTATTTATTAGTCAGATTTATATCCCGCCCTGTCTTCCCATCACTGAGGAAAGCCAAACAAACTGACAACAACAACAACAACAACAACAACAACAACATTTTAAATTCCTGTGCACCGCCCTGGGTCCTTTTGGAGAAGGGCGGGGTATAAATTTAATTAAAAACAACAACAACAACAACAACAACAACAACAACAATAATAATAATAATAATAATAATAATAATAATAATAATAATAATGTGGAAGAGAAAGTCGTGTGTTATCCAAATTGTGATTGGAGCCCTTGGAGCAATACCTAGGGGACTTCCTCACTATGTGGAGGTTCTAGGTTTCTCGGACTTGAGCATTCGGACTCTACAAAGGGCCACCCTGCTTGGAACAGCTTATATCCTCCGACGTTACCTTTACAGTTCCTAGGTCCTTGGTTAGAATCTTACCAAAGATTAACCACATAATAATAATAATAATAATAATAATAATAATAATAATAATAATAATAATAATAACAACAACAACAACAACAACAACAACAACAACATAATAATAATAAAAGCCATAGATACCTGGGCTATACCATGATTCTGCAGGAATAATTGACTGGACCAAGATGGAGTTGGACAATTTGGACAGAAAAACAAGGAAGATTATGACAATGAATCATGCTTTGCACCCTAAAAGTGATGTTGACCCATTATATCTACCAAGAGCAGAGGGTGGTCGAGGACTCCCACAAGTAAAGCAGACTGTGGAAGAAGAAAGACACAGCTTGAATGATTACATCCAGAAAAGTGAAGAACCAATGATTAAGGAAGTAAATAAAGGAGGCCTTTTAAAGACATCTAAGTCAAAAGCTGAATATAAGAAAGAAGTAATTGAGAAGCAAGCTGAAAAGTGGAAAAAGCAAAGCTATGCATGGCTACTACTTGAAAAGTACTGAAGGCAAAGCTGACCAAAAACTAACTTGGAACTGATCAAGATAGTTTATAGTTTATAGTTTATTAAATTTGTATACCGCCCGTTCAGGGCGGTGAACAGGCATCAATAAAAACTACAAAGAACATCAATATATAAAATAATTTAAAATGACATTAAATTGGGGGCCTGTTCTAAAATCCAAATAAAACTCCTAAATAAAATCGATTAAAATCGATTAAAAACTACGCCAGGCTGGCCGCACGGAATAAATGCGTTTTCAAGGCCCGACGGAAGAGGCGTAGGTCAGTGGTCGTAGGTAGGTCAGGGAGTAGGTCATTCCAGAGGGCAGGGGCTGCCACAGAGAAGGCTCTCCCCCTGGGGGTCGCCAGCCAACATTGTTTGGCCAACAGCACCCTGAGGAGGCCCTTTCTGTGGGAGTGAACTGGTCGGTGGGAGGTATTTGGCAGCAGGAAGCGGTCTTGCAAGTAGCCAGATCCCGTGCAATGGAGCGCTTTAAAGGTGGTTACTAGCACCTTGAAGCGCACCCGGAAAGCCACAGGCAGCCAGTGCAGCTCGTGCAGGAGAGGTGTCACGTGGGAGCATCTCGAGGCTCCCAGAATCCCCCGCATGGCCACATTCTGCACTAACTGGAGTCTCCGGGTGCACCTCAAGGGCAGCCCCATGTAGAGAGTGTTGCAATAGTCCAGGCGGGAGATGACGAGGGCTTGAGTGACCGTGCGTAGAGCATCACGATCCAAAAAGGGGCGCAACTGGCGAATCAGGCAAACCTGATAAAAAGCCCCCCTGGCCATGGCTGTCATATGATCGTCTAATGACAGCCAAGAGTCCAGGAGGATAACCAAGTTGTGAGCCCTCTCTGTGGGGGCCATTGATTCGCCCCCAATAGCCAGAGATGGCACCAGCTGGCTGTATCGTGACGCTGGAAGCCATAGCCACTCGGTCTTGGACAGGTTGAGTCGAAGCCTGTTTCTCCCCATCCAGACTCGCACGGCCTCCAGACACCAGGACATCACTTCGACGGCATTGTTGGGGTGGTCTGGGGTAGAAATGTACAGCTGGGTGTCATCCGCGTACTGGTGGAATTCTATCCCGAAACCAAGGATGATCTCACCCAACGGCTTCATATAGATGTTGAACAGGAGGGGCGAGAGGACCGACCCCTGTGATACCCCACACATGAGGTACCTCGACATCAACCTTATTTTTTAGATACTGAAAAAAGAAACAGAAGGCTTTATTTTGGCAGCTCAAAAACAAGCCTTAGCCACAAACTGCATGAAGGCAAAAATTCAACATGTTACCACCAACAGCAAATGTTGCCTCTGTAATGAGAAAGATGAGACAGTCAACCACTTGATCAATGGGTGCAGCAAAATTTCACAAACTGACTATCTACAACGCCATAACAGTGTTGCTAAGATCATTCACTGGAAATTGTGCCAGAGGTTTGGATTTGAGTACAGCAAAAATCACTGGAAACATCAGATTGAGAAACTTTTAGAGAATGAGAAAGATCTTGTGGGACTTCAGAATTTAGACTGACGGGCACCTGGCCTAAACACATCTGATATAACAATAGTTGAAAAGAAAAAAGTATGGTTCGTTGACATTGCAATACCTGGTGATGCATGAATTGAAAATAATCAGCAAGAAAAAATCACAAAATACCGGGACTTGCAAATTGAAGTTGAGCGACGGTGGAAAAAGATATCAAGTGTTGTCTCAATTGTAATTGGAGCCGTTGGAGCACTAACTAAAGGGCTACCTCGCTATTTAGACATTCTAAATTTACCGGACTTGAACATTCTGACTCTACAAAAAACCACCCTACTTGGAACAGCTTATATCCTCCGACATTACCTTGACAATTCCTAGGTCCTTGGTTAGGACTCGAGCTGTTGAGCTACCAACCAACCCCAAAGGCTCTGAATCTCACCAAAGATTAACATAATAATAATAATAATAATAATAATAATAATAATAATAATAATAATAATAATAATAATAATAATAATAATAATAATAATAGTACAAATTTGTTGCCTGAAAGGAGGAGAAGACCTAGCTGCCGGTTAGCTTTCCTCCATCATTTTCCAGCGATGGAGAAATGGAAGAAACAGCTTCTCCCAAGGGTATCAAAACTCAGTGAGAAGTCTCAGGGGTGGGGCAGAGGTGGTATTCAGCAGGTATTCTGACCAATTCTGGAGAACCGGAGAACCGGTAGCAGAAATGTTGAATAGTTTGGAGAAGTGGTAAATACCACCTCTGACGGACCCCGCCCCCATCTATTCTCTGCCTCCTGAGTCCCAGCTGATCGGGAGGGAATGGAGATTGTGTAATATACTTCCCCTGGAGTGGGGAGGGATGGAGATTTTACAGTATCATTCCCCTGCCATGCCCAAGCCACGTCCACCAAACCATGCCACGCCCACAAAACCATACCACGTCCAACAAGCCATGCCACGCCCACCAAGCCATGCCTCGCCCACCAAACCATGCCACGCCCACCAAGCCATGCCATGCCCACCAAGCCATGCCATGCCCACCAAGCCATGCCACGCCCATCAAGCCATGCCACGCCCACCAAACCATACCACGTCCAACAAGCCATGCCACGCCCACCAAGCCATGCCACGCCCACCAAGCCACGCCACGCCCACCAAGCCACACCACGCCCACCAAGCCACGCCACGCCCACCAAGCCATGCCACGCTCACCAAGCCACGCCACACCCACCAAGCCATGCCACGCTCACCAAGCCATGCCACGCCCACCAAACCATACCACGTCCAACAAGCCATGCCACGCCCACCAAACCATACCACGTCCAACAAGCCATGCCACGCCCACCAAACCATGCCACGCCCACCAAGCCACGCCACGCCCACCAAGCCATGCCACGCCCACCAAGCCACGCCACACTCACCAAGCCACGCCACGCCCACCAAGCCACGCCACGCCCACCAAGCCATGCCACGCCCACCAAACCATGCCATGCCCACCAAACCATGCCATGCCCACCAAGCCATGCCACGCCCACCAAGCCATGCCACGCCCACCAAGCCATGCCACGCCCACCAAACCAGTAGTAAAAATTTTGAATCCCACCACTGGGGCAGGGGTGTCTATAACAATTCGCCACAGTCAACTCCCTGCGGTCAACTTGCCATGGTCAACTCCCTGCAGGACAGTGGGATGACCACAGCCAGCTCACCGCAGAACAAGAGTTACACAAATATCGAAGAAATAGTGGAACAGAATCCTTGAAGAAAGGATGCCGAAGGAAGGAGAAAATGAAATCCGAATGGCCAAAATTAAAATATTTCTTCTTCTTGTTTTAAATAATTAAACGGAATTGTTAAATTGTCCCGCAGCGAGTTGGCCGTGGCAAGTTGTCCCATTTTATTTTGCTCTGGGAGGAGACGCCTTCGACACATCCAATTGCCAAATAGCATCAAACTTTATTGCTTGGCGCACTCTTTTTCCAACCCGAAGCAGCCAATTGTTTTGGCAACAGCATTTTGGACTTAAGTTTTGAAAAATCCATGTGACTTCCGCCCCCTCCCCTCCTCATCTGTTGTGAGCCTGGAATTTAGATGTCTAAATGAAATTTCCATATTTTAAGGTAGAATAACTTTGGACTTCTAGGGGCTACGACAAAACTAGGGATGGCCGTTGTTGGCAAACTTCCAAAGCTGCCTTTTTCCTCTTAGGGTCCTGTAGGTTGCCGTCAACTTACCATTCATTTAGTGAGTGGTCGAAATTGCAACAACACTGATAAAAGTGATTCATGGTTGTTTTTCACATTTACGACTGTTTGCAGCATCTCCATGGGCACGTCATCAAAATGCAGATCAGATTGGCAACTAACTCATCTTTATGACAGTTGCAGTGTCCTGAGAGTATGTAGTCACTTTTTGTGACCTTCGGACAAACAAAAATCAAGGAAGGGAAGAAGGAAGGGAAGGGAAGGGAAGGGAAGGGAGAAAGGAAGGAAGGAAGGAAGGAAGGAAGGAAGGAAGGAAGGAAGGAAGGAAGGAAGGAAGGAGGGGAGGGGAGGGGAGGGGAGGGGAGGGAAGGGAAGGGAAGGGAAGGAGGGAGGGAGGGAGGGAGGGAGGGAGGGAGGGAGGGAAGGGAAGGAAGGGAAGGGAAGGGAAGAAGGCAGGAAGGAAGGAAGGAAGGAAGGAAGGGAAGGGAAGGGAGGGAGGGAGGGAGGGAGGAAGGGAGGGAAGAAGGAAGGGAAGGGAAGGGAAGGAAGGAAGGAAGGGAAGAAGGAAGGGAAGGGAAGGGAAGGGAAGGGAAGGAAGGAAGGAAGGAAGGAAGGGAAGGAAGGAAGGGAGGGAGGGAGGGAGGGAGGGAGGAAGGGAAGGGAAGGGAAAGGAAAGGAAAGGAAGAAGGAAGGAAGGAAGGAAGGAAGGAAGGAAGGGGAGGAAGGGAAGGGAAAGGAAGCAAAAGGGAAGGGAAGGGAGGGAGGGAGGGAGGGAGGGAGGGAGGGAGGGAGGGAGGGAGGGAGGGAGGGAGGGAGGAAGGAAAATATTGGATAAAAGTGGTGTTGGTGATTGAGCTTCATTCATTACTCTGATTTTCTTTTAAGGGAAATAACTTTATTCAACTCTATTTAGGGTAGGTCAAGGAACCATGGACGGAAACTAATCAGGAGAGGAAGGAAGGAAAGAAGGAAAATATCAGATAAAAGTGATGTTGGTGATTGAGCTTCATTCATTACTCTGATTTTTTTAGGGGAATAACTTTATTCAACTCTATTTAGGGCAGGACAAGAAACCATGGATGGAAACTAATCAAGGAGAGAAGCAACCTGGAATTAAGGAGAATCTTCCTAACAGTGAGGACAATTAACCAGTGGAACAGCTTGGCCTTCAGAAGTTGTGGGTCCTTCATCACTGAGCTTTTTTTAAGAAGAGACTAGACAGTCCCTTGTCTGAAATGGTATAGGGTCTCCTGCTTGAGCAAGGGGCTGGACTAGAAATCCCCCAAAGTCCCTTTCAGCTATCGTAAGAGTTTGTGTCCTAGAGTGTAAGGGAAGAATTTCAGGAAGGAGTTTGGTGTAGGTGAACAATCCTGCAGTCAAACCCGCCCCATTCCTGCTACGGTGTTGGGATTGGCAGTGCGAGAGGGTGGGAAACAAGAGTAGTAGATCCATCGCTTTGCTCCTCAGATGCTTCCTCCTGAGGACGGCTGCAGTGAGTCAGAAGAGAGCCAAGAGAGCGGAACCAGGAGTGACAGTGGAGGCTGCAAAATGCCGTAGTCTTCCAGTGACTCAGGGATGTCATTGTGCAGGGAATTCAGCCCACAGAGGGAGAAGTATGAAGCAAGCCAGCCAATGATGCAGGCAGTAGCAGGAAGCAGATACAGACTTGAAGAAAGAAAACTCTAAGAATCTTATACGTTGGCATGACTACCTTAGACTTAACACTGGTCAGAACTAGGTCTTATCTCCAGCTGAGAATGGCCCTACGTAGAATGCAGCTACCATGAATCTTCTGGAAGAACAATGTAATCTTGCCTGGCTGTTGGTGACGAATAACTTGAATATTGCTTAAATAAATATGTGCGCTGGAAACATAAACATCCAAGTGTGTGTGGTTTTTTTTTTTCTATTTCTGGAAAAATGCCCAATCCACCTCCTTTTGGGCCTTTTGGTTTTGAATAAAAGAATAATGTGTTTTAAATCGCTCCAGCTCCTTTGACTTGGGATCTCTTCCAACAAGGTGAAAAGCTCTCTAACTCATAAGTGGGGAAGAGTCCCTTTAAGGCTCTGGATAAAAAGGGCTTTGATCAATGATGAACTTTGAGAAGTATCATTCCCAGGTTTTGGAAAGAAGCCCTTTTACTATAGCCAGAATGTTTCAAAAACTATGCTAGAGGGGAAAATCTTGCATATCTTTCTATTTTAATCCCTTGTTCGTTGAACTTTGGTGGGACAGGCTAGTGGAAAAGAGGAGGAGGAGGAGGAGGAGATAGACAATGAAGAGGAGGAAGAGAAAGAGGAGGGGAGAAGGAGGAGGAGGAGATAGACAATGAAAAGAAGGGGAGAGGGAGGAAGAAGAGGAAGAGGAAAAAAGGAGAAGGTAGATGTTGGATTAGACAAAGGATTCCGACTCAGGCATGGTCAAACAACAGGAACGTTTATTCACAACTATTTACAATACACTAGGATCATTACTGGCAAGGCTTCCCTGTCTGACAGCTGCTTATATACAGCTTTAAGGCGGGGAACCTTTTAGCAAGCAAGCTGCAACATTGTATCTATTTTCTAGACAGAATCCGGCCAGCTGCGTCTTAGCCAATCAGACACAGCTGCCGGCTCCGTTCCGGAATGCGGTGACTCAGAGTTTACCAGACTTGCTGGCTCGGTCGTAGACCTGAGGACTTAACAGTAGACAATGAAGGGGGGAGAAGGAGCAGGAGGAAGAGGAGATAGAGAAGGAAGAGGAGGAAGAGGAAGAGGAGGGGAGGAAGAGGAGGAGAGACAATGAAAAGGAGGAGGAGCAGGAGGAAGAGAAAGATATAGGCAATGAAGAGGAGGGGAGAGGGAGGAAGAGGAGGGAAAGAAGAAAGGAGAAGGTAGACAATGAAGGGGGGAGAAGGAGAGCAGGAGAAAGAGGAGATAGTCAATGAAAAGGAGGAAGAGGGGGAGAAGGGGAGAAGTGGCAGGAGGGGGAGATAGAGAAAAGGAGGAAGAGGAGATAGTCAATGAAAAGAAGTGGAGAGGGAGGAAGAGGAGGAGAAGGAAGAGGAGGAGGAAGAGATAGATAGATAGATAGATAGATAGATAGATAGATAGATAGATAGATAGATAGATAGATAGATAGATAGATAGATAGATAGATAGATAGATAGATAATGAAAGGAAGGAGGGAGAGGTCTAGAAGAAGAGATTTTTGTGACTCCATCCATCTCCCGAATGGATGTGGGATTCAAAACTTCGTAGACTTTCCAGGTCATTTGGCCACCAGTCATGAAAAGGCCAACAAGAAACTCGTAAATTGATGAATCAGCTGAACTGAAGCTCTCAAACTGCTATTAATATAATACTGTGTTTAATTAAGATACAAAACTGCATCGCGCCTCCTTTGATAAACGCTCATTAAACAGTCTTGTGTGACTGCTTATATTGAAAAACTAGTTATCTTGCGTGAATAAAAAATTCAGTGAGCTTGAAAGGAATAAGAAAAAGGGGAAAGAAAAGGAAAAAGAAAAAGAAGTATTTTTTTTTTAACTTTCGGGGGAAGACAGAGAAAGTAGGGCATCTTGATATGCCAATTATTTTATAATGATTAACAAAGCCTCTAACACAAGAGGACTAAAAATTCACCGAAGTGAAAAACTATGATGGTAGCTGAAGGGTTCCCGGTTCATGAACTCTGAAAAACAAAATTTCCAGTAAGGGAAGAAGGAAGGGAAAGGAGAGAAGGAAGGAAGGAAGGAAGGAAGGAAGGAAGGAAGGAAGGAAGGAAGGAAGGAAGGAAGGAGAGAAGAGAGGGAGAGAGAAAAGAAAGGGAAATTACAACAGGAAGAAGGGATGGTAATACATAAAGCAAGCCAAAGTGTATATTACAGTGATCCCTCATTTTTCGCGGCTTCGTGTTTCGCGGCTTCAGTGCTTCGCGGGTTTTTCAAAAATACAGGGAAAAAATGCATCGGTAGGAGGCAAACGCCCCCTAGTGCTTGCTTTAAACGATGTCCACCAACTCAAGTTTCCGGTGCGAATCCTACTTCACGGTTTTTCAGTTTTCGCGGAAGGTTCCGGCCCCCATTAACCGCAAAAAACGAGGGATCACTGTATAACCTATTAAATGAAATCATAAATGTGTAAGAATGACAAATGTAAAGAAGAACAATTATGTGAATGTAAACTTAAAATGGTATATAAGAGAATAAAAAAAAAAAAAAGACAATTCTGTAAAAAAGACAAAATTCCCCTTTGCCAGTGGGAAAGGATAATTGAATTGTCTGGGAATTTGAATGACTATTTGCAAAACATCGTGGAGCCACCACAGACCTACATTCCTTCCATATCTAACAACACCTCTCCTGATCAAGAATTAGAATATTCTTTCTAGTTAAGGTCTCAGTACAAACAAGAGATGCAGAGGATCAGGGGTTAAAATTCTGAGCTTGTCGATCAGAAAGGTCAGCAGTTCAGCGGTTCAAATCCTTAGTGCCACATAATGGAGTGAACTCCCGTTACTTGTCTCAGCTTCTGCCAACCTAACAGTTCAAAAGCAAGGGAAAATGCAAGTAGAAAAATAGGCACCACCTTTGGTGGGAAGGTAACAGCGTTTCGTGCGCCTTTGGCGTTTAGTTATGTCGGCCACATGACTATGGAGACGTCTTCGGACAGCGCTGGCTCTTCGGCTTTGAAACAGAGATGAGCACCACTCCCTTGAATCAGGAACAACTAGCACATATGTGTGAGGGGAACCTTTACCTTTTACCTTACATACAAACAACAAGTAATAGAATCATAAGATACCAATAGGAGAAGGTAATAGGAAAGATGAGAAGGATAATTGTTATGCAGACCTACTACATGGGTCAATATCCTTAGACATAAGACGGTGCTTCTGGGAATTAGGTGTTCAGCCAAGCGATGGCAAGAGGGAAAAATCTGTCTCAGTGTCTAAATTATTTGGGCATGCAATGTCCCATAGCAGCATCCTGAGGGTAGAAACTGAAACAATTTATGTCCAGGATTTGAGGGGTCTATAGGTATTTCACGGCCCTCTTTTTGACCCGTACAGTATACAGGTCCTCAATGGAAGGCAGGTTGGCAGTAATTGTCTTTTCTGCAGTTCTGATTCTCCTCTGCAGTCCGTGTCTGTCTTGTTGGGTTGCAGAGCTAAACCATACAGTTATGGAAGTGCAGATGACAGACTCAATAATTCCTCTGTAGAACTGAATCAGCAGCTCCTTGGGCAGTATACTTTGGGCAGTTAGAGAGAAGATCCAAGGGCCAAACTCCACCTTGCATTAATATACTCATTGAGAACTATGGACCTAAAAACACACATGTCCAGTTTCCAAAATTCAGGAAAGAAGTCCTTTCCCACCCACCCACCCTTTCAATAAATCTGACTAATAAGACTATATGAGAATATAGCTTTCTTAGTTAGACTGAAACTAGTAAAGACTTGACCATGTCCATTCTTCCCAGTGAAAAACACCCTAAGCATGCCTCTAATTCCAGTTATGATCAAACTGGAAATAAGAATAACCCAAGTGGGAATCTTATATAACAGTGGTGGGTTTCAAATTTTTTTAGAACCTACTCTGTAGGTGTGGCCTATTTTGTGGGTGTAGCTTGACAGTCATGTGACAGGGTGGGAGTGGCCACCTTTTAAAATGTGGTGAAACTCATTTAACAACGCTCTTGCTTAGCAACCAAAATTTTGGACTCAATTGTGATGATAAATTCTTTCTTTCTTTCTTTCTTTCTTTCTTTCTTTCTTTCTTTCTTTCTTTCTTTCTTTCTTTTCTTTCCTTTCTTCCTCCCTTTCCTTTCCTTTCCTTCCCGTTGGGTCACTGGCAGCGGCGGGCCAGATTTACTTCCTGGTACACCGGTGGAACCCCGTCTCACCGGTTCTCTAAATTTCACCAACCGGCTCTCGCGAGTAGGTGCGAGCCTGCAGAAACCCACCACTGTTATATATATATAAGATCTATATATTTCCCAGAGTCACTTTGGATAGTGAGACAGTCAATGTATAAATGTAATAAGTAAAAAAAAAAAAGAATCAACATTTTGTTAAACTAAATAGTTAGAAGATGGTAGATAACTTTGCTCTAGCTGAAAGACTCATTTGATTGGGGACATGGCAGACAAAGAGACTAGAATCAGGGGTGAAACCCAGCAGATTCTGACAGGTTCTGGAGAACCGGTAGCAGAAATTTTGAGTAGTTTGGAGAACCGGCAAATACCACTTCTGTCTGGCCCCAGAGTGGGGAGGGAATGGAGATTTTGCAATATCCTTGGCCATGCTCACCAAGCCACGCCCACAGAACCGGTAGTAAAAAAAATGAATTTCACCAGTGACTAGAATAACAGAGTTGGGAGGGATCTTGGAGGCCTTCTAATCCAACCCCTTACTTAGGCAGGAAACCCTATACCGTTTCAGACAAATGGTTATCCAACATCTTAAAAACATCCAATGTTGGAGCATTCACAACTTCTGGATTCAAGTTGTTCCACTGGTTAATTGTTCTCACTGTCAGTAAATTTCTCCTTAGTTCTAAGTTGCTTCTCTCCTTCATTAGTTTCCACCCTTTGTTTCTTGTCCTGCCCTCAGGTGCTTTGGAGAATAGCTTGACTCCTTCTTCTTTGGGGCAGCCCCTGAGATATTGGAACACTGCTATCATGTCTCCCCTGGTCCTTCTTTTACCAGACTAAACATACCCAATTCCTGCGACCGTTCTTTGTATGTTTTAGCCTCCAGCCTCTTAATCATCCTTGTTGCTCTTCTTGGCACTCTTTCTCGTGTAAAAAATAAAGAGGAAGGTGCCTTTCCTCTTTTACTTTTTCTTTGGAATACAAGGTGCTGCCGATGATCCCTTGCCAATGCAAGACGTGTATCTCCATGGCAATTGGAGGGAGGAAAAAATGGATGCTGGAGATAAGGGCCCCCTTGCAAAATGTTATTGTTTTGCAGCCAGGAAACGCACGGGGCCTGCTCTGAATTCCTTAATCGCAGCCTCATTTCTGCCAAAGTGTTTTTGATTTGTTTCACAAGTTTATCCGAGCACAACGTGAAGCCACCGAGAAAAATCTAAAATTAAAACGGGCCATATGGAAATATTACACAAGGAAGGTTTTATTAGACTGTTCATTTCCCCTCGATTCTTCTTTCCCCAGACTGCCATCTTAAGCACAGCTGCCTCGTGAAGGTAGGTGCCGTTGAATTCAATGAGACATTCAATATTTATTAGTTCTAAATAAATATGTGTAGGAGCAGGGTGGAAACAGATTTAAATAAATCATGCTCCTGCTTATGGCCCTTGGCAGGCAGAAACACTGAAAAAATGTTCTGATGCTCTAGGATAAATGGCTAAGCGGGGAACCAGAAACTCGATGGGTTGAAGCCAGCCATCTTCCAGTCCAGATAAAGACCTCTGGGCTGGAAGACCAGTGGCAGCAGATGACATTAAGGAAGAGCAAACTCAGAAAATGTATTTGCCTTCCCCATGTTATCAAAGGTCACCTAAGTACAAGCCTAATCAGCAGGCCTGTGTTCATGTTGCCTAGCAACCAGATGGAGCTCAGGAACAAGAAACCTGGGCTTTCGTGTTATGCCTAGAACCCATAATTCAGGTTGCTTTGAAGCAAGGGAGGGAAATCCAGCAGGTTCTGACAGGTTCTGGAGAATCGGGAGCGGAAATTTTGAGTGGTTTGGTGAGCCAATAGCAGAACCTTTGAGTAGTTTGGAGAACCGGCAAACGCCACCTCTGGCTGGCCCCAGAGGGGGGGGGAATGGGGATTTTGCAGTATCCTTCCCCTGCCACGCCCACCAAGCCACACCATGCCCACCAAGCCACGTCCACAGAACCAGTAGTAAGAAATTTTGAATGTCACCCCTGCTTTGAAGCCTGTCCTTATCTGTACCACCCATCATTTCCCAAACCTGGTCAACTAATGCCAGTTAAAGCAAGTGAATAGGATTAAGCCAGGGGTGTCCAAACTTGGGAACTTTAAGAGTTGTGGACTCATGCTGGCTGGGGAATTCTGGGAGTTGAAGTCCACAACTCTTAAAAGTTCCCAAGTTTGGACATCACTGGATTAAGCTATCCAATATTTTGCCTCCCTCTCCTATACTCCTTCTTCTAATCTTCTTCTTTTAATCTTCTTTATCTAATGAAAAGAAGGACTAAGGGTGGCATGATAGCTGTGTTCAAATATTTGAGGGGCTGCCACAAAGAAGAGGGGGCCTTTCAGCCTATTCTCTAAAGCACCAAAAGGCAGAAGAAGAAGCAATAGTTGGAAACTATTCAAAGAAAGATCCAACCTAGAACTAAGAAGAATTTTTTTTCTGATGGGTAGAACAATTAACTAGTGGAATGACTTGCCTCCAGAAGTTGTAACTGCTCCATCACTGGAGATTTTAAGAAGAGATTGGTTAAACATTTGTCTAGGTTTTTTGGGTGCGCTTCAAGGTGCTGGTAACCATCTTTAAAACACTCCATGGCACGGGGCCAAGTTATTTGCGAGACCATCTCCTACCCCATACATCCCTTCGGCCGATTCACTCGCACAGAGAGGGACTTCTCCGGGTGCCGTCTGCCGGGCAATGCCGGTTGGCGACCCCCAGGGGAAGGGCCTTCTCTGTGGCGGGCCCAGCCCTCTGGAATGACCTACCCCCCAACCTCCGGACCACCACGGACCTCCGCCTCTTCCGCCAACGGTTGAAGACCTATTTTTTTCATCTAGCCAGCCTAGCCTAGCCCCCGAGAGCACCTCCACAGACTGAATTTTAAATTGCTCTAAATTGATTTTAATTAGTGGGTAACTTTTAGGGAATGTTTTAGCACAGGACACTTTAATTTAATCTGATTTTATTATTTGTAGTCTTATTTATTGTATGTTTGCTTTTACTTATGTGTTGTATTACTGTTTTTTAACCTCCTGTGCGCCGCCCTGAGTCCCCTCGGGGAGATAGGCGTGGTATAAAAAAAAATCAAATAAATCTAGAATGATGTAGGATCTCCTGCTTCAGAGGTGGTATTCCGCCAGTTCTGACAGGTTCTGGAGAACCGGTACTGGAAAGTTTGTGTAGTTCGGAGAACCGGCAAACAGGCTGGCCATGCCCCTGCTGCTTCCCAGCCTCCCAGCTGATCTTCTTTTGTTGCCCTGAACAGAAGCACAGAGCTGGAAAGCAGGTTAGTGGGGTGGGGAGGGAATGGGGATTTTGCAGTAACCTTTCCCCAGGAGTGGGGAGGGAATGAGGATTTTGCAGTAGTCTTCCCCTGTCATGCCCACAAATCCATGCCTACAGAACCGGTAGTAAACCAGTTTGAATCCCACCACTGTCCTGCTTGTCCAGGAGGTTGGACCAGATGACCTCCAAGCTCCCTTCCTGCTCTGCTATTCTGTTCTATATTTTAAAAGGGAAAGCAAAGTGTGTCATTTTCTCTAAGTTTCACCAGATTCCTGTTTTGGCTTCTCCATTTTCTAAATAAGATACCCGTTTCACAATTTTGTAGAAGATGTTGCATTGAGGCTCTGATTAAATTATGCTGGATTTTTACTGTTGGCTTTCTCTCTCTCTCTCTCTCTCTCTCTCTCTCTCTCTCTCTCTCTCTCTCTCTCTCTCTCTCTCTCTCTCTCTCTCTCTTTGGGGTGTGTGTGCAAAGCTGCTTCATAAAATTGCCCAAGGATCTATCGTTTTTTGAAAAGCCAGCCATTAAAGTTGATTCTCTTAAAATAAGTGGTGCTCCTGCTAATCATGGATATTTCCTTGCAGTGATTGGGCTTTAAATCAATCCCTTTTGATACCAATCAAAGAGAATATTCGTAGCTTAGGGTTGAACTGTGGAGGGCTTGATGCTCTGAGCTTGGGTGTTTTCTGGCCGATATTTCATTACCAATGGTTTCCTGGTTTGAGCCTTCATGTGCCCTATTTTTGGCCTGTTCCAGGTGGTGGGGATAGGAAGCATGGAGGTTGAAAATGGGGCATGCAGAGGCCAAAAATAGGGTGCACAGAAGCCAAAAATGGGGATGCGGAGATGGTGATAGGTGGCAGCAATGATAGGCAGCGATGGTAGTGATGGGCAGGGGCAATCCCTGCAGCTTGAAACAACTGATAGGTGGTATTCTGGGAGGCAGATCCAACTGCCAATCAGCTGCTCATGCTAAATCAGGCTGTGCAGAAGCTGACCAAGCTGTTTGCTGTTTGCTGCAAGGAGTTAAATTGCTACAAGGCAGAGGCAGATTTTTTTTTCTTGTTTTCCTTCTCCAAAGCTAGGTGCATCTTATAGTCCAGAGCATCTTATAGTCCAGAGCATCTTATAGTCCAGAGCATCTTATAGTCCAGAGCATCTTATAGTCCGAATATGGTAGGTTGTTGTATACTGCTGGAATGTTTGCCTTGAGTTAGTAGCTCTTTCATTGGGGCATTGCTTATTGCTTGATTGTTGGTCTAATGTTAACCTTGGTGTTAATCTCTGCTCATCTGGCTGTTGATTGCTGGAGAGGGGGTCTTTTGGTCTTTGCTTTCCTTTTTAGCTTTTTGGTTGCCTTTTTTGAATGGTGTGTACATGCTGTTTATGTCTATGTACCTGTTGATGGCTGGCTTGTCTGACGGCCAGGCTTCAAGGAATTCTCTGGTGTTTTTAGACTCAGCTTGATCTAGGATGCTCACAGTTTTCCAACAGAAATTATGGTGAGGTCTATACAATACAATAGCAGAGTTGGAAGGGACCTTGGAGGTCTTCTAGTCCAACCCCCTGCCCAGGCAGGAAACCCTATACCATTTCAGACAAATGGCTAGCCAACATCTTCTTAAAGACTTGCAGTATTGGGGCATTCACAACTCCTGGAGGCAAGCTGTTCCACGTTAATTGTTCTCACTGTCAGGAAATTTCTCCTCAGTTCTAAGTTGCTGCTCTCCTTGATTAGTTTCCACCCATTGCTTCTTGTTCTGCCCTCAGGTGCTTTGGAGAATAGTTTGACTCCCTCTTCTTTGTGGCAGCCTCTGAGATATCAGAAGACTGCTATCATGTCTCCCCTGGTCCTTCTTTTCATTAAACTAAACTTTTCATTAAGCCGGGCAATGCCGGTTGGTGACCCCCAGGGGAAGGGTCTTCTCTGTGGCGGGCCCAGCCCTCTGGAACGACCTTCCCCCCGATCTCCGGACCATCTCGAACCTCCATCTCTTCCGCCAGCGGCTGAAGACGCACTTATTCCATCTAGCCGGCTTGGCCTAGTCCTCGGACCCATTGTATATCGACTGTGTTAACCTGGGTGATGTTTTAATTAGGGGGTTTTATTAAATTTTTAGCACAGGGCTTGTCAAATTTAATCAATTTTTATTGTTGGTATATTTTGCATGGTTGTATTTATCTATTTATATTTTATAACTGTTTTAACTTCCTCTGCACCGCCCAGAGTCCCTCCGGGGAGATAGGTTGCGGTTTATAAATTAAAACTAGATATACCCAGTTCCTGCAACCATTCCTCATGTGTTTTAGCCTCCAGTCTGTCCATGTGTTGTGCATTAAGGAGTTGTCAACAAAACAACAATCCAACAGTACACAGCAGCCTAATCAAAGAACCACTAAGAACATGCCCACCAACAGAGACAAAGCAAGCCACTTGTATATAAACAGAGAGCCACTCCCTTTTAGCACTGATAATATTACTTAGCTGGGTAATGAAACTTCTGTTTAAAAAAAACAAACAAACTCAGAGAACACCAAGGTTTCCACAATTCCTTTTGAACCTGAAAACACCAGCCAGGCCCTTGATTGAATGTACTTCCAAGGAAATGAGTCAAGAGATATCCATGTGCCTACACACATTACCGAAACAACTTGGCAGTCGTATATAGAACTGAAAAAAAAAAAAGTCACAGTCATGATTTATATTTTCTCATTTGACTTTAGTTCCCAGAGACTTAAAAACCTAATGAAAGATTTGATGCTGAGTCAGAAAGGTTCAGAGCCGGTTTTAGCAGAGAGCAGTAGTAAAGCAGGAGGGCACGGCCCCTCTGGTAGAAATAGCAGGTGTCCCGCAGGACAACGGCTCTTATACCTATTTGGTAGCCTCCTAAATGTTATAAAAGGGACGCGGTGGCTCAGTGGCTAAGACACTGAGCTTGTCCATCAGAAAGGTCGGCACTTCAGCGGTTCGAATCCCTAGTGCCGCGCAACGGAGTGACCTCCCATGACTTGCCCCAGCTTCTGCCAACCTAGCCGTTCGAAAGCAAGTAGAAAAATAGGGACCACCTTTGGTGGGAAAAGGGACAGCATTCTGTGCGCCTTCGGTGTTTAGTCATGCTGACCACGGAGACGTCTTCAGATAGCGCTGGCTCTTCAGCTTTGAAACGGAGATGAGCACCGCCCCCTAGAGTTGGGAACATCTAGCTCACATGTGCAAGGGGAACCTTTACCTTTAAATGTCATAAACAGAGAGTTATATGGCAGTGTCATTAGGAAAACTCTCAGTAGATGTCCAAATTCATCTAAAATGTTTTACATAAGGGGTAGAGGTGGGACCAGGGGAGACATGATAACAATGTTCCAATATTTGAGGGGCTGCCACTGAGAGGCCCCCGTCCTCTCAGTGGCAGCCCCTCAAATATTGGAACATTGCTATCATGTATCCCCTGGTCCTCTTCTCTAGACTAGACATGCCCAGTTCCTACAACTGTTCATTGTATGTTTTAGCCTCCAATCCCCTAATCATCCTGGTTGCTCTTCTCTGCCCTCTTTCTAGAGTCTCAACACCTTTTTTATAGTGTGGTGACCAAAACTGGATGCAATACTCTAGCTGTGGTCTTACTAAGGCTTTATAGAGTGGTATTAGTCCCTCACTTAATCTTGATTGTATCCCTCTTCTGTGATAAAATATTGTATAACTTATCCTATTATATTAAAGATGACAATGGTATAGCAAGTTCTAGAGGTCTTTGGAAGCCCCATTTTGTAGGTCAACAGGGAATGGTAAGGATGATTAAATGTTCCTCAGTTGTTAGAAAAAGGTCATTTCAATGACTCAATTCAATAGTTTCAGAGATGCTGTCTTAATTTCTAAAGCTCTCCCAGGTATGGTAGGGCAAGGTAGGGTGGGAGGTCATGCTTCAAATTGACTTCCTCAAAGGCTTTTTAAGGCAACGCCTTGCTTCCTCCTAAACTACTCTAGCTTGCTAATAAATCATGGGTGGCTAAATTTTGGAAGGGTACTTTGGACATACAGAATCCAAAGTTTGAATGAATCAGAGAGAAAGAGAGCATAGCATCTTTACAGGCTTCCAGGCTAATAACTCTTCTAACGATGATGATATATTGAGCTTAATTAAATATATGATGAATGGTCCACCTGAATACAGACATGCCATCTGAACCTACTGATTCATGGAAATGTAACAGCATGCTAGGTTGGGCTAAAACAATGATGTGCCAAAGTCCAGGACAACATCAAAGTATGACTCATAGGGGAAAAAGTAACAAGAGTAGCCAGGATATGAATCTCCATGACCAGGATCTACTCAAGAACAGCTGGAGTAAACAATCTTGCAAACTATTATGATATTTCATGAAAAAGATTGATGGAAGCCAGCTGGCTGGACTCCAACAACAGCTTTCGATTATAAAGTAGGAAATGGTTTATGGTTTATTTAATTTATATACCGCCCTTCTTCCTCTCGGGGCTCAGGGAGGTTAACAGCCACAATAAAAAGAAGAAATACAAAAATTAAAATAGCAGATTAATAAATATTAAATAATTTGGCCTCTTAATTATAACATCCAATGCTAAAACCCAATTAAAAGACTATGACAGGCTGAGTGCACGAAATAGATGTGTCTTCAGGGCCCGACTGAAGAGACGTAGGTCTGCGATCGTGCGTAGTTCAGGGGGGAGTCATTCCAGAGGGCAGGAGCTGCCATAGAGAAGGCTCTCCCCCTGGGGATCGCCAGCTGACATTGTCTGGACGATGGCACCTTGAGGAGGCTCCCTCTGTGGGAGCGGACTGGTCAGTGGGAGGTATTTGGCAGCAGGAGGCGGTCTTGCAGGTAACTAGGCCCCATGCCATGGAGCGCTTTAAAGGTGGTCACTAGAATCTTGAAGCGCACCCGGAAGGCCACAGGCAGCCGGTGCAGCTCACGTAGGAGAGGTGTCACATGGGAGCGTCTAGATGCTCCCAAAATCCCCCGCGTGGCTGCATTCTGAACCAACTGGAGCCTCCGGGTGCACTTCAAGGGAAGCCCCATGTAGAGAGCGTTAGAGTAGATGAGCGTTACAGTAGATGAAAAGAATCTGTAGAGGGAGCTCTTGACTTATGACCACCATTGGAACCAAAATTTCCACGGCTAAGCAAGGTGGTTTGTTAATTTCATTTCATTTTTTCATTTATTTAGATTTATAAAACCGCGCCTCTCTCCCCGAAGGGACTCGGGGCGGTGCACAGGAAGTTAAAAAACATATGCAACACAACCATCAATAAATATTAAAACCAAATTAAACAATGCTCACCCTGTGCTAAAAAATCTTAAAAACTATTTCCCCCTAAAATCCAAATTAAAACAGTTTAAGCTTCAGATTACAGGCTAGATGAAGTGGATTAGGCCAGGCTGGCCAGATGGAAAAAATAGGTCTTCAACTTTTGGCGGAAGGAGCGGAGGTCCGTGGTAGTTCTAAGTTTGGGGGGTAGGTCGTTCCAGAGGGTTGGGCCCGCCACAGAGAAGGCCCTTCCCCTGGGCGTCACCCGCTGGCATTGCCTGGTGGACGGCACCCAGAGAAGTCCGTCTCTGTGGGAGCGAATCGGCCGAAGGGATGTATGTGAGTGGTGGCTAGGGTTTCTGTTTTTTGCCATGTTTGTTAAGCAAATCACTGCAGTTGTTAAATGAATAACACCGTTATTAGGCAAATCCAGTTTCCCCCCCCATTGACTTTGCTTTACAGAAGCCAGTTGGGAAGTTCACAAAGGGCAATCCCATAACCTTGGGATGCTGAAACCATCGTAGAGTCAGATTCACTTAACAACCAGGTCACTCCATGATCAACGGCAACGATTCACTTAACAACCATGGCAAGAAATGTCGTACAAAGGGACAAAACTCCCTTGGTACAACATTTCTCGCTTAACCACAAATTTCTCGCTTAACCACAGCTCAATAGTGGTCATAAGTCAGAGGTCTCGTTCTCGCGGCCCGCGGGCCAATTGCGGCCCGCGGGACGGTATCTTGTGGCCCCCCACCATGATATGAAAGTATAATATTAGTGCAGCCTGCAGGTGGAGTGGACCTCAGTGGAATCCCTTATGCGGCCCAGCCTCACCCAGACTCTGCCTCCAGCGGCCCCCAGGTAAATTGAGTTTGAGACCCCTGTCATAAGTTAAGGACTACTTGTATTGGAAAGGAGATCTGGATGCTTTCCCAAAGCATCCCATTGATGAGAACTCCTGATGAATTAAACGGGAAATGTCTGGAAATTAAAATGGGCTGCCAGGATGATGGGCTGGCGCATTATGGCTGAATGCAAAACAGCCAAGGTGGGAAGGGAGCTTAATTGCATCGAATGGCATTCAAAATAATTTGTTTCTCAAAGCAGCGGTTTTCCAAAGCAAGCGGATCAGCCGCCTCGAACTCATTTTCTTCTTTAAACATCGGAAACTGTTTATCTCCTCCAAACAAATGCTTTCCCCAAACCTATTTATGATTTCGCGTTTTTATCTGAGGTAGAATGCATTGTGTGTAATCCTCTTATTGTGTTTCTCTTCTTTCCTTAACTCAAACCTCTTTACCCCCTGTGGGAAGTTAGCTGCCAACCCTCTCCTAGGAAAATGAGATGTTTTAGGAAATATTAGAAAGGCAGAACATCTCCCCTAGAAGGGAGGCAGAAACTCAGCCCCCTCCCACCTTTGTCAATGGCCCATTAAGGCCTGGGCCAGTCTATTCTACATAACACAAATTTACCTCCTTCAGGCAGAGCCATAGTAGGAATCCCAAAGCCCTTTCATTACATCATCACCCAGCAAGAGTCAACCAAGCCTGGGACTCAAAAACACAGCCTACAGAATTGACCCTGCATGGCCCCAGGGGAGTTTGCGTCATGCTCTCGGGAAGCCTTGGTCAGAACATGAACAAATAGGGTTTTTTTTGCTCTCCAATGGAACAAATGCAAGAGGGAGCCCACTTGACTGTCATGAGTTGACTCATTAAAGTTGCCGCATCATTTATGCCGCTCTTAAATCAGCAACTTTTTTTTCGGCAGACTGATGCAGAAGCCCCTTAATGAATATGTATGAATAATTTCCGTAATGAAGATTGAAACAGAATACATCTTACCGCAGAAGAAATATTACCACTGCAGAGGAAAGATTGCAGCTGGATAACCTTTTTGCTTCTTTGATTTGCTGTCAAGGCGCTCTTAAGAGGTAAGTTTAAAATGCCACTGTCCTCTTAACAAGCTGGCCATTCTCTCAAATCGAAATCCGGTTTCTGTAAATAGGAAGCACAGTCTTTCTAAATGGGAAGCAGAATAACAGGCAATTTCTTTGCTGATATTTTTTCCCCCTTGCTAGTCAGAGTGCAGGAAAGCAGTTTTATACTTACCGTGTTTCCCCAAAAATAAGACAGGGTCTTCTTTTCTTTTGACCTCTGACATAAGCACTTGGCCTTTTTGGGGGGGAGGTCTTATTATTTTTGAGGTGCAGGAGGAGGCAAGCATGGTCACCTCATGGTTGCTGCTTTGTTGCAATAATTTTGGGGAGGGCTTATTTTAATGCATGTGCTCAAAAGCCCAATTGGGCTTATTAGGTAGGTAGGTAGGTAGGTAGGTAGGTAGGTAGGTAGGTAGGTAGGCAGGCAGGCAGGCAGGAAGGCAGGCAGGCAGATGATGGATGGGTAGAGATAAATAGATTAGATAGATAGATAGATAGGTAGGTAGGTAGGTAGGTAGGTAGGTAGGTAGGTAGGTAGATAGATAGATAGATAGATAGATAGATAGATAGATAGATAGATAGATAGATAGATAGATAGATAGACAGACAGACAGACAGACAGACAGACAGACAGACAGACAGACAGACAGACAGACAGATAGATAGATAGATAGATAGATGGATGGATGGATGATGCGTGGATAGAGAAAGAGAGATGATGGATGAGTAGATGGATGGATGGATGGATAGATGGATGGATGGATGGATGGATGGATGGATGGATGGATGGATGATGCGTGGATAGAGAAAGAGAGATGATGATGGATGAGTAGATGGGTGGATGGATAGATGGATGGATAGATAGATATAAATAGATAATAGATAGATAGATAGATAGATAGATAGATAGATAGATAGATAGATAGATAGATAGATAGATAGATAGATAGATAGATAGATAGATATGATGATGATGGATGCATGGATACATGGATGCATGGATAGATAGATAGATAGATAGATAGATAGATGGATGGATGGATGGATGGATGGATGGATGGATGGATGGACGGACGGACAGATATGAATAGATATAAGGTAGGTAGGTAGGTAGGTAGGTAGGTAGGTAGATACCATGTTTCTTTGAAACTAAGACAGAGTCCTATATTCTTTTGACCCCCTTAAATAAGCACTTGGCCTTATTTTCGAGGAGGTCTTATTCTTTTTGGTGCAGGAGGCAGTGAGCATGGTCACCTCATGGCTGCTGCTGTGCTGCAATATTTATTTTGGGGGGAGGGCTTATTTTAGCGCATGCGTTCAAAAGCCCGATTGGACTTATTATCCAGGGAGGTCTTATTTTCAGAGAAACAGGGTATTTCAGTAAAGCCCATAATGTTTCCTTTGTGACCCATTGGTACCAAGGCAATAACCCCAAACAAACATTTTATTCCCCCCCCCCCCCAAAAAAAAACAACCACTGGGAATGCAATCGTGTTTGCAATTTTTCTTTACAGGGTAACAAATGCAAAGATTTTTTTTAATGAAAAAAAATAAAACATCTGGACGGTAGACAACGGCTAGTTTTGCATTTCAGCAGGATGTAATTAGAGCCCACTGAACTCTTAACCCCAGCTGAGTGGATTTGCAAAGATGGGCCCTCTAAGAAGGTTTCCTGGCAAGCTCGTAAGAACAGGATTGGGGCAGGTGGTTAAAAATAATATCCAACGAAGATTAACATTTCAATAATCTCTGTATTGCCAGGCGGCTGTAAATAACAAGGCCTGCACTTACCAATGCAGTATGGTGCTCGTTATAGATGCACTCATGGGGGTCCTCTGTGGCTACCCATGTCTATATTTTGTTTTTGAGCTATTTTTCCATACCCAAACAGCAGAAAAGGGGTGTGAATCTTGATTTTTTTCTGTCTTTTGAAGAGGACAAACTTGTTGATTAATAGAAACATTTGTTTTCTATAACACACATAATTTTGCCTTGAAAGCACAGAGAGGGACCTGCCCCACTGTATATTGAGGGGGGCTGTGTGGAGAGGGTTTCCTCTTTTAAATTCTTAGGAGTGCTTATTAGCGAAGATCTCACCTGGAAAAGCAACATGTCTCAGGTGATTGGAAAATTTATTTATTTATTAAATTTATATCCCGCCATTCTCCAAGAGGACCCAACAGAGACTTCATTTCCTTAGAGTCCTGTCGAAAAATCAGGTGGAACAACGGCTGATGACCTCTTTCTATCGGTCCACCATAGAAAGTGTCCTCACATATTGTATCACAGTGTGGTATGCTGGTTTAACGGTTGCGGAGAGGAAGGCACTACAGAGAGTGATCAATTCGGCACAAGAAACCATCGGTTGCCCTCTGACATCACTGGATGACATCGCCAGATCTCGCTGCTTTAGCAGAGCAAGGAAGATTCTCATAGATGATTCACACCCTGGTTGGTATCTCTTTGCACTTCTACCATTAGGCAGAAGATATCAAAGTATAGCCAGCCGAACAAAGAGGTTTAAAGATAGCTTCTATCCTTGGGCTGTGAGACTTTTAAATTCAACCACAATCACTCCATGCACATGCTAGTTTTTTCTTTTTTCTTTTCTCTCTTTTTTTTGTTTCTGTTATAATTTTGCACCAGTGAAGTTAAAACCAATTTCATTGTAATTTTAGTACAATGGCAATAAAGATTATTATTATTATTGTTGTTGTTGTTGATGTTGCTGTAACGTAAGCTTACATGCTGTAAATTCTTGTTCCCTGACAACTGACTTCCTGGGGCCCTGTTATTGGGGTCTGTAAGATATCTGGCAAATGTCAATCCTTATCCATCTGCAATCTATGGGCACAGTTGTATAACTGACACCACCACCCTTCCGCCTGAGAAGGTATCTAACCTTTGATCTGTGCCTTTCACAACCAGTGGGAACAGGGGAAAGAGATAATGTTATTCTAAGATGCTAACTTGTATAAGAAGGAGATTTCATTTCATTTCATTTATTTCGATTTGTATACCGCACCTTTCTCCATCGAGATGGACTCAGGGTGGTGCACAGGAAAATTAAAACCAATAAATAATAGAAAATACAATAATATAATTAAAAGAGAATAAAATTAAAAGCCTGTGCTAAAATTCCCTAATAAAAACCCAACGTCCATTTCCTGATTGGCAAGAGCTATATCACAGCTAGAATCTAAAAACTAAGCTAGACCAGCTTGCTGGGAAAAATATGTCTTGAGCGAGCGGCGGAAGAGGGGAAGGTCTGTGATAGTGCGAAGTTCGGGGGGGTAGTTTGTTCCAGAGGGCCGGCCCTACCACAGAGAAGGCCCTACCCCTGGTCACCACTAGCCGGCATTGGCCGGCGGTTGGGACCCTGAGTAGGCCCTCCCTGTGAGAGCGAATTGGTCGGAGGGAGGTATGTGGCAGGAGACAGTCCCGCAAGTAGCTAGGCCCCGAGCCATGGAGCGATTTAAAGATAGTGACAAGCACCTTGGAGCGCACCCAGAAGGCCACTGGTAGCCAGTGCAGCTTGCGCAGGAGAGGTGTTACATGGGAGCATCGAGAAGCTCCCAAAATCCCCCGCGCAGCCGCATTCTGCACCAACTGGAGCCTCCGGATGCACCTCAGAGGGAGCCCCATGTAGAGAGTGTTACAATAGTCCAGGCGGGACGTCATGAGTGCTTGAGTGACTGTGCGGAGGGCTTCCCGGTCAAGAGTTGAGCCTTCTCTGAGGAGAGTTCTTCCTTGCATATCCTTGGGGTTTGTTAGGAACAACTGCGATCATGTCTTTTAAGCTTTGATCAAGGATTAAATGTCGATTGCTATTCAAGCCTCCATTTAAGTCTCATGTTTGGCTCATTGTGACTTGAATGCTTTCTATGGGTCTCAGCGTATTCTCAAAACCTTACATTTCCTTTATTTGGCTTCCTGCCTTTTTGAAAACTCACACTGTGCCACGTGTTGCATCCTCACTAAATTGCTAACAAGTGTCTTCTCGTTCAGGGTTTAAGCTTGCCAGATATGTAGAAGCATTAATTGCATTCGCTTTATTTGCTTAGCCGGAGCAAAGAAGATTAAATGGGTTTGCGATAGTTTCAAAGGGCTGGAGTGAAGGCGTGCACTAGGAATCACAGATGGTGGAGCTACTTGTCCCCTTTGGATTCGATATTAATCAAGTATTCATTAAATAAAAATATCAAATATATTGTTCAACCCTTCTAATCAACTAAGGGATGGATTGGAAGCCACCCAGCGCTGGTCGTAAGAGAGGCAGCTATATGCATGTTTTAAATAAATAAACATATATTATTCCTTTGTTTGGCAAGGAGCCTCATAGAACGTCTTGCTCTCCTTTTTTTTTTGTGCTCTGCTCGCCAGGTGCTTAGAGGGCCTGGGCGGCCTCGTGCCATCTTCACCTGGTACCTGTATCACTCAGGTGGTACCTGTGTCTGATTAGCATCAGTTCGTTCTTGGCTCTTTGTCTCCTGAGGTTGGGGGCCCATCCCTTCTGTTGAAGCCTGGTTTGTCTGAATTCTGATCCATGATGCTATGGACCAAGCACCAAGCACTCTCCAGCACCCATTTTGAGGAACCCTCACACACAGACCATTTTTTTTGCTGATAAATAAGTGAAGGAAGACGAGTATAGATCTATTTCAAGCTATTCAACTCTCATCAGCTAGCCATACCCTTACTGGGATTCGAACCAGGGAAGTATTACATGTTAGGCAGTTATATTAACCTCTAAGCCACAAGCTCTCCTCCATTATCATATAATCACACACAATTACAACAAATATTATATATTTGTTTCCCCTGAGCCAGGGGAATAACAAAAAATAGCTTTCTGCCTGGATGGCTCCTAGGGTGAGCCGAAAGACAGAAAAGGGAAGCAGTTCTGCTCCCTCCCATATTTGGGGCTTACCAGGGTGTTGTGACACATTGTTCCCCTGACTCAGTCGATCAGGAGGAGAACCTGTGGATTAGTGGCAATTACAACTGCTTCACATGTAATACTTCCCTGGTTCGAATCCCAGTAAGGGTATGGCTAGCTGATGAGAGCTAAAAACCACACAACGGAATTCATGGCTTTCTGCCTAGATGGTTTCTGGTGATGAGCCGAAAGGCAGAAAAGGAAACAGTATGTCTCCTCCCTTAATTGGGGGCCTAACAGGGTGTTGTGGAACAATTATGTATGTATGTATGTATGTATGTATGTATGTATGTATGTATGTATACACATACCACACACACACACACACACACACTGGTCTTGTTGTATTCTTTTCCCGAATACATACATACATACATACATACATACATACATACATACATACATACATACACACACACACACACACACACAGTGTGTGTGTGTGTGTGTGTGTGTGTGTGTGTGTGTGTTCCAGCATAACTCCGGAATGTCATGAGCAATTTCAACCAAACTTGGTATACAAGTAACTTACTCTCTGGGAAAAATATTGCGGAGATAAGACACCCCTAAAACCCCTCGGGTGTGTGTTCTGTTAAAACACAGCCTGTTGTGCTTTAAAATGGCTTCTACTGTACAGCTGTAAAATGACTTCTACTGTACAGTGCAGTGAAGTTGCCATGATAATGGCTTCACAGGTCTCCACAAGGGGGCTTCCTTTGGTAAGGGGGAAAATCCAACATTAGAAATGACATTTGGCCCCGACATTTTTCCCCCTATAAATAAATACCCGGGCAACGCCGGGTTATCAACTAGTGTTTATATAAAAGTATAAATGGATGTTTTTATGTAAAGATTTTTTTTAAAAAAAATAAAGGCCAACATGGATGACTTATTCTTGGAGGAAGTAGAGATTAAGGGATACATTTTTTTCCTTAATCCTATTCTCATTAAAAAAAAAAAAAGAATCAGGTAGTATCTGAATGAGAGATGCTAACTGGTAAAGTGGGGGGGGGGGTTTACAGGAAACTGCAGGGAGCTACTCTGTCTTTAAAAACCTGTTTCCCCCTTTTCACATCCAGGGAAACATAATATTCTGCCTTTTCAATATTTCCTAGGACAGCAATAGCGAATCTTTTTAGGCTCGCGTGCCGTAAGAGGGGGGAGCGCAGGGGGGTTGTGCGCCGGCGTGACGCACCCATAATGCAATTCCCCCCCCCCCAGTGTGCATGCATGCATGATAGGTGCTCCCTCCCATTTCTTATGTGCTTTTTTCGCCCTCCCCAGGCTCCAGAGGCTTTATAGGAGCCTGGGGAGGGTGAAAACAGCCCCCCTGAAGGCCCTCCGGAGGCTTCAGGAGCTTCCCTAAAGCCTCTGGCTTTAAAAATGGCTGAATCAGCTGGCAAGTGCGTACATGCATGCTGGCCAGCTGACAGGGCAATGCCTCACGTGGCCTGCCGAATGGCTCCATGTGCCACCTGTGGCACGTGTGTCACAGGTTTGCCATCACTGTCCTAGGACAGGGGTCTGCAAAGTCGGCTCTTTTAAGACTGGTGGACTTCAACTCCCAGAATTCCCCAGCCAGCCATGCTGGCTGGGGAATTCTGGGAGTTGAAGTCCACCAGTCTTAAAAGAGCCGACTTTGCAGACCCCTGTCCTAGGATATTTCCGTTTTCTAGCAGAGGGGTGGGTTTTAACTTCCTACGGTACCTTCCCTTGAATGATGAAAGTAAGGACTAAACGCTGGGCAGAATGTGCATAAATCATGTGTCATCTTTAGTGAGTGACTACAAGAATTATTTTGCTTACTTTATAGCCCTGTCAATCTTAAGTAACTCTGGGGGGAAACACTACCCGCAATAACCATCTAATAAAATCAATATCCAAGAAGATTCCACTCTAAAACAATCACAACTACAAGATCTCCATGATACAACGTTTCAAATTCGAGTTATATGCGAGACCGTCTCCTGCCCCATACATCCCTTCGGCCGATCCGCTCCCACAGAGTTGGCCTTCTCAGGGTGCCATCAGCCGGGCAATGCCGTCTGGTGACACCCAGAGGAAGAGCCTTCTCTGTGGCGGGCCCTGCCCTTTGGAACGACCTACCCCCTGAATTGCGTACCATCACGGACCTCCGCCTCTTCCGCCAGTGTCTAAAGACACATCTTTTTCAACAAGCCGGCCTAGTCTAACCCTCCCATTGTGACCATTTAGATAGTTTTAAATTGGGGATTTTAATTTCATTTTAGCATAGGATTACAATTTAATTTAATTTATTTTTAAATTCTATTTATTGCATTGTTTTTGTATATTTTTAAATTCCTGTGCGCCGCCCTTGGTCCTCTGTGGAGAAGGACGGGATATAAATATGAATAAAATAAAATAAAAAAAATAAACACCTGACAAACTGACCCACAACATCAAAGCTCGCATATTAGGCTCTGCTCTGGTGTTGTCACGTACAGGCTAGGCTCTTCATTTTTCTTTTAAAAACAAAAAAAAATCAGCACACAGAGCAACTGGCCAGGTATTAAATTGAAGAAATAGAAACAGCTGTGTGAAATGTCTCCCTTCTACAAAACACATTTTCAGAACTGAATGTTTCTATAATGTTTCCAAACCTATCTCAGATAAGGCTATTATTTCAGTGGATTACTGCACACTCTTTCTGCTTTGTCTAGAAAGATGCCTTCATCCAGGGTAGAGAGAGAGAAAGAGAGAGAGAACAAGGGGAGAAAGGCTGAGAAGAAGTCTGCCTTAATTACACTAAGTATAAGTTGATCTGAAGAATTGCTTTGGCAGGCTTTCAAGATTGATCCACATCCTTACCAGAATTAAAGATCGTTCCGGAAAGCCAAGTAGTTCTTCTCGTGCCAACTTCAAAGGGCTGGCTGGCCATAAAATCTTAAAATCACATCGTGGGGAAGGACCCCAAAGGTCATCAAGTCCAGCCGTCTGTATATGCTCCTTCCTCAGTCTGAAAACCTCCAGGGAAGGACCACTCTTTCTATTAGAAAGTTCTTCCTAATCTCCAATCTGTATCAAGAAGGACTAGGGGAGACATGATAGCAGTGTCCCAATATCTCAGGGGTTGCCACAAAGAAGAGGGAGTCAAACTATTCTCCAAGGTACCTGAGGGCAGAACAAGAAGCAATGGGTGGAAACTAATCAAGGAGAGAAGCAACTTAGAACTGAGGAGAAATTTCCTGGATGTTAGAACAATTAATCGGTGGAACAGAAGTTGCCTCCAGAAGTTGTGAATGCCCCAACACTGCAAGTCTTTTTGTTTGTTTGTTTTTATAATACATTTTATTTACAAACATATAAAATACATATAAAATACACTCACACAAAACTTAGACGTACACTACATTTACACCATACAATACGAACAGGAACTTCCTGTTCTTTCTAATAGCAATTGTTAATCGAAGCCGCTCATCTTATATTGTTTCCCCTTCTGTTATATTTCATTTGGATTCCACCCTTCTAAACCCTCTTATTTTACTCATAACTCCTGTTTTAAGTTTTGCTGTGTTCCTTCATTAGTTCTTGTTTCTTTCCTCCATCCACCTATACCATTTATCCCATATCTGATAGAATTCTGATTCTTCTTTTCCCTGGATTTCTGTAGTTAATTGGTCCATTTCAGCACAGTCCATAACCTTTCTTATTATTTCATCTTCGCTTGGAATTAGTTTATTTTTCCATTTCTGAGCAAAAGCAATCCTTGCCGCCGTAATTATATGTATTATTAAATACTGGATTTCTTTTTTATATTTCTGCAAGTCTTTAAGAAGAGGTTGGATAGCCATTTGTCTGAAACGGTATAGGGCTTCCTGCCTAGGCAGGGGGTTGGACTAGAAGACCTCCAAGGTCCCTTCCAACTCTGCTATTGTATCTTGTATCTGCATCATTGAAATTTCATCCCTCCCAGGGACTTTCTCAGTTGCTCACCATTTTAATTGTTTAGTTATCAGTTGTCCCACCTGATTTTCAAAAATTGGTTAAAAGCTGAGTTAATTTCATTTCATTAAAATTAAAAATAATTCATTAAAAGAATAATTGGGAGGCTAGTGTAGGGCAATAGAAAAGATCAGCCTACAGAGAGGCAGCTCCTGTTAGCCCTTCTTTCACTATCTATAGTTTGCATTCCTACTGTTAGGAAAATACCTACCAGACCTTAAAGCAGGGGTGGGCAAACTTTGCAACTTTAAGTCTGAAGGACTTCAGCTCCCAGAAGTCTGGGCGCTGAAGTCCTTCAGACTTAAAGTTGCAAAGTTTGCCCACCCCTGCCTTAAAGACACATAATCTGCATTATTTGCCCTGGGTGAATTCCTCTGCATGGAATTTTCTGCTTCACAGTTGCTTTATGCAAGGACGCGATGGCTCGATGGTTAAAGACGCTGAGCTTGTCAGCTGAAAAACTGACAAAAGGTTCGAGACCCAACCGTCGTGTAACTGGATGAGCTCCCGTTACTTGCTCCAGCTCCTGCCGAAGCTAGCAGTTCTAAAGCATGCAAATGTGAGTAGATAAATAGGTACCAGTTCTGTGGGAAGGTAACAGCGTTCCGTGTGCCTTGGTGTATCATCATGTTGGCCACATGACCGCAGAAGTGTCTTCAGACAAACACTGGCTCCCTCGGCTAAGAGGCAGAGGTGAACGCTGCCTCCTGAGTCAGAAATGACTCCCCCTTTGCCTTGGTTGCTTTAGGCAGTTCAATCCAGAATGGAATCCAGATGAATTACGATATCTGCCTATGTTATATTTCCAAGAAAGCCTACCGAGGCATGGGAAGAGGTCTTGAAAAAAGGGAAGATTTGCGAAGATGCTTTGATAAGGCCACACTTGGAATAGTGCATTCACTTTTTGTTGCTATGATGTAAAAAAAGATGTGGAGACTCTAGAAAGAGTGTAGAGAAGAGCAACAAAGATGATTAGGAGACTGGAGGCTAAAACATATGAAGAACGGTTGCAGGAACTGGGGATGTCTAGTTTAATGAAAAGAAGGACTAGGGGAGACATGATAGCAGTGTTCCAGTATCTCAGGGGCTGCCACAAAGAAGAGGGAGTCAAACTATTCTCCAAGGCACCTGAGGGCAGAACAAGAAGCAATGGGTGGATGGATGGATGGATGGATGGATGGATGGATGGATGGATGGATGGAAGGAGAGAGAGAGAGAAAGAGAGAGAGATAGGAATAAACAGAGATTTATTTATTCAATTTATTTATTCAATTCATATCCCGCCCTTCTCCAACAGGACCCAGGGCGGGGAGAAAGATTGATAGACACATACAGAGAGAGATGAATTAATGGACACACAGAGAGAGATTTCTAATGTGAACAAAAAGGCAAAACGTTGCCATAAAATATCTTTACTTCTGAAGCAGAACATCTCAATTTAGGGCAGGCAGAATTTAAAAACTATTTTATTCACATCCTTTTCAGGAGAGAACGATTTGCTCAGAGAGCTGTAAAGATCAGCCAGGGGGAGGCTTCACCAACTTATTACTTCGAGCAGCGTCCGTGAAGCCAGAAAAACACTCCGTCCGACGAAGCCAAACAAACTCAGTCTCCACCCTAAGAAAGAGATCGGGTTGCCTTCACAACCTGAAACTCTTTGTTGATGGCATAAAGTGGTTATAATTTTATTCCCATCGACACCTCCATAGCTGTCTTTCGCTATTGTATACACTGCATTTCTATTTGATACCCCAGTGCAGGGGTCTGCAAAGTCGGCTCTTTTAAGACTGGCGGACTTCAACTCCCAGAGTTCCCCAGCCAGCATAGCTGGCTGGGGAATTCTGGGAGTTGAAGTCCGCCAGTCTTAAAAGAGCCGACTTTGCAGACCCCTGCCCCAGTGCATTCTTTTTAAGAATGTATTTATTGTTTGGAACAAAAAACGAATAATCCGTGACAAATATTGCATCCCTGTGCCTTGATACTTCGTTCTGCAGCTTAATTGACCATTCAGCTGAATGATCCATATTGCTAAGCAAGGGTCCATCCAAAATGTTCATTGCATGTATCCTGGCCCAGGAGCCGTATTGTTGCAGGAAATAACGAGGCTTGGACTTCTCAGAATCAGGAAAAGTTTATTTATGGCTGCCAGGTTCAGAAAGCTAGTCAAAGGCCAGCAGGTAACTTCTGAACAGTCGTCTGATAGAAAAGACGCAGTATTATACTGTGACAAAAACAACTTTTTTTATCATATAGCCATTTGTCTGAAATGGTATAAGGTTCCTGCCCACGCAGGGGGTTGGACTAGAAGACCTACAAGGTCCCTTCCAACTCTGCTATTGTATTGTATTGTATTGTATTGTATTGTATTGTATTGTATTGTATTGTATTGTATTGTATTGTATTGTATTGTATCATGGAAATTCTTACTCTTTTCTAATTGGATACATAATTGTTATCAGAAAGGAAAACCACAAGCACATCCCCTTATCTCTAGGCATCGAGCTGGTTCTATCTTGCTTCCCGTTTTCTTTAGGCCGCAGGCACTCTTGCTAAGCGCTATTAATTTCATTCTACCCATGTGGTTTAAGCTGAACTTCTGACTTCAGGAAGGACCTTTAACAGCCACTTCTGGGGTTTGGCGCTTAGACTTCCTGTTGTTGCTCCAACAGACTCGGAGAATGTTTTTCAATGCAGAGCTAAAAAGGGACCCTCTAGGTCAGGGGTTCCCAACCTTTTTGGCACCAGGGACCCGTTTCATGTTAAAAAAATTCCGCGGACCAGTGGTCCTGGCTCAGACGGCGTAGAGGGGGAGCAGGGGGGAGGGAGAACAGGTGGCACATGTGCGTGCGGGGGTGGGGGTGGTGAGTTGGCTCACTCGCCCCTCTCGGGCCCCCAACGGTGCAAGCGGCCACATCTGCGCTCTCCCGCCCCCGGTGTGCGCTCTGCCCAGGGGGCTGCCCCCTCCTCCCTCCTCCTCCTCTCCGGCCCTTTCTAAGAGTTGCGCCCCTCACTGCGGCCCGGTTCCTATCAAGCCACGGACCGGCACCGGTCCGCAGCCCGGGAGTTGGGGACCCCTGCTCTAGGTCATCTAGTCCCACCCCACATCATTTCACTCTTAACAACCAAGTCTCACTTTATGCCCTGCCTCAGTATCTTGAGGACCCCTGATTTAGTGCATTATAAAAAATGCAAATAATTTTCCTGCGGACCGCTAGTCTATTTAATGGCTGTCGCAAAAAAGATTGCAAAATTGGGTTGATCACATGATGACGCATCTAATGACTTCCTACCATAATTTTGGGGCTCAATTCTGATCATTAACTTGAAGCATGCCCCAAATTTGTTCCTTGCAGCTGTTACTATGGAACAGATAAATTCCAAGAAGGATTGCAGGTACCTGCAGATTGGGGTTGCTAATCCATAAAGGGTTTATGAGTTCTTTTCTGGACAGAAGATGCTGTAGATGGTACCATTTGAAAGCAACATCATTGCTGCTGTTAAGGAAAAATGGGAAGAAGGATGTGTTTAGGCCTAATGAAACAAAATGAGATTCAGTGGTGAAAAAAAAGGAAGGTTCTACATTTAGGCAAGAAAAACAAAATGCACAGGTACAGAATAGGTCATGGGGAATTCTGAGAGTTGAAGTCCACCAGTCTTAAAAGAGCCAACTTTGCAGACCCCTGGTATAGGTGGTACCTTGTTCAATAGTAGCAACTGTGAGAGAGATCTTGGAGTCCTAGTGGTCAACCATTTAAATATGAGCCAACCATGTGCAGCAGCTGCCAAAAAAGCCAACACAGTTCTAGGCTGCATCAACAGAGGGATAGAATCTAGATCACGTGAAGGGTTAATACCACTTTATAAGGCCTTGGTAAGGCCACACTTGGAATATTTGCATCCAGTTTTGGTCGCCACGATGTAGAAAAGATGTGGAGACTCTGGAAAGAGTGCAGAGAAGAGCAACAAAGATGATTAGGGGAATGGAGGCTAAAACATATGAGGAATGGTCGCAGGAACTGGGTATGTACATACATCCCTTCGGCCGATTCGCTCACACAGAGAGGGACTTCTCCGGGTGCCGTCCACTAGGCAATGCCAGCGGGCGACGCCCAGGGGAAGGGCCTTCTCTGTGATGGGCCCAACCCTCTGGAACGACCTACCCCCGGATATTAGAACGACCATGGACCTCCGCACCTTCCGCCAAAAAGTAAAAACTGATTTATTCCATCAGGCCGGTTTGGCCTAATCAACGCTTCTTGCCCCAGTCTGTTTTTTGCAAATTATCTATTTGGTTTTAATGGGTTATAATTTTAATGTTTTTAAATTCTTGCACAGGGTAATTTAATTCGTTTTTAACTTTGTATGTCTTGTATGTTTTTAGATAGTTTTTTAATTTTCCTGTACACCGCCCCGAGTCCCTTCGGGGAGAGGGGGCGGTTTATAAATGTAATAAATTATGATGATGATGATGATGATGATGATGATGATGATGATGTCTAGTTGAATGAAAAGAAGGACTAGGGGAGACATGATAGCAGTCTTCCAATATCTCAGGGGATGCCACAAAGAAGAGGGAGTCCAGCTATCATCGAAAGAACCTGAAGGCAGGACAAGAAGCAATGGGTGGAAACTAATCAAGGAGAGAAGCAACTTAGAACTAAGGAGAAATTTCCTGACCATTAAAACAATTAATCAGTGGAACAACTTGCCTCCAGAAGTTATAAGTGCTCCAACATCCCATTCCTACAAGGTCTGTAAGGTGGGGGGGGGGGGTGCATAAGCGCACCAGCGTGCCTACCCTCCCTGTCCTAATCTTCCCTTGTCTTTGTATTCATTTCATGTATTCAAAATCATGTTTATACTTATGTATGTTATCTAACACAGGGGTCTCCAACCTTTGCAACTTTAAGTCTGAAGGACTTCAGCTCCCAGAATTCTACAGCCAGCTTTGCTGGCTGTAGAATTCTGGGAGCTGAAGTCCTTCAGACTTAAAGTTGCAAAGGTTGGAGACCCCTGATCTAACACATGCTGGAGGAAATAAATAAATAAAATAAAAATAAATGTTGAAAAGAAACTCCCATTTCAATGGGAAGGGAAGACCAAATGCGGATAAGACAGTGAACGTCACTTATAAAAGTAAAAATGCTTCAAGGTGCCTTTAGTGTAAACATTGTGAAGGCTTCCAATAGAAAGAGAAGAGAACTTAACTATTGAACAGACTGTCATGCCACCTTCTCTTCTGCAGTTAACGGGTTCAAAAGAGAAGCCCCTATTAACTGGAACAATGGGGCCTTTGAACATTGCCACTCTTCTCCGCTTACAAAGGACAGCAGTACGGTTCTTTATACAGAAAATGTTTGTACATATTTTTACCTTTTCATGTGGGCATTTGAACTGTTTCTCAAGGATCTTCCTCCTGGACTTTCAAGGCTTATTGCATTGTGGTACTCTTTCGTTGTACGGCTATGTGCAAATATTCATTGCTTTTGAAATAAGTGATTCTGAGGCAGTGTTTCCAAATGCTTTGGTAGGGGGTGGGAAAACAAATCTTGGTTTTTGCACTTGCTTTCAGGTTTCCTATTTTTCCCTCTTCCTGGTATGTATGGCGCATGTGGTGTTTGTGTGTTTGCATGTGTATGGAGAGAGAGGAAAAGACAGAGAGAGAGAGAGAGAGAGAGAGAGAGAGAGAGAGAGAGAGAGAGAGAGAGAGAGAGAGAGAGAGAGACAGAAAGAGAGAGAGAGAGGAAAAGACAGAGACAGAAAGAGAGAGAGAGACAGAGAGAGAGAGAGGAAGAGACAGAGAGAGAGAGAGGAAGAGAGGGGGGAGAGGAGGAAAAGAGAGAGAGAAAGGAAAGAGAGAGGAAGAAGAAGAGAGAGGAAGAGACAGAGATAGAAAGAAAGAGAGAGACAGAGAGAGAGAGAGAGAGGAAGACAGGGGAGAGGAGGAAAAGAGAGACAGAGAAAGGAAAGAGAGAAGAAGAAGAAGAGAGAGGAAGAGATGGGGGAACAGAGAGAGAGGAAGAGGGGGGAGAGGGGGAAAAGAGAGAGAAGAAAGAGAGGAAGAGGGAGAGAGAGGAAAAGAGAGAGACAAAGAGAGAGAGAGAAAGGAACAGACAGAGAGAGACAGAGAGAGAGAGGAAGAGAGAGAGGAAGAGGGGGAAGAGAGAGAAAGAAAGAAAGAGAGGAAAAGAGAGAGAGAGACAAAGAAAAAGAGAGAGAGGAAGAGAGGGAGAGAAAGAGAAAGAGAGAGAGGAGAGAGGGAAGAGAGATAGAAATAATGAAAGAGGAAGAGAGAGAGAGGAAAAGAGAGAGACAATGAAAGGGAGAGAGGAATAGAGAGACAAAGAAAGAGAGAGAGAGGAAGAGAGAGATAGAGAAAGGAAAGAGAGAGGAAGAGAGAGAGAGAGAGGATGTACTTAATTAAAAAAATCAATTAAATTTAGGGGAGAGGAAGACACTTATTCTGTTTAACTTGGTTGATGAAGCCCTGCTTACAGACCAATGTTGGTGTCATGGTTAAAGTGCAAAACTAGCAACCACAAAGCTGTGGGTTCTAATCTCTCCTTAGGCATGAAAACTGACTGGATGACTTTGGGCCAATCACCAGGAGGCAATGAGTTGTAGTCCTACCTTGGCCATGAAAGCCAGCTGGAGAACTTTGGGCCAGTCACTCTCTCTCAGCCCAACCGACCTGGAAGCTTTCAAGAAGAGACTCGACTGCCATGTCAGAAATGGTGTAGAGTCCCCTGCTTGGGTGGGCAGGAGAGCAGGAGACCCTACACCATTTCTAACAAATTGCAGTCTAATCTCTTCTTGAAAGCACCCGAAGGCCAGACAAGGAATCATGGATGGAACCTGACCAAGGAGAGATTCAACCTAGAAATAAGGAGACATTTCCTGACAGTGAGAACAATCCACCCATGGAACAGAAGTTGCCTTCAGAAGTTGTGGGAGCTTCATCATTGGAAGCTTTCAAGAAGAGACCGGACTGCCATCTGTCAGAAATGGTGTAGGGTCTCCTGCTTGGGCTGGGGGGTTGGACTAGAAGATGATCTATAAGGTCCCTTCCAGCTCTGTTAATCTGTTAATATCAAATCATTATGAATCACTTCATCAAAGTAAATCCATAAATTCATTTTAGACAAGCTTTGTCTAAATGGGGCTGAAGAAAACCCCATTTTAGGAAAAGCCATCCTTCACAGCTTGCTTTTATTAAGATTGTACCTGACATTTATGTTCTCGTCAATCATTACATTAAAAACAAATTGTTTTCTTTTAATACTCCCTGATTGATGAGGAATGCCTTTTAGTTGATTAAAAAAAAAAGGCTTTTGAATCCATTTTCTCTAAATTGATTGATTGGAAAAGGCAGTTCGGATCATAATTCCTTCCATCTCCTGCAGACAGCAAAGGTGAGAAATATACATTTGTGCATCTGTGCGCATGTGTGTCCATGTGCACACGTGTGCGGAAGGGGAAAGGATAAAAATATATTGTGGTTTTAGGCTTCCTTTTTTAATGAGACGCCTATGATTTTTTAAAAAGTTGTTAATATTCAGGTAAATTAAGAGTATGTTGTGTTTTATGAATTACCGTATTTTTCAGAGTATAAGACGCACCTTTTTCCCTCAAAAAAAGGCTGAAAATCTGGGTGCGTCTTATACACTGAATACAGCATTTTGTACCTCCCAAAACCCCGCGCCCTTCACCAAAATGGCTGTGCAGAGCCTTTTGGAGACTTTCAGAGTGATCCTGGGGGCTGGAGAGGGCAGAAATGGGTGAAAAATGGGCTGTTTTGTGCTCAATTGTGCCCCCTCCAGCCTCCACGAGTACTCTATAAGCAGTGGTGGGTTTCAAATTGTTTAGAACCTACTCTGTAGGTGTGGCCTATTTTGTGGGCATGGCTTGGCAGTTATGTGACAGGGTGGGAGTGGCCACCTTTTAAAATGTGGTGAAACTCATTTAACAACGCTCTTGCTTAGCAACCAAAATTTTGGACTCAATTGTGATGATAAATTCTTTCTTTCTTTCTTTCTTTCTTTCTTTCTTTCTTTCTTTCTTTCTTTCTTTCTTTCTTTCTTTCTTTCTTACTTTCTTTCTTCCTTTCTTTCCTTTCTTCCTTCCTTTCCTTTCCTTCCCATTGGGTCACTAGCAGCGGCGGGCCAGATTTACTTCCAGGTACGCCAATGGAACCCCCTCTCACCGGTTCTCTAAATTTCACCAACCGGCTCTCGCGAGTAGGTGCGAGCCTGCAGAAACCCACCACTGTCTATAAGCCTCCTAAAGGCTATTCATGCCCTTTTTTTTTTGACAAAGAAACAGCCCCTTTTTCGTATTTTTTTTGCTTCTTTTGGGGTGTGCCCACCCCCCAGGTGCACTCTACAAGCCTCCTAAAGGCTACTCATGCCTTTTGGGGGGGGGGGGGCTGAAGAATACCAAAAACATTTTTTTTTAATTTGCCTCCTCAAGACCTTGGTGCGTCTTATACTCTGAAAAATACGGTATGCACTGCTGTGGGATTTGCCAGTCTTTATCTATAGACCACTAAAACTCTCTGTCCTGTAATCAGGGCTGGGCTTCAAAAATTTCAGCAAGGGGTTCTCTGCCCAGTTGCTGGGTGGGCGTGGCCATGGTGGGCGTGGCCTAGTTGGCCTCCTGCACCATGGTGGGGGGAAGCATTTTTTACTCCCCAGGCTCCGCAGGCTTTCCTTGAGCCTCCAGGAGGTAAAGATGGCCTCCCCAGACCCTGGAGGCCGGAAACAGGCCCGTCTTCCAGTAGGCCTGTCTTTCGCCCTCTCCGAGCTTCCAGGTGCGTCAGTGGTGGGTTCCAGATCCCGTTGCAACCGGTACGCTGCGACGGGGCTGAGCGTCTACCAAGTATACACATGCCGTGCACACATGTGTATCAATTGCCCGGACGTCGCACAGGCACTATACGCTGTGTGTGTGTGCACAAATGGCCCATTTGGGTCAAATTGCAGCTAAGGAACGTGAGGGGGCAGGCGGGTCTTCCAAAGTAATGTACCAGAACAGTGCCTGCTACTCCCTGCAGGCACCGTTAGCCACGTACTGGGGCGTACCGCCCCGAAACCCACCACTGCTCCACGTGCCACTTCCAGCACACGTGCCATAGATTCACCATCACGGACCTAAACAATACCATAAAATGGTCTATAGCAGGGGTGTCAAACTCAAGGCCAGCGGGCTGAATCCAGCCCGTGGAGTGCTTAGATCTGGCCCATGGGGCCACCCTGTAAACAGCAAAGGACTGGCCTGTAGTGCGTCTGCCAGCGAAAACTCAGCTCAGGAGGGCCTCCCCAGGCTTTGTTTTCATTGGCAAAGCTCCGGAAGAGGCTGTTGAAACTGAAAACTGTGACGGGAAAGGCTGTAGGAAAAGTCCCGTCTCCTGGAAAAGTGAAATATTTTAGGAAATAGTAGAAGGGCAGAATGTTTCCCCTAAAAGGGAGGCGGAAACTCAGCTTCCCCCTCCCCCACTTTTGTCAATGGGCCATTAAGGCCTGGGCCAGTCTATTCTACCTAACCAAGATCCACCTCCTCCAGGCAGAGCCATAGGAGAAATTACCCAAAGCCCCATCATAACATCATCAACCAGCAAGGCTCAACCAAGCCTGGGACACAACCTACAAAGTTGCCCCTGCATGGCCCCATGGGAGTCTGACAACCAATTTGATTACAGATTAACAGAGTTGGAAGGGACCTTGCAGGTCATCTAGTTCAACCAGCCTGCCCAAGGAGGAGACCCTATATCTGCGTCTACCTAGGATTGAACTCACAACCTCCTGATTGGGAGGCGGGAGCTCCACCTCTAGGCCACAGCAGTTGTCATTCTGATCAGAATACAAACTCAAGTTCAAAAGTCCAGCAGGGGTAAGGTGACCAGACGTCCCACTTTTGGCGGGACAGTCCCGAGTTGTAGCAATTTGTCCAGTGTCCCGCAGCATTGTGAAAAAATCCCGATTTGTTGTAGGGAACTGCATTTCCCAAGATGCCTCAGGTCCTCCAAGCACTGAACGTGCTTTTGGAATTGACTCCAGCGAGGCCCGGTAGCCGCCGGAGGGGGTGGCGAATGGGGGAAGCAGCAGCTGCGGTGGTGGCAGCAGCGGCAGCTGCTGGCAGCGCTTCGGCAGGGCCGCCCCCCCCCGCTCAATGGTGTCCCAATGGTGTCCTGGCAGCGCTTCGGCACTTTGGGAGCCCCCCCCCCCCCCGCTCAATGGTGTCCCGCTTAACCAAATTAAAAATCTG